>JAEOAD010000028.1:4575000-5175000 GCA_036365145.1 Orientallactaga sibirica | reverse complement strand
GGGTCATTGTTGCCCGAATTATAGTACACCTCAAAGTCTACGTTGTGTTTTGAAAATTCAGCTAAAATATAACATGTTTAAAGTTTACTACATATGTGCAATACCTTTCCGCTGTGTTTATTCAAGATCAAGCTTGACATGGCACATGGGCTGAAATCTCCTTGGTTAAGCAGCACAGTGAGCACTCTGTTTTTCTAAATGCATATTGTTTAGTTTATAATGCATTCAAATTTTTCTCTTCTCCCCTTAGAGTTATAGAAAATGGAGAAAAAAACCGAATGACCTATCAGAGTATAGCAATTGTCTTTGGCCCAACTCTACTAAAGCCAGAGAAAGAGACTGGCAATATAGCAGTTCACACTGTGTACCAAAATCAGATCGTAGAACTAATTCTTCTGGAATTGAGCTCCATCTTTGGACGTTGATTCTCACCGAAGACAACCTGTGGATTGAAATGGGATCTCATCAGATTTCAAATCTTCATATATGATTTTTATTTTTTATTTTTATTTTTTGGACCAAGAAGTGACTAGTTTTGCACTTTGCTGAGGGATCGGGAAGGAAGGGGAGAGTGAAGAGGCCTGTTAGGCCCTCATTTGCTGCTTTGTTTCAAGGTGGTATGACTGTGTGACTGTGGATTCATTTTATCCTGAATGTTTGCATTTCACACTGAATTCCAGTACAAGTCAACTCAGAATTCTAACCAGTCATATACACTGGATAATTTGGTAAGAAAAAGAAAAACTTACATTTTTTTTTTTTTTACCCACTCAAACTGGATAATATGGAATTCTCATGACTTGTAAGTTCCTTACTTAGTAGAGCAGTTACTTTGAAAACTCTTGGGCAGTTAAGACAGAATGAAGTATATTCATTTTGAAACCTGTGCGCTTCTTTTTCAGGATTTCTGCATGCAGTGGCAGTCTTCAGTGCTAAAATTCATTATCTCCCAGATAGAATCCCTGGATGAAGGCTTTTATGTGTTGCACAGCATCCTTACGTGAACTCTCAGTTCCTTGCTTGGGCAGCACACTAACCTACTTAAACACTGTGATAGACTGGATGAATCAGTTCAGGGTATTTGGGGGCCGTCTGCTGATACTAAGTCACCACTAACAATCCCGATTATAGCTAGTGCCATACTGAGTTCCTGGTATGACCCTGTGGAAATAGACATTATTTTATGTAAATATGGGCTAAAAACTGATTGTCCTTAAGCTTGTGTATATAATTAAGCTGTATAGTCTCCAAATACCTGCTAACTCTACGTTTCTAATCATGATACTGATAACCTTTGCCATGAATATTGTTTCCTCTAGAAATGGTGATTATCTGGGAAAGGCAAACTGTGTGCACTTTTAGATTGAATTACATTTACAGACAGATCACTACAGTAATACAAATGGTACTGGAAAAATACTGAATAAACTTACTACATGGCAAATGCACTACAAAAGGATCCCTTTAGATTATTTAATATGTACAGAATACATTAGAAAACGTTACAGAATTCTAACTCTCCAGTTGGATTAGTGGAAACGTGCGTGTAAAATAGATGGATGTTGGAAAATGACATTGTTAAATGTGAGAATTTCTTTTACATTACTAATGTAGATTAATTTGTATAATAAAACAGGGTTTGGAAGGTTTTGTTACAGGGTGCATGGTCTGTTGAAAAATTTTTTTAAATGTATTTTTCTAGATTAACTGCTGTATAAGAAATGTTTAATCTAATAAAAGAAACTATAAGAGGCTTAGAGACTTTTTCCATTGGAGATAAGCATTTTGGTTCTTTTGTTTGTTTTCTTTTCATTTACAGGCATACTCTTATACCTCATTTTAGAAAATCAACTGAATTCAATATTTCCTGTGGTTAAATATATTTTCCTTACTTCATATGTTTTCTGTTCTTTTCAATACCAACACCTCCTCAACACACACTATTTCTTCATCAGTGTTTGAGAGAAAATGATCTGTGGCCATAATTCTTTTTCCCAGGATTGCATTTATAATTTATAGATTGCCTTCCTGGGAACAAGTGTATACATAGTTTTTGAATGATTGGTCTCAAAACCTCTATCCTGATTTTGTTGGTAAAATACTGTATTTATTGTTGTAATCCTCTCAATTGTATAACAAACCAAATTACTTGACAGCTAAAGCAGATTGTCTTGGATGGGGAGAAAAGTCCCAGGTCATAATGTCTGTATCTGCCTGAAGATAATGTTAATCGCAGTGTGCTTTAGGTCACTTGTGTACCAGGAAATCAGACTCAAAGCTGTGATTTGTGGTGTTTCTCTTTGTGGTCATGAACATGTCAAAGGTGAAAATTGTCCTGTTTTCTTGTTTCAAAGTACAATGTGTGTATGTGAAGTCTCAAATGTGTTGCTGGTTTCCAGCTGATCACTTTATTGTAATATTCTGTGTACAATGAGGTCAGTGTCTTGTGTTCTCATCCTTTGTGGATTAAAATTATCAATTGTTTTTGTAACAACAATACCAGTAACATTTTCCTGTCCTGATGGCTTTTTTTTTAGTAGAAAATATATTAAAAGCTAAAAATAAATTATCAGTGAAATTTCACGTAGTACTAGGCCTTTCTTCTAAACATCACAAAAGGTAGTTGGAAATTCAAAGAAAAAGTATATTCATGTTCACTATTGTAATTTTAGTTTGGAGAAAAATATTTAAATTTTGCAGCAGTGTGGTGCGGTCTTTTACTGTGGAGAATGTAAAAAAACCTTTAATTTTTATTGTGAAAATGAAAGTAGTTAAGTTGATTCAGCAAAACTTTAGGTTTGGGGCAGATCTATGTTTATAACATAAATATACACGTAGCGTACATGCCAGTGTATGTGCATGTGTGCACACACATGCCAGCCATTGCTTATATGCAAAGTGAAAAGTCCTCAGTTACATTAGTGACAGATGCCTAGAGACCTTTGTAATCTTTTTAAAAAATATTTTTATTCATTTGCAAGCAGAAAGACACAGGAGAGAGAGAGACAGGGTGAATGGGCATGCCAGTGCCTCCAGCCACTGCAGACAGACTCCAGATGCGTGTGCCACTTTGTACATCTGGCTTTGGATGCGTAATGGGGAATCGAACTCCTGATGTTAGACTTTACAGGCAAGTACCTTAATCACTGAGCCATCTCTCCAGCTCTCATTTATACTCGTTTAATTTCAGCCCATGCTTTTATGCAAAGCCAAACTATTGGGTATTAACATATTTAAATAAACACAGAGGTTCCCATGGCAATGACTCCTCACATATATAGGCATTTTAAGAGTTCCCAGTGTGTCCTTCTGGCAGAGGAGGCAACAAAAACAGTCACACAAGCATCCTGTTCTCTGTGTTCTAATCAAAGTTGAATGTTTCAATCTTGCGTCTATAGGTTATTGAAAACGGTTAGAAAATAGGATTTTGTGGCATTCAGTTCTCTGAACTCTAGCCATTAACTCTGGTCCTCATCTATAGAAAGCACTTCTCCAATGTGGGACTAGTGTGTTTAATGGGCCATTTAGTCTGTGTGTTGCAGTGTTAGAGTTGGGCACAAGTTGTTATTTTTTTTTTTAACAATATCCCAGTACAACTAATACAGTCCTCTTAAATGCCAGTGTAGTTTGAGATAAAAGAAATAAGCAAACAGGACACAAACCAAAAAACTTCTAATGGTGTATCTGAGTGTGATGAATATGTGCGAGCTGTAAACTCTGGCCGAGCAGAATCAGACTTCCCCCAGAGAAAGTGGAGGCCCAGCCTGCCTAACACTGGTTCCATAACTGCCTCACCAGGGAAGCTCCTGAAGCGCCTCTGTCAGTCTTCCCAGCTGTGGCCGGACTCCCATTCTGTCTGTCACGTCATTGCTTCCCTTCTCCCGCGGGAGGATGTGGGGAGGGAGAAAAAGCACTTTCACGGAGCTCCTAAGCACAGTGCCTGTCGAACAAGGTAGCTGACAAGTACAATACAACTTCCCATAAGCCCTCCCCTTGGCTTTACATGCGCAGAAAAGATAGTCGTAGGTAAAGATGTTTAGTCACCAGTGCTGGTGGCTGCATCTTTTAGATCATTCTAACAGTTGTGGCTTGTATGGGAAGGGGCTTTGAAACTTGCACTGTTGTCATGAACTTGGTAATAGTGACAAGGTTCATGGCGCCTTGAGCCAGAGAATTCTGCATAGCACTTTGGGTATCTTGAAACCTTATATTGAAGTAAGAGCAGTGAGAAACTTGGGCAAATTATACCTGCATTTGTTCTTCTCCATCTCTGGTTCTTCTAGATCTCTGCTGTAAACAGTGCAAAACTATAGATACAGTTGTTCCCCCTTATCCTTGGGTTCCATATTTATGGAGTCAGCCAACCATGGGCTGAAACTTTGGGAAAAGAACCATCTGTACTGAACATATACAAAGAGACTTTTGTCATTCGCTAACAATCCGGTATAGAATTTATACTATAATAGGTTCTGTCATTGTTGCAGTAAGGTTCACATTGCTGGTAGAAATCACCCAACCAAGAGCAGCTTGGGGGGGGGGGAAGAGGTTTATTTTGGCTTTCAGGATCAAGGGGGATGCTCCATGATGGCAGGGAAAATGATGGCATGAGCAGAGGGTGGACATCACCCCCCTGGCCAACATAAGGTGGACCATAGCAACAGGAGAGTGTGCCAAACACTGGCAAGGGGGAGCTGGCTCTAACAGCCATAAGCCCATCCCCCAATAATACACTGCCTCCAGGAGGCGTTAATTCCCAAATCTCCATTAGCTCGGAACCTAGCATCCAAAATACCTGTTTATGGGGACACCTGAATCAAACCACATCCCACCCATAGCCCCCATAAAGTGATAACCATCCATGATGTAAAATGCAATGCATTCATCCAACTTTAAAATTCCCCATAGTTTTTATCAATTCCAGTGATGTTCATACATCTCCATAATCCAAGGTCTTTTAACTGAGCCGTAATACAAAAAAAATCCCCCCTAAAAACCCATAATGGCACAGAATAAACATCCATGCTGCAAAAGATGGCATGGGGCATAGCAAAGAAATATTCAGCCAATACAAGATTTAGAACAACCAGGGCAAAATCAAACTCTGTAGTTTCAAGTCCAACAACTCTAGTCAATGACAAATCTCCAAGAGCGATAATTCTAACCGGCAACAAGTCTCCAGCTAGGCTACCCACAGTCCTGGAAAACTTCATCCGGGACTGGCAGCTTTCCTCAGCAGCCATCTCATGGTCCCGACATCTCCACTGGGTCTCCAGTGCAATCCACGGTCCATTCTCATGGCCCCATGGGATCTCCATGCAGGCATCCAGCAAACCTGCTTCACACTGCCCATGGCCATTTCCAAAACAAGACCGTGTTGCAAACTCAACCCTCTCTTTCCTGCATTTCTTATACTCCACAATACCAGGCTGAGTGCCAGTGTGTTAATCCAGGGGGGAATAAAGCAGACCCCTTCAAAAGAGTCTACATTCTTCCTGTTTCCCCAGTGCAGGTCAGCTGGCCCAGTCTCAATAGCTGTAATTGCTCAAACAATTTGCAGGTGAATAGGCAGCAGGTTAGGCCCCAAGATTTCTTTCTTTTTTTTTTTTTCCTGTGCCATATCCCTCTGCTCCCACAAGTCCATTTCTACGCAATGCAACCCTGAAACTTCTCAGGACATGGGCATAACAGCAAGCCTCTCAAACTGCTTCTAGCCCAGTCCAAGCAAAGCTCTTTCTCACCCTCATAAGCCAAACCTCACAGTCCATAGTTCTTACTGCATTCAGGTCTTTCAACTCTGACTAACAGCACTACAAGGCATCTCTTAGGCCAAGGTTTCAAACCCTCCCACATTCCTCTGGAAAATCAGCTCCAAAAGGCCAAAGCCACACAGTCAGGTGTCTAGCAACAACCCCACTCCTCGATACCACTTTACTGTTGCACTCAGAAGCCCGCGTCCAACAATACTCTTGACTCTAGAAGGCATTAATTCCCAAATCTCCATCAGCTGGGAACCTAGCATTCAGAACGCCTAAGTTTATTGGGGACCCCTGAATCAAACCACCACAGTCATCGAGATAACGTTTATGGGGGAACATGCTTAGGTTAATACTATGTAAATATTACAGGATTGTATAGAAGGGACTTGAGTGTCTGTTGAGGTGGGGAGGGGTGTCTCAACTGATTCTCTGTGTATCTTAAGGGATTCCTATACTGTTTTTTCCTATGTGCCTTGCAACATTGCCAAGGTGTCTGTGCAGTGATATTTTTAGTTGATGTCTCCTTTGCATTACAGCACTTGCACTTTGGAGCTCATTTAATAAAAGTTTACTGGTGGGCTGGAGAGATGGCTTAGGGGTTAAGGCGCCTGCCTCCTAAGCCTAAGAATGCTGGTTCCAATCTCCAGGTCCCACGTTTAGCCACATGCAAAGTGATGCAAGGGTGCAATGCCACACTTGACCACAAGGGGGCGCACACATCTGGATTTCGTTCTCAGCAGCTGAGACACTGCTGGCGCACCCATCTCTGTCCCCCTCTCTCTCTCTCTCTCTCTCTCTCTCTCTCTCTCAAAAAAAATTAAATTAAAATTAAAAAAGAGGTTTACTGGAATACTCACAGTGGTGACAGTCCTAGCTGGCTGCCAAGTGACTAACAGGCCAGTCGTCTGGACCATGGGTATGCCAGACAGGGATGGCTCATGTCTCAGGTGGTATTGAGTGGAATGACATGAGGTGTCATTTTGCTACTCAGAACAATGAAAAGCTACAACCATACAAATTGTTTATTTTTGGAATTTCCCATTTAATATTTATGCCCTGCCACCACAGTGGTCCGCAAGTGATGAACTGTGGAAAGTGAAACTGCAGGCAAGGAGGGAGTCTTGTCAAGCATATTGTAGCGTGTTCAGTCTCGTTAGAGGAGGAACGATAACCTGTTTCATGAGCTGCTGTCATGCTAAGATAATTTGATGCATCATCAAAGCTGTTTTTCTTCAAAATGTATACATTGATCATGAATATTAAGGCTTCCAGGGTTAGGTATTGCCTTCTAGTAGCTCATCATTCTAGTTATGTAATAAACAAGCCAGCAAGGCTGGGGAGATGGCGCTGGCGGTAAGGTGCCTGCTGTACAAACTATGACCTGGGTTTGATCCCCAGAAGCCACCTAAATGATGGTTGTGGTGTGTGCACTTGTAGCCTTGGCACTGAGGAGGATCCCCTGGGCTCACTGGCCAGCCAGTCAACCCTACTTGGCATGCTTCAAGCCAACTAGAAGGTCTGTCAAAAAAAAGGACAGTGCTAAAAAGAACCTTTGGCCTCCACACACATTAAAGAAAAGGAGTGAGGAGATTGCTCAGTGGGTAAAGTGCTTGCTATGCAAGTATGAGGAGCTACGTTCAGATCCCCGGTGCCTTATTTACAATGCTTTTTACGTCAGTGGGTGTGGTGGTACACACGTGTAACCCCGACACGGGAGATGAGAGGATCCCCAGGACTTGCCAGGTAACTCGCTGAATTGGGTTTCGTGAGAGAACCTGCCTCAAAAGGTAAGGGCAGAATGATTGAAGATCGGTGCTAATATCTGGCCACACAGAGGCACACGTACACACCCAAAAGTGTGCCCACACGCAAGCACATGTATGTATGCAGTATGCACAGATACACTGAAAACTAAACCACGTCCTCTGGCAAGTAATCCGAGTTGAATGGCCGTGTTTTTATCCACGGACGTTCTGGACAGACTGTGGTATGTTTTAATCTGTCAGTGTGTACATCTCCTTTCAGTTAAGGTCTGTGATAGGGTTCAAATATTGTAAGCAGCAGCCACATGTGACAAATGCATTTTTTTAACCATCTTAACCAGTTTGGAGTGTGTAGCTCCGCAGTACTAAACACATTTATGAGATGCAGCCATCAGCATGCTCCGTGTGCATACTTCGTCGAATGGTAGCGCCACCTCCTGGTCCTCAGCAGATTCCTTTCTGTGTCTGGTTGACTAACCCAGCTAAGGGCAGTCACGTGACATTTGTCTTTTTGTGTTATCCTAATGTCTTTAGGGTTCTCCCACCTGTAGCATATTGGGGAGTTCCTTGCTTTCTGGCTGAATCATGTTCCAGCGATGGACGCGGTTGCATCTACATTTTGGCCACTGGACTGCCATTATGGAAGAACACTGAGAACTAAGATCCGTTAGGTTAGGAAGATTCCTTGATTCTGACACCAGTGACAGAAAAGTCAATAAACTGGGTTTCATGAAAATGTATATAAAAAGACATCAACAGAGAAAAGAAACCCATGCAGTCGGATAAAATATTTACAAACCCCATTAGGATGGCTGCTAAGAAAACATCACAAGTGTTAGCATCGGTGTGGAGAAGTTGGAACAGTTGTGCTGATTCATGCTTACCTGTGTACAGCCATTTCACAAACAAATGCTACATCATGCAGCAATGCTACACGACAGAATTTCAGGTTTTCAATAAAACTTCAGTTTCCTTAGTCACAGAACCCACATTTCAGATGCTCAGTACTGACACTGAGTTAACAGCCAGCATATGACAGTTCACATACAGACCAGCTCCATGCCCGGTTCTAGAGAGCGCTACTCTGGAAGCTTGCTTGTGAAATATATTTTACAGACACAGGTTTTGCAAACTTCTTTGGAAAAAAAAGAAAACAGGAACTGAAGCATATATATCATACTTCTCCCTCCTGATTGTCTCAAGTGCAAAACACTGAAGAGTTTAAGGAGGAGAGTGCCTTAAAAGGCTACCAACTATTTGTCAGACTATATGCCCATATTGGGGCAAGAAGGAAGGTCAAATCATGATAGAATTTGCAGTTACAGGTCCATCAAAATTTGGTTTAAAAGCTTTTTTCTTTTTGACTTTCTGAGGTAGGGTCTCGCTCTAGCCCAGGATAACCTGGAATTTACTATGTTGTCTCAGGCTGGCCTTGAACACTCAGCAGTCCTCCTACCTCAGCCTCCGGAGTGCTGAGATTAAAGGTGTGTGCCACCACACCCAGCTAAAATTTTTTCCTATTGCCTTGAAAGAAGCCTCATTCTTTTTCTTTTCAGATTTTAAAAAGCTGTGTTAGGAAGGAACATGTAAGAAGTTGTGTTACAGTGTTCTTATGTTCATGTCTTAGGAATTTCCACTTTGATGGAAAAGATTTTCTAACCTGTTTTAGAGACTGTTGTTTTCACAATAGAGAAAGCCTTGGTCTCTGAGCTGTTTCACTTTGTATTTACTCTTCCTATGTGTAGTAGTGCAGATCTGGAGGAACTTCCTCACACCATACACATTCTCTTTTTTGATTTTAGTTTTTATTTATTAGAGAGAAAGAGAAAAAATGGGTATGCCAGGGTCTCCAGCTGCTACAGAGGAAAATGAACTCCAGATGCATGCGCCACCTTGTGCAGCTGGCTTATGTGGGTCCTGGGGAACTGAGCCTGGGTCCTTGGGCTTTGCAGGCAAGTGCCTTAATCACTAAGCCATCTCTCCACCCCTAGATCATTTCTTTTATACTGAGGGATCCCAGTATCCTTGGATGGTAATTGTGACTCTAGGCTTCCTGAATAACTGCCTCAGTGTTAAGGAAATCAGATGTAATGTAACATTTCTGACACTTGACTACATCTAACTACAGCTCTCTCCAGCTATGTCCCTGTCTCCCGACCTGTTAGCATGTAGCAGTAGCAATGACTGGACCTGCTTATCCAGCCTCCATCAAGTTCCACAAAACCCCTATCACCCAATGTGACTGCTGTTTCAAACAGTGGGAAACATCTGCTGAAAAAGAGGTTGGGAAGACATTTAAGTGCCAATACCAATACACTGACCTCTGGGCATACAGCCGTGAATGGAATGAATACAGTAGGTGTTCTCCCACCCATAGCCTTGAGATCGCTAATGTGCGCTAACTATGTCTTTAATTCTGACCTGCTCAAATGATCATTAACTTCTCTTCCAAGAGTGGTCTCGCCTGTCTGTTGAGATCGCCCTAAGGTACTTTGCTCTACAATTGTGAAGCAGGTGTTGAGCATCATTAGTCCTCAAGTACTTGCTGAGGTGAGGTAGGGCAAGGTTGTCAAACAGATAGTGAACTCTGGCTTTAAGGAAACAGTTTCCATCCATGAGACTGGTTCCCAACACAGGTCAGCCTGTCATGAAACATTCCCATGTTGGATGCCACGTTCTACATTGAAGTGTCTGGTCACATAATCCATATCACATTTCCCTGCATGACAACATGTGTAGAAAGGATTCTGGCATGATGGTGCTAATGGGAGCATAAATTTTCAGTTCCCATATTAAAACCTAATGCTGAGAGCAAAACAAGGTGGCAGTATATCCTCAGGAACTCCCAAAATTCCAGCAAGTGAGAACAGTGCACTGATATCTCTAAGATGTCACGATGCTGGTTTCTGTGAGAGAAGGAAGCAGTAGAGTCTCCCTTGATGGTCTGGTTATGGAGAACCTTGATGGTACCATCAGTGCAGGTTCTAGGAATGATCAAAACATGCCAAAGGTCCAGGACATGCCTCATACTGAAGGAAATGTTGAATGTGAACTAAAAAAAAAAAAAAAAAAAATGACAAAGCCAGTAGATCAAAGAGGTAGTCTAGATCAAAGTGAGAAAGGAAAAGCCACACAGCATCTTCTGTTGTCACCCTCAACTTGTTAGGAAAAAACACCAGACCAAAAGCAAGTAATGGGGGAAATTTTATTTTGGGTTACAATCTGGAGGGGAAGCTTGGCATGAGCACAGGCTGGACATCACCTCTGCCACAGCAGGTGATACACAACAGCAGGACAGTGAGCCCAGTGAGCAATGATGATGAATAAACCTCAAGGTCTGTTCACAGCAACCCACCTCCTCCAGCAAGGCTCCACCTCCCCATTGCTACCAGCTGGGGACTGAGCACTCAGAACACATGAGTTTATGGGGGACATCTGATTCAAACCACCATACCCCCCCCCCAAAAAAAGCATGCTGCTGGGATTTCTAAGAACAAAGATGAATTTTAAGAGGTTATCTAAGCATGGATATCCAATGCTTGAGAAAAATTAATTTTGCATGAAATGAAATAAACTGTTACCAAGATCAAATCCCATGTAAAGTATATGTAAAAAAGAACAGGAGGGCTACAGAGATAGCTTAGTGGTTAAGGCGCTTGCCTGTGAAACCTAAGAACTCCTGTTCGAATCTCCAGGTCCCACGTAAGCAGACACACAGTGAGGCAACCATGCAATGTCACACATGCCCACAAGAGGGCGCATGCGTCTGGAGTTTGTTTGCAGTGGCTGAAGGTCCTGGCACACATGCTCTCTCACACTCTCCCTTCCTTTCTCCTTCCCTCCTTCCTTCCCTCCCTCCCTTCTTCCCCCCTTCCCTCCCTTTTTCCCTTTGTCTCAAATAAAAAAAAATAGGAGCTAAATAAGATCCTCATGGAAAATAGGACCATGTCAGAAATACCCACAAAATGACACTGTAGTGTAAAGGAGTGCAATCTGCAAGAAATGATACAAGATGTACAAGAATAATGTATTAGAATAAGAAGAAATAAAGATTAGCAGATCCCATGGACAACTTGGCAATGAAATGCTTCCTGAGTTGTGGACTGGAAATAAAAGCAGATATGAAAGATAATGTTTTAAGAGCAAAGATGCAAAAGAGAATATTTTTATTTAAAATTATTTATTTGCAAGTAGAGGCAAAAGATAAGAGATGGAGAGAGAAATAGGTGCACCAGGGCCTCCAGCTGCTGCTAACAAACTCCAGATGTATGTGTTACTTTGTGCAGCTGGCTTTGTGTGGCTACTAGGAAATCAAGCCTGGGCCATTAGGTTTTGCAGGTAAGCTCCTGAACCTCTGAGCCATCTCTCCAGCCCAGGAGTATTTTTAAAATAAAACAGTAAAATATAGCTGGGCATGGTGGTGCATACCTTTAATCCCAGCACTTGGGAGGCAGAGGTAGGAGGATTGCCGTGAGTTCAAGGCCACCCTGAGACTACATAGTGAATTCCAGGTCAGCCTGAGCTAGAGTGAGACCCTACCTCAAAACAAAACAAAACAAAACAAAAAGTAAAAGATTAAAAGGTGACATTGAAGAAAGGTAAGATCAAACATAAGGCAAAGGCAAGCAAAAGATGTTAACTATCTTTCAGGTGTATTTTCCTAACATTAAAAAAGTAACGTTTTGAGTCTTTATTAGATGGGTTACTTGCTATAGCTGGGTAGCCCAACAATGACTGCACAGCAGATATTCAGAGAGCTTGACAGCTGCCCAGTGCGCTAGGCTGGATGCCTCTGCAGTTCCAGTCTTCGGTGGGGCGGGGCAGTTCCTAGCTGCTGGTCTTCAGTCCATATTGGAGGACTGAAGAAGCTGGGTTCTGATGTCCACGAAGGATGACAGCAACAAAGTAGATGGGCTCTCTAGCAAGTAGCAAGGGCAGCCAGCCTTTTCCTGGAGCCTTTTTATATACAGGCTGTCATGAAAGAGGCTGCCCACTCTGGAGGAAGGTCTTCCTCAGTTAATCCTTCCTGGAAACGCCCTCACAGACCTGTCTGGGAAGCATGTCTGTTACTTGATTCCTGACCTGAGAAAGTCAACAACAGACATTAACCATCACAAATACTATGAATTAAAACAAATGTAAAAACATATTCTGATAAATTACTGACTTTTATAGTAAAAATAGAAAATAGAAGCAAAAGGTTTTTGGCTACCTACTTGAAAGGGGGCATTTTCTTGGCAAGGACAAAGTATGAGATGGTCATCAGAAATTTTAACTGTGCTTTATAGCACACAAAATGTTGCAATAGATTTAAGAGTCTCAAAGAAAGGTAAGGACTTTTTTATTGTTATTGACAAATTGTTAATGACATCTAATAAAAATGATCTCCTCTTTATGAATGTATTACAGACTAGTAAGTACTACCAAATACCTTAAAGAGACATGCAGAGTTGGGTTTTTTTGTTGTTGTTGTTGTTGTTTTTTTTTGTTTTGTTTTTTTGGTTTTTCGAGGTAGGGTCTCACTTTGGCCCAGGCTGACCTGGAGTTAACTATGTAGTCTCAGGGTGGCCTTGAACTCAAGGCGATCTTCCTACATCTGCCTCCCAAGTGCTGGGATTAAAGGCGTGCGCCACCACGCCCGGCTCAGAGTTGGTTTTGTTTATTGACAACTTCTATACTTACAGACAATAAACCATGATATTTCCCTCCCCTCCCCCATTCCCCTTCAGAACTCCACTCTCCATCATATCCCCTCCCTCTCTCCATTAGTCTCTCTTTTAATTTGATGTCATCTTTTTCTCCTGTTATGAGGGTCTTCTCAAGGGAAACCAAGGGCCTTGGCAATAGCTTTTAATGTTTTGGAGGCTACAGAGACCTCCCTGCCAACAACTCACTGAAAATTTTCTAGTAACAATCTATAGCTTCTGGATGTGCCATTATGTAAAAAAGTAGATTTACATAAGTCTTATTCAAAATATCTTGAATTTTGATTAACCCGCCCCTCGCCCTTCTTTTACACATTCTCTTCCCCTGGCCTTGCTTAGACCTTTCCCCTCCTGTAATCTGTTCTTCTACTTACATATATACAACACCATCCCCTTAAGTCCTTCTCTCTCTTCCCTCCCTTATAACCTTTTTCCAGCTTACTGGCCTCTGCTACCGATTTTTGGACCCAGTTTACACACAAGTCTATACATTTGTAGCTAGGATCCACAAATGAGAGAGAACATGAGACGTTTGGCTTTCTGGGTCTGGGTTACCTCACTTAGTATAATCCTTTCTAGATCCATCCATTTCCCTGCAAATTTCATAATTTCATTTTTCTTTACCGCTGAGTAGAACTCCAAATTGTGTAAATGTACCACATCTTTATCATCCATTCATCTATGGAGGGACATCTCGGCTGGTTCCATTTCCTAGCTATTGTGAATAGAGCAGCAATAAACATGGTTGTGAGACATGCAGAGTTTTACAGGCCTGTCATCCCAGCACTCAGAGGCTGAGGAGGATCGCCACAAGCTTAAGGCTCATCTGAGCTTGATAACAAGACCCTGTCTTAACACACACACACACACACACACACACACACACACACACACACACTGCTGCTGGTTAATTTATTAGCTTCCAATTACTATAATAAAACACACTGAGACAATGAACGTACAAAGAAGTTACTTTTGGCTCAAGGTTCTGGGAATTCTAGTTCATGGTTGACAGCCCCCTTGGGCCACTGGTAAGCGCAGTTATAACACACAGCAATATGTGACAGAACAAACCACTTACTGACAGGAAGCAGAAAAGGAATATATGGGGTCCCATAATCTCCTTCCAGGTACACAAAGTCCCAACCCTACCCCAAAGCACACCCAGGGACCAGGCCTTGAATCCATGGAAGACACTTCTCAAGCCATAGGAGTTGAACATGAGCTATTTAGTTCCATACAGAAATAAGAACTAAATGCAGGAGAAAACATAGTCCATGATGACCACATGCCTTTGCACAAATAAAATTATGCTGCTTTTACAACAGAAGAATGAAGAGGACATATAAAATGTTAGTGTGTCGGCAATCATATTGGTGTACTGCCAGATGTGTGTGTTGAATATGACTGAACAAATATGTATGTATGGGATATTTTAGTTCTTTTTAAAACATTTAAAAATATTTTATTTATTTATTTATTTGAGAGAGAGAAAGAGGGAGAGGAAATGGGCACACCAGGGCCTCTAGTCACTGCAAACAAACTCCAGACACGTGCACCACCTTGTGCATCTAGCTTTATGTGGGCACTGGGGAATTGAACCTGGGTTGTTTGGCTTTTCAGGCAAGCGCCTTAACTGCTAAGCCATCTCTCCAGCCCATATATCTTAGTTCTGTGAGGTCTTGAGTCCGTGATAACCAGAATGCTAAGAAGGAAACAAAGGATTTACAGCTATGATAAGTGATAGCACATCTCTGGAGCCTCTACTCTGAGTTGACAGTTAGCTGTTTTATTTCTGTGTGTAGCAGGATGCTGAGGAGACCCACAAAGCAGAACTCTGAGCACGCCTGAACTTTTATGCACAGTGTCTCAAAGATCCCAGACTTTGTGGACATCCAGCTGATCCCAGGTGCGAAGCAGGAGATGGGCAAGATGACCTGGAAGATCTTGTTATGGCAAGGAACCTGTTGAATGGGATGTGGTAGTTTGAATATATGTCCCCCAATATATTCAGTGTTTTATTATTTTATAGTTTGCATCTGCAATCACCTTGCTAGAGGCAAGGTCACTGGGGGCCCAGTCTTAAGGTGTGGTGATGGTTTGAGAGTCCATTGTAAAGATATGCAAATATGCCTAGCAGGAGTTCCTGAAGTGTGCTGTGTGACCTTTTGGCAGTAGTTTTGCTCTGTGTACTGTGGTGGCTGGTTGGCTTTCTCTCTCTCTGTTTGGCCCTGTGAAGAGCAAGCTGCTTTTCCTGCCTTTATGGAACTTCCCCTGGATCTGTAAGTTTCAATAAATAATATCCCTTCCTCCATAACTGTGTCTGGTCTGGAAGTTCATCTCAGCGAACCTGAAGCTGTCTGCTACATGGGACGAGGCTTTTGGTGAAAGGGTTCTGACACCAACATGCAATGCATGTCACTGACCAAAAGTGGGTCTCATTCCACAGCCCAGGCTGGCCTCAAATTCATGGCAATGGTCCTACCTGAGCCCTCCACGTGCTAGGGTTGCAGATATAAGCTACCATGTCTGGCCGGGCATCAGAAATAACTGTGATGAATTAAAACCCATTAATGTGTTTAAGCCTGTGAATTCATAATGATATTTAAAACAGAATTAGTTATCTTGGATAATGAGAGGGAACTAGTTCATGTTTTCTTATAAACTGGTAAATAAAGACACAGGATAGGCTCCTGGATACTCAACCACTGGCTGAGGGAAAACAGCTCACATGAAAGGTCCAAACTCATAATGGAAAAGGAAATGAGACTGAAGTACCCACTTCATGCCGCCCACTGAATTCCTGTGTTTTAAGCCTCACTCCCTGCTATCATCATAGGAAGATAAAGAGCTATGTAGTATATGCTTTCTGGTGGATGAGAACAAGACTTCTTGGGTCCTGACACATAGGAAGTGAACTTTGGCCTGGATCAGGTTCTAGATTCAGCTCCCAGAAAATGCAGAGACTGAGTCTGACATCAGGAACATCCAGGCTATGAAAACTGGAGTTCCAGGAGTTTCTTATAAGGAAAAGAATGAGTGGAGAAGGACTGTATACATTTGTATGTCTTTAAAAAATTATTTATTTATTTGCAAGCAGAGAGAGAGAGAGAGGGGGGGGAGAGAGATAGAAGAGAGGCAGAGAGAGAGAGAATGGGCACACCAGGACCTCTAGCCATTGCAAATGAACTCCAGACACATGCACCCCCTTGTGCATCTGGCTTATGTGGGCACTGGGGAATCAAACCTGGGACCTTTGGCTTTGCAGGCAAATGCCTTAACCACTAAGCAATCTCTCCAGCCCTTGTATATATTTTTAATATTTTTATTTATCTTCAAGCATAGAAAAAGAGAGAATGAGAGAGACAGTGGGTATGCCAGTGCCTCAGCCATTGCAGACAAACTCCAGATATATGTGCCACTATGCATCTGGCTTCACATGGGTACTGGGGAATCAAACCTGGGTTGTTAGGCTTTGCAGGCAAGTATCTTAACCACTGAGCCAGTCCCTTGTACATCTTTTTTTAACTTTTTTATCGACAACTTCTGTAAATATAGACAATATACCATGATTATATATCTTTTTTTCCCCAAGCGAGACTTTGGGTAAAAACAAGGCAGTGGTCAAAATTTAGTTCATTGGTATTGTACCACATTTTCCTATTATCTGCACTCTTCTTTTCATCTTTGTATTAGTGTACACACATGAACTTGGGCAACCTCAGATGCCAGTCCTTGACTTTCACCTTGTGTGAGGCAGGGTTGCACTTTGTTCAGTGCTGGTGTCCAAATTGGCCCCTGATCTCCTTGGAATCCTACTTTCTCTGCTTCCCATCTCACTGTAGGCATGCTGAGATTATAGACACTCAATCTCCTGTCACTTTATGTGGGTCCTGAGGCTCTGAGCCCCAGTCGTCTTGCTTGCACAGTAAACACTTATTCTACAAAGCCACCTCCTGTCTCCTCATTTTCCTATTATCTTCACTCTTAAGGTCATAATTCAGCGACCCCAGGAGGGGCTGAAACTGGCCATGATGGCAGTGTTTAGAATTTAGACCAACTTGGGCAAATCAGAGATTGATTGTTTTGTTAGTTTGTCAAAAAAAAAAAAAAAAAAAACTGATGGAAGGAATGATGGTACAGATTAAAACTTATAATGTCCGTCTGGGGATTGCACTGCGAGTAGCACAAAACAAATGAGGAAATATTCTTTCAGTATTCAGGAACCATTACCTGGTTCAGCAAAGGCAGATCTATCACTGACGAGAGAAGCTCTGACATGTGTGTTAATTGTTCTCTCTTGTCTTCATTTGATGTAAATGAAATATCAACCGACATTCATGACACAGAACACTCATTAATCAGTTGCAATTATGGGATGGCTGCAGATACAAGAATTTGGAGGGGGAAGTCATTAAAAAGATAGTGTAAGTTGGTTATATAAAACTTCAAGAGTGTGATGTATTTTATTTATATCAGTAGATTCATTAAACTTGTGTAAGTATAGCTTGTGCTAGTTATTAAACAGCACATTCCTGGAAATGCAGTTAACGGACTAACTGTTGGTTGCTCGGCTAGGGAGATGGCTCAGTAGTTAGAGCTGTTTGCTTGCCAAGCCTGCCCATCTGGGCATTCCCCAGCCACCCATGGAAATAAATCCAGGTGAACAAAGTGGTGCATGTGTCTGGCATTTGTTTGCAGTGGCAAGAGCCCTGGTGCACACATGCGTGCGCACACACACACACACACACACACACTTTTTTTTGGAGAGACACAGAGAGAGACAAAGAGAGAGGGAGAGGAAGACAGAGATGAGCGTGCCAGCAGTCTCTCAGCTGCTGTGAATGAAATCCATATGCGTGCGCCCCCTTGTGGTCAAGTGCGGCATTGCACCCTTGTGTCACTTTGCATCTGGCTAAACGTAGGACCTGGAGATTGGAACCGGCGTTCTTAGGCTTAGGAGGCAGGCACCTTAACCGCTAAGCCATCTCTCCAGCCCCCCACACACATTTTTTAAAATGTTGGTTACTCTTATTGGCATGGTCATAACAGAATCAAGGCTTCATAGGAAAGGATGAAGTTTGGAAAGACCAGAAAGAATGTTTGTTAGGCAGCTAACTGATCAAGATGAGTTAGATGTTAAAGTGACTTAAATTACTTCTGACGAGAAACCTTATATCAACACTGACACAATTGATGGAAGAGGCTGGAGTTAGTGGAGCACACTTGTAACAATCCCAGACTCAGGAGATGGAGACAGGAAGATCTCGAGTTGGCAGTCAGTTTGGGCTACATAGTGAGACCCTGTCTCAGAAAACAAAATTGGAGGGCTAGAGAGATGGCTTAGCGGTTAAGCTACTTGCCTGAAAAGCCAAAGGAATTTAACTGTTCTCTTGAAATTTTTGTTTTCTTTGTGTGTGTGTGTGTGTTTCTAAGTGTATAAGCTGTATGTACTACCAAGTTGTCACAATGTGTGGCTTTTTGAAGTGATATTTACTCCACTGACTTGAGATGACACCTTTATCATACACATTCTTTCACTTGTATTTTGATTTGTATTTAGGCTTTTTATTTATATCATTGGTTTATCCATTAATGTGATTCTGTATTGAGAATTTGTGGTATAAATTAAAACAACTTGTAGAACTTTGTCCTTTTAATAATTTTCCTTTTTATTTTTTTACAATGTCATGCATGTAAATAATATATTGTGTGGATATCCAGCTAATTGGCAACAGGGTGATCTTTGCACAAGCTAAGCCTGAGGACATAGAAGGCAATGCACCTTGGGTGGAGCTTCTTAAAGACAAGGAACTCACAGCTTCTCCAAAGATTTCCTGACACACAAACAACTCATGATCTGTCCTGATGCAAACCTGTGATCTGTTTCATGCTCAGACTCCCCATAGCTTTGACTGCCTGAAACTGAATGAAAGCTGCAGCATCTGTCATTTCGGGAAGCCCTCAAGTGCATCTCCTGACCCTTCTTTAAATCTTATTTTGTGTGCTGTGTGTTCATTTCTTGCTCGTCCAACACTGCAGGACAGTTTTTAAACAACTTTGTCCTGCTAATAATTTTCCTTTTTATTTTTTACAATGACACTCATGTATATAATATATTGTGATCATATTTTCTCTCCATTACTCTCTCTTGTCCCCCTCCCACTCCTGCTGAATCCCTTCCTCTTCCCAAGGAGCCCCCCTTCTAAGTTCGTGTCTTGTTTTTGTGGACCAGTGAGTGTAATTAGGGTTGCTTATAGGAGTACAGATGGCTTAGCAGTGTCTACACCACTGAAGGAAATCTCTCTCCCTTCCCCAGCAACCACTGACTGGCAATAGCTCCTTAGGGAGGGGTGGGGCCTTGTGAGCCCCTTCTTTCCAGCAACTGTCCATTAATCCTCAGGGAGGTGTCCTTCTAAGAACGTTCTTGATTCAGTAGTTCATATTTCTCATGTGAATTTTGGATCACATCTGAATCAGTACCTCCTATGAATGTTCATGTTATCTAGGGGCATCAGAGCCTCAGCCTGGCCTTTGCTGGTGGTGTGAGCAACAGCTCAGGATTGTTATTTATGATGCGGACAACAAGAAGCCATGGTGTGCGGAGGAAATTCCCTGGTGGCTCATGTCAGTATGGTACAAGACGCAGAATGCTGAGTAAACAGCCTTTGCTGTCTTCTTGAATAAATAACTGCTTTGTTTACATTCAGACAGCAGAGGACAAAATTAGACAAATGCAGTGTTTATCATTGTTTGAGTTTAATGCTACTGAATGGAAAAAGTTCTGCCGACCTAGATTCCTAACAAGGGAATGGTTTCATGTTCTCTCACTTGACTGCTGTCCTGACCACCAGATTGTTACTGTCTTGACTGGGAGATGGTTTACCTCTGGGATGTTCTGGGCCTGAGTGCATTCATGTGTGTACATACACACACACACACACGCACACACACGCACACACACACACATTTTCAACTTGACTGTTGTATGTCCCAATAAAGCATTTTAAGTTGAAAATATCAAATACACCTAGTCTGCCAAACATCCCAGCTCAGCCTTGTTTTCCTTAAATGTGCTCAGAACACTTACATTAGCCTCCAGTAGGGCAAAATCATGTAACACACAAAGCCTGTCGGATCATTTGAGGTTGAATAGCTCATGTCATTGGTTGGAGACTGCTCTGATAGTGGAAAGAAGAGTGGCTGCATGGGTAGATTTTGTTGTTGTTCTTTTTAAAGAATAAAATTTATTGCAAAGTAAGAGGCAAAGAAAGCAGAGAGAACAAACCTCTCTGCAAAGAGGGGTTTCCAGAGCTGGAAAATTCACATTCCCTGTGGGAACTGGACTTTTATGAGTGAGGGAAGCCTACCCATCCAGAGTCCATGATTGGTCAGTTTAAATGAAGGTCAAGATGCTGAGTGGTCCATAGTGCATCCATGAGGTGAGGTCCCAGAAAGCCCACAGCCAGCCCACCAGTGGGAAGATTTCACTTAGTTCAGGAAGCAGGAGGAAGTGGGGTCACCTTCTTCACCATCTTGGGTTAGAGTATTTCCAGCTGTCAAAGGCCTTTTTGCCCTGTCTGTCTCTGCCTAGCCAAGGAAGCTGCCTATTTCCCAGAGTGTTTCAATTCCCAAACTTCCTCCCCAGAAGCCACCCCAACTTCTGTTAGGAAATGGTATGGCGACTGTTCTAACTGCTTTGTACTGATAATGGGGTGATGTTAGGCCACAGCAGTCAGGGCTCCTCTGGAGAGAGGGCTAAGAACCAATGGTGTAACATTCTGGCCTGTTGGTTAGCTTCTGGGTACCAGGGTGCCTTTTGTATTTTTGACATTTGGAACTCTACCTAAGACACATATAAAGGAGTATTAGTAACATCTTAGTAAAAAAACTTGAGGTTTATTTCAAGGAATGGGGACGTCTAAGTTGTGAGGTAAGGATGGTCTATAACCCTATTAGAAGTGATCAGTTAACCTTCTTCAACGTCAAATGTGTAATTGAAGTGAATAAATGCCTTTAGTACCCACCTGTGTTGGGCTGCTTTACTAGGACACTCCTGAGATGATCAACTTACAAAGAAAAAGGTTCATTTTGGCTCATTGTTTTGGAGGGTTCAGTCAACAATCATTTTGGCTCATTGTTTTGGAGGGTTCAGTCAACAATAATTTTGGCTCATTGTTTTGGAGGGTTCAGTCAACAATCATTTTGGCTCATTGTTTTGGAGGGTTCAGTCAACAATCATTTTGGCTCATTGTCTTGGAGGGTTTGGTCAACAATCATTTTGGCTCATTGTTTTGGAGGGTTTGGTCAACAATCATTTGGCCCATTGCCTTCAGGCCTGTGGTGATGCAGCAAAGATGCTCACATTGACAGCCAGGAAGTGAAAGAACTGGAGAAAAGTGACTGAGCTCCCAGTCCCCTTTGAACACACATCCCCAGAGACCTGAGGGTTCCCACTAGGCCCCACTTCTTAAAGTCAGTGCTAAGTTGGGGGCCAGCCCATTAACACATGCGTATCTGGGGAAAGTTACCCAACCCATAGTACCATCTTACTTGGTCCTGACATTGTGTTGCTTTAACTATCTTCTCACTTCTACAAAAACACCAACTTTCATTGATAGCTAGTTAAAGTGAATACAGTGGTCACATTTTAAGTATAAGAAATCTAACTTTTCCCAGAGGTATATTTCTTTATTTTTTCAAACATATATTTGGGGGTAAATTCCCCATATAAAAATTATATATATGGGTTGGAGAGATGGCTTAATGGTTAAGGCATTTGCCTGCAAAGCCAAAGGACTCCAGTTTGATTCCCAGGACCCATGTAATCAAACAGATGTACAAGGGGCACATGTGTCTGGAGTTCATTTACAGTGGCTGGAGACTGTGGTATGCCCATTCTCTTTCTTGGCCTCTCTCTCTCTCATAAATAAATAAAAACAAAATATTTAAAAAATCACACATAAGGCTTATCTCAACTTCTGAAAAGTCTGACAGGTAAAAGAATATATTAAACCTCTTCTTTCAGTCAACTGGGTGGATTTATACCTTGATTTATAGCCTTAGAGTGTGTGTGACTTTTTTGGAATGCATCTTATATTCACATGAGATTTTCCATGACTTTGTGTTGTTTTGTGTTGCACTAACCAACACAGAACTGTGAATTCAATTGAGAATGTCTGCACTTTGCATGACATTGAGAAGGAAGAGAGAGCCATCTTTCATTTGGGTGAATGTGGAAGTTGTTTGCACAGAGAATGCCCTGCTTTCCTGCATTTCTCCTAAGCACAGTGATGAATCTGCATGGCTTGCTAGTGGCACACCTGCCATTAATAAAACACACATGGGCTCCTTCTCCAAGTTGTCAGGTCTGCTTAAAACTTATTAATACTGTTTTTATTAGCTGAACTGCTTAAAGTTTTTTTCTCTTAGAGAACAGCATATCTTATTGAGAATAATTGTGCTGCCTGGTCATGGAAAATAAACATTAACCACTGATACCATCTTCCTTTCCACTTGTCCAATTTTTCTGGTTCCTAATGCATGTGGCTCAGCTGATGAAATCAAGCAGTCACAGTAAATTACCTGTCAGATTGATTTGTCTGCTCTGTTCATTAACTTTGTTGCAAATATGCTGAGATGGTGTTTTGTGTGTGTGTACATACACACAGCCATGTAAAGCTTTAGACAGTGACTGGAAATGTCTCTTTTAGACTTAGTATATGTAGAGCGATAGCCACCCATATGTAACCTAGTCAGATGTTCCAAGCTCATCAAGTTCTGTTTTGATGTTTTCTTGTGGATAATAATTGTAGAGTTCAAGAAATCTCTTCTGATTGTCATTGTTTTATTTACTCCACTGACTTGAGATGACACCTTTATTATACACCGAGTTTCACTTGTATTTTGATTTGTATTTAGGCTTTTTATTTATATCATTGGTTTATCCATTAATGTGATTCTGTATTGAGAATTTGTGGTATAAATTACTAACTTGTAGAACTTTGTCCTTTTAATAATTTTCCTTTTTATTTTTTTTTACAATGTCATGCATGTAAATAATATATTGTGTGGATATCCAGCTAATTGGCAACAGGGTGATCTTTGCACAAGCTAAGCCTGAGGATATAGAAGGCAATGCACCTTGGGTGGAGCTTCTTAAAGACAAGGAACTCACAGCTTCTCCAAAGACTTCCTGATACACAAACAACTCATGATCTGTCCTGATGCAAACCTGTGATCTGTTTCATGCTCAGACTCCCCATAGCTTTGACTGCCTGAAACTGAATGAAAGCTGCGAGCACAGTCATTTCGGGAAGCCCTCAAGTGCATCTCCCTGACCCTTCTTTAAATCTTATTTTGTGTGCTGTGTGTTCATTTCTTGCTCGTCCGAACACTGCAGGACAGTGCAAACAACAACTTTGTCCTGCTAATAATTTTCCTTTTTATTTTTTACAATGACACTCATGTATATAATATATTGTGATCATATTTTCTCTCCATTACTCTTTCTTGTCCCCCTCCCACTCCTGCTGAATCTAAGTTCGTGTCTTGTTTTTGTGGACCAATGAGTGTAATTATGGTTGCTTATAGGAGTACAGATGGCTTAGCAGTGTCTACACCACTGAAGGAAATCTCTCTCCCTTCCCCAGCAACCACTGACTGGCAATTGCTCCTTAGGGAGGGGTGGGGCCTTGTGAGCCCCTTCTTTCTAGCAACTGTCCATTAATCCTCAGGGAGGTGTCCTTCTAAGAACGTTCTTGATTCAGTAGTTCATATTTCTCATGTGAATTTTGGATCACATCTGAATCAGTACCTCCTATGAATGTTCATGTTATCTAGGGGCATCAGAGCCTCAGCCTGGCCTTTGCTGGTGGTGTGAGCAACAGCTCAGGATTGTTATTTATGATGCGGACAACAAGAAGCCATGGTGTGCGGAGGGAAATTCCCTGGTGGCTCATGTCAGTATGGTACAAGACGCAGAATGCTGAGTAAACAGCCTTTGCTGTCTTCTTGAATAAATAACTGCTTTGTTTACATTCAGACAGCAGAGGACAAAATTAGACAAATGCAGTGTTTATCATTGTTTGAGTTTAATGCTACTGAATGGAAAAAGTTCTGCCGACCTAGATTCCTAACAAGGGAATGGTTTCATGTTCTCTCACTTGACTGCTGTCCTGACCACCAGATTGTACTGTCTTGACTGGGAGATGGTTTACCTCTGGGATGTTCTGGGCCTGAGTGCATTCATGTGTGTACATACACACACACACACACGCACACACACGCACACACACACACATTTTCAACTTGACTGTTGTATGTCCCAATAAAGCATTTTAAGTTGAAAATATCAAATACACCTAGTCTGCCAAACATCCCAGCTCAGCCTTGTTTTCCTTAAATGTGCTCAGAACACTTACATTAGCCTCCAGTAGGGCAAAATCATGTAACACACAAAGCCTGTCGGATCATTTGAGGTTGAATAGCTCATGTCATTGGTTGGAGACTGCTCTGATAGTGGAAAGAAGAGTGGCTGCATGGGTAGATTTTGTTGTTGTTCTTTTTAAAGAATAAAATTTATTGCAAAGTAAGAGGCAAAGAAAGCAGAGAGAACAAACCTCTCTGCAAAGAGGGGTTTCCAGAGCTGGAAAATTCACATTCCCTGTGGGAACTGGACTTTTATGAGTGAGGGAAGCCTACCCATCCAGAGTCCATGATTGGTCAGTTTAAATGAAGGTCAAGATGCTGAGTGGTCCATAGTGCATCCATGAGGTGAGGTCCCAGAAAGCCCACAGCCAGCCCACCAGTGGGAAGATTTCACTTAGTTCAGGAAGCAGGAGGAAGTGGGGTCACCTTCTTCACCATCTTGGGTTAGAGTATAGCCAGCTGTCAAAGGCCTTTTTCCCCTGTCTGTCTGCCTAGCCAAGGAAGCTGCCTATTTCCCAGAGTGTTTCAATTCCCAAACTTCCTCCCCCCAGAAGCCACCCCAACTTCTGTTAGGGAAATGGTATGGCGACTGTTCTAACTGCTTTGTACTGATAATGGGGTGATGTTAGGCCACAGCAGTCAGGGCTCCTCTGGAGAGAGGGCTAAGAACCAATGGTGTAACATTCTGGCCTGTTGGTTAGCTTCTGGGTACCAGGGTGCCTTTTTGTATTTTTGACATTTGGAACTCTACCTAAGACACATATAAAGGAGTATTAGTAACATCTTAGTAAAAACTTGAGGTTTATTTCAAGGAATGGGGACGTCTAAGTTGTGAGGTAAGGATGGTCTATAACCCTATTAGAAGTGATCAGTTAACCTTCTTCAACGTCAAATGTGTAATTGAAGTGAATAAATGCCTTAGTACCCACCTGTGTTGGGCTGCTTTACTAGGACACTCCTGAGATGATCAACTTACAAAGAAAAAAGGTTCATTTTGGCTCATTGTTTTGGAGGGTTCAGTCAACAATCATTTTGGCTCATTGTTTTGGAGGGTTCAGTCAACAATAATTTTGGCTCATTGTTTTGGAGGGTTCAGTCAACAATCATTTTGGCTCATTGTTTTGGAGGGTTCAGTCAACAATCATTTTGGCTCATTGTTTTGGAGGGTTCAGTCAACAATCATTTTGGCTCATTGTCTTGGAGGGTTTGGTCAACAATCATTTTGGCTCATTGTTTTGGAGGGTTTGGTCAACAATCATTTGGCCCATTGCCTTCAGGCCTGTGGTGATGCAGCAAAGATGCTCACATTGACAGCCAGGAAGTGAAAGAACTGGAGAAAAAGTGACTGAGCTCCCAGTCCCCTTTGAACACACATCCCCAGAGACCTGAGGGTTCCCACTAGGCCCCACTTCTTAAAGTCAGTGCTAAGTTGGGGGCCAGCCCATTAACACATGCGTATCTGGGGAAAGTTACCCAACCCATAGTACCATCTTACTTGGTCCTGACATTGTGTTGCTTTAACTATCTTCTCACTTCTACAAAAACACCAACTTTCATTGATAGCTAGTTAAAGTGAATACAGTGGTCACATTTTAAGTATAAGAAATCTAACTTTTCCCAGAGGTATATTTCTTTATTTTTTCAAACATATATTTGGGGGTAAATTCCCCATATAAAAATTATATATATGGGTTGGAGAGATGGCTTAATGGTTAAGGCATTTGCCTGCAAAGCCAAAGGACTCCAGTTTGATTCCCCAGGACCCATGTAAGCCAGATGTACAAGGGGGCACATGTGTCTGGAGTTCATTTACAGTGGCTGGAGACTGTGGTATGCCCATTCTCTTTCTTGGCCTCTCTCTCTCTCATAAATAAATAAAAACAAAATATTTAAAAAATCACACATAAGGCTTATCTCAACTTCTGAAAAGTCTGACAGGTAAAAGAATATATTAAACCTCTTCTTTCAGTCAACTGGGTGGATTTATACCTTGATTTATAGCCTTAGAGTGTGTGTGACTTTCATGAATGCATCTTATATTCACATGAGATTTTCCATGACTTTGTGTTGTTTTGTGTTGCACTAACCAACACAGAACTGTGAATTCAATTGAGAATGTCTGCACTTTGCATGACATTGAGAAGGAAGAGAGAGCCATCTTTCATTTGGGTGAATGTGGAAGTTGTTTGCACAGAGAATGCCCTGCTTTCCTGCATTTCTCCTAAGCACAGTGATGAATCTGCATGGCTTGCTAGTGGCACACCTGCCATTAATAAAACACACATGGGCTCCTTCTCCAAGTTGTCAGGTCTGCTTAAAACTTATTAATACTGTTTTTATTAGCTGAACTGCTTAAAGTTTTTCTTCTCTTAGAGAACAGCATATCTTATTGAGAATAATTGTGCTGCCTGGTCATGGAAAATAAACATTAACCACTGATACCATCTTCCTTTCCACTTGTCCAATTTTTCTGGTTCCTAATGCATGTGGCTCAGCTGATGAAATCAAGCAGTCACAGTAAATTACCTGTCAGATTGATTTGTCTGCTCTGTTCATTAACTTTGTTGCAAATATGCTGAGATGGTGTTTTGTGTGTGTGTACATACACACGCGTGTGCAAGCTTTAGACAGTGACTGGAAATGTCTCTTTTAGACTTAGTATATGTAGAGGCGATAGCCACCCATATGTAACCTAGTCAGATGTTCCAAGCTCATCAAGTTCTGTTTTGATGTTTTCTTGTGGATAATAATTGTAGAGTTCAAGAAATCTCTTCTGATTGTCATTGTTTTTCTTTATTATAATAACATAGGAATTTTAAGGACATACCTTGACATATAATTAGGCCAGGTATAAAATACATAGGTCTTTTTTTTTTTTTTCCTATTCTTTGGCTAACTGAAATTGAAAGCCACTTTGTCAAAGTACAGGAAGACTCTCCAAAGAATAAGATGGAAACTGTATACCAACTCCATGGTAACAAATAGTATTCACTTTTTTTTTTTTTTTTTTTTTTTGGAGAGAGACACAGAGAGAGACAGAGAGAGAGGGAGAGGGAGACAGAGATGGGTGCACCAGCAGCCTCTCAGCTGCTGTGAACGAAATCCAGATGTGTGCGCCCCCTTGTGGTCAAGTGTGGCATTGCGTCCTTGCGTCACTTTGCATCTGGCTAAATGTGGGACCTGGAGATTGGAACCGGCGGTTTTAGGCTTAGGAGGAAGGCGCCATAACTGCTAAGCCATCTCTCCAGCCCCACTTTTTTTTTAATGAGAGAGAGGAGAGATTATGTACCAGGGCCTTAGCCACTGCAAACAAATTCCAGACACAGGCCACCTTATGGGCATGTGCCACCTGTGTGCATGCATTGCCTTGTGCATCTGGTTAATGTGGGTTCTGAGGAGTTGAACCTGGGTCCTTAGGCTTCACTAGCAAGCACCTTAACTGCTAAGCCATCCCTCCAGCCCTAGTCATATTTTAAAAATCTAAAAATCAGTAATTTTTGATGTGGAGGCAATGACAAAACATTTTAAAGCCTATTTTTGGTTTTTTTTTATTATTAGAAAAAATATGGAATGCTTCACAAATTTGTGTGTCATCTTTGCACAGGGGCCATGCTAATCTTCTCTGTAGCATTCCAATTTTAGTATGTGTGCTGCCAAAGTGAGCAGTTTTTTTTGTTGTTGTTGTTGTCGTTGTTTTCTTTTTTTGCTTTTTTGAGGTAGGGTTTCACTCTAGCCCAGGCTGACCTGGAATTCACTATGTAGTCTCAGGCTAGCCTTGAACTCCCAGCAATCCTTCTCCTTCAGCAACCTGAGTGCTGGGATTAAAGGTGTGCATCACGATGCCCAGCTAAAGCTGGTTTTTATATCAAGGTTAAGCTAAAGGTTGTTAGCTTTCTGTTACTGTAACAAAATGTCTAATGCCAGTTCATAAAGAGGTAAGGTTTATGTGTGCTTACATTTTTTTTTACATTTTATTGACAGTTTCTCTATATGCGCATAATATACCATGATTATGATAACTCCTCACACTGCTCTCCCTTCCCCTTCTTCTTTTTTTTTTATTGACTTTTAATCTTATATACCAAAATACCCCACCTGATATTTCCCTCCCCTCCCCCATTCCACTTTAGAACTCCGGTCTCCATCATATCCCCTCCCTTTCTCCATTAGTCTCTCTCCTAATTTGATGACATCATCTTTCTCTTCTATTTTGAGGGTCTTGCAAAGGTATTGCTAGGCACTGCAAGATCATGGATATCGAGGCCAATTTCTGTCTGGGCAGCTGCATTGTAAGAGGTCATATCCTTCCTTTGGCTCTTCCATTCTATCCGCCCCCTCTTCCGCAATGGTCCCTGAGCCACTGGAGGATGTGACAGAGGTGTTTCAGTGCTAGGCACTCCTCCATCCCTTCTTCTCAGCACTATGTTGCCTTTTGTGTCATCCCAGTGGTCATCACCATCTGAAAAGAGAAGCTTCTCTAGCCAGAAGTGAGAATAGCGTTAATATGTGGACATGAACATTTAGTGTAGTGTCCCCAGGGCAGCTTGGTGGGAATAATATATACATTTAGTCAGACATGAGCAAGCTTATACCCCCAAGGCTCATGACCTCACCTACCATAGACTTTTACTTAGGTTTTTCAGTACCGGGTATGTATTCCCTCCCGTAGAGAGGGCCTTCAGTCCAATTATGGAGCAGTTGGTTACCCCAAGAGTAGACACGCCACTATTGCACCCGTTCAGTCATTGGGCCTGTCTGGCCAAGCTTGAATATTCAGCATCCACTATTTTCACTGTTGATGGCTTCTGTCTCCCATACGCTGCGTGCAGTGCAGCTTTTTCCAGCTTTCAGTTGGCTGGTCTACAGGGAGAAGGATTTCTGCTCAGCACCAGCTTGCTTTCTCAGTGTCCTTGCCTCTCAGGCATGAGATGTCTTCAGCAATAGGGTCTTACTATCTATTTCTCTAGGGAAACCAGGGGCTTTGGCAAAAGCCTTAATGTTTTGGAGGCTACCGGGTCCTCCTTGGCCAACATCTCACTGGAAGGAATTCCATCCCAGGTACTGAAAATTTTCTAGTAACAGTCTACATCTTCTAGACGTGCCCTTATTCAAAAAAGTAATTTTACATATGTCTTATTGGTAATATCTTGAGTTTAGATTGTCCCCCCCTGCCCTTTTTGTATGCATTCTCTTCCCATGGCCTCGCTTAGGCCATTCCCCTCCCTGTACTCAGTTCTTCTACTTACATATGTGCATTACCATACACTTAAGTCCTTCCCTTTCTTCCCTCCCTTATAGCCTTTTACCCGCTTACTGGTTTCTGGTACCTATTTTTGGTTCCAGTTCATACACAAGTCTATACATTGGTAGCTAGGATCCACATATGAGAGAGAACATGTGACGATTGGCTTTCTGAGCCTGGGTTACCTCACTAAGTATAATCCTTTCCAAATCCATCCATTTCCTGCAAATTTCATAATTTCATTTTTCTTTACTGCTGAATAGAACTCCATTGTGTAAATGTACCACAACTTTATTATCCACTCATCTGTGGATGGACATCTAGGCTGCTTCCATTTCCTAGCTATTGTGAATAGAGCAGCAATAAACATGGTTTTGCAAGTATCTCTAAGGAAGTGAGAAGAGTCCTCTGGATATATGCCTAGGAGTGCTATAGCTGGATCATATGGTAAATCTATTTCTAGCTGTCTCAAGAACCTCCACACTGATTTCCACAGTGGCTGGACCAGCTTACATTCCCACCAACAGTGTAGAAGTGTTCCTGTTTTTCCGCATCCACGCCAACACTTATTGTCATTTGTTTTCTTGATGGCAGCCATTCTGACAGGAGTGATATGGAATCTCAAAGTGGTTTTAATTTGCATTTCCCTGATGGCTAAGGATGTAGAACATTTTTTTAGATGTTTATATGCCATCTGTATTTCATCTTCCGTGAATTCTCTATTTAGTTCCATAGCCCATTTTTAACTGGGTTGTTTGAATTCTTGTTATTCTGTTTTTTGAGTTCTTTGTATACTCTGGTTATTAATCCTCTGTCAGATGAATAACTGGCAAAGATTTTCTCCCATTCTGTAGGTTGTCTTTTTGCTCTATTCACAGTGTCCTTTGCTGTACAAAAGCTTTGTAATTTCATAAGGTCCCAGTGGTTGATTAGTGCTTTTATTCTCTGAGCAATTGGAGTTATATTCAGAAAGTCCTTGCCTATTCCAATATGTTGAAGAGTTTCCCCTACTTTTCCTCTAGCATTTTCAGAGTTTCAGGTCTGATATTAAGGTCCCTGATCCATTTGGACTTGATTCTTGTGCAAGGAGAGAGACAAGGATCTATGTTTATCCTTTTACAAACAGATGTCCAATTTTCCCAGCACCACTTGTTAAAGAGGCTATCTTTTCTCCAATGAGTATTTTTGGCGTTTTTGTCAAAAATCAGGTAGCTGTAGCTGTCTGGATTAATATTTGGGTCTTCTATTCTGTTCCATTGATCTACCTGTCTGTCCTTGTGCCAGTACCATGCTGTTTTTGTTACTATGGCTTTGTAGTATAACTTAAAATCGGGTATGGTTATACCACCTGCCTGATTTTTGTTATGCAAAATTGTTTTGGCTATTCGAGGTTTTTTGTGTTTCCAGATGAATTTTAGTATTGTTTTTTTCTGTTTCTGTGAAGAATGCTATTGGGATTTTAATGGGGATCGCATTAAATGTGTAGATTGCTTTTGGTAAGATTGACATTTTCACTATATTGATTCTTCCAATCCAGGAGCATGGAATGTCTTTCCATTTCCTTGTGTCTTCTGCAATTTGTCGCTCGAGTTTTTTATAGTTCTCATTGTAGAGATCCTTCACTTCCTTGGTTAAGTTTATTCCAAGGTATTTTATTTTTTTTGAGGCAATTGTGAATGGGAGAGATTCCCTGATTTCATCTTCTGCATGTTTGTTGTTAGTGTATAGAAAAGCTACTGATTTCTGTGTGTTTATTTTGTATCCTGCTACATTGCTAAAAGTGTTTATCAGCTCTAATAATTTGCTGGTAGAGTCCTTAGGATCTGTTATGTATAGAATCATATCATCTGCAAATAATGATAATTTGACCTCTTCCTTTCCGATTTGTATCCCCTTTATGAGTGCCTCTTGCCTTATTGCTATGGCTAAGACTTCCAATACTATATTAAATAATAGTGGAGAAAGTGGACACCCTTGTCTTGTTCCTGAATTTAGAGGAAAAGCTTCAAGTTTTTCCCCATTAAGTATTATGTTGGCTGTAGGTTTGTCATAAATAGCTTTTATTATGTTGAGATATGTTCCTTCTATTCCAAGTTTCTGTAGTACTTTCACAATGAAGGGGTGTTGGATTTTATCAAATGTCCCTTCCCCCTCTTCTATTCCACCTTCACTGAATCCCTTCTTCCCAACTAGTCCCTATTCTCTTTTGATGTCATCATTTTCCCCTCCTGTTATGCAATTCTTGTGTAGGCAGTGTCAGCCTCTGTGAGATCATGAATACTATGGACACGTTGTGTCTGGAAGACATGATTTCAAAGCACTCTTCCCCTTCCTTTCATTCTTCCCTTACATTCTTTCCACCACCTCTTCTGCAATGATCCTTAAGCCCTGGGGACTATGATAGAGATGTCTCACTTAGTGCTGAACCCTCCACTGTCACTTCTTCTCAGCACGTTGATGACTGTTGATTCTCCCCAGTGGGCACCACCATCTAAAACGTGGCTTGGATTTCTCAGGTTTCAGGCAATGGTCAGGAGGTGTCACTGCTCTTTGACCTGTGATGAAGCAACATGTCATGGCAGATGGGCTGTGGTGACACAAAGTTCATTTCATGAAGCAGAGGGAGGAAGACACAGGTGCTCACAGTCCCCTCAAGGACACATCTCCAGTTGGTAGGCCAATAGATAGACATTACCAGGCTTGGAGGTCGTTGAGAATGGACGTCTCCCCTCATAATTACCTTTGGATCTTTAGCAACTCCCTAAGATTTAAGACACCATATGAAAAGGAGGAGGGTGCAAGAAGATGGATTTTGCTGAAACCTAGTAAGGAAAGGCTATTTCCTCTTGGCAAAGTATGGCTATTTTCTATTTTTATCTCATTGTTTTTCTTTGATTCTTTTGAATATACTCTGCTACATGATTTTTCATCAAAAGAACAGGATTTGGCCCTGGGTAGAGACATGACATTCTAAACTGCACAAAAGATTATAAGATAATAAAGACATATGACTGTTCCCTCCCTTCAGAGTCAACCCTAATGGGTCTGTCCGTCACCTGCACAGGAAAACACTCCTCAAAAAGTTGTAACTTCAAGGGCTGGGGAGATAGTTCAGTGGATAAAGCTCTTGTGAAAGTGTGAGCTACTAAGTTAAGGCTAGCGGGCTCATGTAAAGCCAGGTGCTACAGCAATAGCATCTGTAATCTCAGCACACCTAAGGTGAGAAAGATGTGAGGTCTTGAAGGAGAATCCCTTGGAAGCTTGTGGGCCAGCTAGCCTAGCCATTGTGAACAATGAGAGACTGCCTCACACAAAGTAGAAGGTGAGGACTGGACCCAAGGTTGTTCTCTGACTTCCACACATGTGTATGCATGCACACACATACCAAAAAAAGCTGTAGCTTCAAGAAACATGTTCCACCTGAAGACATGTTGAAAGGATGGAAGGACTAACCATCCACTTAATGAGATGCATTCTTATGCATTCCAGAAGTCCCTCCTTCCACGCAGCTGCTTACTGATCTTTAAAACTTTTTATTTTTTTATTTTTTATTATTTTTTTGGAGAGAGACACAGAGAGAGACAGAGAGAGAGAGAGAGAGAGAGAGAGAGAGAGAGAAGAGGAAGAGAGAGATGGGCGCGCCAGCAGTGTCTCAGCTGCTGCGAAAGAAATCCAGATGTGTGCACCCCTTGTGGTCAAGTGTGGCTTTGCGCCCTTGCATCACTTTGCATCTGGCTAAATGTGGGACCTGGAGATTGGAACCGCTGGAGATTGGAACCAGTGTTCTTAGGCTTAGGAGGCAGGGGCCTTAACCCTAAGCCATCTCTCCAGCCCTGCTTACTGGTCTTTGCTGTTAAGCATGCCCACTTTTCTGAGTTCTAACTTTGAAAGTGTAATTTCATTTTCTTTCCTCCCTTCCTTCCTTCCTTCCTTCCTTCCTTCCTTCCTTCCTTCCTTCCTTCCTTCCTTCTTTCTTTCTTTCTTTCTTTCTTTCTTTCTTTCTTTCTTTCTTTCTTTCTTTCTTTTTTGAGGTAGGGTCTCACTCTAGCCCAGACTAACCTGGAATTCACTATGTAGTCTTAGGGTGGCCTTGAACTCATGGCGATCCACCTACCTCTGCCTCCCGAGTGCTGGGATTAAAGGCGTGCGCCACCACACCCTCATTTTCCTTCCTTCTATCTTCTTTTTTAGTCTCTGGATAAAACCTTAGGCCCCAACACCCTATGCAGTTTCAAAACTTGGGAATCCATGAGGTATGTGAAGCATTTTTGCATTAGGGTCCCAGTTTACAGTCAGCCCCCAATATGGCTGATCCATATAGCAAAATTACTCCAGCTACACTCCTAAAATAGAATCCCATATGTTTTCTATACCTTGGGTTTCATTTGATCTTAAGAGCCCAGGAAAGTAGTTGGGGTAGGTCTTGTTATCTCATTATATAACAGGAATAACTACATGTCTTAATAGTCAAGTGCCAAATTGGGGTACACACTAAATCTTCCAGACCCCTATTCATCCATTAAAACATCATTTTGATTATTTCCTATGTGATAGGACACTGGAACTTCTTTTTAAATTTTTTAAATCTTTATATTTTATTTAATTAATTTATTTGAGAGAGTGGGGGGCAGATAGAGAGAATGGCCATGTGCTACCTTGTGCATCTGACTTACGTAGGTACTGAGGAATTGAACCTGGGTCCTTAGGCTTCACGGCAAACACCTTAACCACTAAGCCATCTCTCCAGCCCAACACTGGAATTTCTGATGAGTATATTTCTAAATAATGGCAGGAGAATATTATAGTCCAGTGGGGAACAGAGATATTAATCAGATAGTCCCACAAATAAATGTGTAATCCAAAATGGATTCATGTGCTGTGAAAGCAAGCAAGTATCTAAAGGTACATTTACACGGGGGCGTGGACGTCACTTGGGGTCATAGTAAGCTTTCCTTGAGAACATGCCCCTGGAGCTGAGGTCAGAAGGGGGTGGGGGGTGGAGAAAGCTTGGTCTCAGAGAGTGCAGAGTTCCATGGGGCTGGCCCAGCGCCAGGAGACACAGTTGCTTCCCATAAGTGAGGGTGGGGGACTGAAAAGGAAGAGCGGAAGCAGAGGGGTGGGGGCACCATGGCTGGTATTGTGACTCTGTATTTGCCAAGACGGCTGGACCAGTTTGGTGCTACCTTACCCCCAGTTCTTAGCTTCCGTTTCCCTGTGAATTTCGGTTGTAAAGCCACGTCAGAGTCCGTGGCTAGGCATGCAATAGTTCCTCCTTTACCCTTCTTCCCTGTGCGCCTCTCTCCCCCCCCCCCCACTCCATGTTGGGGAGAATGGCTTTCCTCGTGACCTATCCTGACTCTAAGAGTAGAGCTCTTACATGGGCAGGCTCCTCTGTCAGGTTCCCTGAACTTGGCTCCACACCTTCACCTCCGACTTTGCTCAAGAAACAGTGAAAACCAAATCCCAGGATGCCCCCCTCAGCTACAGCCCTCAGTCCCCTGTCCTGCTAGCCTTCTGCTTCTCTGTCACCTCTAACATTCTACCTGGGCAGTAGTAACTACCTGGCGATAGTGTACTGATACTTCTAAAGAGCTGGTTTCTGTTCTAGATGGAATTCTTATTTCTTTGCCGTTTGGGAACGGAGCTTGCTACTGCAGAAGTCACAAGGCTGCCGCATGGTGCTGCTGCTGCGCCTTGTATACAGAACCCTTCTTAACCTGGGAGGCAGGAAGGGGATGCACCAATTTGCATTTTTCTTTCCTGAGGAATTTAGTAACTGAAGAACTTGTGTTCTTCTCCTTCTTCTTCTTCCTCCTCCTCCTCCTCCCTCTCCTCCTCCTCCTCCTCCTCCTCTTCTTCTTCTTCTTCTTCTTCTTTTTTGGTCATTGTTTGTATGTGTGTGGTGTGTGCATGTGTGGTGTATGCACATGTATGTACAATGCCCTGTGCACTGGCCTGCAGCTATGTGTATTTGCTTGCCTGAGGTGGTTGGAGGGGACCGGCAGGTGTCCTGCTTCATTGCTGGATCGTCTGTTCTTACTGGAACTGGAGTCTCTTACTGATCCTGGAGCTTGCTGTTTTTTTATGAGCCCCAGTGAGTCTCTGGGGTTACAGACATAGCTAGCTGTTTATGTGGGTCCTCGGGATTGAACTCAAGCGGTCTCTGGAGCTTCCTCAGGCCCTCATGCTTGTTCAAGAAGAATTCTTAATTACTGAATTCTGAATTACTGAGCCGTTTCTCCAGCCCCAATGTGCTTTTTTTTTTTTTTTTTTTTTTTTTTTTTTCCCAGGTAGGGTTTCACTCGAGCCCAGGCTGACCTGGAATTCACTCTGTAGTCTCAGGATGGCCTCAAACTCACTGTGATCCTCCTACCTCTGCCTCCCAAATGCTGGGATTAAAGGCATGTGACACCACGCCCGGCTCTGATGTACATTTTTGATGTGATAAAATATGTGCAATATAAGTTTTACCATCCTGTTTGTTAGTGTACAATTCATAGCGTTAAGCACATTGACAGTGTTGTGCAGTGACAATCACCATCCACCCTTGGAAGCTTCTCTCCATCCTGAACAGAAACTATGAACCCATCCAATGCTGACTCCCCACTGCTCTCATGCACATCCTGCAATGATGAATTTGACCGCTCTTGGTACCTCCCAGGAGCAGAATCATGCAGGACTTTTCCTTTTAATGTGCTTGTTACCTCACTTAGTGTAACGTTTTCAAGGTTCATCTGTGATGTTTTGAAGTCTTTCAGCTTCTGGCTGAATAATATTCTATTGTATGTATATGTCACATTTTCTCTATCTGCACATCTATCGATGGACATTTAGGTTATTTCTACCTTTATGCCTGTTGTGAATATTATTATAAATATTGGTATCCAAGTATCTGTTAGTGTCCCTATTTTCTATTCTTTGGGGCGTATACACTACCTACTAGTGGAATTATCAGGCCACACAGTCATTCTGTGATTAACTACTTAGGGCCCCAAATATGTATTCTTTGGAATCACTTTTTTTCTCTGACATGCCATTTATGGCCCAGGTCACTCCCAGCATAAATCTTTGCTATAGTTTGGATCTTAAAGGTTTCCCACAGGTCATTGTATTAAAAAGCTTGGTCTCTGGTTGATGGTATTATGGGAGGCAGTGGAGTATGGAAACATCAAGAAGCAGGGCCTAGTGAGAGGTCATTAGGTCACTGAGGGGGGATGTCCTTGAAAGTGCAGTAAAACCCGCACCCCCACCCCCGACCATGCTGTGAACAGTTTTTCTCTGCCATGTGCCTTGCCACAGTTCTGCTTTACAACAGGCTGAAGCAATGGGGGCCAACTGAGTATGGGCTGGAACTTCTGAAACTGTGATCCAAAAGAAACCCTTCTCTCTCTAAAATTCATGTGAGGGGCCGGGTGGAGAGTATGGGAGCACCAGGGCCTCCTTTCACTGCAAATGAACTCCAGACACATGCACCGCTTTGTGTATCTGCCTTTACATGGATTCTGGGGAATCGAACCCAGGCAGCCATCTTTGCAAGCAAGTGCCTTTAGCCACTGAGCAATCTCCCCAGTCCTTTTCTCCTTTATTTTTCACTTTAACCATTTCTAAGTATACAGTTCAGTGACACTTAGACATTCACATGGGTGTGGAACTTCCCCTTGTTTGCAAAGGACCTTCATTAGTCATCAGAACTTTTTTTTTTTTTTTTTTTTTTTTTTGCCTTTCTAAATACCAACAAGATGTTCACCTTCAGGAAGCCGATTGCTCTCAGTGATTTTCGTAGATTTGCACTGTTCCAAACACAGCAAAATAGCACACGGAAAGGAGCTGGGCTGCTGGGAGGTGTGTGGCTGGACCAGAGTCCTGCTCTCCCAATGTCCTTTCTCTCTCCATTTCTCCTCTTCTTCACTTCCACAGAACCGGAAGTCAGTGCCCTGGAGTAGTTGTTCCCCTTCCTACTGAAGCATCAGCATGGCCAGGGTGCCTGCGGAAGCCAAGCTGCTCTGAGAATAACACTGACTACTTAGTGCTTTGCCAGCAGTAGGTGACAGGGATGGGGGCAGGCTAAACTTGGAGCTGAAGGCTTAATTACTATTGCTTTGTTGTTATGTGGGGTTTTTCCCCCCACCAGATGTCATCACCTTAAGCTTTGAACCCGGGAAGTTTTATTTAAGTGTTGTTCCAGAGAACTAGAAATTTCAGAGACTTTCTAACTGCAGAGAGACCTGGTCTGGTCTGGACTGGCCACCAGAAGATGTTTTTTTTTTTTCTTTTTAATTTATTTTTATTAAAAATTTTTTTTTTTCTGACTGCCCATGAACCTTGGGCAGGATGGTGACTTCTAGAAATTCAGCCTCATGTATGGTGACACATGCCGTAAATCAGCACTGAGGAGAAAGAGGAGGAGGCAGGAGGATCTTGAGTTTGAGGCCAGCCTGGGCTATAGCATTGACAGTGCCTCAAAAAAAACAAAAACAAAAACAGAAAAACAAGAGGAAGGAGAGAAGAGCAGAGAGGAAGGAAGAAAGGAAGGGAGGGGAAGGAAGGGGGGAGAAGGGAGGGAGGAGAAGGTAGGCCAGAAAAGCCAGAGTCTTCTAGGAAGATCCCAGTTGTCTGAGCTAACAGGATGGAGGGGCGCTCACCATGGGCTCCATTTTACAAAGCAGTCCACTGCGGCTCTCATCAAGAAGCACCTTTTCACTGAAGTGATCAGGAGCTATCTTGTCCCACGGCACCCTCCAAGCTGCAGGGACAGTGAGTCTGGGGTTGATGAGCCCTTTAGCCCTTTTGAGATGTGTGAAGCTGAATTACATCCAAGCCTGGCTTGATGGAAGGGGTTCTGGAGCGGGCAGAGAAGGGGTGATTCCTGCAGGTCTTTCCCCACCTGACCCTCACTTCCCTGGCTATCAGGGCTTTCTTGTGAGAGTGCTCCAGATCCCCTCCCCCCGCTCACCCTGCATTTGCCTCCTCTTGCTTCAGGCCATGGGCCTGTTTAGATCCCCAGGCTAGCAGGAGAAGCCTTTCTAAAGACAGCCTGTTGTTGATTTACAGAGCACGCCTTCTGTGTGCGCCTGGCTGCATAACTTAAGGGGATCTGTCACCTTCAATGGGCCGCTGCACAGCTGCACCCAAGACCAGCTGCCTCCTGTCTTTGTTTGGTCTCAGCTCTTATCCAGCAGCGGTAGGGCCCTGTCTACTCTAGCACCTTGATGAGTGCTGTCTCTTGCCCACCCACTGCTTTGGGTGGCCTATGAATATACAGTGTCTCACACACAGTTTATGATAGCAGCAGTGAGCGAAGGCCATCTATAAACAGTGAGTCGCGGGTGGTAGCATTAGCTCTTTAAAATCACCATCAGCTCTCCAGGTGGCCTTTTAAATGTGCGTGGGGGCTCATCCAGACTACTTTAGCAGCAGTCCCCCCCTCCAGAGCTTGGCCTGGGGGTGGGGGGATTTCAAACTGGAGCACAAGCCACAACTCAGGCTGGTAAGAATCTGGCTACACACACACACACACACACACACACATTTTTGCACATGCATACAGGCACGTGCTCACACCCACGCTCAGACATGCATCAGCTGATCCGAGGACACAGTGGACTGAGCACAGGGTGCCGAGGAAGCTGAGGCTTTGGCCACAAGGGGCTCACTGCACACGTTTGTGTTCAGAAGTGTTTCTGTCCGGGCTCCTGGCTTCCCATTCTAGTCCCTTTACCCTCAAACCTGAGTGTTGTCTCCATTGTCCCATACCAAACCTTTGAGGGAGAAGCAGGAGCAAGGTAGTGCTTTTTGTATAGTCAGCAACGGGAGCCCAAAGAGAACTACAATGTCACACAGCTCGCTTCCAAAGAACTGGAATTCAGTGGCTGATCCGGTCTCATCCCTCTGTGACAACCCCATTCAGGTGTGCCGGCCTCTTTCTGAGCCGACCCCTCCCCCCAGTCTAGACCAATCAGCTCTCTCTCAGAACTTACAGGAGCCTGAGAGTGAAGTGGTTATAAATAGATGCTTACTGGCTTTTTGGCTGTTCATCTCTCCTGATACCTGAATCCCCAGGTCCCTGCTCTGGTAAGCCTCCTCCACCCCAGCTCAACTGGGCTGGGACAGGGTGGAAGGGGGACACATGGGCTCTCTACCCGCTCCTGCCTTTCATACGGTGGGAGATGGGGTGGTGATTCACTACAGACCAGGAAGCCAAGAGGGGAATTGCAACTAGGTTGGATATACCTTTCAAAGGCCAGTAACCTACTTCCTCTAATTAGGGGCCCGCCTTGTAAAGGTTCCACAGCTTTTCAAAGGAAGGATGAGTGTTCAAACCATGCGCCTGTGGGGACATTCCATTCAAACCATAACTCATGTCCAGCAGCAGTAATGAGTGTTTCCCTCAACCCTTGGGTTTGTTTTGATTTTAGCTGCTAGTTGGGAACAGTGGTGGTACCCAGCATGGTGGCACTCAGGTGGTACCTCAGGACGATGACGATGACTTTGGGCAGGAACTGACATGACCACAGGTGATGACCAGCAAGGGCAGCCTAGGCTTCATGTCCATCTTTTGTGAAGTTAAGCTACCGGGGAACTCGCATGCCTGGGCCTCTGGCTGTGGGGCAGTGGTGGGTGTAAGGTGTGTAAGGCCTGGTCATCCATTCAGAGGTGGGTGGGAGGCTGGGATCGTCCACATGCTATGGATGAAGGGCGAGCGGGAAGAGCCTGCTCATCTCGGCCACGTGAGAAACATTTGTTTTCACTGGAAACCCTGCAGGAGAAGTAAAGCTACCCCTTGCAGAATGCCTTCCAGTCCTGTTCAAGTCCCGTGAGTGGCTCTGTCAGCCTTCTGCTAAGAGAGCACAGTAAGCTTCTCACTACAATCAGAACAGACTTCCTCAGCAATGGAGGCTCACAGGGATGTGATGGCATCTTACTGTTTCGTCAACCTAACCGGTGAGCAGAGCTTTGGTCAGGATCAAGTTCATGGCTTTGTAGGTTTAGAGACTCGATTTCATCCATTCAGTCAGAGATTCCAGAAGGCAGGTCCATTCTAGCAGGCCCTAACACTGATTTGTAAACCTAAAATCAATTGTACCCAAGCTAGATGGGTGGAATACAAGTACCTAGTTCCGTCCTGGGGAAACTAAAATCCAGAAGGAGAACATCTCAAGACCAGTGAGTAAGCATCTCCTCCTGCCTGGAAGATCCCCATCAAGGTTAGGCTGTGGCCCACTGGCCACACAGCAACCCTTGTTCATGAATTCAGTGTCATTCCCCTGCTTAGAACAAGGTGTGGTGGTATGAATTCAGTTGTCCCTTATAAACTCTTGTGTTTTGAATGCTTGGTTCACAGCTGGTTACAATTTGGGAGGTGGAGCCTTAGGGATGTTATAGCCAGCACCCCCTTGTCAAAGCTCAGCTCACTTAAAAATATATGTATTTAACTTGTTTGAGAGAAAGGAAGGGGAGAGAGAGGGAGAGAGAAAGGGCACTCCAGGGCCTAAAGCCACTGCGGAAAAACTCCAGATGCATGTGCCCCTCGGGCATCTGGCTTATGTAGGTCCTGGGGAATCGGACCTGGGCCCTTCAGCTTTGCAGGAAAATGCCTTAACAGCTAAGCCATCTCTCCAGCCCCTCAGTTCACTTTTTTGCTATTATTTCCCTCCTGCTGTGGCAAGAAATTATGCTCAGCTTCTACTTGTGCCATGCTTTCCCCTATCATCATGAAGCTTCCTTTCTAGACTTTAAGCCCAAATAAACCCTTTCCTCCCATCAGCTGCTTTTAGTCAGGTGTTTTGTCCAAGCAACACAAAAGTAACTACAACAGAAGACAATTTCCCCCACTATATGTCAAAGAAAACTCCATCTCCTTACAATAGAATACAAAGATCTGTAAGATGTTCTGTCTCTCTTCAGCTATACCTCTCACTGTCCCTTCCCTTCCCTTCCCTTCCCTTCCCTTCCCTTCCCTCCCCTCCACTCTCCCCCTCCCCTCTTCTCTCCTCTCCCCTTCCCTCTCCTTCCCTTCCCTTCCCTTCCCTTCCCCTCCCCTTACTTTCCAAGTAGAAGCTTCCTGCTGCTCCTGGGCTGAGAACTTCTACCTGTAGCTTTCACTCCTGCCTGGAGTCTATAGGCTCCATGGAGAATGACCCTCATTTTGTTTGTCCACTCTTGGCTCTCCAGTGCCAGCACCAGGTGGTGCCCAAAACATTGGTTAAATAAAGGAGCCATTGCCAGTTAATGATGAAGCAGGTTCTGCTTTGAGCACAGTGGGAAAAGATTCTGACCTCTAGGAATGGAAAACTGCAATATGCATTTTAGCTCTTTCTTCTTTTCCTTATCAGGACTGACATAACACATAACAGCTGTCTACCCAGGGGAATAGTGAGGACAGCTGCTGTCCTCTAGGGAACTGAATGTGGTCTAGCCTGTGGAAGGCAGGGCTCATATGACACTTCATAGGACCCACTGTGCCTCCACTGTGGCCAAGAAACCTCCCTAGATAATGACAGGGCTCTTCAGCAGTGGAGAAGCCAAGCCACTGGTGGCAATGGGGAAGTGACAGCTACAAAAGGCTTTTCAGGCCTCTGGATTACAGGTGGCTACACAAAAAGGAATCATCTATGAACACAGAAGAGAGCGAGCCTGAGGGTCTGTAGGGGTGGGGCCCACCAAAGTCCTGCAGTTTGTTAGTAGGGACTCCAGATCATTAAAAACTGGGCATTAATTTCCATGGAACCCCATGTACCTGCAGACCATGGGGAGAGGGAACCTTCCAGGGAGGTATGTCCAGGTTGTTTTTAATAGAGTGTGTCTGCCTGACCAAGCTGGCTGAGCCCTTGGAAGGCAACTACTGTTTGTGAACAGCATTGCTGGAGGCAGTTGTATAAGTCTGATAAACACCTCATCCTGGGGTAGATAGAGGAGGCTAAGAAGCAGGGAAAGGGAATAGAGAGGGTTTGTTGAAATGAGGAAATCTGTTCTTGACTGGCTGCAAATTTCACAGACACCAAACCCAGTAGGTTCTGTGTTTTGGGGCCATATTGGTAAGAAGAGAACCTGGCCATCAGTCATGGCATTGCTAACCTAATGGCATTATCGCTCTTCTCCTTAAGGCTTTGAAAATGTGAAATTACAAGTCCTTCCGAGTCCAGGCCTTCCCTTGCAGATTAAACGTCTATTGATACCCCTCTCCTTTGGCAAAAGAGAACCACCTGATTGCTCCAGAAATTCAGACTGTGGCCAAGTCAAGGCAGCCTCAAGGCATGCTAGAATTCTTTGCTAGAATCAGAAAATGCAGATTTGTTCTTCCTCTTAGGGCTGGATCTCATCATTGCTCAGGACAGTGTGACGGGAGGAAGCAGAGGAAGGGGACACGCAGCAAACTCTCCAGCAAGGTGCAGTAGAAAGGAAACTGATTTCTACCTGGCTTTGAGCCTGGCACAAGTCCTCTCACGTCTCTGGTCCTGGCCTTTCATCTGTAAAGGCAAAGGTTTGTGAAGAGTTATTGATGGCCCCTGCCTGCTGTCATCCGACAGTTCCGTCAATCCTCAGCCCAGAGTTGTCCATCTCCTTGGCTTAGATGGGAAATTCATCTCTTTTTGAAGATTAAACACCTATTGATCCCTCCCCGCACCCCCCAACACACACCCCCGTGGCAAAAGGGAACAAGACAACGATTTCTCTGTAGTGACAACAAGTCACAGTGAAATTAGGTGTTTTACAGTTCAGGCGTGAATGCTAATCAGTGCTGGCTTGGGGATGCGGACGAGGGTGAGGTGGAGGATGACTCAAGTGTCTGCAGCTTCCAGCGTTTGGAGTTGGTCCGGGCAGGCAGAGGAAACAAGAGCTGTCCAGATGGGAAGTGACGCAGAATGGTTGCTGGGAGCTGAAGTAGGTCTGTGTCCAAAACAGCCTTTCATCATGGGCTGATTTCTGGGGGATGCTCGGACGCTCTCATAGACCTGAGAAGGTAAAGAGGTCTACGACTCGCCTCTATGGATGAAGCTTAGGACCTTCCTCCTCCAGCAGAACAAGACTTCGGCCACGAGGCGTCTCCCCACCCTTTGTAAGGAGAGGCGGACGATGATTGGTGGTTTCCCGGAGCGCCGGGGCCAGAAGCCAATGGAGAGGACGGGAAGGCGGGGCTTCTGCATGGAGGGTGTAGGCGGGGCTTCCCAGCGCCCGCCAATCACTCAACACGCCCATGCCCCGCCTTCCAGGCGCGGAGCTGCGGTTGCGCAGTGGAGCCCGAGGGCCTCTCGTGGCCCCACCCCGGAGTCTTGGGTTCATTTGTCACTTGTCCCCTGCAACCTGAACGTCTTCCCTGGCGCATTAGTATTACCGACGAGCTTTCCCGGCCGCGGCGGCCAGCAACAGGACGTTGATGGATGTTGCCCGAAAAGCATCTGCTTTCCCGGTCACCCCGGCGGAGGCCTGGCAGGGACGAGCCCTGCGGTCCCCGCCCGCCTGGACTCGGCCGCAGTGCGCTCGTGGCCTTGGAGGCGCGGGGCCGGCCTGTCCCGAGTGAGGACCCGTCATCGCTCACCCGGACAGCCATGGAGACACGCACGCCACCTGTTCCATAAATGGACCCTTGCGTGCCGTGCCCCCGGCCTGGGGTGCAGCGGAGTCCCCCACCCCACCCCACCCCACCCCATCCCCTTCCTGGCGCAGAGCCCCGCCCCCAGCTGGGTGATCAGACTCCGCCCACCTGCTCCCTGCTGCCTCCTGTCCTCCGCGAGGTCCCACTACCCCTAGCCAGCCAGTCCCCAGGCCTCACCCCCTCCCCGGGAGGACGGAGGGTCCCCAAAGCCTCCCAGCATTGCACGGGGTGGTTTGATTACCTGCCTTTCCCTTTCTTCTGTATTTATGATCCTCCTGACTGGGGCGGAGGGGAGAGGGGACGGCACAGCTAGCCAATTGGGGCGCACCCTGCTGCCTTGCTGTTTGCACACAGCCTTTCAGCCAGCACCTGCCTTTCCAGGCAACCCAGGCAGAAAAGGGTTGACAGTACAAATTAACCCTTTTATTATTGTGCAGAGATTGAAGTCTTTTTCTTTTTTCTCCTAAAGCGAATAAAATTACTCTCTAGGTAATTATCTTTTCCCACATGAGAGGTAGAGCTGATGGTAAAGTCACTTGGTCTCTGTCCTTTACAGTCCACACTCGTTTCTCCTCATCGTTTTAAGTAATTGCATTTTTTTCTTTAGACTTCACGAGGACCAGCTATCAATGGCACCAAAAGTAGACAATTGACATATTTACAATAGTTTAATTTTGCAATCTAGAATTTCGTGGGAAGTTAGAGAAGTGGATCAGGAGTATGAAGAGGAGGAGTGTTCACCAGAGAAGTCTCTAGAAAAGGTAATGCTTGTGAGACTTTTTGAAAAATATGAAGGGGCAGGAGTGTTCACCCCAGAAAGAATGAAGGAAGAGAGGGAGCTAGGGTCCCAATATCTCTTTTAGAGCACATTCCCTGGCACTTCCTTTCATCAGGCCTGTATAAGTTACTTTTCTCATTGTGACCAATTCTCTGACCAAACAACTTCCAGGAGAAAAGATTTATTCAGGCTAATGGTTTCAGAGTCAGTCCCTTATGGCGGGGGTGTGGCACAGAAGAGCAGTTCAGGTGGTGAAGGGTCAGCAAACATAGAAGGAATGCCAGTGTTGGGCAGGCTTGCTCTTTGCCTTCTCAGTTAATCATCTCTGGGAACACCCACAGACATATCTAGGGTGGGCCCCTCTGATCCCCTAGGCAGTTTAAAATGCAGTCAAGTTAACGATGAACACTATAAGTTAACCACCATGAGTCCCCACTTCCTAAAGGTGCCACCATCTCCCAACAGTGGCATTAATTGCCTTCAACATGCAAGCCTTTGGGGGGGGATTTATTTACTTATTTATTTATTTTAGAGAGAGAGAATTGGCATATCGGCGTACTTCAGCCACTGAAATTGAACTACAGATGCTTGTGCCACCTAGTGGGCATATGTGACCTTGCACTTGCCCCACCTTTGTGCATCTGGCTTGCGTGGGATCTGGAGAGTTGAACACAAGTCCTTAGGCTTTGCAGACAAACGCCTTAACTGCTAAGCCATCTCTCCAGCCCCTTTGGGGGACATTTAAGTTCTTAGCCATAGCAGTGCACAGGGATGAAGGTGCAGTAGGACATCTGAGACGTGTTGGTTCAGGTCAGCATCAGTGGCAGTGGGGCATTTGGGATTTGTCCCAAGCTCTATAATAACCTTACACAAAGCACCAGAATAATTTGGAGATCCCTGTCAATGCAGGACTGGCCATATCTGGCCAAGAAAAAGGAGATGAAGGAGGCAGGCCAGGAGCAACCTGCCAGATGATTCGGCAAATCATGCTGAGTCTACTAACTGAGGCAGAACTGAAGCTACGATTAGCATGGAAATGAAGACCTTTTCATAAAGGAAATGGCCCCAAAGCTTATTCTCTATTGTCTGCCTCATCTCCTGGCTCCTGCCCAGACAGCCCGGAGACAGCCCCTTGGCTCAGAGTCCTGTGAACACAGAGCCAGAACCAGGGGAGAGGGCTCAGTCGCCATCTTCACCTGCTCTGGCAGAGTGTTCTGCCTGAGGTAAAGAAAACCATCCATCTTTGGAGGCTGGAGGCAGGCAGTGCAAAGGCAGCCAGGGTTTGGGGGGGGGGAGAAACACTTGCTCCCCTTTGACATCTATATGTACTTGGGCAGAGTTCATTGCCAGCTACATTTGTGACTTGTCCATCAGTATGATGAGAATTCTTGACAGCAGCCAGGAAGGGAAGATTCATTTTGGCCCATGATTTCTGAGAGCTTCCGTCCCTATAGTGGGGAAGGCATGGCAAAGCGACTCTGTGGGGTCAGGAGTGTGAGGCCGAGGCTCTTCACATAGTAGCTGGTCAGGAGAATGGCTGAAACTAGAGAGCAGGGGACAATATTGAAAGGCCCATTCCCAGGCCTTATCTCCTAAAATTTCCATAGCTTCCCAACACAGCTTCGCACTGCTTAAGGATTCAAAGCATGAGCATGTGTGTGTGTGTGTGTGTGTGGGTGTGTAGTGGGGGGTCATTCCGGATTCAAACCCTAACGTAGAAAGCCAAAGGCATGATCATGGGCTGTGACTAAGTGATGTCTGCCAGCTGGCCACCTGGGAAGGCAGCAACAACCTGAAAAGCAGGTGCCTCTGCAAAGCCTGGGACCCTAAGCCCTGGAGGGCAAATATAATTTCCTGTTTTACAGGCAGAGAGGATCAATGTTGCCTTGAGCCATCCTGCTGGAAAGTGTCTGAGTTAGAGTTGACTCCCTGGCCAAGAAAAGAAGCTATAGAACTGACAAGGTGAGAATCTCTGTGCAGGGCAAGATGGGGAGTGGGTGGGTGGGGGCAATGTGTACCTATGTACGCTTATAAGGGGAGAGGTAACAGGAAGGAGTGAAAAAGACAAACTGCGTTCTTCCAGTCAGTCAACAGTTAATGTTGCCGCTGACCTACCCTAATCCCAAACCACCCAGAATTACTGTAGCCTTCTGACAGGAGCCCTACCTCTTCCTGTTGCCCCTTTCAGTCTGTGTTGAACATAGCAGAGTCATCAAATGGAAAGATTACAGAGGGGTGAAGTGTGGCATGTGGGAGTCCTCGAGTCCTCACCACATCTCCCATTGACACTCCTTCACTAGGCACGGGGGACAAAGACAAGGTATCTGACTGGAGGTCCAGAAGCCAAGAGGCCAGAGACCTTGGGGTATGAAACAGAACTTCCACCATTATGGTTTGTAGGAAACAGCCTTTTCTCAAATAACCAACAGCCAAGAAAAAGCAAAGGCACTAGTGGAGGCGTGCCAGCTGGTACCAGCTGAGAGCTGCTGCAGGAGAGGGCTGAGGAACCATTGTCAAAGTCAGCCTTCCTTGTTGTGCTGGTCCAGCTCAGACGGTGTGCAAAGCCAGGCAGTCATGAAGTGATGAAGCCAGCTGGGGACACATAGAGAAAGGGAAAAATTCAGCCCAGAATGACAGTTCCACGGCACATCCAGGTCTCCAGGCTGTTTCAATAGTACAGGCTTTTCATGCCCAGATGATGGGCTGTCTGGGACTTGGAGTTAGAGAGGGCTAATTCTACTTTGCTTGTCTGTGTGACTTGAGGCAGGCTCTTTAACAGAAAAGGATATGGGATCTGGCAGACTACTGCCAGGATAAAATGAGGTGATGTTGAGAAGGGCTTGACGTGTAGTTGTAAGTCTTATCAGAATCTTATTTTCTTTTCTGTCAATCATATTCAGAAACTGGATGTGCTTAAGAGACAAAAGCGAAAACAAAGAAAGGACTGGAGAAGCCCAGGCTAGGCCCAGCTCCAGATGGTTATGTGGTCTAGGGAAGTTTGCCCAACCTCTCCCTGCTGCTGTCTCCTGACAACTGAATGGAGAACTCTGAACTGCATGACCTTTGGTAACGCCTTTTGGCTTCAGTGCATGTGATTTGTGTGTGACTCTGTGCTGAGGTCATTTTTCATTGAGTTTCATTAAACAGGACATATGGGGTAAGGGCTCCTCCTGTGTCACAAGGTGAGCTCCCAGGAGCTTTCTCCACAGACCTGGTGGACATTTGTGTGTTTTAAACCAATGCCTTTTGGGCTAAAGAGATGGCTTAGAGGTTAAGGCACTTGCCTACAAGGCCTAAGAACTCATGTTCGAATCTCCAGCTCCCACTTAAGCCAGATACACAGTGATGCAAGCGCACAATGTTGCACATGCACACAAGCGGGCGCATGCATCTGGAGTTACTTCACAGCAGCTGAAGCTCTTAGCATGCCCATTCCCTCTCTCTCTGCCTATTTTTCTGTCTCTCAAAATAAGGTGCCAGGTGGCACACATTTGGACACAGTCCCCTGTAGCCTGTAGGAAAGCTTAAGGTCAGCAAAAAGCATGCTCCTCCAAAGACCTTAACAGTGGTGCCGTGATGGGGACATGGAAGATGGAGCATCCTGCCCTGTCTAGTGATGAGGCTGTGATCATCTTTAAGAATTTCCTTACTCCCTTCCTTTCTCTCTCCTTCCCCCCTTCCTTCTTTCCTCCCTCCCTCCCTCCCTCCCTCCCTCCCCTCCCCTCCCCTCCTCCTTCCTTCCTTCCTTCCTTCCTTCCTTCCTTCCTTCCTTCCTTCCTTCCTTCCTTCCCCTCCCTTCCTTCCTTCCTTCCTTCCTTCCTTCTTCCGTCCCTCCCTTTCTTTTCTCTCTCTTTCTTTCTCTTTCTTTCTTTCTTTCTTTCTTTCTTTCTTTCTTTCTTTCTTTCCTTTTTTAGGTTTTTTTTAGGGTCTCACTCTAGTGCAGGCTGAGGTGGAACTCTCTGTTGTCTCAGGATGGCCTTGAACTCACAGGGATCATCCTACCTCTGCCTCCCAAGTACTGGGATTAAAGATGTGCACCACCACACCCAGTGACAATTTGTTTCTTAACCAGCTTCTGAGAGCTGGGGCTGCTCCTGAGCACCAGCTAAGCCTCAGAGAGGTGGACTGGAGACTGGACAGCCGTAGCAAAGCACCAGACACTAGGGACTTGAACCACAGACATTTAGTTTCTCATAGTTCAAGAGGCTAGAAGTCCAAGATCAAGGTACCTGGAAGGTTGATTTCCTCTGAGGACTCTTTCTTTGGCTGTGGATAGCACCATGCCCTGTGTCTACACATGCTCCTCACTCTGTTTGCAGAGCCATCCTCATGACCTCTTTTCTTTAATTAAAAAAATTTTTTTTAATTTTATTTATTTTTGGAGAGAGAGACAGACAGAGAGAGAGAGGGAGAGGGAGACAGATAGAGATGGGCGCGCCGGCAGTCTCTCAGCTGCTGTGAACGAAATCCAGATGCGTGCACCCCCTTGTGGGCAAGTGTGGCATCGCGCCCTTGCGTCACTTTGCATCTGGCTAAACGTGGGACCTGGAGATTGCAACTGGGTTCTTCGGCTTAGCAGGCAGGCGCCTTAACCGCTAAGCCATCTCTCCAGCCCTTCTTTAATTTTTAAAAATTTATTTGAGAGAGAAAAAGAGAGAGGGGAGAATGGGCACACTAAGGCCTCTAGCCACTGCAGATGAACTCCAGACACATGTGCCACCTTGTACAACTGGCTTAACTGGACACTGGGGAATTGAACCTGGATCCTTAGGCTTCACAGCACCTTATCCACTAAACCGTCTCTCCAGCACCCTCTTTTTAACTTAAGCACCTTTTTTCAGGCTCTGTCTCAAAAATATAGTCTGAGATCCTGGGGGTTTAACATTTCATTTCAAACTATGAGGCTTTTTTTTTTTTTTTTTTTGGTGGAGTGCAATCCAGCTCAGAGCAGGGACACAGGATCTCATCCTCCCATGGCAGCCTTGAGGGCTCATGGCCTCCATGCCTGGGAGGGAACTTAGCTTCCTAAAACCCTGGTTCTTCTCCCACTTATTCTTCACAACCATTCTCTGAGGCAGGCAAGACAGGGATTTGTTGTTATCTTGCAGGGACTCAGAAGTCTACAGGGGTTAAATGACACTCCTGAGGATCTGTGATTGACACCACGATTTCCTGATCTTTCCATGGCAATGTGACTCACCAGCTATGCCTAGTATGCCTTTAGGACTTGGGATGCAATGCCTATCATCAGTGAAAACTTGCAAGGTAGGGCAATCCAGAAGAGATTCCCATGTTTGTACCTCTCTTTCCCCTCCGAGCATCTCTCTATTGTACTCCTGGAGGACTAAGCCTATTGGGCATACATAGCTAAGTGACAGGAAAGCATAACCTTTCTTCTGCTTTGGCGCACATGGTGAGAAGGTTGGAGAACCCAGAAAACCAGGCTGGCACTGCCAGTCTATGTCTTAGGAACCTGGAAGTCAGTGGTCAAACTTGGGTGAATGGAGGCTATGAAGGAGTTAATGTTCTCCATCAACACTTGACAAGTGCTCTCTGTCCTAGGTGGCAGATAAGACACCAACTCTGCTGCCACTCCATGGAACCACAAGTGACGTGAGTCAAATATGTGGATGATGGCATGATAGGGCAGGAAACGGGATGGAGTTGTGTGCACTGAGGTCCTCTACCATGGTCGGAGAAATGAAGCTGGAGACAGGGGAGGGGAGAGGAGTTTGGGACCCAAAGAGTTCAGGAAGGGAATACTGTCACCCCAGCCATCTGTATGGCCACGCCTGTGCTAGCTCTTGACCTGCAGCTCACACCTCTGTGCTCCTTGGAGCCTGAACCGTGGCAGGTGGAAGCTCTGTGGGGTTCATAGAACTTGCAGCTGACTGGGGATCCTTGGGCACCAGCATATTCAAGTGGCTGCTGACCCCTGGAGGAAGTGTGGAGGGAGGGGCATCCTGCTGCACATGGGGGGGGGGCTGTGCTGTGGCCACCTCTATAGGATAAGCTCAGTGCTTTGGAGCTCTTCTGATCATCTGTGAGTCACCGGGAGGGTGGGAAAGAAGGTCAGAGCCTATTCTGCAACAATCTAAGCCAGGAAGTCAGTGGGCAGACAGTGACAAGAGACCAACAGAGTACAGTGCCAGGCTGCTGGCCACGAGGCAGCTCAGAGCCAGGGGCTTGTGGTGCACAGTGGCTGTCTTGGCTGTTTGTACTCTGCTAGAGAGACGTCCAACAAGAGGCATTCACAGACGGCTTCTGCCCAGAGGAGGACCGTGCTTTCTGGTAGACGTAGGTGCAACTTGTTACCAGGGACAACTCCCCCTCTATGACCAGGCGGGAGGCTGCCTTCAACGCTCCTTTCCCCCACCAAGGTCACCGCTTTCCTAACCCCCAGCTCTCAGCAGTGTACCTGGAGAGAAGAGTACCCAGGTTGGCTAGAGCCGCAGGCCCTCGGTCTGTTTATAAACTGGCAAGGCCAAGCCAGAGCTGCTTGCTAGTTTTGTTTTAAATCCTTAATCCAGGCAGAGAGTACTGATGGGTTTTTACTTCTAATGAAGCTCATAGAAATGGCTTTGGGTCTCTGAAGCAGCCATCACCCACAAACCAATTCTCCCAATTTACCGGGCTGGAACTCCCGCGTCTGGAGGCACTGGGAAGAGGAGGGAAAGGCTGAGGAAGTGGAACTGCCAGGCAGGCTCCAGATTCATGATTTAGTGAGAAGACAAGCCCAAGGCCCCTCACTCCTCTGTTCCTGCCTTTCTTAAAGTGAGCAATTGGCCTTCAAGGCTTCAGGCCCATTAATTTTGGCACCTAACAGGGTGTCAGACTGGGCAAGGCAAGCCAGGCGGTGTCCTATGCTGGACCTGGCCGGAGCCCAGCTGCTGCCTGGGGTGGGTGCAGCATATCAGGGAAGGCCTGTGGGCACCCCGTGGGTTTCACAGGGGGAGCTGGGCAGGTCTCAGGAGCGCAGCATGGCTGGGACAGCAGCCAGCAGACACCTTTGTTCTGCTGAGACGCCAGCTGACAGAGGGGGAGGGGAGTGGAGGCCTGGCTACGGTTGAAAGGGACAGGCTGCAGCCACCTTGGAGAGTGGGGAGACTGGGAACAGTGGAGCTTGGCAAAGATGCTCAGTGGGCGGTAGGGGCTCCCCCCCATCCCCCGGGTCTCCTGTATCCGCCCTTCAGATCTCAAGGCCAGCGAAGCAGATGTCTTTCTAGAGACACCCCATCAGGAGTCTCCTACCCCAAGCTGGCCTCCCCTCCTCTCTGAAGCCTGCCAGCTGTTGGGCTCCTTCGGGCTCTGGCCCTGGCCTGCTTTGAGTATGCCAGGAACCAAGCGCCAGGTGGAGGGGGTGCCGGCCCTGTCATGTGTGTGTGTGTGTGGGGGGGGGCAGCTGTAAGCACAGTGCCCGCCGGAGAGGATGGGGATGGTCGGGGGCTGTTGGTGAGTGTTAGGCCTGTGGGCACATTGCCACTTCTAGGGTTTACTCTGGAGTGGTCTGGAGTCTCCCCACAGTGACAGCTACAAAATGGACTGGTTACCAGGTGAACAAGAAGATAAAGATTTGAAATAAGCCTAGGATCCCCAGAACTCAGGTGCCACCTGAGAGAAAAGATGGCCTCAAATGAGGTCTTTAATCCCAGGCCTCTGAGACTTTCCAGGGCAATGAGACATGGGCACAGGAGCATGTCGGTGCCAGGGGGCATTTCTCAGGCTGTCTGGCAAGGGCTGTTCTCTAGAGAACCCTAGTTTTTTTCTGGGAGCCCCATGAGAGGTGATTGGCTCTTAGGCCGGTGGCCAGGACTTCCTCAGGCTCTGGCCTCAGCTGGGACTGCCCGCCCCTGCTGTCCTGTCTCAGAAACCATTCAGACTCCTTGAGGATGCTGGTGAAAGCAGCTGCTCTCTGTGAGGTCACCATGGTGATCAGCGACAGCCAGCACTCCACCCCCGCCTGCATCCTGTCCTTGATTCTTGCAGGAACCCCCCCCCCAAGTGGGGCTGCAGGTCAGAGTCTGCCCACCCCTGCCTCTGCAGTGGTATTGAGCATCAATGCCCCCCCTCGTAGCGCCCCCTGGAGGACAGCACTGAGGCATTACACATATATGCCCTCTTTCTGAGCAAGACTGAACTCATCATTGGAGAGATAATAAATTATGATGTTAGAAAGCACCTAGGCTGTTCAAAATGTTCTCCTCCTCACCATTCCCCAGACCCTGTGATTTGCTCATTGATCCAGTCTTCCTGGCACTTTACCGAGCACTCTTGTAAGATCATTTACTTCCATGTTGGCTAAGGTAGGAATGAGTAATATGCTCCTTTCTCCAAAGTCTTCAGCTATTTTAAGGCTAATCTTCTTGAAGCTCAGCAGTTCTAGTTCTTTTAGCAGATACTTTCTAAGGAAAAATTAGCCTTTCTCTCTCTCTCTCTTTTTTTTTTTTTTTTTCTTTCTCTTTTTAAGTGGCATGGACATATCTGCTCAATAAATTAACATCAATTGGCATAGTTGGCTCTTTACAAAACTACTTGCTAATGAAAGTGAAGGCCAGGGGAAGAACTAGAGGGAAAAGCAAGAGAATTATTTTTCTGCTTATGAAGTTAGAGGGCCAACATCCATTTTTCTAAAGTGTTACTTTTAATGATTTTTTTTTCTCTTTTGAGGGCCCATTTCCCACCTTTTTACTCATCTCTATTGCTCTGCTCTGAATCCCTTCTAGTTTTCAGTATCCTTTATAAAAGTTATGAAAATGGGGCTGGAGAGATGGCTTAGCGGTTAAGGCCCTTGCCTGCAAAACCAAAGGACCCTAGTTTGATTTCCTGGGACCCACGTAAGCCAGGTGCATAAGGTGGTGTCTGTGTTTGGAATTCATTTGCAGTGGCTGGAGGCCCTGGTGTGCCCATTCTCTTTCTCCATCTGCATTTTTCTCTTTTTCTCTCTCAAATAAATAAATAAATGTTTAAAAATATTTTTGATCCCCTATCCCACTCAGGCTTGAGTTGCTATGTTATGTCAGAGAAAAATTGATCCCCCCCCCAAAAGGTAGGGTCTCACTGTAGCCCAAGCTGACCTGGAATTCACGATGTAGTCTCAGGGAGGTCTCGAACTCACAGTGATCCTTCTACCTCTGCCTTGTGAGTGCTGGGATTAAAAGCATGTGCCACCACGCCACGCTAAAAGTTGCTTTCCTGCCTGTGAGCCACGTGGGCACCTAGCCCCATTATCCAGCTAGCTTGCTGTCTTTGCTTCCAGAATTGTAAACTTGTTATTTTCTGTAGTTTATGCTCAGCTACAGCCCTGGCTCTTTGATTGTGTTTTTGATGTTAGTGATGCCCACCTCCCCTGTGCCTTTGGGTTAGTATGTCCTGGCATTTCACTTAAAACTTTCTCACCAAAGCATAATGCACACACAAAATGTTCACAAACAGAAAATGCCTATGTGACTGGCGATTAGGTTAAGTGATGGGTTAGGGTTACTTGGTGTCTTTGTCCCATCCCGTCTATGTTAACCACTGTCCTGAGTGCAGATGCTACTGATTAATTTTATCCATTGTGTTTTTCATAAGGGCGAAGCCACAGGTTGGCTTATTTCATTGTCACTTGTAGGAGTTTGAAACTTTTATGTTTTTAAAAAAATATTTTATTTTATTTTTATTTATTTGAGAGAGAGAAAGAGGGAGAGAGAGAGGAGAGAAAATGGGTGTACCAGGGCTGCTAGCCACTGCAAACAAATTCCAGATGCATGTGCCACCATGTGCATCTGGCTTATGAGGGTACTGAGGAATCGAACCTGGGTCCTTAGGCTTCACAGGCAAGTGCCTTGATCACTAAGCCATCTCTCCAGCCCAAGGAACTTTTACTTTTTGGCAAGGGCTTCTTACCTCTGCAACCAAATGCCAAACACTGGTGCCAGTTTTGCTTACCTGGGAGGCTTGGGAATTGAACCCAGGCTGGCAGGCTATGCAAGTGCCTTTAACTGCTGAGCCATCTTCCCAGCCCTGGAGCTAGTCTTTTCACTAGTTTCAGCATATGAGCATTGGAATTATCACAAAGTCCTAACACCATCATAATCCTTGAGTCTTTTCAGATGTCCTATGAAGAAAATTCCTGCAAAGTTTTTAGCAAGCTCACATCTGAAAATGTTAGTAAGGACCTGTTCAACTTGACCCTCAATCCTAGTACCAGACTCACTTCTGCTCTACCAAAAGGTCCAACCCAGGCCTGGGACAGAAGGGAGGTGGCTTTCCCTCCAGGCAGAAGGGGTCTTGATGGTGAGAAAGAGTGGCAGGCAAAATTGAGATATCTGGGAAATAGAAGTTACTCTTGACTTGAAAGAGTTCAAAGAGATGTTTGTCTCAAGGGACATTAGCAAGAAGTGTGCTATTCAAATGTACCTACAGTTTCTGCGTATCTTATGGGTGAGAGCCTTTTGAGGATGCTAGACTAGGGAGTGATAAGACTAAGAGTGCTGACCCTGTTCTTTCCTGCTGGGGATATCATACAGCAGGCGAGGAAGCTTCTGCATGCTAGGGTAGACTGTACAGCAGTGATCTTAAATAGCTTGTGTAACATGAGCTCTGTGATGTATCTCTCTTTTTCCATTTTTTTTTGTTTTCTTTTTAGTGCTTGGGACATCTTCCAAAGTTATCAGTAGTAATATATAAGGAATCTCTGTGGTTTGAATGTGTATGAATGACTTCATTATATTTCTATGCTTGGCTTGGCCCAGAGAAGCGCTAGGTATTCCCATGTGCTTTGGAAGCCCGAAGCCTGCAATGAAACACAATAACTTAAAAGGATGTAAAGAGAATGTTGGGTAGTTTAGTTAAGGTGTAATGATTAGGATAGATAATTAGATTTTCTGGTTTTCAGTTTTAGTAGCAAATGAATGTACAGAGAAACCGATTAAAATTGACCCATTTTGTTTTTAAAGATGCAGCCGTATATTGGGCATTATTTTGCTTCTGGTTCATGCATAATGCCAGTCACTTCCATGGTCCCATATTAGCTAACCCTTGGTTTATTAGCAGGCCTAGAGGGGGCTGGCCAGGGAGGGCTGAGAACTAAGGTATTTCAGTGTGAGCCCTGTCTGCTTGGACTGTGGCCGAATAACATACTCCTCGTGCTATGCCAAATTTCTAACGTTGTTTTGTTTCTAGTTCTGGGCATCAAAACCCAGGGCCTTGTCCATGTTGGGCAAGAATGCTGCCACTGAGCCACACCTCCAGACCTAGCACTTTACCTCCCACTGCTCAGAACCAGCCACTTTCCCCATAGGTTAAGTCATGCTCCTATCAGTGTGGCCTCAGACGGCATAATTTGTGGGTACATGCACTTCATTGCTTTAGCCGTTTGAGGAATTATTTCTGCTATGGTGGGGGAAATGATTACTGTGAGTTGTGGCCACATCAGCGAGATTGCCAACTCAAGTGCTCAGCAGTCACTCCCCAGTGGTGGTTTCCACATGTGCTGTAAGCATGGCGGGGCTCAGAGGCAGGGACATGAAGGGTGTCCACGACTAGAACAGTGGCCTACCCCACACTGGCACCATGGGAAGTAATCGTATTTATACTACTCCACACTAGCACCATGGGAAGTAATCATATTTATACTACCCCACACTAGCACCATGGGAAGTAATCGTATTTATACTACTCCACACTAGCACCATGGGAAGTAATCATATTTATACTACCCCACACTAGCACCATGGGAGGTAATCGTATTTATGCTATTCCACACTAGTACCATGGGAGGTAATCGTATTTATACTACTCCACACTGGCACCATGGGAGGTAATCGTATTTATACTACTCCACACTGGCACCATGGGAGGTAATCGTATTTATACTACTCCACACTGGCACCATGGGAAGTAATCATATTTATACTACCCCACACTGGCACCATGGGAGGTAATCGTATTTATACTACTCCACACTAGCACCATGGGAGGTAATCGTATTTATACTACTCCACACTGGCACCATGGGAGGTAATCGTATTTATACTACTCCACACTGGCACCATGGGAAGTAATCATATTTATACTACTCCACACTGGCACCATGGGAAGTAATTGTATTTATGCTACTCCACACTGGCACCATGGGAGGTAATCGTATTTATGCTACTCCACACTGGCACCATGGGAAGTAATCGTATTTATACTACCCCACACTGGCACCATGGGAAGTAATCGTATTTATACTACTCCACACTGGCACCATGGGAGCATTTATGGGCTCCACACTGGCACCATGGGAGTAATCGGAGGTAATTTGGCACCATGGGAGGTAATCGATTTTATACTCCCACACTGGCACCATGGGAAGTAATCGTATTTATACTACTCCACACTGGCACCATGGGATGTAATCGTATTTATACTACTCCACACTGGCACCATGGGAAGTAATCGTATTTATACTACTCCACACTGGCACCATGGGAGGTAATCGTATTTATACTACTCCACACTGGCACCATGGGAGGTAATCGTGTTTATACTACACTGGCACCATGGGAAGTAATCGATCCACACTGGCACCATGGGAAGTAATCGTATTTATACTACCCCACACTGGCACCATGGGAAGTAATCGTATTTATACTACTCCACACTAGCACCATGGGAAGTAATCGTATTTATACTACTCCACACTGGCACCATGGGAAGTAATCGTATTTATACTACTCCACACTGGCACCATGGGAGGTAATCGTATTTATACTACTCCACACTGGCACCATGGGAGGTAATCGTAAATTTATGCTACTCCACACTGGCACCATGGGAGGTAATCGTATTTATACTACTCCACACTAGCACCATGGGAAGTAATCGTATTTATACTACTCCACACTGGCACCATGGGAGGTAATCGTATTTATACTACTCCACACTAGCACCATGGGAAGTAATCGTATTTATACTACTCCACACTAGCACCATGGGAGGTAATCGTATTTATACTACTCCACACTAGCACCATGGGAGGTAATCGTATTTATACTACTCCACACTGGCACCATGGGAGGTAATCGTATTTATACTACCCCACACTGGCACCATGGGAGGTAATCGTATTTATACTACTCCACACTGGCACCATGGGAAGTAATCGTATTTATACTACTCCACACTGGCACCATGGGAGGTAATCGTATTTATACTACTCCACACTGGCACCATGGGATAATCTATTTATACTACACACTGGCACCATGGGAGGTAATCGTATTTATACTACTCCACACTGGCACCATGGGAAGTAATCATATTTATACTACTCCACACTGGCACCATGGGAGGTAATTGCACACTGGCACCATGGGAAGTAATCGTATTTATACTACTCCACACTGGCACCATGGGAGGTAATGTCGTATTTATGCTACTCCACACTGGCACCATGGGAAGTAATCGTATTTATACTACTCCACACTGGCACCATGGGAGGTAATTGTACCTACTCCACACTGGCACCATGGGAGGTAATCGTATTTATGCTACTCCACACTGGCACCATGGGAGGTAATCGTATTTATGCTACTCCACACTGGCACCATGGGAGGTAATCGTATTTATGCTACTCCACACTGGCACCATGGGAGGTAATCGTATTTATACTACTCCACACTGGCACCATGGGAGGTAATCGTATTTATACTACTCCACACTAGCACCATGGGAGGTAATCGTATTTATACTACACACTGGCACCATGGGAGGTAATCGTATTTATACTACTCCACACTGGCACCATGGGAGGTAATCGTGTTTATACTACTCCACACTGGCACCATGGGAGTAATCGTATACTACTCCACACTGGCACCATGGGAGGTAATCGTATTTATACTACTCCACACTAGCACCATGGGAGGTAATCGTATTTATGCTACTCCACACTGGCACCATGGGAGGTAATCGTATTTATACTACTCCAATCACCATGGGAGGTAATCGATTTATGCTACCACACACTGGCACCATGGGAGGTAATCGTATTTATACTACTCCACACTGGCACCATGGGAGGTAATCGTATTTATGCTACTCCACACTAGCACCATGGGAGGTAATCGTATTTATACTACTCCACACTAGCACCATGGGAGGTAATCGTATTTATGCTACTCCACACTGGCACCATGGGAGGTAATCGTATTTATACTACTCCACACTGGCACCATGGGAGGTAATCGTATTTATACTACTCCACACTGGCACCATGGGAGGTAATCGTATTTATACTACTCCACACTGGCACCATGGGAGGTAATCATATTTATACTACACACTGGCACCATGGGAGGTAATCGTATTTATACTACTCCACACACTGGCACCATGGGAGGTAATCGTATTTATACTACTCCACACTGGCACCATGGGAGGTAATCGTATTTATGCTACTCCACACTGGCACCATGGGAGGTAATCGTGTTTATACTACTCCACACTGGCACCATGGGAAGTAATCGATTTATACTACACTGGCACCATGGGAGGTAATCGTGTTTTTATACTACTCCACACTGGCACCATGGGAGGTAATCGTGTTTATACTACTCCACACTGGCACCATGGGAGGTAATCGTATTTATACTACTCCACACTGGCACCATGGGAAGTAATCGTATTTATGCTACTCCACACTGGCACCATGGGAAGTAATCGTATTTATACTACTACACACTGGCACCATGGGAAGCAATTGTATTTATGCTACTCCACACTGGCACCATGGGAGGTAATCGTATTTATGCTACTCCACACTGGCACCACGGGAGGTAATCGTATTTATGCTACTCCACACTGGCACCATGGGAGGTAATCGTATTTATGCTACTCCACACTAGCACCATGGGAGGTAATCGTGTTTTATATTACTCCACACTGGCACCATGGGAAGTAATCGTATTTATGCTACTCCACACCATGGGAGCACCATGGGAGGTAATCACCATGGGAGGTAATTTTTATGCTACTCCACACTGGCACCATGGGAGGTAATCGTATGCTACTCCACACTGGCACCATGGGGAGGTAATCGTTTATGCTACTCCACACTGGCACCATGGGAGGTAATCGTATTTATACTACTCCACACTGGCACCATGGGAGGTAATCGTATTTATGCTACTCCACACTGGCACCATGGGAGGTAATCGTATTTATGCTACTCCACACTGGCACCACTAATCGTATTTATGCTACCACACTGGCACCATGGGAGGTAATCATATTTATGCTACTCCACACTGGCACCATGGGAGGTAATCGTATTTATGCTACTCCACACTGGCACCATGGGAGGTAATCGTATTTATGCTACTCCACACTGGCACCATGGGAGGTAATCGTGTTTATGCTACTCCACACTGGCACCATGGGAGGTAATCGTGTTTATGCTACTCCACACTGGCACCATGGGAGGTAATCGTGTTTATACTACTCCACACTAGTACCATGGGATGCTTTTTACTCTCACACTAGCACCATGGGAGGTAATCATATTTATACTACTCCACACTAACACCATGGGAGGTAATCGTATTTATACTACTCCACACTAGCACCATGGGAGGTGCTCGTATTTATACTACTCCACACTAGCACCATGGGAGGTAATCGTATTTATACTACTCCACACTAGCACCATGGGAGGTATTCGCACACAGCACCATGGGAGGTGTCGTGTTTATGCTACTCCACACTGGCACCATGGGAGGTAATCGTATTTATGCTACTCCACACTGGCACCATGGGAGGTAATCGTATTTATGCCACTCCACACTGGCACCATGGGAGGTAATCGTATTTATGCTACTCCACACTGGCACCATGGGAGGTAATCGTATTTATACTACTCCACACTAGCACCATGGGAGGTAATCGTATTTATACTACTCCACACTGGCACCATGGGAGGTAATCGTCGTACTCCACACTGGCACCATGGGAGGTAATCGTATTTATGCTACTCCACATTAGCACCATGGGAGGTAATCGTGTTTATGCTACTCTGGCACCATGGGAGTACTGGCACCATGGGACACTGGCACCATGGGAGGCAATGGTGTATTTATGCTATCCTCCACACTGGCACCATGGGAGGCAATCGTATTTATGCTACTCCACACTGGCACCATGGGAGGCAATCGTATTTATGCTACTCCACACTGGCACCATGGGAGGTAATCGTATTTATGCCACTCCACACTGGCACCATGGGAGGTAATCATATTTATGCTACTCCACACTGGCACCATGGGAGGTAATCGTATTTATGCTACTCCACACTGGCACCATGGGAGGTAATCGTATTTATGCTACTCCACACTGGCACCATGGGAGGTAATCGTGTTATGCTACTCCACACTGGCACCATGGGAGGTAATCACTTTATGCTACTCCACACTGGCACCATGGGAGGTAATCGTATTTATGCTACTCCACACTGGCACCATGGGAGGTAATCGTATTTATGCTACTCCACACTGGCACCATGGGAGGTAATCGTATTTATACTACTCCACACTGGCACCATGGGAGGTAATCGTATTTATGCTACTCCACACTGGCACCATGGGAGGTAATCGTATTTATACTACTCCACACTGGCACCATGGGAGGTAATCGTATTTATGCTACTCCACACTGGCACCATGGGAGGTAATCGTATTTATGCTACTCCACACTAGCACCATGGGAGGTAATCGTATTTATACTACTCCACACTAGCACCATGGGAGGTAATCGTATTTATGCTACTCCACACTGGCACCATGGGAGGTAATCGTATTTATACTACTACACACTAGCACCATGGGAAGTAATCGTATTTATGCTACTCCACACTGGCACCATGGGAGGTAATCGTATTTATACTACTACCACACTGGCACCATGGGAGGTAATCGTATTTATGCTACTCCACACTGGCACCATGGGAGGTAATCATATTTATGCTACTCCACACTGGCACCATGGGAGGTAATCGTATTTATGCTACTCCACACTGGCACCATGGGAAGTAATCGTATTTATGCTACTCCACACTGGCACCATGGGAGGTAATCGTATTTATGCTACTCCACACTGGCACCATGGGAGGTAATCGTATTTATGCTACTCCACACTAGCACCATGGGAAGTAATCGTATTTATGCTACTCCACACTGGAACCATGGGAAGTAATCATATTTATACTACTCCACACTGGCACCATGGGAAGTAATCGTATTTAGGCTACTCCACACTGGCACCATGGGAAGTAATCGTATTTATACTACTCCACACTGGCACCATGGGAAGTAATCGTATTTATACTACTCCACACTGGCACCATGGGAAGTAATCATATTTATGCTTACTTGGTAAGGGAGACACTATGATCAAGAAAACAATCATATTGAGTCTAGAGAGATAGCTCAGTGGTTAAAGGTGCTTGCTTGTAAAGCCTGACATCCTGGGATCCATCCCCTATGTAAAGCCTGCAGCACAAAGTGGCGCATGTGTCTGAAGTTCATGTCATGAACTGGCATGCCCTCCCCCACATATTCTCTCTTTTTTCTCTCTCTCATAAATATATATATATATTTTTTAAAGATAATGAGCCTGGTGTGGTGGTGCATGCCTTTAATCCCAGCACTTGGGAGGCAGAGGTAGGATGGTCACTGTGAGTTCGAGGCCACCCTGAGACTACATGGTGCCAAGTCAACCTGGGCTACTAGAGTGAAACCCTACCTTAAGAAACCAAAAAGATAATAATTATAATATGGTAAAGTAGGAGAAAATGGGGGAGATATTTTTGTATTAGTAGGTAAAAACTTGTAAGACAATGTTTTCCATTGAGACACTTATTTTTTTTAAATATATATTTTTAATTAATTAATTATTTATTATTATTTATTGATTCGACAGAGAAAGAGGGGGAGAGAGAGAGAATGGGCACACCAGGGCCTCCAGCCACTGGAAATGAACTCCAGATGCATGCGCCCTTGTGCATCTGGCTAACATGGGTCCTGGGGAATCAAACCTGGTTCCTTTGGCTTTGCAGGCAAATACCTTAACTGCTAAGCCAACCCTCCAGCCCATAAAACATTTTATTTATTTATCAGAGACAGGGAGAAAGGCAGATAGAATGGGTGTGCCAGGCCTTCCAAGCACTGCAAACAAACACTAAACACATGCACCACCTTGTGCATCTGGCTTATGTAGGGAATCAAAGCTAGGCCCTTAGGCTTCTCAGGCAAGTGTCTTAACCACCAGGCAATCTCCCCAGTCTTTATTTTTATGTATCTGTCTATAGATAGATAAATGTAATGTGTATAATATATGTAAGTTTAAATGTATTTAGCAAACATGCTTATTGTATACTTACATTTAAGGAATCTGTTAGCACTTTCTTTGTGCAATGAAATGGTTTTGCAATGGTGCTGATGTGCATAGAATTTTAAACCAAGATCAGGTATTTAATATCAATTATTTGGGGATGAAGATGTTCTAAATGTCAGAATAATTGTGCATGGTCACAGCAGGGCTTCACTGTCTGCCTTGAACAACACAAGAAGGCACAGCACAAAACTCAGAACAGAAATATCTTTTATCCATTTTTGTTTTGCATGTGTTAGTGTGTATGCATGTACATATGCATGTTTATGTATGTGTGTGTGTGTGTGTGTACTCAAGCATGTGTGTTTGGAAGCCAGGGATTAATGATATGTACCTTCTTTAATTCCTCTCTACCTTATTATTTTATTTTATTTTTATTCCAGAGAGAGAGAATGCGCATGCCAGGGCCTCAAACCACTGCAAACAAACTCCAGACACATGCGCCCCTTGTGCATCTGGATTACATGGCTCTGAGGAATTGAATCTGGGTCCTTACGCTTTAAAGGCAAGTACCTTAACCACTAAGCCATTTCTCCAGCCCTGTACTTTATTTTTTGAGACAGTGTCATTCACTGAAACTGGAGCTCACTGATTCGGCTAGACTAGCTAGCCAGTGAGCCCCAGGGGCCTCCTGCTTGTGCCTGGGCAGGACTACAGGTGCATGCCACCATGCCTGATATATATATATATTTTGGAGAGAGACACACAGAGAGAGACAGAGGGAGAGGGAGACAGATAGAGATGGGTGCGCCAGCAGCCTCTCAGCTCCTGCGAACGTAATCCAGATGTGTGCGCCCCCTTATGGTCAAGTGCAATATTGCACCCTTGCGTCACTTTGCATCTGGCTAAACATGGGACCTGGAAATTGGAACCAGCGTTTTTAGGCTTAGGAGACAGGCTCCTTAACCACTAAGCCATCTCTCCAGCCCACCATGCCTGATTTTTTAAGTGGATCCTGAGGACTTGAATTCAGGCCCTCATTTTTTCATAGCTGTGCCATCTCCCCATCTCCAGAAATAATTTTGGGTGTGTAGAATGCAAAGCCTTCTGGCAACTTAGCAATGTGCGGGCTGTGCTCTGTGACGGCAACCATAAGCTTGGTGGATGGCTGCTGAAGTTCATGGCCAGAGCGACAGTGTGGGGCACTGTCCATTGTACATGCTATCTATAGCCCCACAGGGCATATTATCAGACTCCAGAGGCCCTGGATGCCCTCCAAGGAGCCTCGCTCGGGTGAGACTTCAAGCCCTGTGCTCAGCTGCCATGTAGGACTTGTTAATTTCACAAACATGTGCGGAACTATGCTCAACTCCCTCGTTTGTTCACCATTTGGAATATTCTTCCTGGGTTGTTTCAGTGCTGAGACCCAATGCACTCGATCCTTCCAGCAAACCAGATGAGACAGGCAATCCTTGTTGAACCACTTCCTGCTTATGCATTCTGAAGGCTTGTGGAAGAGTGAAAATACGTGGGGCTGAAGACCTTTGCATGGGATACAGGTAGGTGGATAATAGAGTCAGAGAGTGTAAGTCAGGATGACCTCCCACAGGCGGAGAGAAGGATCCTGGGAAGGAGCGGGTACCAGAACCCACGGAGGGAAACAGTACAACAGAACTGGAGGGCTTTCCTGTCCTTCCATCTGCCATCTCCTGCCTGTGCACCACACTGGCCAAACCCAAGTGCCTATTAAAGACAGAGCCTTTAGTGTTGTGTAGCCTTTGGTGTAGTGTAGAGGTCAGCCTCCAGGGCCCAGGACACAGAGTGCAGAAAATAACCCATCCAGCACTGGCGTCCTTCATGTCCACTTGGGGACATGAAGAATGCATGTCCCCAACACAGTCAAGTAACATCCCATTAGGTACTGAATGATGGAAGATCTCTGGCATCATATGTCTCATTTGATACCTTAACTATTAGCCGCCATGCTCTCCATATGAGGTTTAGGAATAAGGGTGAAAGAGAGCCAAGAAATGAACACGCTGCTACAGATCCCACTTTCTATATCTGCCATAGGGCCCACAGCAATAAACACAGCTTCCTTCTTTTAGTTACTTCATATGTCTTCACTGTTTGGTGGCTCCTCAGACTTGCCAGTGTTCTTTCCTCTCGTCCCATTCTGAAAGGGGATGTAAGGTTTAATTATGTAGCCCAGACTGGCCCCAAATTTGTGATTCTCCTGCCACAATCTCTTGAGCACTGGGGTTCAGCTATGTGCCACGACACCTGGTGACGGTCTCATCTCCTGAGCCACACACTAGGTAAAAGTGTATTAAGAGGTGGCCTGCATGCGGCCCTCCCTGCCCTCACTGTATAGTGGCCACCCAATTTCTTCTTGATAGCAGATCTCTTTTTCTCCTGGTGGGTCATGAGAACAGGTGACCTGGATGGGCGGAAGGCATGCTTAGATTTCACTTTACCAGAATAGTGGCCTTGTTCCCTTGTTCTTGCTTACTCACTGAGCTCAGGCCTGTAGGGAAACAGATGAGTTAAGATGCCACCTTGACATCTCCCCTCAGTATCCTGGCGTGGGTGTTCTGGTTGTGGTCTGTAGACTACGTTCTGTACTGGCTGCCAGTGGAGGGTATTGCCACATCTGTAGAATAGCAGCCTGACTTTGCAGAATGCACTTCCAACAGGTGCAAGAACAGCTCTCATTAGATCCTCCTGTTGTAGGTTTGGAGAGCCACGAGCCTTTCTCAGCTCTGGTTGGGCTTAGCTTAGGAGTGTGAGTGCCAGATACTCACGGGTCACGAGAACTCTCTAAGCCAATGGCTGTCTTGAGTCTATTGTCTTAAAGTCAGCAAAGCATGGGTGTAGACAAAGAAGAAGGGCGAGTTAACCAGATTTGTTCTTAGAAAGCAAATCGGAACGCTCCAAGCTGGGTGGGTAATGCGCTCGGTGACTGGGACCAAGGGTTGGTATATCCTCACAGATGTAAATGAGGTATCAGGGCAGGGCGGTTAGGTTGGTTATTTTGAGCATGTACGGGGTTCTACTCTTGGGGACTGGCTATTTTGAATGTATGAGGGCTCTAGGTTAAAAAGAAACAAGGGCACAAGGTCTGGTAGGCAGCTGACTTTTTTTTTTTTTTTTTTTGGTTTTCCGAGGTAGGGTCTCACTCTAGGTCAGGCTGACCTGAAATTCACTATGTAGTCTCAGGTCTTGAACTCAGGGCGATCCTCCTACCTCTGCCTCCCGAGTGCTGGGATTAAAGGCATGCACCACCACGCCTGGCAGAACACTCAGCTGACATGTTGTTGAGTAATGAATGGTGCATTAGAGCTTTTTGGAATTCAGTCTCTGGGCCCTGATCTCTGGACTTGTCAATAGTGGTATTCTTTTTGGGCTTGTAACTCTGACTATCTACAAAATTGGGATTAGCTTGTTTCTCATTCTTAATCACTTCCTCATATGTAGGGAATCCATGTGGATTTACTTAATTAGAATAACCGCGCCGTGGAACCTTAGAATGCATAGTCCAATTTGGCCTATAATTATGGAGTCTATGATCAGTGATGGAGCCAGGAAAGAGCTATGAGCAGAGAAAACAAAAACATGTAGAAATCTATTCAGATAAGGACAAACCAGGGCTCCACCGTGATGGAAGGGTCGCAGTGTCACCCACTTGCCACGAGGGGGCTGGCTGTCCCTCTCAGGGAGTAGTGCCACACGGGGAGCGTAGCACTGCCCTCTGCTGTTGGCTACGTGTTGTTGAGACTGTGATAGTCGCCATTCCAGTGGGTGGCCAGGACAAGCTGCTTTGTACATTACTGCCATGGCCAAGGCTGGGCATGCCTCAGGAAGGCATTCCCATGTTCTAGACATCCTCGTGGTCTGTGCCCATTCAGTGAAGTGTATGCATGTGCTCCCTCCCCTCAGGCCTCCTTGTTACTAACATAGTGTGGTCAAGTCTTCCACCACACACCTGGCCATGTGCATTAGTGTCTGCGTGTGAGCCAGTGTCCATCCGTACTCCGTGCCTGTCTCCTTCCACTTAGAGATGTGCTGCACGAAGCGATGTCCACTGGAGGATGAGAGTCACCTACGGACATTGACATGGGCCATCTCCTTCCAGCAGATGCTGTGTGCAGCAAGATCAGACTGCAGAACACAAGCAGGACAAGTCCTAAGGGTGGTGGGTGGGGAAAGACGAATATGAAACTGAACGGGGAGGCTATAATGATATGGGTGTGCTCACTGGAGCTTGGGGATTTAATATGCTGGCTTGAGAATCTGGGAGTAGCATCACAGCTATGTTGGCTAAAGGAAACCTGGACTCAGTGCTGGCTGGCAATTAATGAGGAATTTTCTAGCATTCTGGAGGAATCTGAAAGCTTAGGTAGCTGGGCATGTTGCAGGGGATCTATCCTGTGCAATACGCATAGCTATTTCAGTCCCAGGGACCCCTGTTAGCTCACCATAGGTTACTCTATAGTTTCTCTACCCCCAAGTCATGCAGCTCACTGGGGAAACTGTGTGCCCATGCCTTTGAGGCACTGGTCTCTATTACCGTAGTATCCCATTCCCCCCGTTAATATCGGAGAGTCTAATTCCATTGCAGCCTCTCCCAAGACCATTTCCTGCTTCAGCAAATAGCCAAGAAGAGCGTTTCCAGGATGCCTGTGAGCACTGCACTAATGAAATTCTTATGGCGTTTGAAGGGAGTATCCTCAGGCCTCCTGGGGAGTGTGGTTTAGGTGTGGCTAAGCACATTGTGAAGAACAGATCCCTTCCAACATTCCCAGCTCCCCATGCTTCACTTTCCTATTCTTCAGAATGCTAGGAAATTTCCCATTCATTGCCAGCCACCACTGAGTCCTGGCTTCAGTTAGTTATAACTGAAGTTATGATGCCACTCCCAGGTGCTCAAGCCAGCACATTCAATCCCCAAGCAAAAGTGAGCCCGCCATTCTCATTATAGCCTTCCCAGTCAAGTTTTAGATTCACCCTTCCAGTCCAGCGCCCTTAGAACTCTTCCCTGTGTGTTCTGCACGCTACTGGTGTCCTGCAAAGCTCTCAACACATCATTTCTTTCCCCTGCTCATTGTACTGTTTGTGCTATACTGGAATAAAACTCTCATGGGCCTAAGGATAATGAGAACTATGGAAGTAGGGGCTGGAGAGATGGCTTACAAAAATGCTTACAAAGCCTGATTATCCAAGCAGGAGGCTCTGGAGTACCCATTCATTCTCTCTCTCTCTCAAATAAATAAGGAAAATATTTTAAAATATTTTGTTTATTTATTTGAGGGGAGAAAGAGAGAAAGAGAGGTACAGAGAGTGAGTATGGGCATGCAAGGGCCTCTTGCTGCATACGAACTCCAAACGCATGTGCTACTTTGTGCTTCTGGCTTTTTGTGGGTTCTGGAGAAGTGAATCTGGATTGGCAGATTTTGCAGGCAAGCTCTTTTAACTTCTGAGCCATCTCCTTAGGCCCCAAAATATTTTTTAAAAAACAGTAATATGGGCCTGGAGAGATGGCTTAGCAGTTAAGACTTTGCCTGTGAAGCCCAAGGACCTAGGTTTGATTTCCCAGTACCCATGTAAACCAGATGCATAAAGTGGTGCATGTGTCTGGAGTTCGTTTGCAGTGGCTGGAGGCCCTGGTGCACCCATTCTTTTTCCCCCTCTTTCTCTCCCCCATTCTTTCAAATAAACAAAATAAAAACAGTAATATGGAACTGGGCCTTGGAGTGTCTTGTCATCCCAATCTGGGACTATACCTACATGTCCCAGCCTGTCACCGAGGGTCCTATGAAAATATTAATGGTCTCTGCATGTCTGTCACCCTTGAGTCACTTCCTGGGATTGACCTTTAGTTTTGTAGACGATAAGGAAGTCCCTAAAAATCACCATTGAGGATTTCTGCCTTTCCACTTATGTCCAGAATTGGATGTTATAAGAATTTTAATTTGTCCCTTTTCTGTGTAAGGATTTTTACAACTGTCACAAAAGCTAATCTAGGGCTGGAGAGATGGCTTAGTGGTTAAGGTGCTTGCCTGTGGAGCCTAAGGACCCATGTTCAACTCTCCAGATCCCATGTAAGCCAGATGCACAAAGGTAGGCAAGGGCAAGGTTGCACATGCCCACTAGGTGGTGCAAGTGTCTAGAATTCAATTGTAATGGCTGAGGCCCTGGCATGCCAATCCTCTCTCTCTGTCTCTCTCTGAAAAAAATAAAAAGTACTCAAAAGCTAGTCTAGCATTGAGTGTGGTGGTACATGACTATAAATCACAGTGCTTGGGAGGCTGAGGCAGGGGGATTGTGAGTTCAAAGCTGGCCTGAATTGCATAGGAAGACTCAAGCCAGCCTGGTCTGTACCATAGAGACTGTGACGATTAGTTTGGATTGTCAGCTTGAGGGGATCTGGAATCACCTAAGAAATATACTTCTGGGTGTGTCCAGGAAGGTGCTTCCAGAAAGGAAATGATGATATTATTTCTTACGGATTACATGTATTCTATGTTGTTGTGGTGTGGGGATTATATTGGTGTATTTCACATATGTGAACAATTCAACCCTAGAATACTATTTGGCGACTTTTTCCCACTGGGATCGTTCCTGGTACCAATTACTTCATTAATGAGAGTGCCAACGGGAGACAGAGATGGCTCAATGAGGGAGGGTAAGTGAAGAGACTTAACAAAGAGAACTCATAGCATTGTAAGCAGGCTCAAGGGAAATCAGTAGGGCCTAGAGCAGTAGCCTTGGGCTAGAAGTCAGTAGTGAAGGAAAATAGGAGAAAGCTAGCTTTTTTCGGCAATTTCAGTTAGAGGTTGAGGCTCAAGGAGAACCAAGAGGTGCCACCTTGCCCTGGCCCAAGAAGGGAACTTTTGGCAGAAATGAAACGCGGTTAGTCGCGATCGATCTACAGCACCCCCTGCTGCCCACCTTCAAACACTCTATCTAAATAAAACGGTTCGGGTAAGCTAGCTCTGAAATCCACCCACCAGATTTACTAGCCGGTTAGGTTTTCTCCGAACCTACCTGATCTGATACTCTGAAAGCTGGGGCCTTCCAGCCCTGCAGCGCTCTAGATGCGCGCTCTGTGCCTGCGTCTGTGTGTTTCTCTCCAGCTCTTATCCTGTGTTGCTGAACACACATGAATCTGACCTATACCCCCACCTATACCCCAGCCGTGGGAGAACATTGCATTGTTTCTTTCTCTTTCCTTCCCTTCCCTTCCCTTCCCTTCCCTTCCCTTCCCTTCCCTTCCCTTCCCTTCCCTTCCTCTTTCTTTCTTTCTTTCTTTCTTTCTTTCTTTCTTTCTTTCTTTCTTTCCATTGTTTCTTGATCTAAATTTTTCCGCTTGTCTCTGCTTTATAGTTTGGGGTAATGACTCTCTTTGATTACATGCATGAGTCTCCTCTGGTTTCTGAATGTACCATGTGTGTACTTTTCTTACACTCCAGATCTAACACGTGGGGGCTCTCGCCAACTCTAGGCTTGCTACCTGCACAATTCTCTAACTCCGGGTCACCATGAGTGTAGCTCTCACCATGACTCATTTTCTCTCGGAACCTCTCGGTCTCTGCTTGGATAGCTGCCCTCCCAATACTTTTCCTGGGGCTCACCCTTTGTCCTCTCAACTGCCATGGTGTTCCTCTGAGGTCTCCCTACACACGCTCCTAGATTCTGCTTTTCACGTGTAGTAGCTTTACCCTAATTTCTCTTGAAAAGCTCCACTTTCTCTCAAGTCCACATGCTTGCAGCTCAACTCCAGTTTGCCCCTAGTGACCCTCAATTTCTCTTCTGCTTTGATGCTTTCCCTCTTCAGGAAAGCACATGGAGGGTGCCATAGGTGTTTTCTGAGTCTCTCTCTATACATCTTCCGTGTGCTTACATCTCCAGTCAGTCCTTTTCTAAAGATCTCTCTTAAATCAACCTTATAAACTACACAATGTTTCCACATGAAAGCATGCTTCCTACTTTCCACAAGCTTAGCCTCCCTTCCTAGACTCTAATCTCCCTTAAATAAACCCCATAATTTGTGATTTCCCCTAAATAAGCTTAATAATTCATAATTTATTATTCTTTTTCATATTTATTTTTGTTTTTTTGAGGTAGGGTCTCCCTGTAGCCCAGGCTGACCTGGAACTCACTATATAGTCTCAGGTTGGCCTTGAACTCACAGAAATCCTCCTACCTCTGCCTCCTCAGTGCTGGAATTAAAGGCATGAACCACCACACTCAGCTTTAAATTTTTGGCTTAAAAAAATTATCTTTCTTGAGTCTATCTTTATCAATTCTTTTAAATTTTATTTATTTATTTATTTGAGAGAAAGAGAGAGAAATAGGCAGAGAGAGAGAGAGAGAGAGAGAGAGAAATGGGCATGCCAGGGCCTCCAGCTGCTTGTGTATCTGGCTTATGTAGGTCCTAGGGAATTGAACATGGCTCCCTTGACTTTGTTGGTAAGCACTTAACCGCTAAGCCATCTCTTCAGCCCTTGATTAATTCTTTATTAAAGGTATTACAGAACCCAAAACCTGGGGTTCATAAATTCTGGGGGACCCCCTGAACCCCTAAGTCTTGCATCAATAGGGCATCTCCCATCACCCTTGTGCAGGAACAATCTTATGCAAGACTGAGTGGTCACCGGAAACTGAAGTGAGGACTTCAGCTGCAGGAAGAAGGCCATGGAAGAGCTGCTGAGGCTCTGGGAGGGAGGACTGCTCTCCAGTTCCGGCTGAGCAGGGTGGATCAGCAGTCAGCCTCCCTCTTTCTATTCCCCCCCCAACCCACCCCAGTTCCCATTGGCTGAAGCCAGTCAGAGAATCTCTGGATAACTTCAGAAGTCACCTTTCTATGTCACCAGAGGATGGAGTGTGAGGGACACGTGAACATTACCCAGCACAATATCACACCTTTCAGTTTTTCCTTTGACACCAACAAAGTGTCTAAGCTGTCTGTCGCCTACATGGGGCGAGAAGCCCAGCTCATGAACAATTATGGCAGTGGCCCAGGTCTCAACAGTTAGTGAGATGAAAAGTCGTATCTATACCCTTAAGGCTATTGCAAACTGTCTGTCTATCTTTAGATTCCCCGAAAACTGCTGCTGAGGCAAAGGAATTAATTTCTGTCTTCCATGTATGTTCATGTGTGTGTTCATGCGTGTATGTAGTCCAGAGGACCACCTCAAGTGTCATTCCTTAGAAACACCGTCCATCTATTATTGAGACAAGGTCTCTCATTGGCTTGAAACTTATAAGTAGGCTAGACTGGCTGGCCAGTGAGCCCCAGGAATCCTCCTGTTTCCGCCTCCCTAGCATTGAGATTGCCAATGCAGACCACCATACCTGGCTTTTTTTTCTAATGGTTCTTGGGGTCAAACACCGGTCCTTGAGCTTGCACAGTGAGCATTTACTGACTGCCAACTCACCAGTCTAGGAGCTAATTTCTACACCAAACAGGACACTGTGATGGATTCTAGACTCAGAGCATGAAGAGAAATTCTTATGAGGAAGAGAATTCTAGAGGTCAAGAACCACTGGGGGGAGGAAGAGGTGCCGAGGAATCTGAGGTATGGTCCAAGAGTGAGCTCCCTGAGAACAGATTCATTCTAAGCCATCAGTGTGGTTCTTCTAGTAGCACTGGTGGGAATAGAAACCGAAAGGAACAGCAAAGGCGGAAGTGTGGGCTTTGATGGTAGAGAATAGAGTGACGTGGCAAGGGACCCTGTGTTCAATCCTGTCATAGCCACAACATGTCCTATTGGTCAGGTTGGATGGGGGCAAGCACAAAGTCTATAGTTCTCTTCAGAGAACTTTCTGTGCTTTCTGACAGCAGGCTAGGGTTAGTAAGATGCCTCTATAAGAAATGTGAGAGGGGGAGGGGGAAGAGACAGTATCTTTCTGTCAGAAGGTTAAAAAGATAAAGTCAATTCTGGGAGGGGGTCGTTCTGTGGGAAGCCCCCCTTTTCCTGTCCTTGAGACCAAAGCTTCCAGGTCTGCATTTGGTAAAAAGTCCCCAAATCGTCCATTTCTTTAGGTCCCTCCTACAAACTGCATTGTTTTTGTATTTAGTCTCGCATGAGAGTGTGAGGTTGAGCTCTGACTAATCAGTGTGGGACACAGGACCCTCACGTGAGGAGATAAAAACCCAGCAGACTTCCTGTTGGGTGTGCTGGCCTGCCTGAACTCTTTATGGCTACACACTTCTGCAGAAGTAGATATTGTCTCATCAATATACTTTGGATTATGTGGCCATTCTCAGACCCCAGACTCATTTCTAACTCTCCAAGGTTTGTACACACCCGATGACATATGGGGCCCTTTCGTACTTTGGTCAGTCCAGTTCTGGAATGGAGACACAGACAGCTCAACACTTGAGGATCTTGTTCAGCAGTCTGCCCGAAGGTCCAGGCCACACATGCTCCCCCGCCTCTTCTTTGTTGTTCCTCCTTGACTGAAACTCCAACTCAAGAACTCTGAACTCGGGAACACATTATTGTCTATGGAATAAATGGAGAGGTCAAAAGGGGGACATTCCTGACCACGAATAAAGCTGTCTTCTCCATGAAGGGGAACGGGATTGTGCTGTGAAAAATGGATTATAGAGTTGAACTGTATCACCTTTGACCCTTATGGAAAAAGCCTGAAATCAAGACCTGTAAGAACGTGGGTGGTGTATGCATGGCTCTTTGACTCACTCCAGTGTTATAGCACTTAAGAAATCAGACAAAATATGATGTGCATACATTATTCTGCTCAAAATGTTGTGTAGAAATAATATAATATTCTGGACTTTGTGACCATTTGCTAGGGAATCTGTGAATTTCAGAGTTGACCCTAGCTCTGATGGGAGCAAAAGAGTCCCTTGATTCCTATAGTGCTCATATAAGATGCTTGGAGAAAACTATCTTAAATTTTTATTTATTTTATTTTATATATTTGAGAGAAAAACACACACACACACACACACACAGAGAGAGAGAGAGAGAGAGAGAGAGAGAGAGAGAGAGAGAATGGGTGTGCCAGGGCCTCCAGCCACTACAAATGAACTCCAGATGCATGCGCCACTTTGTGCATCTGGCTTATGTGGGTCCTGGGGAATCCAACCGAGGTCCTGTGGCTTTGCAGGCAAGTGCCTTAACCACTAAGCCATCTCTCCAGCCCCGACATATTTTTTTGACTCCCTCCCCCTCCGGCAGGTTGTCCAAGAAAGAAATGAGCAGGGCTTGGATGTGGCAAGGCTAGGATTAAGGGAAAGCGCAGAGAGGAGGGTCCCATAGTTGTGCATTTGGTGGCAGATGGTGCCATTTCCTGAAAGAGAACACCGGTGGAGGAGCTGGTTTGAGGGCAGCAACTTAGGTCAGAGCTGGTGACTTTGGGGGTGACTGTAAGACTCTCGGGTGAAGACCACTGAGCAGGGGACGTCCTCAGAGAAGCTCCTGAGCTGTGAGAGGAAGCGCAGATGAAGACCCTCCTGTCCAGCACATGTTCCCACCACACCCAAGGCGGGTTGTGACCCAGCCTCACCCCCACCCTGGGAACTGCCGGCGCTCTCACTGTTTGCAACAATTTTCTCTTTGTGCTGCCTGTCAAATCCTATTCTCTTAGAGCTTAACTCAATTATTGTCCCCTTAATGTGCCCTTCTGAGCCTCCCCAGTCCTTGCCTGAGTTCCGCAGCGCAGAGCACCAGCTTCCTTGTTAGGTACCAGCGCCCGTGTTAGGTCGTAGGCTCCTGCCTTCCTTACCAGGCTCCGTGTGGGCAGGAGCCTGACCCGGGCTGTGCCTCCAGCCCATGCCCGCGGCTGCCCACACCTTCTCATAGGCTGTTCTCTCTTCTGTCATGTCCCTTCTCTTCCTCACACTCCTCTCCATCTGGTGAAGGAAGAACAAGCAACTGGAGTCACAGGTGGCACTGAACAGATAGCTGGACAGGGTCTGAACTGCCATAGAAAGCAGTTTGGGTTTGACCCTGCACAGCACAGGCAGTGAGGATGGCATGAGGGATGCTGCGGCCATTTTTCTGTCCTTGTTGCTTAATATGTGAGGCACTTGGTGGTGCTTCTGAGTGAATCTCAGGTGATAAGGTGGGAACCAGTTCACTCCTATTGACTGATCTTGCAGCTTGCTGGGTAGTCACAGAGGCAGGTGACTGCCTCTGGCTGCCTTCAGTCCACCCCATTAACACCAAATAGGTCTTCTGGGACAAGGGATGCTGGAGTGATTCAAGGCCTGGGCTACAAGGGCAAAATCAGTGTTTGATTCCCGTACTCATCAGGGTACAGTATGGAAAACCTCAGGGACTCCCCCTGGCACGTCACCCTAGAAACCTCAGATCTGTCCAGGGCAGTTCACAGAACAGTTGATAGAACACAGTTCCTGATTTTGGAAAGAAGAAGTGCCACCTATTAAAGATGTTTGGAGGAACTTGAGCAATTGTGAATAATTTCCACATCAGATGATGTTGGAAACTTAAATGTGACCATTTATTGAAAATGTTAGGAATGTGTCACTATATTGTTTTAAATATTTTGTTTTTATTTATTTGACAGAGAGGGAGGGAGGGAGGGAGGGAGGGAGGAGGGAGAGAGAGAGAGAGAGAGAGAGAGAGAGAGAGAGAGAGAGAGAATATGGGTGTGCCAGGGCTTCCAGTCATTGCAAACAAACTCCAGACGTGCGCCCCCTTGTGCATCTGGCTAACGTGGGTTCTGGGGATTCCAACCTGGGTCCTTTGGCTTTGCAGGCAAGCGCCTTAACCGCTAAGCCATTCCTTCAGCCCGTATCATTATGTTTTAAACACAGGCTAAACAAGCCCATGGTGTCTGCACTACACCTCCAAATGCTTCAGTGGGTAGACAAGGATACATCTAATACAGCAGCATAGCAGGAAGCCAGTGGGTCTTACCTGAGCGCTTAGAAATGGGAGTGGTCATCGACTTAGATTTCTCCTCTCTGTGTGTAAATTTTCAGAATAAAAACAGTTGAGCACACAGTAGGGCAGCCGTGGCTTCCCATTTCCCAAAAAAGAGGTGGAAGCAGGTGGTAGCATTTCTCTAGCTAAGAACCCCAGACCAGCCTGGGTAAAAATAACTGAGTTTGACAAGAAGCAGATTTGTGGGCACTGCCAATGCCTCCATGAATCATTTTTGCTTATTTGTGAGTGAGGTACAGGCATCTTTACACGCTTGGCAGATCCCCCCCAGGGGAGAATCACAAGTGTGGCAAAATCTCCACCCAGTGAAGGTTCAAGAGCAAAACATTTTCAGCTGGGGAGCTGACTCAGCAGGTAGGAGTGCATGCTTTGCAAGCACGAAGACCCTAGACCTCCTGAGTTCAATTCCTCACCCACGCCTGTAACCCAGTCGTGCGGGATCAGAGACAGGAGGATCACTGGGGTTTGCTGGTCAGCTAGTCTGGCTGAAAACAGCAGCCCCGGGTTCAGTGAGAGAGTCTGTGTCAAGAATCACACTGATGAGCGATAGAAAAGAACACCTGATACTCTCCTCTGGCTTCCACATGCCATGCGCACACACATGCCTGCACCACACACGCGCGTGCACACACACATGCACACACACACACATGCGTGAGTGCGAGAGTGAAAACAGTTTTAATTTTGATTACCAGTAGATAGTTTTGTGACTGTGACCTTGGGCAATTTGCCCAACTTCTTTGAGTCTCGATGGTATATGTAAAGAGGTGACATTACATAAAGCTGCTGTCCCTACCTCTCTGGGTAGTTTAATTTCATCTCATATGTTTTTCTTTTTTCATGTTCTGTTAAGTGCTATACAAGTATGAAGTGGTATGCTGGAGTGAGAAAGGATCGCTACTGCATATTGAATACTCATCTGACACACATGTGAGTGTGGTTTGCTGACTACAACTCTGAGATGTGGATGGTGACCCTTTGGAGAGGGACACACCTGCCTGTGGGTATTAGTTTCTGCTTGTTGCTATAATGAGTTACCACAGCTTTACTGGCTTAAGAGGACACAGAATTATCATCTTACTAATTCTGGAGGTCACAAGTCCTAAAATCAAGGTGTTGATGGAGCTGCATCCTCCTGCTTCCTCCTCCCTGCCAGCTTTTAGAGATTGTGGGCATCCTTGGCTCTCTTTTTCTCTCTCCATCTCTCCCTCCGTTCTCTTTCCTTTCTCCCTCTGTCCTTAGACTGTACTGGAACATCTGTTTGTACTATTCTGTGTGTCTTGCCTCCCTTCTAGAAGCACATAGAGTGCCCACCTGACTCCAGTACCCATCTCCAATCCCATTCACTGCCATGGGACCTGCCCGAGGAAGTGTCGATAGGCTGCAGATCTTTTCTCTGTAGCTGTGCTCTTCCACGTTAGCTAGCTTGTTGGGAAGAGGCTGGTCTGAATTTCACCCAAGTTGAAGAATGAACACTGAGTGAGACACTGGCTTAAATTTCACACAAAGAGAAGAACAAGAGTCCTGAGTAGTTTTATCCTGAGAGGTGTTCTGCTGATTTGGCTTGCCACATTTGCAGAGAGTACAGAATATGATGGCATGTATGTCCTGGTTTCTTCTGGGTTTTCACATTAGACTATTGAAAAAAGAGTCAAAGTGGGTGATGGCTGCAGGTCCAAAGAACGACAGTCAGCAGACCATGTAGACAGCCATGTAGGCACTTTGAAGCAGAAGTGTGTGTGTGTGGGGGGGTGGTGGGCTCTAAAACACAACTTCTTCTTTTTAAATCTTAATTTTTTTTTTATCAGAGAGAGAGCAAGAGAGAATAAGAGAGAGAGAATAGGTGCACCAGGGCCACTGCAACAGAACTCCAGATGTGTCCTCCATCTTGTGTGTCTGGCTTACATAGGACCTGGAGAATCAAACATGAGTCCTTAAGCTTCGCAGGCAAGTGCCTTAACCGCTAAGCCATCTCTCCAGCCCCACAGCTTCTTTTTAAAGGTAATTTTTATTGTGTGTGTGTGCTGTGCACCAGACACAATACCCATGTAGAGGTCAGGACAACACCAGGTGTTGGTTCTTACTTTTGGCCTTGTTTGAAGCAAGGTCTCTTGTTCACCACTATGTGGGCCAGGCTAGCTGGCCTGTGAGCTTCCAGGGATTCTTCTGTATCCACCTCCCATCTTGATACTGGCATTACAGACTCTTGCTCCTGAATCTGGCATTCTGTGGGGTCCTGGGGATTTGCACTCAGGCTGTTATGATTGTACAGCAAGTTTTTTTATCCCCCGAGTCATAGCTTCTTAGACTGTGTGCTTTAATCATGTGTTGAACGTGGGGGGGGGGCGTGAAAACTTTGGCAAGAGTGAAAGGTTCTGAACACACAATGACTAACAGTTAATTCAAAGTCAAAAGTATAAATCTGAGCTATTTCCTTAAAAAATTTTTTTTTCACTTATTTGCAAGCAGAGAAAGATACAAGAGAGACAGAGAGAATGGGTGTGCCAGGGCTTCTAGCCACTGCAAACAAACTCCAGATGCGTGTACTACTTTGTGCATCTGGCTTTACGTGGGTACTGGGGAATCAAACTGGGGCCTTTAGGCTTTGTAGGCAAGCACATTAACTGCTGAGCCATCTCTCCAGCCCCATCTGGGTTATTTCTAGAAGCACTCTCCCATATTAAATCACACAGTTTCACTACAGCCTGTGTTTTGAACCTTAACATGTGCACTGTGCATGTTGTCATACCACGAATGCTAAGGAATATTTTCTGAACCGCCTTGGCTTACATGTGAGACTGTTGTATGTTATGAATTACAGTGTTTTTACTGTACCTTCAAAGTTTTCTGATATTATAGAAGCACAATAATGTAATGATGGAAAACAAAAACTTTTAGGATTTTCCTGTAATTCTTGAGTATGCATCAAATTAGTTTATCTTTGGATTGTGTTAGAACACTTTATTGAAAAAAAATTATTGTTGAATTGCTGACGGTCAGAATGTGCCCTCAATTCTTCATTAATAAATCCTTTTGGGGACAATTAAGTCAGAGTTTTGTAATATTTTTTCCATCATGTGAACTGCTTCAGTGAAGTTATTCTGAATGCAAGCCTGCATTTTCCCCTCACAGTTTTTAGTTTTGTTTTTTGATTTTGTGTTTTTGACATGTTGACTATGATGTGTCATGGATTCTTCTCTGTCATATGTGTTTTGGATTCTAAATGCCTCTGGTGTTTAAATGTTGGATTCTCTCTCTAGGTTGGGGATATTTTCAGTCAAGTTTTGAACAGTACTATTGCATCTCACGCTGGGGCCAGGCAGGATGGATGAAGCAACAGGTTAAAATCCAAAGGCAAAGCAAAAAGGAAGCATAGTGCAAATTCATTTTGAAAAGATTTCTTAAAGTAGCGTCTTAAATCAACTTTAATTCTTTAAGGTTATGAGAATCTCAAGTGCTGATATGAAACTACTTATATTCTTGGTAATTCACTTGTGATTTTTTTCCTAGTGAAGAAAATCTATTTGTCTATTTGGATAGGAAAAAAAATAATGAGGGCTGAAGAGATGGCTTAGCGGTTAAGGTGCCTGCCTGCTAAGCCTAAGAACGCTGGTTCCAATCTCCAGCAGTTCCAATCTCCAGGTCCCACGTTTAGCCAGATGCAAAGTGACGCAAGGGTGCAATGCCGCACTTGCCCACAAGGGAGCACACACATCTGGATTTCGTTCACAGCAGCTGAGAGACTACTGGCGCGCCCATCTCTATCTGTCTTCCTCTCCCTCTCTATCTGTTTCTCTCTGTGTCTCTCTCCAAAAATAAATAAAATAATTTAAAAAATTAAAAAAGAAAAAATATAATGAAAGAGAGAATTCTTTTCTTTACTGTCTGACTTTCTGCTTTACCTACATGTGTCTTTCTCCTTCCACTCCCTCCTTCCTCTTACTTTGCTATAGTTATAGACACCAATAAATTTTGGCTACTTCCCTCCATGAGAATAAGAAATAATTCTTTTTTTTTTTTTTTTTTTTTTTTTTTTTTGGTTTTTTGAGGTAGGGTCTCGCTCTAGCTCAGGCTGACCTGGAATTCACTATGTTGTCTCAGGGTGGCCTTGAACTCACGGCAATACTCCTACCTCTGCCTCCCGAGTGCTGGGATTAAAGGCCTGTACCACCATGCCTGGCAATTCTTATTTTTTAAAGGGGGGAGTTGAAACTGTTTCATTCTAGCCCAGGCTGATCTGGAACTCACTTTTGTAGCTCAGGCAATCCTCTTACTTTAGCCACCCAAGCACTGAGATTAAAGACATGTGCCACCATGCTTGGCTCCATAGGCTCATTCTTGAGACAGACAGAAGACAGGCTACAGAGGTCAGTGGAGGTGTCCAAGCACCTCTTTAGCCTACTGTCTCATTACCACCCCTTTGACCAGCTTTGGACAGAGCCTTGTCCTGCTTCTGGATTTCCTGTGTCTTGGGGGTTTCTGCCATGGGCTTTTATGAAGCCTGGGCACGAACAGGAACATCCTCTTCACAGAATTCACTTTTCATTTTCCTCTCTCTTGACTCTTATTTCCTCGATGTGAGCTCAGGGAGTAAGGTTTATGTAAACAGTGTTCAGTTGTCTGCTTTGATATTCTACACGGTTTAGGCCAGAGTCTCCTGTGTACGGTGAGGCACTTACTATAGCTTCCTGCAAATCACAGTTTAACGTTCTGTGACTACGGTACTGATTCCAAGGTGCTGAGCCAGTTGTTGGAGTGCCTTAGTTGTTGTAACACTCCTGTGGGTTGGTGGTACTATACCCAATTTATAGATGAAGACAATGAGTCTTGGGCAGATTAAGTAGCGTGTTCCACACAGGAAAGAGCCAGAGTTAGAATCCAGTTTTCTCTGGCTGGTGGATTCCTTTCTATACCATATGGACTTCCCTCTGAGAGCCATTTCCCATGCCTATCTTTGAAGAAAGCTGAAATGCAATTATCTCAGGGCACTGAATTCTTTGTGTAATCACTTGTTTCATGTTAGTTTTTCCTGCCAGAGTGTTAGCTTCATAAACTTGAATGCTGGGTCTCTCCACGATCCCCAGCCTAATCCTGTGCCTGGCACATAATGGGGCCTGCACTGTTTTGCTTGTCAGAAGGTTTCTGGAATGGAGCTGGGCATAGAAATGCTTATATTGGGTAGTAAGGATTTTGATGGAGGTGAGAAATCAGAGAAGAGACATTATTATGAGGGAAAGATGTGGAGCTGGGAGAGCAGGGGTCAATACCTTTTGTCTGCCCGAAGTAGAGGATAAGTCAGTGGGAGTGTGGGAAGGCAGAGGCTGGAAAGAAAGTTTGGGATCAGAATAGAAGTCTCCCTAGCTCTTCCTGGAGCCTCCATGGTTGGAGACTTAAACCCCGAGGGATGTTCCCTAGGGTTCTGTAGTAATTAAGATATGAGTCCCCAAGTGAATTCAACAGAGGGTGACAAGGACAGCACATGACATGTAGAGGTCGTTATCTCTTAGAGATCTCTGAATGAATTTTATTTCATTTATTTATTTTTTTAAATCTTCAGGACAAATACTAGAATTCTTTGAGAAGGGTTGTTTTTTTTTTTCGTTAGGAAGATGTTTGAATAAGCTCTTTGGGATACAAAATGAGACTATGAAAGGCATGGGTTGGCAGAGAACCAAGCAATAAAAAGAGCCCTTTAAACCTCAGTGCATGAGAAAATGAGAAAAATTTTATCTCGGTTTGTGAGCAACAGCAGAGGAAGGGACGGTGAGACGGCAGGAAGCTGTGTTGTCAGGCATTTGTGACCAGGCCTGAACCCATTTACTCACCACTCCAAAAGAGACAAGTGAGTCCAGGGCACGATGAGGCAAGGAAAATGATTTAGCTGGTAAGTAAGAGAGCTAGAGACGATAGGAGACCAGTGTCTTGACAGAGCACTTTAGCACACGGGGTGAGTTCCTTCAATCTAGGAGGAAAAGGCTGCATAGGCCTGGTAGTTGGTAATCTGTTGATTTGTATTGGTCTTATAGTGAGAGGAGAGAGATTAGGGAAATTTTAGGACAGTCAACTTCTTTTTTTTTAATTTTATTTTTATTTATTTATTAGAGACGGGGCAGTGGCAGAGAGAAAGAGTGAGAATAGGCACGCCAGGGCCTCTAGCCATTGCAAACGGACTCCAGACATGCCACCATGTGCCTCTGGCTTATGTGGGACCTGGAGAAGCGAACTGGGGTCTTTAGGCTTCGCAGGCATGTGCCTTAACCACTAAGCCATCTCTCCAGTCTGACAACCAATTCTTTTAGTTGATGATTTTAATGCACAAACATACTGTAATTTTATCATAATTCCCTCCCTCTTTTGTGTGCTCTTCCACAGTCCGGTTTCACAGAACCCTCTCTTCTTTCTGAATAGTACTTCTTCTATGTTGATGTCTCATTCTTTCTTTCCCTCTCAGTCAACATTTTGTAATGTAGGTGGGCTCAATATTGCACCGGTCTTGGAGGTAATGACAACCACTGGGAGCTCACGAAGGCACCAGTCCGTGGATGTCTGGAGGACAGTGTCCCAAAGTACTCTTCGCCCTGTGGGTCCTATATTCGTTCAGCCCCCTCTCTCACAATGTGTCCTGAGCCCTATTGGCTATGGTAGAGATAACCCATGAGCCCCTGGTACATGGTGGTGAACTTGCTCCATTAACATCTTGCATCTGTCCTGACTTCCACACCCATGCCATGACCCTGAAGCCCAGTACATCTGATATCATCCTGGCAGCGTGCAAAGCAAAGAGGGTGTGACCTTTGTGTTCTGGTCGCCATGCGAATCCAAGATATTAGTAGTAGAGGCGCCGGTGACAGTGCTAACTGGAGTTCCCCAAAATAACGTGAGAAAGATGGAGGTGTGCTCTCCACATCCACGAGGCACGGATAAAGGAGATGTTGCAAGCTTTCCCTAGGTGTGACCGGCCAGAAGATTGAGCCATAGAGGTTCGAACCATGTGGCACAGCTACAAAATACAAATCGAGGGGAATTCCTCAGAGGAGTGTCAGAGGGTCTCCGAGGTAGCTTGGTAAACTGGCATGGCTCCTTCCTAATTGTCCCTCTCTTGCCTGGACTCTTCCTGTTTCTCCTCCTGGGAGTCAGTCAGGGCTTGTGGAGTCTGTGCAACCAGAGCACCTAAAAGTCCTCTGCAGACCAGCCAGCCTGGGGAGGGATTGTGCAGTCTTGTCTTCTTTCCTGTTAGGGAAGGGACAGTGGGAGGGTGGGCCTGAGGAGGCTCCCTGGTAGGGAATGTGGAGGGAAGGAGTTAGGGCTGGGCAAATGGGCTCCTGAGGGTATCAGACGTGTTCCTCTGCCAGTATATTTCTGTCTCCTTGTGCAGAAGGTGGTTTAGGCACATCTGGCCTGTATTGAGCATTCCTACAGAGGCTCCTAAGGTTTAGCTGCATTTAATCCTCCTATATGTAAAGCAGAGAAATTATTGGCTAGCAATTGTGGGGAGCTCTGAATAAGACTTACAAAGACAGTTATTAAACTAATCTAGGATAGAGGCAAGAAGGAGTGTTAATCTACCTGGCTTATCACCAACACAATTGCTCTGGCGTCCTTCTGAGTGGTGGAGAGGGAAGGCGATCCAGCTAGCACAAAGCAGAATGGCGTCTGGTTATGCCGAACAGGTGACAGCTGCTATCGCCTGCTTAGAGATGGTGGTCTCATTCCAGTCTTTGTTGGGGGAACCTCAGCAAAGAGGAAGTCAAACCTCTGGGCGCCAAACTTTCCTGGAGGGCAGGTTAACAGTGCTGAGCGTATGCCTTCTAACCTCTTCTTTTGATTTGTTTTGTTTGTTTGTTTTTCCAAGGTAGGGTCTCACTCTATCCTAGGCTGACTTGGAATGTACTATGTAATCCCAGGCTGGCTTTGAACTCACAGTGATTCTCCTAACTCTGCTCCTGAGTGCTAGGATTAAAAACGCACGCCACCACACCTGGCTTCAACCTATTCTTTTTGGTGACTTTAGATTCAGTCTTTGGGGAAACTGCTTCTCCAAAGTTTGGCCAGCTCCCTGAATGCATTCTCTCTTCTCTCTCCTCTCCTCTCCTCTCCTCTCCTCTCCTCTCCTCTCCTCTCCTCTCCTCTCCTCTCCTCTCCCCTCCTCTCCCCTCCCCTCCCCTCCCCTCCCCTCCCCTCCCTCCTCCTCCCCTCCCCCTCCCCCCCCCCCCTCCCCCTCCCCCCCCCCCTCCCTCTCTTTTTTTTTGTCTGTTTTGAGACAGGATTTCACGCTATCCAGCTGACCTGGACTCACTCTGTAACCCCCGGCTTGCATCCAACTCACAGTGAACTTTTTACCTCAGCCTCCCCAGTGTTGGGACTAAAAGCATGCACCAACATGCCCAGTTTCAGCACTTCATAGTTTATTGTTCCCAGTTACTTCATGGTCCAAGATGGTCACATCGGCTTCCACCATCATGCCTACAATCCTGCCAGAAAGAGGGAGAAAAGGGGCAGAACGGCTCTACTCCCTTCGTTAGCAGAAATCGCACACACTGTTTCTATTAATATCCACTCGATCAGAGCCTAGACACAAAGATTCTTCCAGCTAGAAAAGAGATCAATTTGCCAAAATGGTTAAGAGGCACCTAAGAGGAAAAAATAGTGGAACAATCATTGAACTGGAAGCCATAGACTGCATGAGCATCCAGCCTGAGGGAGGAAGGCTGCAGGAACTCTGAGCTTCATGCCAGGCTGCACTTGAACCATCCATACCTGGCCTCGAACCTCCACAGGCACTAGGAAGGAGCCATGGAGGAGTGGAAGGTATTTCTGTGCTCAGAGGTGAGGTTCAGGGCAGGTGGACAGGGCACCTTGCTGCAGATGTCCCGATTAGAACAGCCAAGTGCCGGCAGACAATGAGGTTGAGCATCTGGAGGTTCTGTTCAGGTAACAAGCAACATTTCTCCCTAAACCACAGTGTTGTGGCCAACCGGCTATATAGCCTTCATGGTGTGCCTCGCCCTCAGAGGCTCAACTGTGCAAAGTCGCTTCTAGGAGCGTCATGAGTATCTACTCCCGTCTTTCTCTGCCGGGGTCGTTCTGAGCCTCGGTTTGCTGGCACCAACCTCGCTTGCTGCGCTTCACATTTGCTTCGGATATTGGCTCCTCATGATGGCTGCACAGTTGGGTTTCTGTTTGTTTTTTTTTTTCCTTTTTTTGCATGTGCATATTTATAAAGTGTTTACTTGTTAAATGTTATGTTTGAAAAATTGTTTAGGCATTACTCATTTGTTTATTTGAAAAGTTATGACAGCTCAAAAGTGGAAGTGACTCACATCTGCCTGTGTCCACCCTGTTGGATTCATCTCACTGTGTCTCTTTCTGCCCAGCATCACCCCTCAAGGGATTTACATTATCCATCTGGCTCTTTCTAAGCCTGTCGGCTCCCACACCCTTCCCCTATGTCCTCCTCTCACCTCATTACATGTTCGTTAGATTTTGATGTTAGGGTCATAAGGTTAATCTAGTAAACTTTTTTTTTTTGACAGAATCTCACTCTATAATCCAGGTTGGACTTAAACTTGTGATTTTTTGGAATGGAGGCTGAATCTCACCATATAGCCTAGACTGGCATTGAACATGAGATCCTCTTGCCTCATTCTCCAGAATGCCTTTAAAAAATGTGTGTGAGGGCTGGAGAGAGGGCTTGGTGGTTAAGGCACCTGCCTGCCAAGCCTAAGAACCCCGGTTTGATTCTCGAGATCCCACGTTTAGCCAGACACAAAACAAAGAGACGTAAGGGTACAAGGCTGCACTTGCCCACAAGGGGGAACATGTGTCTGGAGTTTGTTCACAGCAGGTGAGAGGCTGCTGGCATGCCCATTCTCACTCTCTATCTCTCTGTCTCTCTCAAAAAGAAAAAACTTTTAAAAAAGTGTGTGTGTATTTCTGTATGTGTGCCAAGGTTCACATGTATATGTAGGTGTGCACATGCATGTGGAGGCCAAAGGTCATCTCATGAAAAATATCCACCATTTTTGTGACCTGAGCTCTTATGAGCCTAGAACTTACCAATTAGGCTAGACTGGCTAGACCGTGAACCCCAGGGATCCTCCTGTCTCTAGCCACCCCAGTGTGACAGTGTGACAGTGTGACACACCTGGCTTTTTTTTTTTTTTTTTTTTTAAAGTAGGGTCTCACTCTAGCCCAGGCTGACCTGGAATTCATAATGTTGTCTCAGGGTGGCCTCGAATTCATGGTGATCCTCCTACCTCTGCCTCCTGAGTGCTGGGATTAAAGGCGTGCGCCACCACGCCCGGAGATGCCTGGCATTTTTATATGGGCACTGGAGATCAAACTCAGGTTCTCATGTTTGCAAAGCAAGCACATAACCAACTCAATATCACCCCAGCACCCGCTCCTCCTTTATAAAAAGTAACATAAACAGCAGAGGTTCCCATGCTTGCTTTTTTTCTCTTGTATTTCAAGTCATCTTATTATTTTTCTTCTAAAATGTTCTACTTGAATGACTGTGACTTGGAAGAAGTTTTTCTTGTTGTTTTCTGTTTTGTTTTAAATTTTATTTATTTACTTATTTGACAGAGAGATAAAGAGAGAAAGAAAGAGGCAGACACACACAGAGAGAGAATGGGTGTGCCAAGGTTTCTAATCACAATAAACAAACTCCATAAGCATGTACCACCTTGTGCATCTGGCTTACATGGGTACTGGGAAATCAAACCTGGGTCTTTTGGCTTTGTAGGCAAGCACCTTCATTGCTAAGCTATCTCTCCAGCCCACTCTTTTTTTTTGATACAGTGTCTCATGAAGCTGGTAGTGGTTAAGGTGCTTGCCTGCAAAGCCTAATGACCAGGTTTTGGTTCCCTGGTACCCACGTAAAGACAGATGCACAGTGGCGCATAGATCTAGAGTTTGTGTGCAGAGGCTGGAGGCCCTGGCATGCCGATTCTCTCTCTCTCTCTGTCTCCCTTCTATCTCTTTCTGCTAATAAATAAATAAATAAATAAATAAATAAATAAATAAATAAAATTGTAAAAAAATTAATCAAATACTAAAAAATACCTCCCTCTAAAATTTTGGTTATCAATGATTTTAGTTCGTATTCTCTGATCTCAATATAAAACCAAAAGTTAGTAAGTACTGTAAACAAAAGCAAGTTTTTCAAAATCCTAATCACTTGGATTTGAAAAATACTCTTTCAGCTAGGGGAGATGGTGCAGGCCTATGATTCCAGCACTCAGGAAGGTTAGCGAGAGGGTTAGACTTCAAGACTAGGCTCAGCAACAAATTTGAGGCCAGCTTGAGCTGCATGAGACGCCTAATTGGTGTCATAATGAGATTCTTCTCTGGGTATGTGTTGTTGGGGTTCTAAATGTTTCTGGTGTTTGCATGTTAAATCATTTATCTATTAAATAACCCATCTACTTGTTTGTTTGTTTGTTTGTTTTTTTTGCTTTTATTTTTGTTTTTAGAGGTAGGGTCTTACTCTAGCCCAGGCTGACCTGGAATTGAATATGTAGTCTCAAGTTAGCCTTAAACTCATGGCAGTCCTCTTACCTCTGCCTCTTAAATTCTGGGATTAAAGGCGTGTGCCACTATACCTGGCTTAAAAAATATTTTTAACCAGGGGCGGGGGTAAGAAGCACATAGAGAATGGACATGCCAGGGCCCCCGCCACTGCAAACGAATTCCAGACACATGCACCATCTTGTGCATTGGGTCTAAGTGGATACTGGGGAATCGAACCTGAGTCCTTAGGCTTCACTGGCAAGTGCCTTACCTCGTTAAGTCATCTCTCCAGCCCCTTTGTGCCTTTTGTTCTGTTTTTCTCACTTGGGATGGATGTGACATCCAGATTTAACTTTCCTCCTTTTCCAACACTTCATGGTAGTTTATTTCCTTTTCTGAGGGACCTCCTACAAACCACTTCACTAATGATTTTTATTTTTATTTTTATTTTTATTTTTTGGTTTTTTGAGGTAGGGTCTCACTCTGGTCCAGACTGACCTGGAATTAACTATGTAGTCTCAGGGTGGCCTCGAACTCTCAGCAATCCTCCTACCTCTGCCTCCCGAGTGCTGGGATTAAAGGCATGCGCCACCACACCCGGCTCTGATTTTGTTTCTTGAAGTTATTTAGATGGGGCCTCAGTAGTAGTCCCCACTTCCTTATCTACAATTTTGGCTATGCGTCACTGTAGATGACTCTTTTGTATCACACTTAGGACCCTGGATGAAATTCACCTGTAGAAAATTGATACTGACTCATGGATGAAGCTAGAGCCCAGAACGTGCCCCAGACTCAGAGCAGAGCCTCTCTATGGTCCTAGGGAGCTAGACTCTCTGTTACCCAGTGGAGTCTACTTTCACTGGGTGCTGCTCTCTCCAAGACCAGGAGTTAAGCAGAAGCAAAACTCAGCATAATAAAATTCATTATCATCATCATTATTACTATTAGCATCATCATCTGTTAATTTGATTTACCTGCTATTGGTTATCATGGATCCCAGGACAATGATGTTTCTATCAATATTTTATGCTTTTCTAGATTTTTTTTTGTTTTTTGTTTTTTTGAAGGTAGGGTCTCGCTCTAACCCAGAATTTTTGGTTACTTTATGTCGTTTGAAGATAAATATTTTAGTTGTTTTGCTCAGAAATCGATGAATTGGGTAAGTCCCAACTTTTTTTTTTTTTGACATGCCACTAAACAAACAAATGGAAACCACAAAAAATACCTATCTGGTAAATTCAGTTGATCTCACCTTTGATAATATAAAAGCATCATTTTACATTAGATTTTTTGTACTAATATCTATTTTTATGTGTGTGTATGCGTGTGTGCGAGAAGGTATATGTGCTTTTGGCTGTGCACGTATGTGTGTAGAGGCCAGGAACCAGCCTCAGGTGTCATTCCTCAGGAATGCCACCCACCTTTTTGTGGAGACAGGGCCTCTCACTGGTCTGGAGCTCACAAATTAGGTTAGACTAGCTAGACAGCAAACCCCAGGGGTGCTCCTGTCTCGACCTCCCCAGGGCTGGGATTATAAGTGCATGCCACCATGCCTGGCATTTTTATGTGAGTTCTGGGCATCAAACTCAGATCTTCGTGCATGTGAAGTAAAGCCCTTAATATTGTTAATCGCCTTTTATCTTTGCTAATATTTCTGATTTTTTAGTGCATTTCTCTTTATAGTTAGCCAACCTTGCTTTAGATATATCTGTTCTAATCATATATTATTAGATTTTTTTTTGTTTTTCAGTGCAACTTGCAGAAATTGAAGCCATTTATATATCATCATATTTAATGCTTAATCGAGTCTTAAAATATTATTTATTTATTTATTTATTTATTTATTTATTTATTTATTTGAGAGAGAGAGAAAGGTGAGCACACCAGGGCCTTGGGCTGCTGTAAACGAACTCCAGCTGTGTGTGCCCCCTTGTGTGCATGTGTGACATTGTGTGTGTGTGTCACTGTGCACCTGGCTTTCGTGGGACCTGGAGGTTCGAATGTGAGTTCTTAGGCTTCGCAAACAAGCACCTTAACCACTAAGCCATCTCTCTAGCTTAGTCTAGACTTGTATTTACATGTTATCAAATAATTACCAAGCACCTTACAGACAACAAAAATATGAACAAGGCCAAATCCTTGCATTTTGGGAGATCTTAGCCTATGGTCCACTAACAATTGCTCTACCCAGGAAAAGTTAAAGAGTGAAATGGCAGCAGCTATTTCCGAAGATCAGCTGATTTTAATTCCCACCCATCAGTCAGTCAACTTATGGAAGATGCAGAATGTGTGTGATTCTTATTTCTATTTTTAAAGTTACACACGGTCTTATTTTCAAGTGATATGTTGTGTTACATATGACATTTTTCTGTATCCTTTAGAGGACTGTGTTTCTGGAGTAGTTCATCTTTATAATCACTTTGGATCATTTCAATGTCAGTTTGAGATAATTTTTGCTTAGAGGTTAAATATTCTTTTTGTTTGTGTTTTGTTTTTGAGACAGGGCCTCATTATGTAGCCCAGGCTAGCCTCAAACTTGGGCTCTTCCTGCCTCAGATACCTTAGTGTTGGGACTAGTTGTGTACCACTGTACACAGTTTAAAATATTCTGTTTTAGACCAGATAAGTTTGTATTTTAGAAGGGATACATTCTTTTTTTTTTTTTTTAAATAAAAAGGAAGAATTGCCAGGTGTGGTGGCACATGCCTTTGAATCCCAGCACTTGGGAGGCAGAGGTAAAAGGATCACTGTGAGTTCAAGGCCACCCTGAAACTACATAGTGAATCCAGGTCAGCCTGGGCTAGAGTGAAACCTTATCTCGAAAAACTGAAAAAAAAAAAAAAAAAATAATCAAAAAAATCTCTAATTTAAGATGAAATACAAAATTCACATTAAAGAATTTTTCTTTTAAAACCTTTTTTAACAGACAGCTTTTACTTTCTTAAATATATTTATTTATTTATTTATTTATTTATTTATTTATTTATTTATTTGAGAGAGAGAAAGAGAGAATGGGCATGCCAGGGCCTCCAGCCACTGCAAACGAACTCTAGACTCATGTGCCACCTTGTGCATCTGGTTTATGTGGGTCCAGAAAGTCAAACCGGGATCCTTTGGCTTTGCAGGCAAATGCCTTAACCACTAAGCCATCTGTCCAGCTCATAATTTTTTCTTTTAAAATAAACATTTAAAAATATTTTTCTTTATTTCTGAAGAGAGGAGAATGGTGCCAGGTTCTCTTGCCCCTGCCAAATGAACTCCAGATGCATGTACCCCTTTGTACATCTGGCTTTATGTTGATAGTAGGGAATTGAACCTGGGCTGGCAGGCTTTGCAACAAGGACCTTTAACCACTGCACAGTAGCTCCAGCCCCAAGAAACTTTTTATTCTTATAATCACTTGTTAGGTCTTTGACATCTGAGGAGAAAAAATAATCTTAAAAAATTTTATTTTATTTATTTGAGAGATAGAGAGAGATAAGGGGAGGTGGAGAATGGGTGCAACAGGGCCTCCAGCCACTGCAAACAAACTCAGACACATGCGCCTCCTTGTGCATCTGGCTTATGTGGGTCCTGGAAAATTCAATCTTGGTCCTTTGGCTTCGCAGGCAAATTCTTTTGTCTTGTATTTCGAGGTAGGGTCTTTCTCTAGGTCAGGCTGACCTGGAATTCACTATGTGGTCTAGGCTGGCCTCGAACTCATGGCGATCCTCCTACCTCTGCCTCCCGAGTGCTTGGATTAAAGGCGTGCGCCACCATGTCTGGCTTGCAGGCAAATTCTTAACCGCTAAGCCATCTCTCCAGCCTGAGAAAAAAATTAAAATAGTTTACTTCAGATAATTTTGCCTCTGAAAATAGGGGAAGTTGTCCTGCAGAAGTGTGTGGGCGGGCTGCGTTTCCAGGGTGGGGTCTGGGAGGAGATGGCTTCCAACCCTCTGGCCTTGCTGAGGGCGGGGCGAGCACCTGGCACAGTGAGTCTGTACTGACTGCGAAGGGATGAAGGTGCGTGACTCCTGTGTGGCTGATCTCACCCTACCATGGCCCAGCGGAGGCAAGATTGCTGACACTTACCTTACCCTCCTGAGCTGCCTCCACCCGGTTGGGTGTTCCCTGTTAGGACGCTGAGTCTTGCATTATAAATAAACCAAATGAATGCCCAGCAGTGGAAACTGTGCCAACCTACTGCTCTTGGTTCATAGAATGACCATATGTCCTGGCTTGCTTGGGACAGTCACTGCTACACCTGTTGTTGTGACACAATTATTAATAGTTCTCCTTTATGTCAACAGTATCCAAACTGAGACAACAAGTTTTCATCTGTATAAAACCCATTCTTTGGTGTCCACGGACAGCTTAGGCAGGCAAACTGGCTTGGAAGTGATTAAACAGGAAAAGGCACTCCTGGGCCACCATCGCGAGGATCGCTTGGGTGTGCTCAGGATCCTGGAAAGAGACAGGGAGGGCGGAGGGGCAGCCTTTCCACCTGAACACGCCGAGTGACGGTCAGGGTTGTGTTAGTACATGCAGTAGGGCCAAGAATGCTTCCTACAGGGTAGTTTGCTTGTTCCTCTTGGTGACAGGAGTCATTGTCACAGGCATATCAGAGTCTCTGACCAAAGGATCGCAAGAGCCATGGAAGACATGGCCTGGCTGGGGAGCACAACCCTGGGGAGCACTCCCTTGGGACTCAGCCGTCAAAGAATTCGGGGACAGCTTGGTGAGGGAAGCTGGGGGGCTCACAGCAGCACAGGTTTAGGCGGGGTCCTAGATTGAAGATCCCCAAGCTTATCTGCTGGCACTTAGCCGGCTCTGGGTCAGCTCCGATCAGAAGACAGAGGACGTGGAGGAAGACGCAAGCTTGCTGTCTGACTCCCTGAGTTTCCATCCTGACACCTGGGCTCCAATTCGAACATCAGAAACAATACAAAACACTTAGGAAAAAACCTCCATTGTGAGGTCAAGACAGCTTTAGGCGGGACTAACTTGTGAGCATGGCTGTCACAATGATGGATTTGAGAGCAGTTAACCCTTGGGCTCCAGGACACAACAGTCTGAGTCGGGACAGGAGACTGGCCTCTTCCATTTTCCTGGCTGCAACTGCCTTTGTGTGGGGCTTTCTGTCCCAGCAGATGCTACCCTCTAGACCCCTGAAAAGTGAAAATAGACCAGTGCCAAGATAAACAAGGAGCTCGAAGCAGTGTTTGCTCTACTCGGAGTAAGTCAGGGCAGGAAAGGAAACACAGGATGTTGTCTGACTTCCAGGTATTCTTGTAAGTTACGGCAGCTTTTATTTTTATCTTTTTTTTTTTTTTTTTTTTTTTTTTTTTTTTTAGAGAGCAGTGTTGTAAAGTCTCAAGTAAGATAAAAACTAAGGCTTCTCCCATTCCCTTTGAAAATGCTTGAGCTAGATCCTTCCAGACTCAGAAAACCCTGGCTATGCCCCTCTGACCTGCATCTTGGGAATGTGGGGGCTGAGAGGGCTGCCTTCTGGCTGTCACTCCTTGAATGAGCAGACCATAATGGGTCAATTCTCTGCTGTCTGCTATTTAAAACAACGGGTTCCTTCCTGTTTCCTATGTCGACTGAGACTTCTTCTGTGTTAGGGAGAGAGAGAGAAAAAAAAGAAGAAACCCAGGCATAAAGTGCCCCTCTGAGACTGAATGAACTACACATCTCACAGCCCCAGCACAAAGGCTCCTAACTGTTTTATCTGTACAGACAGCTCTCTTTTGCAGTTGGTTGCCTGGCTCTGTGAGGTAATTTCCCAAATACTTGGTTCTTTAAACAGGAAGCGGGGGAAAACCCTTCTGAGCCATGCTGGAATCCTCTAAGAAATAGAATTGCTGCAGGGTTTCTGTTCTGAGTGTTTGCAGAAGTCTGTGAAAGGCAGTGCTCCTGCCAGGAGGACAGGAAGGAGAATGTAAATGTCCCTGCCCCACCGGAAGTGAGGATGCCCTGGATGCTGATTCTTTGTCCTCTAGCTTGATGAGGGATAGAGGGAAATCCATTCACTCCCCACCACCAACAGTGAGCCCCAATCATGACCTGGTGGGGCAGAGGTGGGCCCAGGGAAGCCTCCTAATTTGGCTCTTTTTCCATTTCTCAAACCAAGTGGGAGGTTAGAAGGACAGCCTGGTTTCCTTGAGTTGTGAGTTTCTGGAGCAGTCATGGGGGGGTCTAGCAGCAACTGCTTTCCTGGATAGGCCACGTGGATGATGGACACCAGCTCGTTTCCTCTGGCTACCCACAGCTCGGTGGCTCCAGGAGGCTTGGCGACCCCAAGGAGGCTGACCAGTCTGGGGAGTGCTCAGAACGCTTTGCCTGTCACTGACCAGCACATTCAGACCACTGTATCAGCCACGGGATACACAGTAGCAGGTAAATGGCTCCCGTCTAAAGAGGACTTATTTCTACTAATGCCTGAGAGGACCTGAGACCGTCTGCGTTTGATAGCCGGCATCTACATAAAAGCTGGGCTGTGGCCATGCATGTCTATTTCTTCTCCAGTCTTGTGGGAACAGACACAGACAAACCAAGCTGAGTGAAAACAGCAGCTCCAGGTTCAGTGAGAGACTCCGTCTGATGGGAACGTTCAGAAGAGCGGCAGAGGAAGACGCTCATCGTTCTCTCTGGCCTCCCTGTGTGTGCACAGGGTTTGTGCATTTGCACACATATGTGCATATACCATGCACACCATACATACATGTACCCCAGAACACACACACACACACACACACACACACACACACACACACACACAGAGAGAGAGAGGGGGCGGGAATCTGGGAATCCACTTAGCCAGGGAAGCAGATGTTGAGCTGGACCTTGAAGATAAAGGCAAGACCATGCTAGGCTGGAGAGGAGGAAGGCATCACCAGCAGAGGTGAACTTGAGGAAGAGTGAAGAGGTGTGTAGGTAGGATGACTGAGGCCATATCCAGTGCCAGTGCGGTACTCTGAACCCAAGAACAAGCACTGTGTGCACACAGGAGCGCGCACATAAGCAGTAAGGTTAGAGCATGGCATGCAGACGTGTGCATGCGTCTCTGTGCGTGTACATCTGGTAAGGTTAGAGCACGGCACGCAGATATGTGTGCATGTGTGTCTGTGTGCATACATCTAGCCTTGGAAAAGCATAAGATCTGAGGCTTTAAAAGTTAAGTTGGGTAGGGCATGGTGGCACCTATCTATAAGGCCAACATTTGATGTGACCCAGGCTCCTGAGACACAGGGCAGTCTTAATTTTATAGCAAAAAGGACAAAAAAAAAAAAAAAAAATTGGGCTGGGACCAGATTGAGCAAGCCTGCCTGGCAGCAAAAGAAACCCTGAACATGACTTTAAAAATATTTTATTTTTATCTATTTTTTTGAGAGAGAAGGGGCACACCAGTCAGGGCCTCCAGCCACTGCAAACGAACTCCAGATGCATGCATCACCTTATGCACTGTGGGTCCTGGGGAATTGAACCTGGGTCCTTTGGCTTTGCAGGCAAGCACCTTACCCGCTAAGCCAACTCACCAGCCCTGAACCTGACTCTTGAGTTTTGTGGTTTAAGAGTTGGTTAGAATGAAACATATTGGATATGCATTTTGTTTGTTGCTTTGAGATAGTTTCGCTGGCAGCTTAGGCTGGTCGGGAACTTGCAATCCTCCTGCCTTGACTTCATCGTGCTTGGGGTCATGGTCCTGGGAGACCCCGTTTAGCAGTGAACATGTGCTTTTGGAAGTTCATCTTGCATTCTGCTTAGGGAAGGGAGAAGAGAGCAATCAGGAGGTGACTGTGGGATCTAGGACCGAATGGAGATTGGGAGACGGGAGGCTGAACAGTGATTGGGGGTCTAGGAGGCAGCTAGAGAAGGGTAGCTAATTTAGGGAGTTAGGAAGTTGGGGTGAAGGAGGCATCTTGGGGAGGGCGCATTCACCAAGGTGAGCACGGGCGGCAGGTCCAGTAGAACCAGGTCTGCTCTGGTGGCTGTCAGGCATCAGGAAGGACACAGAGGATCCTCGAAGCCATCCAGTTTGTGATACATGGTCGGAGCAACCCCATGGATCTGATGTGCTTCGCTTTATATTTTCCGGTGTGTTGGTCTTTGAGCCTTCGCTAATTCCCAGACTGTTTGGTCTCCCTGCAGAGGGTGCCTACATGCAGACCTAGAGGCCTGCTGCGATTTCCGCAGTTAACCTTCGTTCCCTGATACATATGTTGATCTGATTTGATCCAGAAAGGATCACCCTGCCAATATAAAGGAATGTGACCTTCACATAATCTTATGAGTAACGTCCACCCCCATTCCATGTCCTAACCCCCGGAAGTACTACTTTCTATAGTAAAATAGACTTGTAACCACAATTAGGGAAATTAAATACTTTATTTTTCTTTATTTGACAGAAAAAGGGGGGGGGAGAGAATGGACATGCCAGGGTCTTCAGCCACTGCAAACGAACTCCAGATGTGTGCACCCCCTTGTGCATCTGGCTAATGTGGGTCCTGGGGATTTGAACCTGTGTCCTTTGGCTTTGCAGGCAAACGCCTTAACCACTAAGCCATCCCTCCTGCCCTTGTAACCACAATTAGATTGAAGGTCTGAGATGAGGTGATTATTCTGGGTTACCAAGGTGGCCCCGAGGTCCAGGTAGCTCAAAGACAGTAGTGGGAGATGTGACAACAGAAACAAGATGATTTCTGAAAGCTGAAAAGTCAAGAAAACCAATTTCCTTCGGAAGCCTCTAGGTACAACAGCCCTGTTGGTACACTGGGCAGAGACTTCTGCTGCTCAAGACTGTAGACTTGGTGACAGCACTGCTTTCATGCTATAAGGTTTAGTAACCAGTACACTTATGTAAATGATACCATTGTGCATTAAAGCTTCTTGTAAGGCGGTGTCCTGACATGTGCAGCTCACTAACCTTTTACATATCATAAATAGTACACCTTTCCCCAGACCAGGCAGGACCTCCATTTTCTCCTTTTGAAAGAGGCAAATTGGACAGTTTGCTGCCGCTGCTCGGTGGCTTTCCAGTCATGCCTCAGTCTGACCTCTATCTCTGTACAGTCCAGGATTGCAGGCCTCGTGCAGGATTCCCAGTTGTGTTTCTGTTATAGCTCCAACAGGGCACCCTGACATGAGCTCAAGTCACCACGTGTGCACACACGTGTGTGTTTGTATGGATATGTGTGTGGCATACACGTGCATGTGTATGGAGAATCGCGTGGCCCATGTGCATGTGTGTGGAGGTCAGAGGTGAACTCAGGGTGTCCTTCCATATTGTTCTTCTGTGTTTCCTTGAGATGAAATCCCTCACTGAATGCGAAGCTGCCGTTTTTGGTCAGTCTGTCTGATCAGCGAGCCCCAGTAGTTCTCCGTTCTCCACTCTCCACAGGACTGTCCAGCTGTTTACGTGACTCTTGGGGATCAAACTCCAGCACATTAGGCCATCTCAGGCGCTCAGGAGACAAGCGGGGCTACCACTGAGCCATCTCCTCAGCTCCCCATCTGCTGTTTTTGTTGTCAAGACCCAAGTGGCATATTTGTTACTGATTGGAGAGTGGGGCCTGAGCTGTGGAACAAGAGACTGTCAAATAGCTCCCACTTCTTCCTGCAATTGGTCTTGGCACCCTAAATTCAAACCTGCCCCTCATTCTTAAATCGTGGGTGCAATTAGTTTGCACACAAGAACCCTACACATTGGGATGACCCAGGAAGAGAGGGCAGGAGAGCATTCCCAGGTTTATTTAGAGGACGGGGAGAGTGCATAGAGCGGTGGACACCCTTTGCGCTGTGAGAAGAAGCACCACGTGTGGTTGGAAGACTCCACTGCAGAGCTGTTTGGAAAGCTGTTCCCTGTCTCAGGTCAACAGGGAGGAAAGAATGGCTGGGGCTGGGGGAGACACAGTTCCTCCACAGTTGTCTGCTACCCCCTAGCTCTGCTATCTCTCCCCTCCAGGAAAGTTCTGGTGCCTCCCTTCAGCCTCATCCAAGCTTTTAAATTATACACATTTGTTATCCTTGCACTCATTACAGTTAAAACAAGACAATAAGCTAAGCAAAACGGAGAAGTTACACACCCTGAAACCGCTCCACAATGCCTACACAGGCAAGGCAGGAAAGGTCACCTGCAATTTATTTTTAGAATCATCATAAATGACAGGATTTCAACTTATGGCTATAAATACCATCTGATGCCTCCACTCCAGACTGGAATGAGGGGTGCTTGTGCCAACCTGCGCTGACTTGGGGGCCTCCCTCGCCCAGACCTCATTGTTTTTCAAAGTTCTGTTTCTCTATCTTCCTCAGTTTCTTTGTCAGGCAGGCCCTTCCTTCACTGGAGGTTAGCCTCTTCTCACCCCGGGCCTGGTCACCCTAATGATGTTGGGGTGGTACTCTCTCCTGGGAAGACACTTGATGGGGGGCAGTTACGACTCCTGGTTTCCTTCCCCGCCAGACCCCTAGCCTGCAGCCCCACAGATGTTCCCCCAGAATTTAATCCGACAACCTGTTTTGGAAACAGTTCCTACCCACCAACTGTTCAGATAATAACATTCCAAGTGGCAAGCAACTGTGGTTATTTCTGGTGCTGTTGACCCTGACGAGCCCAGCTCAGCTGGAAAACATGGGACAGGGAGGAATTCCCCTTTCTCGCTCTTCTGATCGGGGCTTGAACTTGCCACGAGGAAGCCTCGTTTTCAGCATTCTCTCACATGTGGGCCTTGCGTTCTCCGGGGAAGAGAAAAGGAGGAACGAAATCAGGTAGAAGATACACAGTGTGGGCAACACTGGAAATAGCAACCTTCCTCCAAGGCCAGGCCACCTCACCACCAACCTGAGGCGTGTTTGGCACACAGCTCCAGCACTAGCGAAGGAGGGCTGGCTCCTTTCAGGGTATCCACCCGCAGTGACTTCAAGGCCTCTCACCGAGCCGCAGCTCTGAACGGCTTTGCCTAGGGATGGAGTGGCGCCTTGAGCCTGATTGTCTCTTCTATAAGGTGAACCTTCTAGGCCTCAAATTTCTTATGTGCTCACCCAAGCCTCAGAAGTCTTGCAGTCTTCCCACAGCACGCAATAGACACCCAGATCTGCTGTCCCCTCTGTCTCACTCTTGTCATCCAAAGTCACCCAAACTCAGCTGATTCTCCAGTTTTGATCTCTTGCTTCTAGCATGTTCCATGCTCACCACCTCCACCTGCAGTGGGCCCGTCACCCATCGCGTTCACTATGGCAAGCAGTGTGTTCCACCATCTTTGTGGCCTTTTGACCCTATTTTTCCATCTCATCCTTTGTGCCACTGCTAAATCCAGCTTCCTAAAGCATCCCCGCGTGTTACCTGCTCAGAAGACCTTAGTAACTGTCCACTGTGTGCAGAAAGGAGTCATGGGGCATAGACAGGCCGGGCCAGCTTCCCGCGCTCCAGCTCAGCCTTGCTTTGTGACTCAGTTCTTGCTCCTGGTCCATGTGGGTTCTTCCCACTGTCTGCTGCAGCTCCGGCAGGACTGCCTTATAGCCAGTTCCAGGAAGGGCCTGCTGCTTCATAATCTGTGGTAATGCACTTCCTGGAGTTGTAGAGGGCCCACCTGTATGATCCAAGGACTCCTGGCCTTTGAAGATTGTTTCTTCATCCTGAAGTGCCACCCACTCCCTGCTATCTGTTGAAATCATAGTATTTTTTTTTTTTTTGAGGTCGGGTCTCACTCTAGCCCAGGCTGACCTGTAGTTCACGGTGGAGTCTCAGGCTGGCCTCAAACTCACTCCTCCAACCTCAGCCCTATGCCCAGCGAATCACAGTATTCTCCAAATGCCAAGTCAGGCATGAAGTGCTTTGATGATGACCCTTGCTGGTATCTTTTTTGTGTTTTTCAGTATGATGTATATACAGGTGTGTGCATATGCGTGTGCAGATGCACGTACCTGTGCACACGTGTGTGGAGGCCAGAGAAGGATGTCATGCATCCTCCTTTATTGTTTTTCTGCCTTATTTCCTTGAGGCACACTTTCACAGTGAGCCTAAATCTAGCTTCCTCCTTCTCTTTTTCTTCCCCTTCCCTCCTCTTCTTCCTCTTCCTTCTTTTTTGGCTAGACTGGCTGACCAGAGAACTCAGTGATCCTCTTGGATACTCCTGCCTTCAGCCCTCAGCTTTTTTTTTTTTTTTTTTCAAGGCAGGGTCTCGCTCTGGCCCAGGCTGACCTGGAATTAACTATGTAGTCTCAGGGTGGCCTTGAACTCATAGCGATCCTCCTACCTCTGCCTCCCGAGTGCTGGGATTAAAGGTGTGTGCCACCACGCCTGGCTCCCCTCAGCTTTGTATAATATGGCTTGTGGGCATTGAACTAACTCGTGCTTGCTCAGTGAGGCATCGTCCCAAGTTTGAGAGTAAATCTTAATGGTGAATCTTTGGGGGAATAAAAGATACTTGATACATTCATAATTTTCTTTGTATTTTTGAATTTTGAAAAAAAGTATTCTTTTTAATATTTATTTATTTATTAGAGAGAGAGAGAGACAAAAAGGAAGACACAGAGAGATAGAGTATGGGCACCCCAGGGCTTTCTGTCACTGCAAATGAACTGCAGACACATGTGCCACTTTGTGCATCTGGCTTTATGTAGGTACTGAGGAATTGAACTCAGGCCATCAGGCTTTGCAAGCAAGCATCTTTAACCACTGAGTCATCCCCCCAGCCCTATATTGAGTTTTGTCATGAATCTGAAGTGCTTTTCTGCACATTATCTGTGGTGCTTATCCTGGGGTGGGGGTGGGGTCTGACGCAGAGAGTCAGCTTTCCATCACTCTAGCATATACCCGAGATAATCTGCTTTGTTACGGTTTCAATATGAAATGTACCTACACGCTCATGTGTTTGAGCACTTGGTCCCCCCACTGGGGGCACTGTATTGGGAGGTGGTGGAACTTTGGAGACTTGTAACTTCCCCGGCAGAAGTAGGTCACTGCAGGTTAGCCTTGATTATATCTGCTTTTTGTTCCAGCTGTAACCCTCTTGCTTCCTGTTCTGCCAAGATGTGAACAAGCCTCAGGCACACATTCCCACAGCCAAGGAGCTTCTCTTCCATGCCTTCCCCACCATGATGGGCTATTCCTTATGAAACTGTGAGCCCAAATAAAAATTTCCTTCCTTAGATTATTTGGCAGGTATTTGGTCACAACAGTGAGCAACTAACACAAACCTAGAAAAATATTATTTTGGCTCATAGTTTTGGAGGTGTCAGCACATAGTCAGGTGGTTTCACATGACTTTGGGCATGGCAGTTAATTATGGTTGGCATCTATAGGAGAGCAAAATAGCTCACATCATGCCTGTCCATAAAAGAGGAAGAAGAGGGTCTGGAGTGTCATCCCCTGCAAGAGCACCCACAGTGACCCTGAGACCGCGCACTATGCTTCACTTTTTTTTCAGGCAAGCTCAACAGACTTCCCCCTTTTTATGAGAGATAGATAGATAGATAGATAGATAGATAGATAGATAGATAGAAGGATGAGAATTGGTGCACCAGGGCCTCCAGCCACTGTAATCAAACTCCAGATGTGTGCGCCACCTACTGGGCATGTGCAGCCTTGCATGCTTGCATCACCTTGTGTGTCTGGCTTATGTGGGACCTGGAGAGTCAAACATGGGTCCACAGGTTTCATAGGCAAGTGCCTTAACTGCTAAGCCAGCTCTCCACCCCAGCCCATACCCCCTTTGTTTTTTACTATGCCCTCACTTTCTAATTTTTCCAGCCTGTCCCAATAAAATCAACCTTCAGCTTTTGGGGGACACTTAGGATCCAAAATGATGAACCTAGGAACCACTTGATTAATTTTTTCTCATTTTTTTAATGAGAGAGAGAGAGAGAGAGAGAGAGAGAGAGAGAGAGAATTGGCACACCAGGGCCTCAGCCCCTGCAGCCAAACTCCAGATACCTGCACCACCTAGTGGGCATATGTGACCTTGCGCTTGCCTCACCTTTGTGCGTCTGACTTACATGGGATCTAGAAAGAGATGGAACATGGGTCCTTTGGCTTCTCAGGCAAGTGCCTTAACCACTGAGCAATCTCTCTATCCCTTGTGATTGTTTTTTGAAACATGTTCTTATGTAACCCAGGTTGGCCTTGGACTCCTGTTCCTCCTAACCCTTCCCTCCAAGTACTGGAATTATAGGCCTTTGCCACCACACCCAGTCTCCTGGACCCACACCTCAGACTTGTGATCCTTCTGCCTCAGCTCTCCAAGTGTTGGGATTTCAGGTGTGCACCACACATGCCAAGCTAAAACAAATACGTTTGTAATGAAAACCAGAACTAAACCGTGAATATAGTCCAAAAAGTTAAGAATCCAAAGCACGTTAAGAGAAATGCTGTCTCTAAACCTACTTGGAGGGATATTAAAGAAGGCACTTTCAATAGTCTCCTTATCATTGTGGGTCAGTTTCACAACAGAATCATGGGGTTCAATAAATCCATGGTGGCCCAGGGACAGAGCCAGAACTTAGGGGTCTGGATGCCATCTCACTGAAGTGCAGTGGATGAGGGCACTGAGAAGTCGCCACAGGTCAATGGGTTCTCAGCGGTGACCTGAGGTTGAGGCACTGGGCAGCATGCCTGTCTGGCGGGAGCTCTCGGTGCTGGTGGCACTCCCCTTTGCCTGCACTTGTTGATCTCCAAGGCCCCACTAAGTTGGCAGCTGTGTGGACCCCAGAGTTGCAGGGGAAATGCTGCATGCACATTTATTCCAGGTTTGGATATTTACAGGGCTGGGTACACAGATTGACATTTCGGAAGTGCTTTTGGGGGCGACAGGGTATTGTAAACCCAGTTTGTCTTGAAACACTTATAGATATCCTGTCCTGAACTCTCAGTCCACAAAGAATAATTTTCTTCCCTCTAACAGTCTGACATGGGTCCAGGCCATTGTGTCTGTCTCTGCAACTCCTGGCTATGCAGGCCTGGAGGAAGCAGGTGGCCCGTGGTGGGACACATGCCCAGCTACGACCCAGGCCTGCAGTGGGTCCCCATCCAAGTGAGACCTTGCTCCCTGCAGAAAGTATTTGGCAGGAGCCCCAAGCTGCTGGGTGTTGGACACTAACCATAGCTGGTTCCACAGAGGCACCTGGGCTCAGGGTGACCCTGCACCTGGCATGAGAAGAATAGGGCTCTCTGGGCCCTTGGGGGTCTTGGCACACTGTGCAGCCAGTTGTAGGGCCCTCGGGGACACTGGACAGCCAGGCTTCCTCTTTTGGACTTGCTGTTTTCCCTGGCTCAGGAAACGCCACTGAAAGCTGGAACTTTGTCTCCAGCACCCTGCGTCATTTTTACTATTTCAATGGCCGGGCTGAGCTGCTTTTAGGGAGGGGTCTCGCCTGTCTCTTTGCTCATTCAGGATGCTGGGTGCAGTAGATTTCCTCACAGACTGTCTGCTGCCTTTGTTTTCGTTTCTCAATGTACACAGATCTTCAAGATCTGACCTGAAGCAGCTTCCCTCCTTCTCTTATGGCCTTGATTGTTCTCATGTCTGCTCCCAGAGGTCATTGCGTACACACACACACACACACACACACACACACACACACACCAACACATTATGGCACATTTGAAAAATTTAGGAAATAAATTCAGGCAATTCAGGACTGAAAGGCAGTTTATTGGCCAGAATTTGCTTTAGCTCTCTGGTGATAATTGTTGGTTGGGTTTTGTTTTAAATTGGACTCATGGGCTGGAGAGATGGCTTAGCAGTTAAGGTGCTTGCCTGTGAAGCCTAAAGACCCAGGTTCAATTCCCCAATACCCACGTAAGCCAAATGCAAGAGGTGGTGCATGTGTCTGGAGTTTGTTTGCAGTAGCTGGAGGCCCTGGCTTGCCCATTCTCTATCTGCCTCTCTCTCTCTCTCTCTCTCTCAAACAAATAAAATAAAATTTAAATTGGACTCATTGTGCACATGAGGAACCTGCTTTTTCACACCAGCACTGAATCTCTAACATTGCTCCAGCCCCTTCTCTGCTTTGCAGGCATAGTGTCAAAACTTTCAGAGCTGTCTTCTGGCCCTGTCACCCACAAAGCAGCTCCCGAGTCGGCAGGCAGCTCTCAGGAAGAAGGGCGAGCAGTAAAATCCAACCTATCAAAACAACAATAAAACCAGCCTGGAGAGGTGGGATTTTCTTTTTGCTCTTTTAGCTGGAGTTTGTGTATTGCTCAGTAACCTGCAAAGGGAAGATGCAGGATGACGTAGTGAGAAGTGCAGGCCCAGGCAGCAGGCGCTCAGTTCAAGCTTGCCACTCACTAGGTGAGTTGTCTAGGCATGGTGTACCTCAGTTTACTGTTCTCAAAAATGTTGATAGTGCTATATCTCCTAACTAGGAGGCTTAGTTGCAAGTCAAGATTAGGTGTGACAGTAACTAGTATTCGTACAAATTCTGAAAGTTTGGGCTGGAGAGATGGCTTAGGGGTTAAGGCGCCTGCCTCCTAAGCCTAAGAACACTGGTTCCAATGTCCAGCGGTTCCAATCTCCAGGTCCCATGTTTAGCCTGATGCAAAGTGACGCAAGGGTGCAATGCCGCACTTGACCACAAGGGGGCGCACACATCTGGATTTCGTTCACAGCAGCTGAGACACTGCTCGCGCGCCCATCTCTGTCTTCCTCTCTCAATCTCTCTCTCTGTGTGTCTCTCTCCAAAAAAATAATAAATAATAAAAAAAGTTAAAAAAATTCTGAAAGTTTCTGTTGTGGGCTGAGTTGGTCTCTTTTACCCTTGCTCAAAGTTTATGTGGTAAAGTCTTAACCCTCGGGTCCTCAGACTGCAACTGTATTTGTCAACTTTCTGTTATTATAACAAAATCCTGAGCAAATGAGCTGACAGCTAGAGGAATGGTGGATAGATAGTTAGATAAATAGATGATAGGTAGAACTCTTGGTTTTGGAGGACTCAGTCCAAGTTCAGAAGGACATTACTTGGGGCCTCTGCTGAGAGATTGGTGCTACGGTCTGACCATCTCATGTGAAAGAGATCCCACCATCCCTTTCGAGGGCACATTTCCAGTCATCCAAAGGCTTTTCACTGTGCCTCGTCTCTTAGAGCTGCTACCACTACCATTAGCATTGCTCTGGGGACCACACTTTTGACACACGGGTCTTCAGGGACACTCAACACTAAATACTATCAGTGGTTGCATCTGTAGACAGGCTCTTTAAAAAGAGGTGGTTCAGTTACACAAAGGCCATGGGGGTGACACCTAATTCCACAGGACTGGCCTCCTTGTAAAAACAGGAAGAGATGCTAGAGGACCCAGCAAGAAGGCCACCATTCACAGCCAAGGACAAAGTCCTGGAGAGGAGCAAAACCTGCAAACTCCTTGACTGTGGCCTGTCAGCCCCTGGAATCGAGAGACTATGTTTTTATTGTTTAAGCACCTAGCAGAGCAGAGCAGAGCAGATTTCTTACAGATATGATTATTGCTTCGTATTTATTTAAGAGGTTGATATATACACGGTCTTGAGATTTTCGGTACACGTGTTAAGACTTGTATACAACTGAAATGTTTGTGTACTGTTCCTCAGCACCAATAAAATTATGAAAATATTAAAAAGACGTTGATATATAGTATAAACACATACATTTGTATGGGCAATACATCGGTATAAGAATATTAATGATACTGTCTATTACTAAGTGAGCTCCAGGGTACATTTGTTGTGGATTCCTAGCAAACTAACCCAGTTCTTTAGCATGAATATGGTACCAGGCTGGAGAGATGGCTTAGGAGTTAAGGTGCTTGCTTGAAAAGCCTCAGAGCTCATGTTCGAATCTCCAGGGTCTACATAAGCCAGATGCACATTGATGCAAGCATGCAATGTTGTACATATGCACAAAGGGACGCATGTGTCTGGAGTTCATATGCAGCCACTGAAGGCCCTGGTTCTCTCTCTCTCTCTCTCTGTTTTTTCCTCTCTCACTCTCAAAAACAAAACAAAACAAAAACAACAACAACAACAACAAAAGAATATGGTCCCATGGTCGTTCTGGTCCTAGTCTCACTCTGAGTTCCTTGTCATCTAAGGGCCATGCAGAGACAGTTGATGGACAAGTGAAGAAAATTCTTGCTCAGGGCCTTGCAGCTTCCCCTTTCCTTACCAGTCTGTCTCCTGACTACATTGAGTCCTGTGCTTCACTGGGCCCATCTCCCCACCTCTTGCCCCCTCGTCCTCCAGGAGCCCTGGCTAGCCATTTTACACCCATAAAATGTCTTCTTTCTCGGAAAGTGCACGTGCTCCCCACATTCCAAATGCCACTGGGAGTGCTTCATGTACCTTCCGATTGAACCACTAACGTGCACGTCTCTTAGGTGCAATCTTAAATCCAAGGCATGGGCGAGAGAGGGGGCTGTTGGGGGGTGTGCCAGCAGAGCTTCCTTGGGTCATGAAAGTGCAGCCAGCCCCTCTATTAAAAGCATGGAAGCTATTGGGAGAGTAAGATATTTTTGTTGTTTTGAGAAGGAGATTTTACTATGCAGCCAAGGCTGGCCTGGAACTCAATCTTCCTCCCTCGACCTCCTGAGTACTAGGATTATGGCCATGGTATCTTTTGTCTATGCAAATGGCAGACCTGCGCTTTCTCTTTGCCTCACTGGGTAATTAATGTACTTGTCTGCTAGGTCAGCCCCTCGTTATCCCTGTTTCCTTGGGAGACAGTCTTATAAATCTGGGTAATAACTCCCACGTCATTTCCCAAACTCCATTAGAGGGAAATTATAATGAAGCCCAAATACTCACCAGGTTATTCACGAGAGAGACCTTTGGCTTTATAAAAATGCAGTTGAGATGGCTGGATGAGTTGTGGTACATTGCAGTATGGCTCTCTTTAGGTTGTAAGAGAGTCCTGGCATCAGGCTTTGTGCTTACAAAATGCTGCCAGAGAGCACAATTGTTTTTGCAGGAAGAGACAGGAATTAGGATGTCACAGTGGCCTGGAAAAGACCTGTTGGCAGCACCGGATGAAAGCTCAGGACCCTTTGCTCTGTGTCGAGATTCTGCCAGGTTGGAGACGTCATCACACCAATCCTGAGCAAGCCCCCTGTGCAGCTCCTCACGGAGGGTGGGTGGCAGGGGCAGAGCAGCAGGGGAATTAATCCTCAACCCTCTCCACCTGGCTCCATGCCCACAGGGCTTGGGACAGGAGTCTTTGTAGCCCTGGAAAGGCACATTGAGAAAAGAAGTAATGATTTCATTCCTTTTATTAACTCTTGGGCACAGCAAACTAATTAAAAATATGATTCCGGGCTGGAGAGATGGCTTACTGGGTAAGGCGCCTGCCTGCTAAGCCCAAGAACGCCCGATCGAGTCTCCAGGTCCCATGTTTAGCCAGACGCAAACTGACACAAGGGTGCAATGCTGCACTTGTCCACAAGGGGGCACATGTCTGGAGTTCATTCACAGTGGCTGAGAGGCCGCTGGTGCGCCCTTTCTCTCTTTCTCTCCAAAAAAAATGTGATTCCTATTTAATATTAATTTATTTTGTTGATTTATACTGTAAACACATGCATTTATATGCTACATACGCCAGAATAACAGTAATAATGAAAGTATCTATTATCAAATAAACTCAGGCTCTGAGGGAAGAAGGAGTTATACAGAGATTCTCTAAAACTTTTTATAAGGCCAGCATTATTCTTTCTATTTTATGGAGAAGCTGAGGCTCCAATTAGTTAAGAAAAGTGTCCAAGGTCACTCAGTTGGTATGTGGTGTGGTGGGATAACCCAGATTTAAGGTAGTATTGTGTCAGAGTAGATTAATGGCTTCTTCATCTTGGATGTGGAGGAAAGGTTGTTTTGGCTCGTGGTTCCAGAGGTCTCACTCCATGTTGGTGGAGAAGGTGTGGTAGAATGAATGGTGGCAAGAGCGTGTGGAGAGGTTCCTCATAGCGTGTTGGACCAGGAAACAGAAAGGGAACGCCAGCTCTTCACGAGACTTCTCCCTCCTCACTTTTTCCCAATGAAAGTGAAGGAGACATAGACACCTAGAGAGAGGCAGAGAGAGAGCCTTTTGCCACTGGAAATGAACTTCAGATGCATGTATCACTTTGTGCCTCTAGCTTTACGTGGGTACTGGGGAACTGAACCCAGGCCAGCAGGCTTTGCAAGCAAGCGCCTTAACCACTGAGTCATCACTCCAGCCCCTTTCCTGCCTTTTATTATGCTCAGTCTCCCCAGCCCGTGGCATGGTGCTATCCATCTCCAGGCAGTTAACCATGCACAGACACACCTAGAGTGGTGTCTTAACAATGTCCTTGGCGACTCCAAATCCAGCCAAGTTGGCAATGAAGATTGACCGTGATCCAGGAGGGATCAAGCCTCTCTTGGCCCACTTCTACCCTAACACGTCTATTTCCCCAGTCCTCATCATGGTCAGAGGAGAGATGTGGGTTGTAGAGCAAGGCTGACATGATGCTGCTGTTCATTGTCATGCAGCCTGAGGAAGTTCTGGACTGTCACCTAGAACAGGAAAGGTCACATCAACCCCCGGCATGGTAAGGACAGAACAGCTATTTTACCAAAATGTCGGTTCTTCATGTAAAAAAAAAAAAAAGGTTCTTCTCATAGCTTACCTGGGTTGGTCTTTGTAGCAGTGCCCTTTGCATTGGTAATTGTGTTTGATCTTATATCCCTCAGGAGAAAATCAGGGGTGGCTGAAGTGAAAGGCCAGGTCCATCTAACCAGGGGAGGCTCAGTGGAGGAGAAGGCATCTGGCCTCCAGTGTTGAGGGGACTCCCACATCCTTCGACTATTTTGCTTCCTGGAATGCTTTTTCACAAACCCATTATTGGAGTGGCTTATTTTGGCTGATGGGAACTTGAATTGTGCTCAGTGATTAGTTAGTACAAATGAAGCAGGGCTGAGCACATCTGGGCAAGTTCTTGTACAGGTGAGGCTTTCTTTTCTCTTGAGTAAAAACCTCAGAGCAGAAATGTCTAGATCATTCCCTATCATTGTATGTAACTTCCTAATCAGTTTCCAAGCTGTTTTCAAACGTGGTTAGGCCATTTTAGATTCCGACTACTAGTGTATGAAAATTCTAGTGTTTTTTCTTGCCAACAGTTTCTATGGCCAATCTTTTAGTTTTAGCAACTCATGTTTATTTCCTTAATGAATAATGGTGGCAAGCATCTTTTCCCGGTTGTATTTGTCATTCATACATCTTCCACTAAGTGATAATTCAATTCTTTTACTCATCTAAAAATGCTGAATTGGGCTGGAAAGATGGCTCTTGCTCCCAGAAAAAAAAAGAACTTTGATCCACACCTAAAGGTGATTCAGAATGGATCACAGACATAAATATAAAACTATAGCTTTAAACTTCTAGAAGGAAATACAGAGAAAATATTTGTGGCTTTGGGTTAAGCAAATGTTTCTTAAATATGACAGTAGGACATGATTCTTAAGAAGAAAGAAGTGTAGCACTTTACCAAAACCAAAGAGTCTTTAACTATTAAGCCATCTCCCAACCCCATGACGTCTACGATCGTAATTGCCTCAGCTCTCTATATAAGGTGCTGTTTCTCTCTTACCAGTTCTTTGGTTTTTAGAAGTTGGCTGTGAAGTATTTTAGTTTGGATTTCTTTGAGATTATCCTGTTTGGGGTGTTCAGATTCTTTTGTTTAACTTCTTAAAAATATATTTATTCATTTATTTGCAAGCAGAGAGAGAGAGAGAGAGAGAGAGGGAGAGAGAGAGAGAAGAGACAAAGAATGGGTGTACCCAGGCCTCCAGCCTCTGCAGATGAATTCCCAATAACCACCTTGTGCATCATGTTCAGATTCTTGTGTAAGTTTAAAGTGTCTTGTGTCTTTTGTTACATTTTGGAAATTTCCATTTCCATTTCTTGTAGTGATTTTTCACCCTGTCTCTCCTGTCCATCTTTCCATGGCATGACTGTTAGATCTTTTAGTATACTTAAACCAATCCCCGAGGCTTTGCTCATTTTCTTCCTGTCAATTTCTGTCTCTTTCAGACTGGTTGATTTCTACTTCTCTATCCTGGACTTTATTTGCCCTTTCTTTTATTCACTCCTTTTTTTTTTTTTTTTGGTTTTGCAAGGTAGGATTTCACTCTGGTCCAGGCTGACCTGGAATTCACTATGTAGTCTCAGGGTGGCCTCGAACTCACGGCGATCCTCCTACCTCTGCCTCCCGAGTGCTGGGATTAAAGGCGTGCACCACCACGCCCAGCTTTATTCACTCTATTTTAACTGTGACCACATTCATTAAATTTAAAAATTCTTGGTCATTATATATTTTTTTTCAGTTCTAAGATTTCCATTTACGGCTCCTTTACACATTCTATTTCTGGACTGAGATTTTCTTTCTATAAATGTGTTTGTAATTGTTCATTGAAACATTTTGATGAAAAAAAATGAGTGGATATATTTTTGTTGGGAGACAACGTAGAGACTCTGGGAAGTTTGTCCCCACCATATATATATGTATGTATATATATGTAAACATGACATTAATCCATTAATCCCTGGACAGAAATATTTTTAAATGCCTTAAAGCAACAAGGTTTCTAGTCCTTGCCAAGCGTTCCGTGCCATGCTGGAGCACACCTTCCATGTTCAGTCACGGTCAGCTCCACCTTAGCCTTCTTGCAGTGAATGCAGAGGCTCAAGGTCACCCCAAATGCAAATTTCAAGGCTCTGCAAGCCTGCCCTGAGCATGGACACTGGCCTTCCATGCTCATGTATTCTGCACTAGAAGGAACATCGGAGCTCTTCAGGCTCCCGACATCCATCTTGTCCGTAGCCTTTTATTTGCACTGAGATCACAGGCTGCTGCTTTCAAATCTGTTATAGAGCTGCAGAGAAGGCATGGAAATGAGGGCAGCTGAGAACCCACCAAGCTCAGAGTTCCTACCAGGATTAGGCCATGTTGCTGTAAGCCTTTGCTCATTTTCTACATTTTGTAAAATTTGGTTATTTAAATTAAATTTATTTTTACTAGATATATTATGTTTATTTGAGAGAGAGTGAGAGAATGGGTGTGCCAGAGCCTCTTGCCTCTGCAAACCCCAGATGCATGTACCATTTTGTGCACCTGGCTTTATGTGGATACTGGGGAATGGAACCCCAGCTGGCAGATTTTTCAGGCAAGCAACTTTAATCACTGAGCCATCTCCCCAGCTCCTATTTTTAATAGATATGTTAAAAACATAAAACTTGTATATATTTCTGGACATATGACGTGTATGGTACATAGATGTATTACTGCATTCTGTTTGAATGGAAGCAGACATCTATCTCAAACATTGTTTTTTCACGATGAGGCACGGGCTGCTGAGATTCCCCTCTGTCCCATCCTTCTGAGAAAGTGCATGCAAACACCTGGATCTTACTATTGTAATGTAGTATCACTATATTATTCTAACTGTTCCTAATCAAGGGTTGAGAGTGGAGCTTAGGCCAGGAAGAGGGCAGAATGTACGCGCAGTGTCTGTGCCTGCCTCGCCTCACACACTCCTGTCTCTCACTCTGAATTCACTGACATACCGTCATCTCTCTTGGGCCAAGGGTCTCATTACCAGTCTTCCTGAGGTAGGCGTTCAAAAGATGGGTAAAGGATGTTCTTTATGAGAGACAGAAGTGATGGCATGTGTGTGGGAGGGCGGGGGTGGTACAAACATACAGAAGCATTGCTTAGCAAATGCCTCAACAGAGCTCCCATCACCTAGGGCAGAATCAGACACGGTCACCATGAACCTCATGATTGCAAATGCCATCACACAGCAGAAGGGAGGTGAGCAAATTCAAGTGACATTTCCCCTACAGGTGAACACAGGTTGGAAGGGAATTTTTCCCAGCCTCCGCCCACCCCCACCACCCTGACTTTGCCTTCTACAAAAGGAAATGATGGATTTGGATGTGCCTGTGTCCCCAGCCCTTGGCATGGTCCTCTTACTACCACTTATAAGAACAGAGAGAGGCCCACTCTCCCTCTTAGAGCAGCCCTGGGATGTGAGTACAGCCAGGGCCACTTTAGTCCCATGCTCTGGAAAGCTCTGCCTCTCCTCCTCACCCCATCCCTGGAGAGATAAGGATGGAGGGAGGCCGGGCATTATGATGTTATTTCCAGTCAGGAAAGGTGTGTCACCTGCCTTCAGGGAGTGAGAACAGGGACTCTAAGGTGAAATGTGAGGGACCATGCTGTACCAGGATCCCCTGTGTACATGTACTCAGAATGATAAACATATCTGCCACCCACCACTCAGTGACAAAACTCTTCAAAAATACCTCGACTCTCATCTTTACTTGGTCATGAATTAAAGAAGATGAAGGAAAAACATACTGAGGGTTTTTGTTTGTTTGTTTGTTTTATTTTTCATGGGCAAGAGAAAAACTTCAGTTACTATGCAATGAAAGTTCTATCTTCCCTGCCACCCTTGTCCCAAGACAGTTCTGAAGTGCACTGGAACCTTCCGGGGCTCAGATTCACCCAACTCATCCATACCTGGTTCCCTGTGCCCAATGTGCCACCAGGTCCCTGGAGCACTCTGATGTCTCACAGACAGAAAAGGGAAAGGGCCAACTTCAAACGTATCACCCCTTCTTTTGGGCCCAGATTGGGAGGGACAGCTAACTGGAGGGTGGGCACCATGCCAGGAAAGCTCAGGGAATGATATGCTGCAAGCCACGAGCAGGCCTGGCTCAGCATTTTCCAGCAGTTTGCGGGGGAGGCGGGGGCTGGATGCATAGGCCAAATGCTGCATGCTGTCTGGAGGAGAGAGCCATCAGACCCCCACAGGTTTCTCATTTACAGCTCACCCTGAGAATCACGTGGCTTGGAGGGAGGACCCCCCCCCCAATCTCCAGGTAGCCTCTGCCTGCATAGGCTTCTCTGGCAATAGCCTCTATACCAGCTCACCGCCCAAAGAGCTGGCTGCTTCATGTCACCCCTGACTTGTTTGCCATTTGGTGTTATTTGAAGAAATGGTCCACCACCAAGGATGGGGTTGGCTAGCTGGCTGATGGCTGCCTGTGGGGCAATTCTCGGCTAGTGTTGTCTGTGGACGTCACCCCTCCTCCATCCAGGCCTGTGACTTTGCTAGACTAGGCTCTGGCTACTGCAGCCTACTTCAAGCCAGGGTCTATACCTTCAATTTATTCTGGAAAAAAGTTCCCACAGCCAACCTGGGAAGCCTGAGAAGAAAAGTGTGTTTCCAGAATGCCTGGTCTGTTCAGCTGCTATGCCCAGCTCCACCCTGCTCTGTGGCTGAAGCCCTGGGCCTGCAGTTTCTTTGTGTCCAGTGGAAGATACCACATGCCTGTGTGAGGAAGGGGGTCACCCAGCCAGGGACAAACCATTTCATCCCTTGTTTCCTGAAGGGTGAAGCCCAGGAGGACAAAGATCTGGGTCTCTAGCACATTCCTAGACCTGGGCATTCTAACCATTCTCTTGGGTCTCAGCTTGATTCAGTGAGCTCCTGCAGAGCAGCTCGGGCTCCTGAGAGCTGGACTCATTTAACTGTGAGGCTGCCAGCGCCTGCTACATTGGGATCCTTGCAGCCTCTGGCCTTATGTTGTCTCTCACCTGCTTCAACACCTAAGCCTCAGCTGGTATCACTCCTTATAAATAACACACACTGACTCCAAGTGCTGAATTAAATTAGACTCAAAATAGGCACAGCAATACCTGGCTCACTGCTAATGGCCACCACCACCTTTCACTTTAGCGAGGGCTCATTCTCTCTTTCCAACGCTCTTCCCTTTGAACTGAACCCCAAGCTGTTTTTCTCTTGTGATTTGTATGCGCTGGCTTCTCTCTGGTGTTTGGTCTTTGAGGAGGGCTGTTTGGTAACTACTCACAGTGAGCCAATAGCACTCTACCTCATGTGGTACCTGTGAAAGCTGTGTCCCCTACAAAGCTCACAAGGCACGAATGCCTGGCCTCTCATGACCGCCACCCCTCAGCCTGGTTTTTATTTCTCCATTTCCTCTGGTCCCCTTAGTGATGGCTGGGCACTGGTTCTTGTATTTCATCCCTAACCACACTATGATGCCCAGGTCTTGAATTCTGCTCAATGGGCCCCAACTTCATTGCATCCTGAAAATATTCTGGCCGTGCAGAGGTCATAGTGCCAGGCCGCTCAGCCAGGCTAGGTCATAGGTTCCAAGTATATGAGTGTGTATGTTCGAATTTTCAACACATTCTGCTGAAGTGCACTGGCCAAGTGTCAGGCAGTACATTCTGTGTTGCAGAGGCAGAGGGCATGACCAGGGCTCTGTTCAACCCAGGAGGTAGAGTTGGACCTTTTTCATTTGTTGTTTTAAGCCTCCATGAGGTCATGACTTACTAATGGGCTTTTTTGATGTCAGAGACTATGCAAGGGCACTTCAACTTCAAGGTTGAACCTATTGCAGATACTTGCAGCCCATGGGCAACCTGAGGTGAAGCAGTGAGGTGCTTGCAGGGGTTTACCTAGTTGAGCAGACATACTGACAGCATGCAGTGGGATTTCCAGGAAGATCATGTGCATCATGCAGTGGGGTTCCAGGAGGATCCTGTGCAGTGTGCAGTGGGGGTTCCAGGAGGATCATGTGCAGCATGCAGTGGCATTTCCAGGAGGATCGTGTGCAGCATGCAGTGGAGAGTTCCAGGAGGATCCTGTGCAGCATGCAGTGGAGAGTTCCAGAAGGATCCTGTGCAGCATGCAGTGGGGAGTTCCAGGAGGATCATGTGCAGCATGCAGTGGAGCGTTCCAGGAGGATCATGTGCAGCATGCAGTGGAGAGTTCCAGAAGGATCCTGTGCAGCATGCAGTGGGGTTCCAGGAGGATCGTGTGCAGCATGCAGTGGGGGGGGGTTCCAGGAGGATCATGTGCAGCATGCAGTGGAGCGTTCCAGGAGGATCCTGTGCAGCATGCAGTGGGGGTTCCAGAAGGATCCTGTGCAGCATGCAGTGGAGCGTTCCAGGAGGATCATGTGCAGCATGCAGTGGGGGGGGGTTCCAGGAATACCCTGTGCAGCATGCAGTGGGGGTTCCAGGAATACCCTGTGCAGCATGCAGTGGGGGTTCAAGGAGGATTCTGTACAGCATGCAGTGGGGGTTCCAGGAGGATCGTGTGTGAGCATGCAGTGGGGGTTCCAGGAGGATTCTGTGCAGCATGCAGTGGGGGTTCCAGGAGGATCATGTGCAGTGTGCAGTGGGGTTCCAGGAGGATCCTGTGCAGCATGCAGTGGGGGTTCAGGAGGATCCTGTGCAGCGTGCAGTGGGGGTTCCAGGAGGATCATGTGCAGCATGCAGTGGGGGGGGTGTTCCAGGAGGATCCTGTGCAGCATGCAGTGGGGGTTCCAGGAGGATCGTGTGCAGCATGCAGTGGGGGTTCCAGGAGGATTCTGTGCAGCATGCAGTGGGGGTTTCCAGGAGGATCATGTGCAGCATGCAGTGGGGGGGGTTCCAGGAGGATCATGTGCAGCATGCAGTGGAGAGTTCCAGAAGGATCCTGTGCAGCATGCAGTGGGGGTTCCAGGAGGATCGTGTGCAGCATGCAGTGGGGGGTTCCAGGAGGATCGTGTGCAGCATGCAGTGGAGAGTTCCAGAAGGATCCTGTGCAGCATGCAGTGGAGCGTTCCAGGAGGATCCTGTGCAGCATGCAGTGGGGGTTCCAGAAGGATCCTGTGCAGCATGCAGTGGAGCGTTCCAGGAGGATCATGTGCAGCATGCAGTGGGGTTCCAGGAGGATCATGTGCAGCATGCAGAGGGGGTTCCAGGAATACCCTGTGCAGCATGCAGTGGGGGTTCCAGGAGGATTCTGTGCAGCATGCAGTGGGGGTTCCAGGAGGATCGTGTGCAGCATGCAGTGGGGGTTCCAGGAGGATTCTGTGCAGCATGCAGTGGGGGGTTCCAGGAGGATCATGTGCAGTGTGCAGTGGGGGTTCCAGGAGGATCCTGTGCAGCATGCAGTGGGGGGTTCCAGGAGGATCCTGTGCAGCGTGCAGTGGGGGTTCCAGGAGGATCCTGTGCAGCATGCAGCGGGGGGGTTCCAGGAGGATCCTGTGCAGCATGCAGTGGGGGTCCAGGAGGATTCTGTGCAGAATGCAGTGGGGGTTCCAGGAGGATCATGTGCAGTGTGCAGTGGGGGTTCCAGTTTGATCCTGTGCAGCATGCAGTGGGGGGTTCCAGGAGGATCCTGTGCAGTGTGCAGTGGGGGTTCCAGGAGGATCATGTGCAGCATGCAGTGGGGGTTCCAGGAGGATCCTGTGCAGCATGCAGTGGGGGGTTCCAGGAGGATCCTGTGCAGTGTGCAGTGGGGGTTCCAGGAGGATCCTGTGCAGCATGCAGTGGGGGTTCCAGGAGGACCCTGTGCAGCATGCAGTGGGGGTTCCAGGAGGATCGTGTGCAGTATGCAGTGGGGGGTTCCAGGAGGATTGTGGTCAGCATGCAGTGGGGGTTCCAGGAGGATCGTGTGCAGCATGCAGTGGGGGTTCCAGGAGGATCGTGGTCAGCATGCAGTGGGGGTTCCAGGAGTATCCTGTGCAGCATGAAGTGGGGCTTCCAGGAGGATCGTGTGCAGTATGTAGTGGGGTGTTCCAGGAGGATCATGTGCAGCATGCAGTGGGGGTTCCAGGAGGATCATGTGCAGCATGCAGTGGGGTTCCAGGAGGATTGTGGTCAGCATGCAGTGGGGGTTCCAGGAGGATCGTGTGCAGTATGTAGTGGGGTGTTCCAGGAGGATCATGTGCAGCATGCAGTGGGGGTTCCAGGAGGATCATGTGCAGCATGCAGTGGGGGTTCCAGGAGGATTGTGGTCAGCATGCAGTGGGGGTTCCAGGAGGATTCTGTGCAGCATGCAGTGGGGCTTCCAGGAGGATGGGCAGTATGCAGTGGGGTTCCAGGAGGATTGTGGTCAGCATGCAGTGGGGTTCCAGGAGGATTGTGGCCAGCATGCAGTGGGGCTTCCAGGAGGATCATGTGCAGCATGCAGTGGGGGGGGGTTCCAGGAGGATCATGTGCAGCATGCAGTGGGGGGGTTCCAGGAGGATTGTGGTCAGCATGCAGTGGGGGTTCCAGGAGGATTCTGTGCAGCATGCAGTGGGGCTTCCAGGAGGATCGTGTGCAGTATGCAGTGGGGGGGGTTCCAGGAGGATTGTGGTCAGCATGCAGTGGGGGTTCCAGGAGGATTGTGGCCAGCATGCAGTGGGGCTTCCAGGAGGATCGTGTGCAGCATGCAGTGGGGGTTCCAGGAGGATCATGTGCAGCATGCAGTGGGGGTTCCAGAAGGATCGTGTGCGGTATGCAGTGGGGGTTCCAGGAGGATTGTGTGCAGCATGTAGTGTGGGTTCCAGGAGGATCCTGTGCAGCATGTAGTGGGGGTTCCAGGAGGATTGTGTGCAGCATGCAGTGGGGGCTTCCAGGAGGATTGTGGCCAGCATGCAGTGGAGGTTCCAGGAGGATCGTGGTCAACATGCAGTGGGGTTTCAGAAGGAACGTGTGCAGCATGCAGTGGGGGCTTCCAGGAGGATCGTGTGCAGCATGCAGTGGGGGTTCCAGGAGGATCCTGTGCAGCATGCAGTAGAGAGTTCCAGGAGTATCCTGTGCAGCATGCAGTGGGTGGTTCCAGGAGGATCGTGTGCAGCATGCAGTGGGTGGTTCCAGGAGGATCGTGTGCAGCATGCAGTGCTGATCACATTTTCTGGAGATATACTGCAGCTGTATTTCTAACATGTATACATGAAAGATAGTCCCAGACCCAGAGTCTTCACTGCTTCCATTGTGTTCAGCTGCTCCTCTGCCTTTGAATTTGGGATTCTTGACTAACAGAATGAAACAGAACCATTGTTCTGGAACTACAAAGGCTAGTGAGAAGAAACATTGCAGCATCCTCTCCCTGCTCTTAGAAGCAGGATGAGTGACATGCTGATGCTCCTACTGGTAATCAGTTGATATGGGCCTTGTAATCATCCCATCAGGCAACAGACAGGGGAGCGAAGTTATCTTGATCCTCTGGACTAACCCAAGGGAAAGAGAGAAGAATTGCCCAGATTTCTGACCTAAAAAATTGTGATAGTTTGAATTTGATAATATAAATGCATGGCCCCATAGACTCAGATGTTTTATTAAAATTAATCTTGGAGCCGGGCATGGTGGCTCACGCCTTTAATCCCAGCACTTGGGAGTCAAAGGTAGGAGGATCCTTGTGAGTTCGAGGCCACCCTGAGAGTACATAGTGAATTCCAGGTCAGCCTGGGCTAGAGCGAGACCCTACCTTGAAAACTCCCTCCCCCCAAAAAATCTTGGGCCTGGAGAGATGGCTCAGCAGCTAAAGGCACTTGCTTGCAAAGCCTGATGGCCTGGATTCAATTTCCCAGTGCCCACATAAAGCCAGATGTACAGAGTGTTGCATGCATCTGGAGTTCTTTTGCAGAGGCAGGAAGGCTTGGCATGCCCCCCCCCACACTCACTCACATACACACACTCTTGTTCTCTTTCTCCCTCTGTCAAATAAATAAACAAAATATTTTTAAAAATTAAGCTTGAGTTTCCAACCACCAGTTGGGGGAGGTGTCACTGGGGGGTGGGTCTCCTTTCTAGCCCAGAGGTGTGAAGATAGTGTTTGTGCTTGCTGGCTTTTTGGTTGTTTCTCTCTGCTTGGATCTATGAAAGGGAATCATCTACTTACATATTTACAACACCATCCACTTAAGTCCATCCCTCTCCTTCTTCCCTTATAGCCTTTTACCAGCTTATTGGCTTCTGGTACCGATTTTTGGTTCCAGTTCACACACAAGTCTATACATTTGTAGCTAGGATCCACATATGAGAGAGAACATGTGACTTTGGCTTTCTGAGCCTGGGTTACAGCTTCTCCCACACTGATAGAACTTGCCCTGAATCTGTAAGCCTGAAATAAATCCTTCCCTCCCATACACTGTGTCTGGTTGGATGTTTGTCCTAGCAATGTGGAGCTGACTACACAAAAAAAGACTAAGTTCCAGGCAGTGAGACCATTATGGTGGGCAAACAAATCCCTGTGATCATGGGGACAAGCAGTGTGTAGTGTTTCCTCTTAGTCACAGGATTTATTATATAGCCTGTTGCTTGATTCTGAAATCATTTATTCTTTAAGAAAGTTCATTTTCAGCAAGATAAATCATCATCCCACACATTCGTTCTACACCACAATGCCCTATTCCATAATTAGGCATTTGGATTCACCCTTTTGGAATATAGCAGTTTCATGTATATTCATTATACTGGCAGTTGCTAATTTCCCACTTATCAGGCCTGAGATTTAACACCTAGACAAATTACCTGTCTCCTTTAATCCTCATGACATTCTGAAGCAGTCAGCATCCCCCATTCCCCCAGTGTTATAATACGCGAAGGTTATTTTCATTTGTTTGGTGTTTGAGTGTGCCCCCTGAACATGCATGCAGAGGCCAGAGTGGAATGCCGGGTGTCTGGCTCTAGCTCTTCCAGTTTCCTTCCTTGAGACAGAACCTCACTGAACCTGGAGCTGCCAGTTTTGGTCAGACTGGCTGACCAGCAAACTCTAATGATTCTTCTGTCTTCACTCCCCCCAGGAGTGGGGTTATCGGTGTGTGACCGTGCCTAGCTTTTTAGATGGCTGCAGATGACTAAATTCAGGTCCTCATGCTTACCCATATAAGAACGTCTACCTGCCAAGCCATCTCCCTAGCAAAAGCAACTATGTCAAATATGTGTTTGAAGAAGTTGCAAACACACACACACACACACACACACACACACACACACACACACGAAGTGGGTCGTCTTTATTGTTTCCCACTTGTGGTCTCTTTTGTCCAAGAAAGTTTTACTTGACCTGGATTTATAGGTATATAAAAGAGGAATATGAATCAAACATTAAATGATAATAAGTTATAAAGAACTTCATTCAGAAACAATTCCTTGTCATATATATGTGCATATATAATTTTACCATCTATTAAAGGTGAAGAAAAGTTTCCATACTAAGATGGGTATACTTTTTCAGCTTCTATAGTGGATTAGATATTGTTTGAATGTTTGATACTGTAGGAGGTAGAGCGTGTTCACATCTTTCAGAGCTGAGGAGTATTCTCATCTTATATCACAGTGCTGAGAATGCCACTTTACATGCATATGTGGTGCAAAGCGGCAGACGTATGTTCAGTTCTAGTACAGAAATTGCTGGAACTTCTGTTCTAATTTTAAGCCAGATCTCATGGAATGATTTTTTTTTTTTAATGAAATTCATGTCAGCAACAGCAACTTAAATAACTTTTTTTTTTTTTTTTTTTTTTTTTTTGAGGTAGGGTCTCACTCTGGTCTAGGCTGACCTGGAATTCACTATGTAGTCTCAAGGTGGCCTCGAACTCATGGCGATCCTCCTACTTCTGCCTCCTGAGTGCTGGGATTAAAGGTGTGCACCACCATGCCCAGCTTAAGTAGCAATTTTTTTAAAAAAAAATCAAACAATTATATATATATTTAAATATATATTAAAGATTTATTTTTATTTATTTATTTGGGACAGACAGAGAGAGAGAGAGAATGGGCACACCAGGGTCTCTAGCCACTGCAAACAAACTCCAGATGCATGCACCACCTTGTGCATCTGGCTAACATGGGACCTGGAGAATTGAACCTGGGTCCTTTGGCTTCACAGGCAAACACCTTAACCACTAAGCCATCTCTCCAGCCCCCCCAAATTATATTTTTAACAATATAATTCAAAGATATACTAATGTGAAACTTACATACTGAAGCATGATAAGAAAATATTAAAAGTCTTTTTTTCATAATTTATCCATTGTTTCTGTAAGAGCAGAAGCTTTTAATTTTTTAAAAAAATTTACTATGTAGAGACTGTTTATTCACTCTGTAGTAGGATTATTATTATTATTATTATTTTGGAGAGAGACGGTGGGGGGTGGGGGAAGACAGAGATGGGCGTGCCAGCAGTCTCTCAACTGCTGCGAATGAAATCCAGATGCCTGCGCCCCCTTGTGGTCAAGTGTGGCATTGCGCCCTTTTGTCACTGCATCTGGCTAAACGTGGGACCTGGAGATTGGAACAGCTGGAGATTGGAACCAGCGTTCATAGGCTTAGGAGGCAGGCTCCTTAACTGCTAAGCCATCTCTCCAGCCCTTAAGTTAGTTTTTGGTCATTCACACTCAGGATCCTTTTAGCAGTCCCATTTTTGTTGTTGTTGTTGTTTTTATGCAACTCCCATATTCAGTTATTCGCCATATAAAGACACAACCCACAGCTTAAGAAGGTGTAGGGGGCTGGTGAGATGGCTGAGTGGTTCAAGGCACTTTCTTGAAAAGCTTGCCAGCCTGAGGTTCAATTCCCCAGTGCCCATATAAAGCCAGATGCACAAAGTGGTACATGTGTCTGGATGCAGTTGCAGGAGGCTCTGGCATACCCATTCTCTCTCTCTCTCTCTCAAATAAATAAATACATAAAAATATTTTTAAAACCAGTTGTATATTAGAACACAAAGCAAATATCACATTTCTTTATGTATGTCACCACACACATAAAAGTAGGGAAATGAAATCAACTGTCCAGCTAGAAAACACAAAATGCACACTCCTACAGGCTTCCTCAGTTACCCTGTAACTGAGCCATGTCCCCCTGACACCCATTGTTTCCACTTTTCATCCAGCTTTAGACAACCCTCCTTGTACCCTTCACAGTATTCCCAAGCTGTAGTCAATCCTACCCATGTTCACAGGCAAACTTCAAGTCTGCTCAAGTTCAAGAAAAGCATCATATTTTTTGTAGTAGTCGTGTCTTTGGTCATTTACACGTGATCCCAGAGTGATCGTGCCATCTCTCAAAGTTGTATGTTGGAATTTGAAAGGTGGGCATTTGTGAAGTAATTAGATCATGGAGGATAGAGCGCTTATGATGACTTTAGTACCCTGTAAGAGGCACTAGACAGCTCACTTCTCTCCACCAGGGGAAGACTCAGCAAGATGATCTGCAATCTAGGAACTGAATTAGCTGATCTTGGACCTTGATCTTGGACCACTTCATCTATAACGTTGTTATAGCGGCTGTTTCGTTAGCTTTCCATCACTATGACCAAAATGCCTGACAAAGATAGAAGGGCTTATGTTAGTCATAATTTCAGAGGATCTGGTCCATCATAGCTAGAGGGCTTTGTGATAGTCAGGAAGCAGAGAGAAGGTAAATGAGGACTGGAGAGATGGCTCATCAGTTAAGGAGTTTGCCTGCAAACTCAAAAGATCTGAGTTTGATGCCCTAGTACCCACATAAAGCCAGATACACAAAATGGCACATGCATCTGGAGTTCGTTTGCAGTGGCAAGAAGCCCTGGCTCACTCTATCATCTTTCTATCTTTCTATCTATCTATCTATCTATCTATCTATCTATCTATCTATCTATCTATCTATCTATGTTTCACTTTGTCTCTGCTCACAAATTAAATGAAAAAAAAATTAAAAGAAGAAAAGGGAAAGGCCAGCTTTGTTATATTTTTTCCTCTTTTATCCCACCTGGGCACCTAGCCCATGGGATGGTGCCACCTGCACCCTTCTTGGACATATCCAAGAGTGCCTCCCAATCTCTTCAAGTGATTCCAAGTCCATATTGGCCCTCACAGCAGCGTAAGTGGTCTGTCATAGCGCTACCAGTTTTACTAGCTAGATTCCTCTCTACTAAATTCCTATCCCGCCCCAGCTGTCTCCTTAGTGGGGTGTGTGTGCTCATAACCATTTCAAGAGCCTGAATGACCAGTTTTTGGATGTCACAGCCTTAAAACGCTACATGGGAGTTCATATGACACACTGCAGGAAAACCGCACCATCATCTCCCTCTTCCCGATATGCCCAGGCTGGTCATCATAGGAACTCAAACCCAAGTTTCTGGTGTGGAAACTAGAACCAGCCCAGACCTACTGTTCCCTACCCCCAGCTCAGGTTCTGAGCAACACTGTCCTGCATGCTGGTGGTGCGTGGATGAGACAGAATGGAGGATGGGCGGGGGATTGTGGTCCACGTTGGAGGCCATCCACAGACCTCCAAGAGTTGACGTCTTGTTTTCCTTCTCTCCACTGGGAAGCTCTTGATCTCCTTTCCTGTCTCAGCCCCTCACCTGGCAGAGCACCGGTCTTGTGAGTTTCTGTTCTCTTCCCTTAAGTGGCTATTGAAAGCTGTACACATGGAGGGTGGACGCCTATGTGTGAATCAGAACGAAGCCATCGGGCTGGAGGGACAGGGAGGTCATGCAAGAAGGAGGGTCTGAAAAAAGCTGATTCTTCTTAAACACAACCGTCAGACATTAAGAAAGAAAGAAAGAAAGAAAGAAAGAAAGAAAGAAAGAAAGAAAGAAAGAAAGAAAGAAAGAAAGAAGGAAGGAAGGAAGGAAGGAAGGAAGGAAGGAAGGATCCAGTGTCTGTGACTCCATTGCTCCTTCTGGAACTTTCTTCAGTTCTGCCACTTTTTCATTTGTCAACTGTTACAGTTCCTGTTTCACACCTGCCTGTGGGTACCATGAGGTGTCCTTCCTCCAGCAAGAGCTGTCTCCCTGAACCTCACCACCCCCACCAGAGTTCTCATGTTCTTTGAGGGGATTTTCTAGGTGAGGAATTAGGAGTGATTGTGATAAACATGTGCCCCACCTGAAGGAAAGCAGCCGAATGGTTAGAGGCCAACATGTCAGAGTCCTACGATGTGGGCTCAGGCCCAGCTACAGTGCTTGGCCACCTAGAACCAGGACTTGACCTCTAGTCCCATTCCTCAACTGGGGACACCATAAGGGATCAGTGACTATTTGCTATTTGTAGGTGATGACGGGTGCAGCACCCAACTCCAGCATCTTCTTAACTCCGTCAGCTTTAAGAAATACTAAGCACCTATTTCTTCCTAGATCGCTTGGTATTTATTTTCACTTATTCGTCCATCTAGAGCCACACGCTCACATATTTTAGACATCTTTTTTTTTAACTGTTGCCCATTTGTCTTTTCTCCCTCGGTGATGTTTCATTCTGAGTGTTTGTTACTCATCTGTTGTCCAGGCCATGCCCCCTGCTGTTGGGGTCCCTCTTAGGACCAGCCCAGGAGGCACCGCAGGGTCTCCGCTGGGTAGGGGGTGAGAGGTGTGGAGTCATGACACAGACTCCGGGAGTTGGGTGGAAGCAGGCAGAGGGAAAGCTGCTGCAAACTCGTTTATTCAAGGAAGTGTAGGGGGTTTAAACGGTTTGGCTGGCCAATCATTGTATGGGGTGGTCCCCTTCTTGTGACAAATGACAGCCTGTCTCCGGGCAGATCATTTGACAGCAGGTTTCTCGGGAGCATGGGGCTGTAGCTGTTGTCACACCAGGCCTGTGCAGGACGCCTTGTTCACAGAAGCCACTGCCTGGTTTCTTCTAGCATGCGGTCTGGCTGGGGCCCGACATGCATTGTGCCATACACCCTGCTTTCTGCGTGTGTTAGTAGTTTTTAATCTATAGAGCTCTTGATTTGCGTTAGTGAACTTCTCACTTCTGGGAGTTTCACTCTGTTTTGATGGACGCCTCTTCAGTGCGAGGTTCTTGACCTTTCCCATCACTGTCTTGCACTGTTGGTCATAGTTAGTTAAAATTCATATCTGCTAACACCGAGGCCTACATCCTCTCGGTCTGTTTCTGCCACCCACCTCATCTTTTTCTACATCTTCTGGTTTTATCTTCCATTTATCGCTTTCTCTTGACATGCCTGATAGTTTTAAAATTGAATGTTAGACATTGTGTTTGAAAGATCACAGAGCCTTTAATGATGTCATCATCCTTACAGAAGATTAATTTTTTTCTTTTTGTAGTAGGCTGATGGAGTGTTTACTGATCTTCTAAGCTAGTTGAAAACTGGTTATTTATAGCGATGGATAATCTTCATGGTCAACTTGATTGGATTTAGCGTCCCTTAGGAAACAATCTTCTAAGCTTGTCTGTGAAGGCATTTTCAGAGAGAATTGCCTCAGAAACTGTTGCAGTCAGATTCACATTGCTGGCAGAAATCTTCCTATCAAGAGCAACTTGTGGGAAAAGAAAAGGTTTGTTTTGGCTTACAGACTCGAGGGGAAGCTCCATGATGGCAGTGGAAAACGATGGCATGAGCAGAGGGTGGGCATTACCTCCTAGCCAACATCAGATGGACAATAACAGCAGAAGAGTGTGCCAAACACTGGTAAGGGGACACTGGCTATAACACCCATAAGCCCACACCCAACAATACACTGCCTCCAGGAGGTGTTAATTCCCAAATCTCCATCAGCCGGGAACCTAGCTTTCAGAACACCTGAGTTTATGGGGGACACCTGAATCAAGCCACCACAGGAGCGAAGACCTATCCTGATGTGGATGGTACTATCCCATAGTCTGAGGGCTGAGACTGAATAAAAGAGGAAAGACGAGAAATTCAGATGAGCACTGACATTCCCTCTTTTCTGCTAGCTGATCTGGTAAGATGTAAGTGACCTTAAGTGACCTCACATTCCTGCTGACGCAGTGATGTGCTCCTGCTGCAGAGCGCCCTCCCCCCCAGCCCCCATATAATGGACTGCATCCTCAGACCATGAGCCAAAATATGTCCTTCCTCTCCTAAGTTGCTCCTGTCAGGTATTTGGTCATGCCAAGTAGAAAACTAACATATGTTAGGTGTTCTTTAACCTCTTATGTTCCCCCCTCAAGTCTCAACAGGAAGTGGGGGTATTTATCAGTGCCCTTCCTTCTGGGAACACACTGACATCTAAAATTAATGATTAGCCCTTAATGTCCTTATGGGTGATGTATGCTTGGCTTCTGTGTACCTCACTTTATGCCAGGATTAAGGAATTCCCAGAGCCATAAAGCACTATTACTGGGCATGTCTGAAAGTTCTAGCATTTGCATTTGAGCAGGAATACTGAGTGGAAAACATTGCCCTGCTAATGTGGGTGGACATATTTCACCTCCTGAGTTTAGACTGGCACACATTGCAGAGGCAAGGTGACACACCGTGTTCAAACTGAGTCACCTACCTGGCTCTGCCTCAGGCACTGGGGCCTTCAGAGTTAGACCAGGTATTTCATCAGTGCCACCATCATCCGGCCACCCTACCTCTGAGCCTGAAAGATTTAGCTTGAATCACGCAATGGCTTTGTCCAGTCTCTAGCTTGCACAAGCAGATTGTGGGGTTGCTTTATTTTTCTAGAACCCTGGTGAACACAGTTCCTTCATCCTGAGATGTCACGATGCTATTGTAGCTCTCCCTTCAGGAACAAAGGACCAAATCCCCAACAGCTGGGGCACCAATTGTCAGCTCTCTTCTGCTTTCCCTTCTTCTGGTCATGACAGTTTGAGACAGTCTTTCTCTACTCAGAGTGTGACCATCTGGTGCTGGGACGTGACTCGGGGATGCCTTTAAACAGTTTTCTAGTGCAGGTTCCCTGTGGGGCTGGCCAGTGGCTGGTTTACAACAAACCATTTCCATCTTCTCCCTTCCACAGAGGCTGTGCACCCTGTCAAGGAACCTGACCCATGGCATTCGGGCAGTGCATGCATGCACCACCCTGAAGTTAGAAGAACCTGTGAGAATGTTTTGGGGGTCCGGGGGGGGCATTGCCCTGAATGTTAGACACGTTTCAATGCGCGTCCAGCAATGTTAGGCATGTTTCAGTGCATTTCCCGTGTCTTAGGGAGAGCGGCCCCTGTGAGTCCTGGCGGCCTTGGTTGATTTCCAGTGCCTTCTAACAGTTGGCCTTTGTGTTTCATCCAGCTTTCTAGTTGTTCTCAGCAGGGAATTAATCTGATATCATCCGCTCCATCATAGCTGGAAACAGATCACGCTGGCTGTTTTAATTCTCAGAAGCCAAAAGGAGCAATGCCGGAAACTGTTGCCGGGAACGTAATTCTGTTCAACAAAGACTTGTTGATCAGATGCAGAAGTGACGAGAAACCAGGGAGAAAATGGCCCAGTTGTCTCAGACTCCCCAACAGCCAGGGAAAGATGTACAAAGCACATCCAGATATGTGCCCTGAACTTTAGAGATAGAGAGCTCAAATATCCCTGTGGAAAAAAGACAGAATCCCAGGGCAAGCTAAGAAAGGGGTGGTGGGTGGGGAGATATAGCAAAAGATGGCTGAGGGTAAAAGTGAAATTTTGGCACTATCATAACAAAATAGATAGATTTATATGCTGGTATGTTTTTTGGAACATGGAATGTAAGTAACAAAGTCAGTATCATGGCAGGGGCGGGGCATACAAAGACAAATTCAGATGATGGGTGAGAGAAACAAGAACCGAAGGATACGATGGAGACATTGGTGAGCTAAGTAAAACCCAACAGGGTTAGATTTGTTCATTTATTTCTTTATTTTTAGGGTAAGATTTAATAGGAACAATTCGTTTACTCAGGTCTTAAGGACTCAACTTCACAAGGGCAAGGATTAAAAGAAATATCAGGGGGCTGGAGAGATGGCTCAGTGATTAAGGTGCTTGTCTGCAAAGCCTAACAACCTGGGTTGAATTCCCCAGGACCCATGGAATGCCAAATGTACAAGGTGGCACATGTGTCTGGAGTTCATTTGCAGAGGCTGGAGGCCCTGGCACACCCATTCTCTCTGTCTGCCTCTCTTCTCTTTCTCTCTGCTTGCAAATAAATAATAAACATAATATTTAAAAAATTCAAAAATATCAGACTTAGTAAGTGGTCAGGTGAAAAACACCACATAAACAAAATGCCTTGAATATTTTCATTTATTTCTATAATATGAAGCAGAGATGTGAACTTGCTACCTAAAGTAAAAGTTTAAATGATGTAGAAAGAATATAAATTTCAAGTTGAGGAAGTCCTGCCATCAGTCTGGGCTCAGACTCTCAGACCCTGCCCTGTGGTGCTACTATGAGGTACCGTCTCTTGGGAGATACTCAGTCATGTGACCTGTGGCCTCAATGGAATTAGTGCCTCCAGGAAAGGGGTTGCCTTCTGTCCCCAACAGCATGTGGAGCTGATGCAGTCCTCACCAGCCATCAAGTCAGTAGTATCTGGTTGGATGCATCAAATGAGTTGGATCTTGTTGAGTAAGTGAAGGAACATGCTGTGAGGAGACAAATTTATGTTCCAATGCATGAAGGAATTTATCCACTGGTGCTGGAGGTGGAACCCAGGGCTTTGCTCACGTCAAGCAAGTACTTTACCACTGAGGTACAGCCCCCGTGACAGAATTTTAAGTGACTAGAACTGGCCTCTATTAAGGCTGGCAATGTCTGCCTCCATGATGTCTGTCCAGGAGAGGTGAGGGTGATTGAAAGGTAGAGGAGGCAAGGGGATATTTTTGGCGGTCCCTCTTCTTATTTAAAACATATGAGCCAACATTAATGTTTGGAAACTTTAATATAAAATATCAGATTTCTGACTACCACTGGGAAGATCTGGGAATATTCAGCCTTCATTTCTATGTGCTAACCAAAACTGGGTTCTTGGTCACCATTACACCAGCCTGTGTTTTCCAGTCCCCTCAAAGCCTTCCACACCCTACAGAGCATGTTTTTTGTTTTAATTATTTTTTTTATTGACACCTTCTATACTTACATACCAAAAACATATGATATTTCCCTCCCCTCCCCCATTCCCCTTTAGAACTCCAATCTCCATCATATCCCCTCCCTCTCTCCATTAGTCTTTCTTTTAACTTGATATCATCTTTTTCTTCTATTATGAGGGTCTTGTGAAGGTATTGCTAGGCACTGCAAGGTCATGGATATCGAGGCCAATTTCTGTCTGGACAGTTGCATTGTAAGGAGCATGTTTTTGACCAGACCCGTTAACTCAGTCACCAGCCTGGCTGCCTACCACTGGCACAGGACTTTGAAAGTCCTATTGCAGATAAACTGTTGGTGAGATATGGCCACTGTATCTCATAGTCTTATGGCTTTTGTCTTTGGGGAACTTGGCCCTGTTGCCGACGCTGATTTGAACGTGTAATCCTATTTCAGACTGAGCAGTTTGGATTGACAGCTGGTCCCAGGGCCGTCAACCTACAGGTTGATAGTGACACATAATGGGGCCTGACATGGAAAAAATGATCTCAACCAATTACATTTTTTCTCTGAGTTTTGAAAACCAAAAATACAGTACAAACCAGCAAGTTTCCAATGGTTTTGAAGAGAAGGGGAGGGTAAATAAATCAAGACAGGTCAGGGCAAGTTGAAATGTGAGACCTCTTAAAACAAAAGTTAATTCTTAAGAGAGATGGGGGATGCAGGCAGGCCGACAAAAGCCAGAATGGCATGGGAGAGGAGGAACGTGGCTTAAGAGGGATGACAGAAGATGCTGGTATCCAGGGCTTAATCCCCACCCAAGCTTATGGAAGCCCACTGGCCAGACGGCAGATGGTAGAATCCATCTCTAAGACCATCTCTCCTCTCTTGTTTCTGCAACAAAGGCATACATATAATTTTATAGTCGTCAACACACACGCATCAAAAGATCTAATTTTATCACATCATATTCCCAACAAGGAAAAAAATGCACGTAGGCAAACCTACTGGCTTTCTTATATACATCTGCCAGCTTTAATTTGCCCCTTCTTAAGTGATCGAAACCTACTCAGATGTTATCATCAGACTTGTGAACTTGAAGAATATTTAACTTGTTGATTACATACTTCACATTACATATGCATGCCAAACTGTCTGTCAGTTCTGGTGCGATCACTTTGAAAATGTAAGTCTCTCCACGACTGCCATAATGAATGGCCATCGTGATGCATACGGCTGCCTTGTCAGCAGCCTTTTGGGGAGGTTTCTATGCAGGTACCAAGCAGAAGGAAAGGTGCACATTATAAGCCATCATCACTGTGGTGTTGTATCTTTTTAAAGACACTACTGTTGACATGAGATGATGAAGACCTTCAGGCTGTTGCTGCCCCAGTGAAGGCAGTGTAAGGAGAATGTGTTATTGCAGAGACGCCAACTGTGATGGCGGCTCCCTGGCACCAGCCACACACCCTGAAACGTGCTTGAACAGTCACATAGACAGGGGGACACACACAGACCAAACAGCTGGTCATTGACTGTGCTTTCTACTTTGCAGCCAAGTATTTTGGCGTCATGGAGATTAAGACTTGACCGATCTCATTGGAAAATTGTTCTGGTCGTTGCCACCCTCTGTTTTTGCAGACGCCAGTTGAACATTCCCAGGAGAGAAAAGGAATCCACACCTGCTTAATCATTTCAAAAACAATTGATACAGGACACTTGTTACAAATTAGAGACGCAAGCGGGGCTTTCCCTGTCCCATATCTCGACTGGAATTTCACGTTTCCTCTGTCGGAGAAAGATATCTTAGGAATCTCTGTAACAATGGCAAATTTAAAATTCTTTTCTGTCAAATAGAGTGAGAGCAAACCTTATTTTCTCTGTTTACACTTTTTTATAACTTACGTAATCCAACAACAAAATTCACTCTTTCTGGTACACAGCTTACCAGGCTTTGGTCAATGCACACCTTTGCTGCGTATCCACCAGTCATGCCCGTGATTACATACAGAAAAGCTCCCACATCCTTCATACCCCTCCTGCTGTCCCTTGCTGACCACCCCTTCCTTCCACCTCCATCTGGTCACTCAGCTGAGCTCCATCCCTGTGGTTTTGCCTTTTCCAGAAGATTATTTAAATGGAATCATCATATTATATAAATGAAATCATCATATAGAATGGAGCCTTTTTCTAAAGAGAGAGAGAGATAGGGTCTTGCTATCTAGCCCAGACTGGCTTTGAACTCCCAATCTTCCTGCCTTCCGAGTATAAACAGACACCACCAGGCCCAGCCAGTTAACTATTAATTCCAGTTATCTTTTGCTTGTTTTTGGTCAATTTTCCACTGAGAACATGTTCTATCCATAAAGAAGAAAAGCAGGAAAAATAGCTGGGGCTGGGGAAGTCACGAGACTTGGAGGAGGCAGTAGGGAAGTAGTGGCACTTAGTGGCACTCCTCAAGGCAGTGAGCCCCAGTCAGAAAGATTTATGCTCCCAGATAGCCTCTGACACTCCTGTGAGCATCGGAGTGGGTTGTTTAGCCTTTGACTGTCTTTAACCAGCCTTGGGATCTAACCCGGGACTGGGTAATTAACATGAGTAATTAGCTCCTGTTTAGTAATAAGGGCAGTTGTGGCTTGGACAGCACTAGGCTTGTGGAGAAAATTGCAAATTACCTCTGTGCTTCAGTGCCATTTTCCCTGCAAAGCAGCTGCACCCTCCCATTCACTAGCCTTCCCCTCATTATGATAATGGCTTTCCCAACAATGGCCTGAGCTAGCTCCGTCCTCCTTCTTGGGCACCAGCAGGAGGGGCAGCTGGCTAGGCTAATATCTAATTATTGGGTTTGACATTAAGTTTCAAAAACCAAGTTAGAACAATCAGGTTAGATTTACTCTGCTTGGGGTTTTAAGATCCACTCTGCATCTGGCTCTGGGATAAATGCATCCACGCATTTATATATAACATTTTTCAGATGTGGGCACCTAGGCGCCCAGCATTCCCTTCCAGCTTGGGTATCCAGGTGTTTGCATCTCTGGGCTGTCTCATCCATGGCATCCTACAAAATGGTGCCCATGCCATGTGGGGCAAAAAAGACCACATGACACGTGGGGGTCATGTACTATATTTTGTCACAATTCATCTTTGTGAGAAACTAGCCTATCAGGCACTGTAAAGGCAGGAAAACCAAGTCACTTGAACTCTTTGAGGTACTATTTATTTATTTATTTATTTATTTATTTATTTATTTATTTATTTATTTATTTATTTATTTATTTGAGGTAGGGTCTCACTCTGGCCCAGGCTGACCTGGAATTCACTAGAACTCGCAGCGATCCTCCTACGTCTGTATCCGAGTGCTGGGATTAAAGGCGTGCGCCACCATGCCCGGCTGAGGTACTTTTTAAAGAGCCACTCCCAGCCTTTCCCTGGGCATTCTAGCTGTTGTATGCAACGAGGTGTAAGAATGATTGCTGAGCCCTTCAACCAACCGTCCCACAGGTGGCAGTGGCTTCAACTCCAACTCTGCAGCCATTGTCAGCCCTTGTAAGCCAGGGCACCCATCCATACTGGCGGCTCAACAGAGTTCTCCTGCAGCTCCATCAAGTTCAGCATCCCCCCTAGATCCTCTAAATGCAAGCAGTTAGTCTATGAAGACTGTATCTATATGGTGTGTGTGTTGCACATCCGTGGATTTTGGGGTCCCAGCCCAGGGCCAGCCCAGGAGGAACGGCAGGGTCTCTGTCGAGTTGGGGGTGAGAGGCGCGGACTCACGACACAGACTCCGGGAGTTGGGTGGAAGCAGCAGAGGTTGAGCTGCCGCAAACTCGTTTATTGAGGAAGTACACAGAGTTTTAAGGGGCTTGGCTGGCCAATCATTATATGGGATGGTCCCTTTTTTTGTGACCAATGACAGCCTGTCTCCAGACAGATCATCTCGTAACAGGTTTCTCGCGAGCATGGGACTGTAGCTGTTGTCATGCCAGGCCTGCGCAGAATGCCATATTCACAGAAGCCACTTCCTGGTTTCTCTGCCCTGCAGTCTGGCTAGGACCAGGCCTGCATTGTGCCATACATGTGGAATGTGGGATGGAAGAAAAGTTCAAGGAAAGAGGAAAGACAGTTCAGTCTGTCCCAGGGAAAGAGACATAGTGTAGACTTGGTGACATCGGTCCCTGAAGATTCAAATACCCCTGAAGAGTCATAACTTTGCAGGAATGGTGGAGACAAAGTGGCACACACACACACACACACACACACACACTCTATGAAGCCAGATGAATGTGGCTCAGTTTCCAACACTCATTTTTTTATGACCTTGAGCAATTTTCTTAAGTTCCTCAGTTTCCCTATCTGAAACTGGAGGCTCATATTACCACGCTCACTGGGTTGTTGTGATATATAAAACCACGTATCTAAATGTAACTAACTGAAAACTATCTGACACGAGAAGTCCATTCCCTTAGGCACTAGACATGTCCTTTTGTCTATGTGGGAGGATTTTGTGTATGAATGCATTTCTATTACACCTCATTCAGCTGAGAAAGAAATCCATTAAGGTTGTTTTTTCCCTTTTACTTCGCAGGGTTTTGGAGAGAGTCAATAGGTTGAATGAGGGCGTGTAAGGCCACATGAGAATACCAATAAGTGTTTAGAGCAAAGATGCTTTCTTGGCTTAATTAGGGATTCCACTAACTAGGGCTGAGAGGAGGGTTGTTGGAGCTGTGAGTGCATAGTTTCTTTCCAACCTCAGGCAGCAAACAGCGAGCATACAGTTATCTGGACTTCTCCCTGATTTGGGAGAAATTTGCTCTAGTACCAGCCAGCTATTACCTTGAGGGTTTATTAATGGTTACTTACGTGAAAGTGAGAGCTTAGAGAAGCGGCCTTTATGCGGGGTAATCAGTGCTGTGAGACACTGGGTCCTTGATGTCCCATTGGCACCTTGTAATACAGCGATGTAACAAACCACACGTGCACCTCACCTCCACTCAAGACCCTGTAACTGAGAGCTTTGACCAGTGTGCTTTAAAAATAAGAAATCGTCCTGATGCTCATTTAAAAAGTAACTTTAAAAATATCCAAGCAAGAGTTAGTCAGGATAGCATATGCCTGTAACCCCAGCATTTGGGAAGTTGAGGCAGGAGGGCCATGAATTGAAGTAACAATACCCTGCTTAAAAATGTATATCCAATTTGTATTTATTGGAGAAGAATGAGAAAATGTGGAGAAGCACAGGATATAGTCACCTATAAGCCTCTCCCTATGAGATAATCATTGTTACCACTTTGCTGTGTACCACTTCAGGATCCCTAAGTGTATACTCACACACACACACACATGAGAGAGAGAGAGAGAGAGAGAGAGAGAGAGAGAGAGGGATATGCATGTTTCTTTATAGAAATGGGGCTTCAGGCATGGTTTTATAACGTGCATTTTTTACATGCCATCCATGAACATCTTCCCAGCTGCTCCTCTTTAAAGCACCATGTTTCTGTATAAAGAGGGGCGTGCCACTTGTGGTGGTTTGATTCAGGTGTCCTCCAGAAACTTACGTGTTCTGAATGCTAAGTTCCCAGCTGGTGGCAATTTGGTAATTGGAGCCTCCTCGAGGCAGTGTATTGTTGGAGGTGGGCTTATGGGTGTGATAGTCAGCTTCCCCTTGCCAGTGTTTGGCACACTCTCCTGCAGCTGTTGTCTACCTGATGTTAGCCAGGAGGTGAGGTCCACCCTCTTCTCATGTCATCGTTTTCCCCTGCCATCATGGAGTGTCCCCTCGAGGCTGTAAGCCAAAATGAACCCTTTCCTCCCACAAACGCTCTTGGTTGGATGTTTGTCTCAGCAAGGAGAAACTGACCACAACACTTCCACATTAGACGTCCACAGCATCCCTACAGAGCAGCCTTCCAAAAGGGCCTAGCCCCTGTGTCTGCCCTTTGGGTATGTTGTGAATTCAGGAAGCCTGAGTTGGCTGTTGGAATGCCCCGTGCAAGAAATCAGCTTCCAGAGACACTTAAAAATAAGAACCAGAGTTTTTGCGGCTTCCTCCTAACAGTGAGCCAGAACAACAAATGCCTCTGACATCGCAGCCAGCGGGGACCCTCTGCTGTGTGTGCACATTTGCAATCCAAATAAAGCATCAAAACACAGGAAAAGCATGGATGACAGGGCCTGGAAGTGTTTCCTTGTCACTTCTTTGGCAAAGGAAATGAAATTCCATCATCTTCCCACCGCCATCATGAAATCAACCTGCAGGGTAGTTTCCTCCGTGGGCATTTGCAGCAAGACCACCAGGCTGTGGACGAACCCAATTCCTGTTCTAAAGAGTTTTACATTAGCTCAGAGTGGCAAGACTGGGTGGGCTGATTCTGAAACAAACTAATAATCTTTGAGACTTCAGAGAAAAAGGTTTTCATATCTTTTCAAGTTGATATACAAATGGAGCTGGCTATAGTGTATTAACCAACAAAAACTCAGGATTTTATAAATTGTTACTAACCAGTAAGGGTGGATTATTTCTGAGGTGTGGGATGTTTGCTTGGTTTGATGCGGGGGAGGGGTACTGTTCTGCCTGTCAACCCTTAACTCAGTGCCACAATGAGACATGGCTGTTCCCTGGTGTGTTCCCACCTTATTATTGTATGCGCTAGAACTCTTGGTGACAGACAATACCCATTAGAGCCAGTTTATGACCAAGGGAAAAGGAGCTATTCAAAAGCTTATGTTTCCAAGCCACAGGATGGACACAGTACAAGTGGACCCCAGGAGGGCCTTGGGTCCCCTGGACAGCCCCTTTCATCTCTCCTGCTCTCTTCTCTACAGGCTCTTTTTCTTCTTTTCACAAGCACATTTCAGTGTCCTCCGCAAGAAGCTGTCCTTGGAGGGTGCTGCTAGACCTGGCATGGTTCTCATGCCCTGATGGGGTACAATATTGGCAGGCCTTCTGTGGCTCGTGGATAGCATGCAGGTGAAGCACATCTAGAGTCTGGGAGGATGCCATGGGTTGAATATGAAATGCTGTCTATAGGGTTATAATTTCATCACTTAGTCCCCAGCTGATGGTGCTATTTTGGGAGGTCCTAGAAACGTTAGGAGCTAGCTGGAGGATTTAGGACACTAGGGATTGGTCCTAGTGGGATAGGGAAGTATCAATTTCCTGTCTCTCTCTTTTTGTTTCCTGGTGGCCATGGACAGTGCTCCTCCACCACACGCTCTTGCAGCTGTTACGTTCTGCCCAAGCAACTAAAGCAGTGCGCCAGAACGCATCAGTCTTCCGTCCTGTGTGCTGGATCTGTAGGCCTCTTGGTTTTTGGAACATGAAAAGAAGTTAACAAGAAAAGGTGGGCAGATGAAAAAATACAGCCCTGAGCTGGAGAACTGGTTCAGCAATTTAGGCACTTGCCTGCAAAGCCTAAGGACCCAGATTCAATTCCCCAGTACCCATGTAAAGACAGATACACAAGGTGGCACAAGTGTCTGGAGTTTGTTGTGACTAGAGGCCCTGATGTGCCCATTCTCTAACAAATAAATAAATAAAATATAGTCCTTCCTTCTCATCTGGTTTAATTTTTAGCCCATTCGGACATAGCTGTCCCTCTCCTGGTGTCTTCCTTTGTTTTTCAAGGCAAGATCTCACTGTAGCCCAGGCTGACCTGAAACTCACTCTGTAGCCCAGGCTGGCCTTCAAATCACAGCAGCCCTCCATCCTTAGCTTCCCAAGTGTGGCGTTAAAGGTGTGTATCACCACACCTGCATAAATTGTGAAACTTTGAATAGTAAAACCACAGAGGAAACGAGATCAGAAGAAATCTGTCTGTTGTCACAGGGAGAAGACCAGGAAGCTGTCTCAACTTGAGATTTTTGGGAAAAAAATCTCTTTAGAGAAAATTAAGCTCCAGGTTTGGCTTAGGGTTTTAGGTCTGAAGTATGACTTTAATCTGTATAGAAAACATGTAAATATCAACATGGCTCAGTAAATTCTTGCCATTAACATGGCAATCTGTCCCAATGTAGATACTCCTGGAATGCCTAAAGTCCCAAATCACCCTCTAGTGATAGTCCAACAACAAAGGCTCACTGTATTTCTCAGAAAGTCAGCACCATTAAAAGTGAGCTCCTGATTAAACAAATTCAACAGGGCCAGAAAGATGGCTTAACAGTCAAGGCACTTGCCTGCGAAGCCTAAGGACCCAGGTTCATAATTCCCCAGTACCCATGTAAGCCAGATGAAAAAGTGGTACATGCATCTGGAGTTCATTTGCAGTGGTTGGAGGCCCTGGTGCACCCATTCTCTCTTTCTCTCTCTCTCAAATAAATAAACAAATAAAATATTAAAAAATAAACATATACAGTGAAAATAGTTCTCTATGATGAAGACCAGGTAAACACAACAGAGTAGAAGGTGCTGCTGATAGTGAGAACATAAAACAAAATGAAAAAGCATATTTTACAAATCTGAGTCACAGAATGAGATTATAGAAAAAAAAACAAGAAAATATTCAAGGAAAGTGGATAATGACTCTAAATGAATAAAAGAAGTGAGCAGTCAAATGGGAGAATCCCAACAAATTTCAGTTTGCATACATGTTTAAAACAAAACACACATCAATCATTCTTACTGAGATTATTAAATGTTAAGTGAGAGAAAAAATTTTGCAAAGCAAAACTGAAAAAGAGATCACCTACAAAATAATGATTGGAATGAAAATAAATTTCTCAGTATCTACAATTGCTATCAGAAGATCCTATATCCTTTATTCTTTTTAAATTTCATTTTTATTATTGATTTTTTTTTATCAAATAGGTGTACCCCTAGACTCCTGCTCTCCCACCCAAGTCTGCTGAGGGTCTCTATTGGTATTCATTGTGGGGATCATTGTGGGCCTCAGTCAGTCTCTGTAGGGGCCAGCAAACAAAGGGCCTCAGGCTCTTACCATCTTCCCGTCCTCTCTTCAGCAATGTTCCTGGGCCTTGGTGGGTAACATAGGGATCTGATTTAGTATTGTTTTCTCTGTGAACTCTATCTCAATTTTTATGGGGCTTGAGTGACCAAAAGGTATGTCACTATTTTCCTGGAACTGGTTTTCACGCTAGCCACGAGGCTATACTTGTGTCATAGCTTCCCCTGTAATGACTTCGGGGCCCTGGCAGATGAGGTGGACATGGTCCATCGCGTGGTAGACCATTGGTTCTCTCTGCTGGATGGATCATTGTTTGTCACTGTATTCTCCTCCATCCTACATGCACTTTGATATCTTTTAGGGTTGCAATCTCAATCCCAACTCAGGAGGCAGAGGTGGAGGATCGCTGAGAAGGCCACCTGAGCATGGGTGCCTGGACCAGAGTGAGACCCTACCTTGCAAAATCAAAAAAAAAAAAAAAGTGAGAGGAAAGGCCAGGCATGGTGGCACATGCCTTTAATTCCAGCACTTTGGAGGCAGAGGCAGAGGCAGGAGGATTACTATGGGTTACAGGTTGCCCTGAGACTCCGTAATGAATTCCAGGTCAGCCTGGGCTAGAGCAAAACCTTGAAAAAAAAAAAAAAAAAAAAAAAAGTGGAAGGAGCTGGATAGATGGCTTAGAGTTTAAGGTGTTTACCTGCAAAGTCTAAGAACCCAGGTTTGATTCCCCAGTACCCATGTAAGCCAGACGCACAAGGTGGTACGAGCATCTGGAATTCATTTGCAGAGGCTAGAGGCTCTGGCACAAGTATTTTCTCCTTCCTCCTCTCATTCTAATAAATAATTAAATAAAAATAAAATATTTTTTAAAGTGAGAGGAGCCAGGCATGGTGATGCATATCTGTAATCTCAAGTCCTTGGGAAACTGAATTCCAGGCCAATGTGACCTACAGTGAAACCATGTCTGAAGTAGAAAAGGAGGAGAAGAGGAGGAGGAAGAAGAGGAGGAGGAGAAGGGGGAAAATAAAGGGAGTTTTAGTAGTGAACAAATACTTAGAGAATTTACGACTCACAAACCTTCAATGAAAGAATTACTACAACAACTTAAGTAGGAAGTTGAACTCAGATGGGAGAAGCAATGTTAAGAAAATAAATCTGAAAATACGTGGGCTAATCTTAACAAACACTGACTGTAAAGAAAAACCCTAAAAAAATAATGATTTACTTGGGGACTATATCATAAGGCGAATTAAAATAGTAGATCACAATAATGGGCTAAACAAGACAGGACAATCTAAGTCGGGGAGTTTAATACTGGTGTGTGTTCCAACAGAGGTTAAAGCAATCAATTAACTTTAGACAATTGAACTATAGCTTTAGCCCTTTAAACATTCTTTTGTTTTACACAAGGACTTGCCAAACTACTCTGGCTAGCCTTGAACTCCCTCTATAACCCAAGTAGGCCTTGAACGCCTGTTGCTTACTCCTGTCTTCGACTTCCAAGTAGCTGAGATGACAGGACTATGCACCAGGCAGGAATATTATTTTTCTTTCTTTATCCACTTACAGGCTGACAGACATTTGGAATTTTTTTCAAACCTCAGGCGAAAACTCACTGCAGGATGCATGTTGTTACATCTAGTAGACAGACACCTGGGGGTGACACTGCAGGGTTGCGTGGCAAGTTTACTTTTGACTCACAATAAGTTACAAAACTATTTTCCAAAGTGGTTGCTCCATTTTGAATGTCCACTAGCCCCATATGAAAGTTCCAATCATTCTACATCCTCACTAACATTGGAGAAATTCAACAACAAATTTCCAACAATGAAGTGGCTCACACAACACAAGCATAGCAGATCTGAAGTCTGAAATAAGTCTCTGTAGACTTAGGGTGTTGGCATGTTGGCAGAGTTGTATCTTTTCTAAAGGTTTTAGGGAGGCCCCATTTCTTTACTAATTCAGTGCTCATTTTCTCTCTAGTTGTAAATGAGGGGGTTATGCGCCACTTGCTCCATCTTGAAGCTGTCTCTTCAGTCCCCATAATATAATTTTTATCTTTTTTAAAACATTTTTTAAAATTTTGTTTTTGAGAGAGAGAGAGACTGGATTATTATACAGGCTCCTCTCCTTTTATTTTTGTGGTGGTTGATTATCATGTACAATGTGCATCATGATTTTATAACTGCTCATTAGATCTTTTCATGTACAGTACAGAAACTTTACAATAGTACATTTCCCTTCCCCAAGCCATATGCTGCCATTGTTCTGAACTCCCTCGCATGTTATGAACTACACAATGTATTGTTACTACTTTCCCCCTGAGTAGTCAATTATCAATTGATGGTTTTTAAAATATGGGAGATGTCTTCCATAGTTCACCCATGTTGCTTCATTCCTGGGTTGATGTGAATTGCCATCTGGTGTCATTTTCCTTCTGCCAGAAGTTTCAGATGTAGTGCAGATGTGCTGCTAATAAATTTTCTCAGTTTTTGTTTTTATCAGATGAGAATGTATGTGATGAAAAATGACAGTGAAAAAAGTCAATCTAAATAACTTGGCAGTTGCAATCCATTTTTTTTTTTTTTTTTTTTTGGAGAGAGGCACAGAGAGAGATAGAGAGAGAGGGAGAGGGAGATAGATAGAGAATGGGTGTGCCAGGAGCCTCTCAGCTGCTGTGAATGAACTCCAGATGCGTGCGCCCCTTGTGAGCAAGTGTGGCATTGCACCCTTGCGTCACTTTGCGTCTGGCTAAACGTGGGACCTGGAGATTGGAACCGGTGTTCTTAGGCTTTGCAGGCAGGTGCCTTAACTGCTAAGCCATCTCTCCAGCCCTGCAATCCATTTTTTAAAATTAATTATGGACATATTTAGTATGGATACATCATGTGTTGGTACCATCTTTTCCCTTGTCCCTGCCCCTATTCCACTGGGGACACTCCTCAGTGGGGCTGCAGGTTTTCCCTGTGGGGTTGTGGGTTATGCGTTGTGGGAGCAGCGGTCAGTTACTGGGGAGAGGCAGTGCTTCTGGGCATGATGTCCCAACTTGTGGCTCTAACAATCTTTCTGCCCCCTGTTCTGCAAAACTCCCTGAGCTGTGTTGGGTATGTTTTAAGTCTACTTCAGTGATGGGCTCTTAGGAGCCTCTGGATCTCTGCTTTGGTAGGTGTTGAGTGTCCTCAGCGTCTGTCTCCTTCGTCATGGAAGCTGCACTCTTGCTCATCTCCCCAGTTCCGCTGTGGTTTCAGGTGGGGCTTGGCTGAAGGGTGAGGGGTGGTTTATCTCCTCAGGTCTTGCTACCTTGTGAAAAAGAAAAGCAGATTCTCCAACAGAGAGTGAAGTCAGCACAGGTTAAATGTGATAAGCGTTATTAATTTAGGGAGAATTTGATGGACGTAGTCCCTCTTTTAGGCCAAGACTAGTGAGAGCTTCAAACTGGAGAACATAATATTTGTCGCCATTGGATTCTGACCTGGTTCCCAGTTCCAGATACGGATTCCTTTCCACTGAGTGGATCTCTTAGCCAATCAGAAAGCTACTGGTTATGCACCAAGGCTGTGTGCCACTATTGCACTGGCGTGTACATCCTGTCAGGGTGTTTGCTTCTGACTAGCTTAGAGCCCTGGTTTCTGGCACAGTTGTTGGCCTCTTTCCTCTAGTAGTTCATGTAACACTTTCCAGTTTCTTCACCCCTACAGGACTGGGATTGCGGGTGTGCGTGGTAGCCATACTCAGTTGTCTACGTGGGGTACTGGAGAATCACACTTAGGTGGTCTCAGGACGCCTCGGGCCCTCATGCTTGCCAGACAAGGGCTCTTCTCTGCTGAGCCTTCCCCTCAGCCCCACGTCAGACTTTTAAAAGACACTTAGCAGATTGTCTTTGTGACCATGAAGTAGGAAGGCAGCTCTCCAGGAGCAAAGACTCGGTCATTTTGATTACATTCGTGTTACTGTTGAATCACCCAAGATACCATAGATAAAGCAAAAAGATTTCTGTGGGAAAGGGCTAACCCACACTACAGAAGGGAATCAAATCCATGAATACTGTTAGGGCAGACAACCACACAGAAGAACAGCCAGTTCTAGAAAGGCAGCTCATGTGGAGGTGCTCAGCCTCTGGCATCATGAGAATAAACATTGGAACAGAAGCAAGTCACACACCTCCTTCAGAAAGGGGACTTTGGAAGTCTGCTAACAGAAATCTCAGTTCTTTCCTGGTGGGGGTATGCACTGGTGCAGTGACAAAGGTGACAGTGGGACAGCAGGTTTGAGGACGGGCATCCCTGGGACTCAGCACTTCCCAGAGGCATGGTGAGTGATGGGGTACATCACAGCTCGCCCTCCGTGAAGTAGTCCTCACTCACCACCTAACTGTGCATACACACACACACACACACACACACACACACCTCCCTTTTTCTTCCTTAAATGTTCTCCACACTTATCATTGCCATAGCACATTTTGCCTGGTATTGTATACATCACGGTGGATTTTTTTTCTTCTCCTTTCTTTTTTTAATATTTTATTTATTTATTTGAGAGAGAGAGAAATCATAAATAGGCAGGTAGAGAGAGAGAGAGAGAGAGAGAGAGAGAGAGAGAGAGAGAATAGGTGTGCCAGGGCCTCCAGCCACTGCAAACGAACTCCAGATGCGTGCGCCCCCTTGTCCATCTGGCTTACGTGGGTCCTGGAGAATCGAGCCTTGAACCGGGGTCCTTAGGCTTCACAGGCAAGCGCTTAACCACTAAGCCACCTCTCCAGCCCTTTCTTCTCCTTTCTATTGTCTGTCTGATGAGGAGGTTTGCCTGTGTCCTTTTGTTTTCCACTGACACCTCCCCCATCTCCTGGTGGTCTATTGTAAGTGCTCTATGTTTATGACAAACAAATGAAGGAATCTCATAAACACATTGGTGTAAAAAGCAAGAGACAAGGGATGGAGAGATGGCTCAGCAGTCAAGGCGCTTGCTGGAGAAGCCTAAGGACCCAGGTTAGATTCCCCAGGTCCTACGTAAGCCAGATGCACATGGTGGCACGTGCGTCTGGAGTTCGTTTGCAGTGGCTAGAGGCCCTGGCATGCCCATTCTGTCCTTCACTCCCTCCCCCCACTGTCTCTAATAAATAAATAAAAATAAAATATTTTTAAAAAGCAAGAGACGAAAGGGGATTAATACCATTCAGGTAACCTTCAAAGCATGGAACAGTGTGCAGTTTACGGATATCTAATGGGTATGTAGTAAAATAACGCATGCTCTACGATTTCAAAATACTAGCTCTCTGGGGAAAGTGGGGGCTACTTAGGGGTGGGTTTTTAGTCTTGTACAGAACATTTTATTCCTTAGGCAGATTGTTGGCCTGATGCAGAAGGTTAATATCAATAATCTTGGGTGTCTGAAATATTTGACAATTTTTGCAAAGTTGGAGATAAGTAAATAATGAAGAAACATGGTGTCATGTTATTTCCTTATATCAAGCTACCCTTGCAGCTCTGATGTCAAGACTCCTTTGGGAATATGAAATGCTCCATCTTCATCTTCTTGGCCGTCCCATTGCCCTAAGCAGATACACGCAGGTGTTTCTGGCCCTATTTATGTTGGGAAATGTATTTCTGCTGCGTTTTATCTAAGCAGGACTCCCATTTTCCTGGGGAGACAGGTTATTAACTACTGGCCATGAGCCCGCTTCTACAGTGAGCCTCAGGGTTCTGTCCACTCACCATGGCCAGGAAAGCAGACAGGCCTCCTGCTTATCAGATGACGAGTGGTACCAGGCAAGACAAACTCCAAGGCTGGAAGCAGCCAGAGACATTCATTGACTCAGATAAGTTTTTATTGAATTCAGAGGGAGCACTTAGGAGGAAGACCCTAAGGGGTAAAAGGATTAAGTCATTTGAAGCATTTTTCTCTTGGGAAGTGAGTAAATGCGTTCAGTGTCAGCCTCCACGGGAGAGGGAAAGAGAAGGAGGAGCCCCAAGCTGAGCCCTGCCAGCAGAAGTCAGAGGTGACCTATCCAGCTGACATTTGTTTTATTTTAATCATTTTTTCATGGGATATGTTATTTATTCTCCTAAGACACGGCTTACTTCTCTATGATCTGCATAGTAGAATCATCTTAACCACTGATTAAAAAAAAAAACAACAAACCAGTCACATCCAAGATGGTCACATAAGCATTCCAGTGGCTCTCTCTCATCCTCAGCCCTTGGTGTGTCGGTAGTTTTTATTTATTTTTTATTTTTAAATTTATTCGTTGAGAGAGAGGGTGGAGGGAGAGGGAGAGAAAGGGTGTGCAAAGGCCTCCAGCCACTGCAAACAAACTCCAGATGCATGTACCACCTTGTGCATCTAGCTTACGCGGGTCCTGGGGAATTGAACCTGGGTCCTTTGGCTTTGTAGGCAAATGCCTTAACTACTAAGCCATCCCCCCAGCACTGGTAGCTTTAAAAAATATTTTTATTTATTTATTTGCAAGCAGAGAGAGACAGACAAAGAGAGATACAGAGAAAGAATGGTGTGCCAGGGCCTCTAGCCACTGCAAATGAACTCCAGATGCATGTGCCACCTTGTGTATCTCATTTTACTTGGGTAATGGGGAATCAAATCAAACCTGGGTCCTTAGTCCTTAAAAGCAAGTGCCTTAACTGCTGAACCATCTCTCCAGTCCTAGTGGTAGTCTGTTTCAGCTCTTTGTTCAGGATGTGGTGGTGTCTCTTGGGTTTTCGTTTGTAATTCTCTAAAAGCTGTCAATATTGGACGTCTTTTCACGTGCTTGTTTGCCATCTGGATGTCCTCTTTGATAGTGTCTGCCAAGCCTTTTGTCAGTTTTTCAAACTGAGTTTTAGTTGGGTTGTTTCCTTACTGCTGAGTTTTGAAGACTTTCTTCAGAGAGTAATTTGTGCTTTTTTTGTTAACTGGTTTGTTTCTCATTAGTCCTGACTCTTTGTGTGCAGAGTTGCTTATAGGTATTCCCTTATCATGTTGATGTCATAGAGGTCTATAGTGGTGCCCCTATATCTCTCTCTAATTTTTTATTACTTTCATTTTATTTAAAACATTTTATTAGGTTTTATAATGGCACTTTCAAATAAAATTTGTTTTGTTTTGGTTAATTTTCCTCCTCTTTCCTCTTCCCCATCCGCATGACTCCCCCTTGTACCCTGTCACCTCACATAGTCTTCTTAGTGCTTTCATGTTTCATGAACCCTAAGGCCCTCCCCCCTTCCTCACATTGCCAAAAAGTCCCACTCCAACATAGGTGAATGTATTTGTCACTTTCTCATCTTGGGGACAAATACCTGACCACAAGCAGCTTACTGAAGGAATAGAGTTGAATTTGGATGACACAGTCTAGGAAAAGTTTCATCATGATAGAGAAAGCACAGCCAACCAGGGTGGGAAGCCCATGTCACAGGGCACCAGAGTCAGGAAGAAGTGAGAAAAGCCACGGAGCTAGGCTAAAACACCTCAAGACCAATCCAAAGGGATCCCCTTCCTCCAGCAACGCTCCGCTTCCTAAGATCCACAGGCTTCTTAAACATGCCACTTTGCAGGGGATCCAGTGTTCACACCCATGAGCTGATGGAGGTCATTTTCCATTCAAACCACCACAACGAGGACTTCCTCATGGCTCCCTCTTCAGTTAACCTTCCACTCCATTTACACTCTAGTACTGCTGAGACCACGTGCATTTGGGGCAGGTTCCCTGCAGCTAGGAGGTGGTCCAGGAGCAAGTGAGTGGCTGGGATCTCAGGTGAGGGTCTAATAACTCTGTCTTCACACTCCTATGAGGAAATACCAACAGGCTGACCTTGTTGACGTTTCTGGTAGGTAGTCACAACTGCTCTGAGTAAGATGGTACAGGCTGTTCGAGGATACATTCCACACCAGAATATCTATAAAGTGTGCTTCTTTGGCAACAAGGGTGATGTGTAAGTGCTCACAATCTTTTTATACCTAAAGTACTATTTAATAAGAAGTGTTTCTGGGTTTTCATTCCTTTCAAAACTGAATTTACTAAGGATAGAGCACTTTCCCTAAAACACTCATCTGATCATAACCATATAGTGTCATTATTATCCCCACAGAACAGTTAGGGCTGTGAAACTCCAGGGAGCTTTGTTGATGTTGGCCATTGAGCTAATGGAGGCAGGCATGGGCTAGACCTTTTAAGAACCCTAACCTCTTGACAGTGCCTCTGCCCTTCCCACCTCCTCTCCTCTCCTTCCTTCCCTTCTGCTTTCTTCTCCCTGCCTTCCTTTTTCTCCCCTCCTCTTCTCTTCTATGTCTCTATTTTAACTATTTTCCAAAGTCTTATTCATTAAAGTCTTGCTTGCCAGTCTATAGAGTTATTTGGAAGCAATATAACCTTTTATTTCCTTACTATATATATATATATATATATATATATGGTGTATTTTGATCACATCCCCCCCATTTACCCTCTCTTATTCCCCACCCCAGTTGTGCTGAATATCTTTTTTCCCCCACCTATCCCTCCTCCTACTTTCATATCTTCTTTGTGTGGTATGTGTTACCCACTGAATTTAATAGGGCTGCTTGCTTGAGCATCAATGAGGGTCTACTTATTGGAACACAGGAATTGTGGTGGTTTGAATGTTATGGCCCCCAATAGACTCAGGTTATTATTTTATTAAAACTTGGATCTCCGGGGCTGGAGAGATGGCTTAGAGGTTAAGGCGCCTGCCTCCTAAGCCTAAGAATTCTGGTTCCAATCTCCAGCTGTTCCAATCTCCAGGTCCCACGTTTAGCCAGATGCAAAGTGACGCAAGGGTGCAATGCTGCACTTGATCACAAGGGGGTGCACGCATCTGGATTTCATTCACAGCAGCTGAGAGGCTGCTGGTGCGCCCATCTCTATCTGTCTTCCTCTTCCTCTCTCTGTGTCTCTCTCTGTATCTCTCTCAAAAAAAGAAAAAAAAAGAAAAAGAAAGAAAGAAAAAAGAAAAGAAGAAAACTTGGATCTCCAGTCACTTGGCTGGAGGAGATGTCACTGGGGGTGAATCTGATTTCTAGCCCAGAGGTATGCAGTATGGTGAGCTTGCTGCTTGCTGTTGTTCCCTGCTGTTTGCTGCCCCTCTGTGCTTGTTTGTGGTGCTGCCTGTTTGGTTATGTCTCTCTGCTTGGATCTATGGAAAGGGGCCAGTCTCTTCTACCATTATGGTCCTTCCACTGGATCTGTAAGCTGAAATAAATCCCATTCTCCCATAAACTATGTCTGTTTGAAGTTCATCCCAGCAGAGTGGAGCTCACTGTAACAGAGAACTTACCAGAAATAGACTCCCTCTCCCCAAGTAACCATTCATTTCCATTAGTTCTTCAGAGAGACATGGGCCCCTTCTCCATCTAGGATGGAATGTTCATGGGACTCTTGTGCAGGTAACACTGCTGTGAGGTCATGGGTGAAAAAGCTATGCCATGCCTAGAGGACAACATACCACAGCACCCCTCCCCACACTCTGGCTCTTACATGCTTTCTGTCCCCTCTTCTGCAGTGTTCTCTGAGCCTTGAAAGGGGCTAAGTATCGTAGATGTTCCATTTAGGGTTGAGTACTCAACACTCACTTATTCTCAGAACTGTGGCCAGTTATGAGTCTCTGCATTAACTGCTGTCCACTGCAGTTGACTGAGAGTAGCACCAATCTGGGGGTGAAAACACAAAAATTCAGGAGTCATTATGACAACATGTACAGTCAGCAGAACAACAGTGTTATCTTCCCTTCTAATGAACTCTTGATCCATGTGTTTTTGACCTTGTCCTATACTACCAAGCATAGAATCCCTCCTATGGAGTAACCTCCAATCCAATCAGTAAGTAGTTGGTTACTCCCATAACAATCATGCCAGTATTGCAACAATGGGAACATATTGCCTGGCAGGTCAGCATTGTGTCATGCAGAGTCTGAAGCTGTGTAGGACCACTGACTTTCTTTCTAAGCATGCATGTATAGGAGTGATGTGACCTTTAGGAAGTAGAGCCTAGTGGGTGGGAGTTAGGTCATTGAAGTTCACTTCCTTTCAATGCCTTTGTTCCTGGCTTTCCCTCCTACAGGCTCAAGAGAAAGCAAAGAGACCAAGTGAACATGGACTGCAACTTCTGACAATACGAGGAAAAAAATATTGCCTCTTTTACTTTGATTTTATCAAGTCTTTTGTCACAGCCACTAAAAATCTGTCTCCCTCTTTCTGCCTTTGCCTCTCTCTCTCTCTCTCTGTCTCTCTCTCTCTCTCACACACACATTGTAGATTTCATCCTGGATGACCAATCACATTTTTCTCACATTCTGTATGTGAAATTTCTCATAGTTTCACCCTGTGGATATCCCTCATATGTAAGGGAGTGTTGAATGAGTATTGAACTGAACGATATGCCTCTCAAACTGATGTTTCTGTGTATGTACTTTCCTCTCAATATTTTATTTATTTAAGAAAGAGAGGGAGAAAAAAAAAGAGAATGGGGCTTGCTGCTCAAATGAACTCCAGACACATGCACCATTTCAAACATCTGGTTTTGCAAGGGTAATGGTGAATTGTACCTAGGCTGGCAGGCTTTGCAAGCAAGCACCTTTACCACTGGGCAATCTCCCCAGCCCTCCCCCCAACCAAGATTTTAATTGATTCCTTTTTGGATCTTTCCTTTCTCATTTCTTCACTTCCTACTTTACTTTCACTTCACAGCATCTCATGAATATTTATGACCAACCCTTCCTTTGTATCACGAAACGCTGAAGCAGTCATTTCCAGGTCATTCTGACATAGCTTCTATTACATGCACTCCCAGGCGATTTCTGGTTTCTGTGTCCTTTGGCGCTTGTTTTGTGGGGTCACCTGGGCTGGGAATCTTTCCACCTCTTTCTTACTTCGCTCCTCCTGAGTCCTGTGTGCACCTCCTTCACATACTCCTTAGAGATGGTTTCACCCAGCCTCCCGTGTTCCTGTCTCAGCTTCCTTCCTTATCTGTGAGGATGTGTGCCAGCCATGCATGCTCTGCCTAACTTCCCCAATCTGCCTAGCTTTGGTTTCCCACAGGGAGACCGAACTCCTGCCCTTTGCCTGGCGCCTTCCAGATTGCCACATCAGCACTGACCACTGCAAGTTTGTCTGTTTCTCATCTCTGGCTGTGTTTATTTTGGTTCTAATTGTGGCCCTGTCTTTTTTTTTTTTTTTTTTTTTTTTTTTGTAGAGAAAACTCTATCTTTAACTGTGAGATCCGGAGAGCAAAAGAGATTCAAAATGTAAGTTCAGAATATGATTTTAACATAAAACATAGAAGTTGCTGTTAATACTTTTTGAAATTCTCTAAACAGAAATAAATGTTTTGTCTCGCTATTTTTCCTACCTCTTTTTATTATTGTTATTATTATTCTTTTTCACCTAAAAGTAGAAAACAGAACCTTCTCTAATCCCTGTGAATGTCTCAGTTTCTGAGGGTATTGGCAAGATGGGTTGAATTTTTCTCTCACATTTATTGTAGTCTGTCCAGCCATAAAGGGTGGGGTCTGGCCCATTCCTGTATTAAGAGGACTAAAATTGGAGGAAGGGAGGGAGGGGTTAAGCGCTACATTCCACACTTTATCTTTAGCATTTACAAGAACCATATAAATGTATTCAAAATCCCCAAAGCAGGAAGCGAGTAGTAAAACCCATGTGTTCTTAGGAAATTCCATGCCTGTTTGCTCTGAGAAGCGTGGACCTCTGGGAAGAGGTAAATGACCTGAGAGGTGGGGCTCTATGGGGCAGAGCAAAGGCTGTGGAGACCACTGGAGCTTCTGTCTCACAAGTGCTTCTCCCAGGGGACTGTGGACAGGGCCACAGAGAAGCTCCCGGAGCCAGGACCAGCTGGTGGCTTGTTCCAGGACTGAGTGTTGATTGGCATGTCTGAGTCTGGGAAAAAGAGTCCTGGGACAGAGGAAGTGGGGAGACTGTATCGTCACTAAACTACTTCCTACTTTGCGTGATGAAACAGACAAAATATGGAGTCTGCTCATTCCCGATAGCAGACAGCATAGCATGGCCCAGAGGCTTCGAGCAAGGGTTTAGCAGTAAAGACTGCTCCACTCCCTGGCCCGCCACTCAAGCCACCCAGCCTCTTTGCAGCCTCTTTGCAGCTGGGGCTCTTTGCTTAATGGTAAAAAAGTTCTCGGTGCACCCGACTCGTGGAAGGCTCTCATGAGGACTAAATGAAAGACGCACCGTAAAGACTTAGTACAAGGCAAACACTCCATTCTGTGTACCTCACATTAGCATTGTTCTATCATCCGGGGTCATCAAGGCCAGTGGGCCTCTGTTAGCAGGCACATCTGCAAGCCAGTGTTTTTGCTGCTGGGTCAAGTTTTTTTTTAAACTATTGTATGTTTTTTATTTGCTTCTATTTATTCATTATTAGTTATGAACATACTCTGTATATAGACAGCACATGTTGGTACCATCCTGTCCCTCATCCCCAAAGGGACCCTCCTTGTTGGGAATGACAGTTTTTCCCAACAGGATTGTGGGTTGTGATTATGGGGGCAGCCATCAGTTATGGGGAAGTGGCAATGACTCTGTGTAAAATGTCCAACTTGTGGCTCTAACAGTCTTTCCGCCTCTCCTTCTGTAATATTCCCTGAGCCATGCTGGGAGCTTTTTATATCTACTTTAGTGATGAGGTCTTGGGAGCCTCTGTGTCTCTGGATCTCTGGTTTGGTAGGTGTTGAGTGTTCTCAGTGTCTATCTCCTTCACCCTTGTGCTGATATCAGGTTCACCAAGAAAGCAGCACTCTTGTTCTTTCCCCCAGTTCCTCTATGGTTTCATCTGGGGCTCTGGTGAAGTGCGATGGGCTGATTCTCTCCTCAGGTCTTGCTTCCATCTGTTATTGCCCTGCGAGGCGAAGCCTGGTTAGGCTATGCAGTCTTAACCAGAAGTCTCCTGGGTCAAGTTTCAGAACTTACCCGAACCACAAGTGTTGTACTCTTTCAAATTAATCTCACTATTCTCAGTGCATGTCTGTGTCTCTTAAGGTTGATTGGGTCTGATTCTACTCCCAGTGTGTCTGAAATGCTGCGGTTTTCACAAAAGTCAATTAAGGAAGACATCTCTTCAGAGACCAAAGTGCCTGGTTGGAACACAGCCTGAGGGGAAAGAGGCCCAGGACAAACCAGTATTTCCTTCCCCAAAGCTCTACTGGAGAGAGACAGCACCCAGAGGAACCACTATAAACCACGTAGTGGAGTTGGGTGGAAAACAGGAAATTGTTATTGTCTTTATAATCTACAATGTGCTGTGTGCCTCTGTTTTTAATGGGAACTATGTTTATTGAGGAAAACAGCTGTAAATGTGAGCTGGGAAGATGTATACATATTTTCAAACAACCAACACATTTAATCTATGCCTTTTACACTCCAGTAGTATAAATATGATTAATGGTCAAAATATATCTCATCTTAATTTGATTGCAGTTTTGATTAGTTAGTTTGAGTTTGAGTTGATTGCCTTCCTTTTAACTCCTTGAATCAAAAACCTACTATCCACTGTCAAACATCATCTTCTTGATCCGATTTTTGCCCAGCGTGTTTGAATTTTTAATTGATTTCTCTAGAAGAGAAGAAGGCTCTAAGTTTCTTTTCTTATGGGACCTTTTTGAGTGATGTGCCCAGCTAATGTGATGAAGTGTGGAGCCTGCTCATAAAGGCTCATTTAGCAGTTAGCCATCTTTCTCCAGCCAAGGATGGTCCTTGGCAGTGCTAGGAGATGAATAATGCCTGTTTGGGTCACCCCCACCCCCCGCCAACGCTTCTCTTTGGGCATTGTATGACATTCTTTGGACACAAAGTTCCTGAATTCTGAAGGCCACCACAGTAGTCCCTTTAGCATGTGACACTACTCCACATTTTTAATATTGTTTCCCAATCCCAATTTACCAATCCTGCTCTACAATTTCTTTTTTTCTTTTCTTTTCTTTTCTTTTCTTTTCTTTTCTTTTTTTCTTTCTTTCTTTCTTTCTTTCTTTTTTTCTTTCTTTCTTTTTTTTTTTTTGTTTTTTTGAGGTAGGGTCTCACTCTGGCCCAGGCTGACCTGGAATTCACTATGTAGTCTCAGGCTGGCCTCGAACTCACGGCGATCCTCCTACCTCTGCCATCCGAGTGCTGGGATTAAAGGCGTGCTCCACCACGCCCGGCCACAGTTTCTTTTATATTGTGCACTCTGCTACCTGACCATTACTGATCTTCAGTTGCTATCTTTTACCCCTTGCCAGGTCTGTGTTGGCTTGCTACTGTGTCTCTGTTCAGGGTGACTTTTGTCACGGCTGAGTTAAATGTGTATGCAGGTGGTAGCTGATGTTGTCATTCCCCTGCCCCCATTTTTCACTCTCACTGGTCTGGTCTCAGCCTTTTCTGGGACATGCTAAGATCACACTCTGGAGCTCTGCCCAAAGCTTTTTGTCAGCGGCTTTAGGGACACACAGGGGTAATCCACCACGAGTAAAGCGAGACTGGGAGGATAGAGGCCTGGTCTCCTCTAACCCTGAGCTGTGACCCACACCATCTTCCAAAGATTCAGAAGGTTGGAGCTCAAGTTGTCAAAAGTAGTGGGCATCCTGAAACCCCCTTTGCTACTTTCTTTGCTTCCTGTCTCACTTCTCATTCCCATGGTGTGTTTTTTTTTTCTGCTAAATAGTTCACGTACATCCGAAGTTTTGCCCTGACCTGAACAGATTCCTTGCAAGATGATGTGTGTTTTCCTTAAGATCTCTGCTGACTTTCCTCACAGTTTCCCCTGACATGAGAAATGTGAGGGAGAGAAATCCATGCACAACTGTTGTTTTGATGGCTCTCCTGGAAAGTTGTGGACTCTCCCATCAGCCACATTGTCAGGAGTAAGTCACTATGCACAACCCACATTTAAAACAAAGGGAATTTTATTTCACCTGTTGAAGGGAGAAATGTCTAAGAACACATGAACAGATTTGGAAATAATAACAGAACCCCAATGTTATTATGAGCCTCTTTGTTGTGTGGAGATGAGAGGTGAAAGTTCAGGGTTTTTCTCTCTTTTTTTTTTTTTTTTTTTGTTCTTGTTTATTTAATTTTATTTATTTATTTATTTTTATTGACAACTTCTATAATTACAGACAATAAACCATGATATTTCCCTCCCTTACCCCTTTCCCCTTCAGAATTCCAATCTCCATCATATCCCCTTCCCTCTCCATTGGTCTCTTTTAAATTGATGTCATCATCTTTTTTCTATTATTAGGGTCTTGTGAAGGTATTGCTAGGCACTGCAAGGTCATGGATATCGAGGCCAATTTCTGTCTGGACAGGTGCATTGTAAGGAGTCATATCCTTCCTTTGGCTCTTACATTCTTTCCACCCCCTCTTCCACAATGGACCCTGAGCCTTGGAGGGTGTGATAGAGATGTTTCAGTACTGGACACTCCTCCATCCCTTCTTCTCAGCACTATGTTGCCTTTTGGGGCATCTCAGAGGTCATCACTATCTGCAAAGAGAAGCTTCTCTAACCAGAAGTGAGGGTAGCATTAATATATGAATATGAACATTAAGTGTAGTGCTTTCAGGGCAGCTTGGTGGGAATAATATATACATTTAGCCAGACAAGAGCAGGCTTTATACCCCTAAGGTTCATGACCTCCCCTGCCATAGGTTTTTTTTTTAATTGACACTTCTATACTTGCACATACAATAAACCATGATATTTCCCTCCCCTCCCCCATTCCCTTTAGAACTCCAATCTCCATCATATCCCCTCCCTCTCTCCATTAGTCTCTCTTTTAATTTGATGTCATCATCTTTTTCTTCTGTTATGAGGGTCTTGCGAAGGTATTGCTAGGCACTGCAAGGTCATGGATATTGAGGCCAATTTCTGTCTGGACAGTTGCATTGTAAGGAGTCGTATCCTTCCTTTGGCTCTTAAATTCTTTCCGCCCCCTCTTCAGCAATGGACCCTGAGCCTTGGAGGGTGTGACAGAGATGTTTCAGTGCTGGACGCTCCTCTGTCCCTTCTTCTCAGCACTATGTTGCCTTTTGGATCATCCCAGTGGTCATCGCCATCTGAAAAGAGAAGCTTCTCTAACCAGAAGTGAGAGTAGCATTAATATGTGAATATGAACATTAAGTGTAATGCTTTCAGGGAAGTTTGGTGGGAATAATATATACATTTAGCCAGACAAGAGCAGACTTTATACCCCTAAGGCTCATGACCTCCCCTGCCATAGACATTTGATTAGTTTTTTCAGTACCAGGCATGTATTCCCTCCCATAGAGAGGGCCTTCAGTCCAATTAGGGAGCAGTGGGTTTCCCTAAGAGCAAACATGTCACTATTGTACCCGTTCAGTCATTGGGCCTGTCTGGCCAAACTTGAGGTTTCCAGTGTCCACTATTGTCACTGCTGATGATTTTTATCTCCCATATGGCTGCATGCAGTGCAGCCTTTTCCAGCTTTCAATTGGCTGGTCTACAGGGAGAAGGTTTTCTGCTCAGTACCAGCTTGCTTTCTCAGTAACCTTGCCTCTCAGGCAAATGAAGTCTGCTGCAATAGGGTCTTACCATCATTTCTCAAGGGAAACCAATGGCTTTGGCAATAGCCTATAATGTTTTGGAGGCAACAGGGACCTCTGGCCAACAACTCACTGGAAGGTATCCCATCTCTGGCACTGAAAATTTTCTAGTAACAATCTATGGCTTCCAGATGTGCCATTATTCAGAAAAATAGGCTTACATATGTCTTATTCTAAATATCTTGAATTTTGATTGACCCTCCCCTCTGCCTGTCTTTTACATATTCTCTTCCCCTGGCCTCTCTTAGGCCTTTCCCCTCCTGTAATCTGTTCTTTTGTTTACATATACTCAATACCATTCCCTTAAGTCCTTCCCTCCCCTCTGAAAGTTCAGGTTTAAAGGCTTCTATTCCTCAGTCAGATGGATCCCATATTCAAATGCCTTGTGGTTATTTCAACACTAAATCAGTGGTCACTAAGTGAGCCATTGGGGTATATTTATCTCTGGAACTTTAATAGTGCTTCTCTGACCTATGAAGAACAAAGCCATTTTGGTGATAAAGGTCTGGTACTGGCAGCCTTCTGACACCAATCTCGTACTCTCAGCCAAGATAACAAATTAACAATGCTGAATCTTAGGTGGAAGGCATGGTTGATGGTCCTCATTATATCCCTGTTTGGTTTAAGTTGACAGCTTGATCTAAAATGGAATGTTATCTTGAAGGCATTGCAAAGACAATAGGACATCAGGTCCCCCGGGATTTAGTAGCTGCTTGGAGTCGATGGACATCACAGGGTGTTGCAGTTCCAAGAGACAGAATCAAGAGGTGGGAGCAGGAGATGTTCCTCTTGCCATCACGGTCCATGATCTTTTAATGACTTACTTCCTGTGCTGGGGAAGGGATTGGGAACGTTTTAGGTTGTGTGCCAGGTAGTTATAGCAAATTAGGTAGAATTATAGCCTTATTATTGTCTTTATTTGTGAATTATGTTAGAGTGGCTTTTTTTTAGATTTTATTTTTATTTTTTTTTATTTATTTTTATTTTTTTATTTTTAGAGAGAGACAGACAGACAGAGAGGGAGAAGAAGACAGATAGAAATGGGTGCGCCAGCAGTCTCTCAGCTGCTGTGAACGAAATCCAGATGTGTCCGCCCCCTTGTGGGCAAGTGCGGCATTGCGCCTTTGCGTCACTTTGCATCTGGCTAAACGTGGGACCTGGAGATTGGAACCACTGGAGATTGGAACCAGCGTTCTTAGGCTTAGGAGGCAGGCACCTTAACTGCTAAGTCATCTCTCCAGCCCTTATTTTTATTTTTTTATTAGAAACTGAGAAGGGGTGAGAGAGAGGGAGAGTGAGAATGGGCCTCTAGCCACTACAAAGGAATTCCAGATGCATGCACCACTATCTGGCTTACATGGGACCTGGAGAATCAAACCAGGGTTGTTAGGCTTCATAGGCATGCACCTTAACCACTAGGCCATCTCTCCAGCCCTAGAGTGGATTTTTAAGATGGCTAATTTTATATTATCTTGCACAGGCTATTGGCATCTCTCTCTCTCTCTGCGTGTGTGTGTGTGTGTGTGTGTGTGTGTGTGTGTGTGCATTTAAGGCACTGGACTGAGTAAAACAAATGTGCCTTACCAATGTAGGTGGATATCACTCAAGCCATTGAGGATCGGAGTCGAACAGCAAGGCTGAAGAAGGTTGAATTCACCCTGTTTGCCATACTGCTTGAGCATGGACCTTCTCCTACCTTTGACTTGACCAGTTCTCAGGCTTGGGATAAAAGCTTTACCATTATACCATTGGCTCTCTGGCTCTTAGGCCTTTGGAAAACACCACCAGCTTTTCTGCTGTCCACCTGATAAGAAAGCAGATCAAAGAACCTCTCAGCTTTCATAATTGCAAAACTACTTTTTATCTGTTTCTCTAGATAGCTCTGACTAGTACAGGGTCATCCTGTAGGAGGCACCTCTATGATCCTTTGCCATGGGCTCGTCTAGGCAAGTCCAAAATGCCAAAGAGCAAGCACCTTGGGGCATGATCCTCACCAGTGATGAATGGGATCTGAGTGGCAGGTCTTTACATGTTCATTAACATACTGGGTGTGGGTTTTGTCCACTCCTTGGTCTCACTTCTCACTGCCCCATTGGTGCTTCCTGAGAGCATGTCTCCAAAAAGCCACTCTTACGAAAGCCTTGTTTCAGGGACTGCCTGTGAGCATCCCGGATCCACATGCAGCCCTTCTGCATCAGGACTGGTGTTCCAATCTCACCTGCCTGGCACTGAGAGAGTTAGTGTGCTTGGGAGTGGGGCATCCGCTGTACAGGCTAAAGGAAGAGACCACAGCTGAGCTTCCTTGAAAGGCAGGCTGCTGAATCAGCCTTGTCCTGACGGTTCCTATGGCTTGTGCTCCTCTGCGCAGGTGACAGACCTGACACTGGGGTTTGAGTCACAGACTGTGATGACATGGGCTGCACGTTTTAGAAATGGAGAGTGTAAAGCCACCAACTTAGCGGGTCTCAAGTTCGTATGCAAACAGAACCCAGTCAGCTCTGTTGTCGCATTAGTCAGCTTTGTGTCGCCATAACAAGTCCCTGATATCACAATCTTATAAAGAGGAAATAGTTATTTGGGCACTCAGCTTTGGATCTTTCAGCCCAAGATTCATTGGTCCCATTGTTTTGGACCTCTGGCCAAGCAGCACATCATAATAGAAGAATCTGGTGGAGCAAAACTGCTCACCTCACGGCCAGGAAGCAAAAGAGGAAGAGGAAGGGAAGGGACTGGGGTCCCGTTACCTCCTTCACACAGGCCCTCATTGACTTGCACACACCCCACTTAGCTCATCTCTTAAAGGTCCCCCCATGAAGAGGGGGTGGGAAGAATGTATGAGCCATAGGGTGAGGAGGCATACTGTGGGGTACTGTCCTCCTGACATGAACAGACTGGTGCACTCCTGACCCCGCAGTAATTACCAACACCCCCACAAGACTTGCAGTGCTCTGAGCCCCTAAACGTTTTGATATGGCATATGGGGAGGAAGACAAAAGGAATGAGACAATAAAACAGAAGAAGGACTTCCTTGAAAGAGGAGGGTCCTCAGTGGAATGGGGATGGAGGGGAGGGGGACAAAAGAGGACCACATGATGGGAACATGATCAAATTATAGTGCATTCATCTATTAGAGTTCCCAAGAATTCACCTAATGGCATAGCCTTCAGACACACAGATCAAAAATGGACAGGATCATCAGGAAAGATGACAGATCCATGGTGACAATGGGCAAATTTAAAGTATTTCTCTCACAAACTGGCAGGTCAAACATAACCAGTAATAGGAGCCAGAGGTGTCACTCCATGTTCGGGTGCTTGTCTTCCACATATGAGGGCCCATCCCTAGCACACAACAAACTAATGAACAAGAATGTAAAGCATAAACTGTTTCTTTAAACACATTTCTTTAAGCATTTTCAGAAGGGCAAATACACACCATGCCCAGCTGTTGATGTGGGTTCTGGGGGGTCAAACTCCAGTTACCTCACAGGCCTCCTCAGGCCCTTATGCTTGTACAGGAAGTGATCTTAACTGCTGAGCCATCTCTCCAGCTCACCAGCAAACATTTTTAGAAGTGGGAGTACTTTCTAAAATATTGTTAAAATGTGCAATGTGGTAAGTCCACAAGCAAGTAACACTGACTAGTGTTAACCAGCATTTGGCAGTAAGTGTCATGGGAGCTGCTCTGCATGTATAAGGCTGCAGGGTCCTGGGTGTATTCTCAGCAGCATCACTAGCATGCTCTAATGCACTGGGCTATGGCACCAAGGCAGCTAAGTGGGAGGTTGGAGCAGGCCTGGAATCTCAGCCCTTCAGAGGTGGAGGCAAGAGGATCTCAAATTTGTGACCAACTTGGGCTCCTTAGAGGACCCAGTCTCAAAAAGAAGGCAAGAAGAAGAGGAGGAGGAGCAAAGGAAGAGAAGGAGGCAGAGAAGAAAAGAAGGAAGGAAGAAATGAGAAGAGAGAAGGAAGGAAGAAGGAAGGGAGGGAGGAAAGGAGGAAGAAAGAAAAAGAGGGCAGGAGGGAGGGAAGAAGGGAAGAAAGGAGGAAGGGAAGGAGGGGAAAAGTCAATTACAATGTCTGGACAATAGGAATTTTTCAGCTCTATTATAATCTTACAGGACTTTCACATATCTAGTTCTCATTAATATATGTAGTAATGGTTCAGAGAAAAGACTGTGGCTAGCCAGACTTGGGTTTACATTCTAGCTACATAATGATAATTATGATGCTTAAATCTCATTTATCTTCATAAAAACTAACAACACAATTGAAGTGGACGAAGAGTTCAAATAGACCTTTGTTGAAAGAAGCTATATGATTTACCAATATGCATATGAAAAGACATTCAACATTTCTAGTCACTAAGGAAATGCCAATCAAAATCACAGTGAAATATCACTTCATAACCATAAAGGTGGAAATAATTATTTTTTGGAATTACTTTTTAAAAGAGAAAAAAGCTTAAGTGAAGCAGCTCAAACTCAGAAAGACCAAAACCACGTGTTCTCTGTGACATGTGGATCTCAGTGTGTAATGTCTCTAAGCATGTGTACAGGAGGGAGTAAATGGGAGTTAAATCGGTAAAGATACAACCAAAACCCAAACTGAACACAAAACGTTGAGCTGGAAGTGGGGAGGGAAGGACAAAAGGATACATGTGATACAGGGGAGAGGGAAACTGGTGGAAGAGGGGGAAGGAAGATGGAAGGGGGAAGGGAATAAAAAATGTCCTTGGATATGCCAGAATGAATGATACCTGCCTGTCTCTGTATGCCAACTACTAAATATAGAGAGAGAAAAGAGCAAGTGTTATCAAAGACATGGAGAAAGCGGAACTTTTGTGCATTGCTAATATAAAATAGTACAACCACTCTAGAAAACACTTCAGTAATTCCTTGCAAAGCTAAATGTAGACTTACCTCATGACCCACTTCTAGGCATATACCCACAGAGTCAAAAGCAGAAATTTGAACAGATACACTATTCAAAGGTGCATAGCAATATTATTCACAATAATCCCAAAGCAGAGACAACACAAATGGTCATCAAGGATAAACAAAATATGCTATGCAAATATCATTTAGCTTTAAAAAGAATGAAAAGATTTAATGTGAATGAACCTTGAAGACATTATTTTGAGCAGTGCCTGTTTTATCACATGTCTATTCCCCTCCCCCACAAGAGTACATCAGACCCAACAAGCAATTCCACTCTAACTAACATTTTCAGGAGTATGGGTGAGGGTTACTCACAGGAGCATAGATGACTCAAAGGCAGTGGCATCATTGAAAAGCCCACTCCAGGGCTGGCGAAATGGCTTAGCGGTTAAGGCACATGCCTGCGAAGCCTAAGTACCCAGGTTCGATTCTCCAGGTCCCACATAAGCCAGATGCACGTGGTGGCGCATGCATCTGGCATTCGTTTGCAGTGGCTGGAGGCCCTGGCACGACCATTCTCACTCACTCTCTCTCTCTCCCTCTCTTTGTCTCAAATAAATAAATACATAAATAAAATTCTTAAAAAAAAAAAAAAAAAAAAAGAAAAGTCCATCCCAGCATGGGATGACCAACTTGGGCTCCATAGGAAGGCCTTGTCTCAAAATGAAGGCAAGTAGAAGAGGAGGAGGAGGAGGAGGAAAGGAAGAGAGGTAGTCAGACAAGAATGCCTGGGTAATGACTCATGACACACACAGCTCTTGTGCTCCATGCACAACTTGCAGACAGTTCCACTGAAGAGTCTTCTCTCCCCAGCAACTGTTTACAGTTCTCTGTAACTGTGTTGAGGGGCCTCGTCACTTGTAACTTTACAAGCTTCCCAAACCTTGTGTTTCGTTGGCTTCCCAAGTCTTGAGAAACTATTTCATCCCTCCCCAAGGGACTGTTTAATGCAATTGGAAGAAATAACCACACAAAACTGTGTAAAACAAACCAGACACATCAGGAGAAGTAGCATATGACCCTCTGAAATGAGGTACCTAGATTATTCAAATTAATAGAGATGGAAAATATAAGAGACTACCAGAGGCTCAAGAGTGATGGAAAGAGAGAGTGACTGTTGCACAGGTATGGGATTTCTGTTTGAGAAAATGAGAAGTCCTGGGTGCAGGATGGTGGTGATGGTTGCAGAGTTATAGGAATATACTCAATGCCAGGGAACTATACAATTAAAATTGATTAAATAGCAAGTTTTGTTATGTGAATCTTATGACAATTAAAAGGCATGAAGTTCCTAAATGCTACAGTGTGGATTAAGCAGGAAAACCTGTTAAAGGAACTCATCTGTGCACGAAAGGACAAATATGGAATAATTGTGCTTACACGAGATATCTAGACTAGGCAAATGAGTAGAAATAGAAAGCAGAATAGATATGGCCAAGGGCTGAGGAGATGGAAGAGAGGGACTTACTGCCTAATGAGTTTCTGTTTGGGAAGCTGTAAAAGGTTGTGAGTAGTCAGTGATAAGGGTCTTTGTGAATGTACTTTATATACAGATTTGCACACTGTGGTGGTTTGATTCAGGTGTTCCCCATAAACTTAAGTGTTCTGAATGCTATGTTCCCAGCTGATGGCGATTTGGGAATTAATGCCTCCTGGGAGCAGAGTGTTGTTGGGGGTGGGCTTATGGGTATTATAGTCAGCTCGCCCTTGCCAGTGCTTGGCAAACTCTCCTGTTGCTATTGTCCACCTTATGTTGGCCAGAGGGTGATGTGCACCCTCTGCTCATGCCATCATTTTCCCTGCCATCATGGAGCTTCCCTCTCAAGCCTGTAAGCAAAAAAAAAAAAAAAAAAAAAAAAAAACCCTCTTTTTCTCCCACAAGCTGCTTTTGGTCAGATGATTTCTACCAGCAATGTGAACCTGACTGCAATAGTAAAGTGGTACCGAGGAGTGGCATTGCTGCTAGACACCTGACTGTGTGGCTTTGGCCTTTTGGAGCTGATTTTCAAGAGGAATGTGGAAGGATTTGAAACCTTGGCCTAAGAGTTGCCCTGCAGTGCTGTAAGTACTGCTTGATGGACTATTCTGCTCAGAGCTGAAAGACCTGAATGCAATAAGAACTATGGACTGTGAGGTTTGGCTGATAAGGGTGAGAAAGAGCTTTACTTGGACCGGGCTAGCAGTTTGTGTGAAAAGCTTGCTGTTATGCCCATGTCCTGAGAAGTTGTGCAGGGTTGCTTTGCGTAGAAATGAACTGGTGTGAGCAAAGGGATATGACACAGAAAAAATGAAATCTTTGGGTGAACTCTGCCTGTTCAGCTGCAATTGAGAGATTACAACCTTTGAGATTGGGCCAGCTGACCTGCAATGGGGCAACAGGAAGAATGCAGACTCTTTTGAAGGAGGCTGAATGCTGAAGGAGTGTCCTGTTCTTCAAAGTCTGATTTATTCCCCCCCTGGATTAACAAATTGGCACTCTACCTGGTATTATGGAGTACAAGAAATGCAGGAAAGAGAGGGTCATTGAGTTTGCAACGCAGTCTTGTGTTTTGGAAATGGCATGGGCAGTGTGAAGCAGGTTTGCTGGTTGCCTGCATGGAGATCCCATGGGGCCATGAGGATGGACCGTGGATTGCAGTGGAGACCCAGTGGAGATGCTGGGACCAGAGATGACTGCTGAGGAAAGCTGCCGGCCCCGGATGAAGTTTTCCAGGACTGTGAGTAGCCTAGCTGGAGGGGTGGAATTGGAACTCCCGAGACTTGTTGCTGGTCAGAATTATCAGACTTGGAGATTTGTCAGTGATTAGAGTTGTTGGATTGGAATTACAGAGTTTGATGTTTGCCCTGGTTGTTTTAAATCTTGTATTGGTTGAATATTTCTTTGCTTTGCCCAATGCCATCTTTTGCAGTGTGAATGTTTATTCTGTGCCATTATGGGTTTTTGAGGATTATTTTTGGTATTATGGCTCAGTTACAAGACCTTGGAGTATGGAGATTGTTTGAACATCATTAGAATTGATAAAAAAATATATGGGGACTTTTAAAGTTGTATGAATGCACTGCATTTTACGTCATGTATGGTTATCAGTGTATGTGGGCCAGGGGTGGAATGTGGTGGTTTGATTCAGGTGTTCCCCATAAACTTAAATGTTCTGAATGCTAGGTTCCCAGATGACGGTGATTTGGTTATTAAAGCCTCCTGGGGGCAGAACGTTGGGCGGGCTTATGGGTATTATAGTCAGCTTGCCCTTGCCAGTGCTTGGCACACTCTCCTGTTGCTGTTGTCCGCTGTCACTACTGTCTGGGACCTGTGGATGAAGTATGAGAAAATGAGTACACTTTCATGGTTCCCATCAATCCTTTGTTTCTAGCGCTTGTTGTTTTTATTTAAGTATTTTATTTATTTGTTTAATATATATATAGGGAGAGAGAGAGGAGAGATGGAGAGAAAGAGAGAGAATGAGTTTGACAGGGTCTTCGCTGCTGAAAACAAACTCCAGATGCATGCACCACCATGTGCATCTGGCTTACGAGGGTACTGGGGAATTGAACCTGGGTCCTTAGGCTTTTCTGGCAAGCACCCCAAGTGCTAAGTCATCTCTTCAGCCCTAGCTCTTGGTTTTTGATATTTTCGTGTTTTCCAACAGTTCACTTTTGGCTCCAAGTAACATGTCAAACATATATATTTTAAAAACCATTTTGAATGTGGACACTCACTGATGTGCAGGAGAGAACCGATTCTCTAACATCCTCTCATAGTTATTACTGAGCATCACAGTGCATTGCTGTTGAATGTGTTTGAAACTGCTATCTTCTCATTGTCATTCATGTTCAAATTGTCCTGCCTTTGGTCATTGAAAGCTTCTGCAAGTTCACTCCTGAATCTTCTAGACCTGGCCTCAAGAGACTGGTATCTTCCACATTTGCTGATGAATCACTGGCACATGGACACGTTGCTGCTGTAGGCCTGGATTGCCTGTATCTTCGTTCGTTCTGATAACTGTCAGGAGAAATGGCATTTAGAGATCCTAATTTGGGTATTTGAGTGTTCCCAGCTACTACTGTAGTCATTGCTAAATCCTTATTTCTAAGTTCATAAAGTTTCAGACATATATATATATTTTTTTTTGGTTTTTTGAGGTAGGGTCTCACTCTGGTCCAAGCTGACCTGGAATCAACTATGTAGTCTCAGGGTGGCCTTGAACTCACGGCGATCCTCCTACCTCTGCCTCCCAAGTGCTGGGATTAAAGGCGTGCGCCACCACGCCTGGCAAGACATATTTTTAACTTCTTTCCCTACATAAGAAATCTACACATTTTCATCATTTTCATCTTACACCTTTTTCTTCAACATTACTTGTGTGTGTGTTGTGTGCGCGTGTGTGCGTGCATGAGTGCCAGTGTGCGTGTGGAGATCAAAGATCGTCTTTTCAGGTCTGTCCTTGTCATTCCCTCTCATTTGAAGCAGGGATTCTCTCAGTGTCACTCTGCTATCATTCTTCTTGCTGTACTTGTGATCTTCTGGGAAATTCTCCTGTCTCCACCTCCCATCTCACCATCAGTGCTGGGATTCCAGAAGCCACATGGTTTTTGCCTTTTTGCGTTGGGTCTGAGGATTGAACGTGAGTGCTCAGACTTGAGCGGTGAGCACTCACGAATCTACCGGGCCGTCTCTCCAGCACTCTTCAACATTCTTCACTCTTACCAGCTGTACTATTACTCTTACATCTTTAGGGTTTGTAACTGTGACCTTTTCCTGCTCCTGTAGTTAATCCCCCTCCTTTTGTGAATGGATGGATTATAAAGCAATACACACAAAAATAACATGTGTAAATTGACTGTTATGTAACTCATCTATTGATGAAGCCAAAAATGGTACAAATAGAGCCACAGTGAAGGAAATGCAATCATACTCCATAGTAAGAGGCCAATGGGTGGAAATGTGTAACCCTCGTGGCCCCATGGTGTCTTTGTACAGTTACAGCCCACTGCTCTGCGCCATGTCATTTTTGATTCTGCTTCATGCTTGTACTGTGATGGGGCATGGCTACTCATTTCTCCCTGGGATTTCTAGAGGTTTTATTTTTGTAGCTGTTGACAGAAGAAACGTACACACTCATCTGATCAAAACTTCCAGGTTCCTATTCATAGACTTACATAATGGAACCCATTTGTGTTTCAAATCCCTACCCCGGGAGGCCCTGGATATTTCTTTTTAATTTTAAACTGTTGCCTTCTAGACCTGCTGCAGTTTCCAGCTAAGATTTATTTTCATTGCATTTCTGGGCTGTTTTCACTTTTGCTGGATCCTTAGAATCCCTCTTTCTTGGATCCCTGTTTTGTTGAGTGGGGCTAAATCTTCAAATACTTTTTTATCTTCACAATGTTTCGGAAAGATTCCTTCCTACTTTCTGATCCCTTCCTACTTGAAGCTGCCTTTGTTTCTCTTCCTGTTGATTAGCAGTTTGGCTGAGTGTAATTTTATGGTTATCAACTATTTCTCTTCTGAAACCATGAACAGAATTAATCAGGTATCTTCTAGCATCAATTGTTGTTCATTGTAAATCTCTTTTTTTATTTTTAAAGTATTTTATTTATTCACAAGGAGAGAGAGAGAAGAAGAGAGAGAGGATAGACAAAGAATGGGCACACCAGGGCCAAATAGTCACTGCAAATTAATTCCAGATGCATGCATCACTTTGTGCATCTGCCTTTACCTGGGTACTGGGGAGCTGAACCCGAGGCATTAGATATCACAGACAAGTGCCGTAACCGCTAAGCCTTCTCTCCAGCCCAAATTTCTTTTTTAAAAATATTTTTACTGGGCTGGAGAGATGGCTTAGTATTTAAGGCACTTGCCTGTGAAAACTAAGGACCCAGGTTTGATTCTCCAGTAACCACGTAAGCTGCATGCACAAGATGACACATGCGTTTGCAGTGCCTAGAGGCCTTGGCGCACCACTCTCTCTTCCTGCCTCTTTCTCACAAATATATAAATACTTTAAAATTTTTAAATGTATTTATCTGAGAGAGACAAGGATAAAGAGGCAGACAGAAAGAGAATGAGTATGGGTGCACCAGGGCCCCCTGCCACTGCAAATGAACCAGATGCACGTGCCACTTTGTGCATCTGTCTTTATGTGGGTGCTGGGGAATTGAACTAGGGCAGTCAGACTTTGCAGTCAAATACCTTTAACTGCTGAGCCATCTCTCCAGCCATCCTTACAAATATCACCCTCATCTTTGCACAAGTGTTTACAGCAGGCCACCCACTATCCAGTCTTCCCTGTTTCCCTTTTTCCCAATCCTGATTTTATTTAAGTATCCAGAACTTTGTTTGAAGGAGGGAGTGTCCCTCCTCACTCCTAGACAGTGATGCTCTATTCATTTTTTCAGTGAATCTGTTCTTTTCATCAGCAATTGATTTGGGAATAGGTTTCTGGATGTTTCTGCTGAAGAATATGATGACTAAATTGTTGCAGCTTTCCTGTGACTATGAAGGGAGGAGTGGAATATCAGGGGCAGCTGGACACACGTCCTAAAAACCATCTAGGTTACTGATGATGTAATGAAGGTTGAGATAACAAATCCTTAACACAAACCACTTCCACTGTAGACTTGTCTTCTGTAAATAGATGTGAGATAGTTGCAGAGTATCTTTGCTTATGTATGTATTTGGAAGTTGGAGATAGAATGCAGGGGCTTTTGCATGCTAGGCAGGTGTTCTTCTACTGAGACGTACCGTCAGTCCTTTTTGTATTTCTTGCTGTAAGGTAGGATCTACTGAGTTGCCCAGGCTAGCCTTGAACTTACTTTGTAGTCCAGGTAGGCCTTTAACATGCCTCAATCTCCTAAGTAATTTGGATTACAGGCCTGCACCATTACATCTGACTTCTCTTTGCCTCTTAAAGACATTAGTTTTAAATGATTCATAATTTGTATTCATAATCTTGAAATCTTGACAACCCAGCCTGGGTGATTTTCATATTAAAATGATTTAGGCTAAGTTTTTCTCCAATCTTTCCTGCATGAAGAGAAAAGAAACTACAATTACAAAAGTTAGAATGTTTCTGTGACATACATTTGATAGACGGGCAGAAGCGAAAAGGTTGTCAGGAGTCAATCTGGTCTTCTGCCTTGACGCTGAGGGGCCTGACAAGGAACTAGCCCATAAAATTGCTTCATACGCTTTTCATAGACACAGCAATGTCATCACCTCCTTGCTGCAGAGCATTCCAGAATGTGGTGCCAAAGCAGGAGGCCACAGCACTGGAGCTTTACCCTAAAATAAACGTTGGTGGCATTTGTCTGGATAGAACCAGTTTTCATTAGTGAGTGGAGATACTACTTGCTTCAAGAAAACCAATTAATGTGCAAACTTATAGCATAAAAAGATTGGAGAAATGATGTTTATTTTTTTTAAATCTTTTTGTGACGTAACCCTAAAGCTCACAAAATAAAATGTAAACATTTAGTTTCTAAAACTTAAAAAAAAAAATGCTACGTAGCTAATGCCATCAGTTTTTCACAAAAGTCCTCTATAGTGGAGTGCCTTGTGGGCAGCTGGCACTTTGGGAATGGAATCAGTTCTCTCTACATGGGGACTTTCCTAAGGTGGGGACATGCTCAGCAGCCCTAATTCCTTCCACATGGAGGCTGCAGCCATCTGCAGTTGTAAACCATGAGTCTTTGACACGCAAATCCCAGATGGTGCTTTGAGTTTAAGGCCCACATTGCAGGCAGATTTCTGCAACATGTGGTTCACTTTTTTTTTTATCCCTTATTGTTACTAAATGTAGGCTCAGTTTTGGAAGAAAAAAGTAGATAAATATATAACACACAAACCTGTAACTCCAAGTTTCTTAATATTTTGATGTTTAATCCTTTAAAATTTTCTACTTCTGTTTAGCTATGTGTACAGCTTTATTTTTTTCTTACAGAAATAGGATAATATGGGCTGGAGAGATGGCTTAGTGGTTAAACGCTTGCCTGTGAAGCCTAAGGACCCCGGTTCAAGGCTCAATTCTCCTAGATCCATGTAAGCCAGATGCACAAGGGGGTGCATGTATCTGGAGTTCATTTGCAGTGGTTGGAGGCCTGGGCATGCCTGTTCTCTCTCTCTCTCTCTCCTGCCTATTTCTGTATCTCTCTCTCTCACACACACTCAAATAAATAAATAAAAAATAAAATATTTTAAAAATGGGATAATACCATGCCCTGCTTGGGGCTGCATACTGTCCTGCACATCCATTCTAAGTATGCTGTGGCTCACTGGTGAGCAGGTAGTTGCTTTCTGAGCAGGCTCTTGCACTCAATACTATGGTTAACCACTGCTCACTAGCAAGAAAGGAAGAGCACGGGGCATTGCACCACAGAGCTACTGTGTAGGCAGTGCCTGCTGTTTGCTAGTTGAGAAATACAAGTGATATAGAAATACAAGTGGTCACAGCTTTGCATACCAGCCCTCAGAGATGGTTCCTTTTTTTAAAAAAAAATATTGTATGCATTTATTTAATTTAAGAGACACAGAGAGACAACAGGCACGCCATGTCCTATAGCCACTGCAAATGAACTCCAGATACATGCACCACCTTGTGCATCTGGCTTTACATAGGTACTGGGGAATAGAACCTGGGTCCTTAGGCTCTGCAGGCAAGCTCCTTAACCGCTAAGCCATTTCTCCAGCCTTAGAGATGGTTCTTCAGCTGACATTTAGACTGACTATGAACTGAACTTGGTTTCATTTGGCTTCAGAATCAGTTTTCTGTGGTGTCACAGTACAGGTCAGCTGTTATGACCTCTAGGTCAGAGGCAGTTGAAGCAGAGGCTGTAGGGACCAGAGATGTTCACTGGAGGACAATGTGGAGATGGGGTGAGCGATGAAGACCTTACCAAGATGAAGTACTAGGGTCATTTTCTGTAATGTCAGGAGGCAGAGGCCAAGGGCCAGGCTTCAGCCTCAGTGGAAAAGGCAGGTCTTGGGTAAATGAATCAAGACATAGTTTTCCTTGCACAGGGCTGGCCCAGAGCAAGCTTCAAAGCTGATGAAAGTCATGTTTTGACTTTGAACTTGAAGAATCCACCAAGCCTGCTTCCGCAATCACCCTTAGGAAGTCTTGATCTCAAAGTATGGGACTCCTTCCTTCACACAGCAGATGGGTTTCTCCAGATGTAACTTTGCTGTGGCTAACTGAAGGAATGCATTCACGCTATTGGTCACTAAAGAACACAAGTTCGATGTGTTTTTCTGTCCCCAAATATTTGTACTTTATTACTGAGGACTGGAAATGCAAAGATGAAGCTACTGTTTTTAAGCAATTTAAAGGGGAGACAGTCGCTTAAGTGAATGGGACACGATTCATCTTTTTGGTTTGTTTTTACCTCTAGAAGGGTTTGTATCGCTGGAAGGAGATGTTGAATGAGTTTGAGGGACAAATAGGAAACAAATACCAGGCAAAGAAGTCACTGGGCAGGAAGCAGCAAAAATGCCTGGAAATAATGATGGCCTGTCCACCTGGGCTGAATAGAAGGCCAAGGGTTGGGCCAGACTGCTCAGGGCCTCCCATGACACAAGACAGGGAAGCTGTTTCCTGTGGGCAGCTGGCTCATCAGACCACACGTTGTTTGAAGCAAGGCAAAGATTTGGGTTCTGAGAAGACATACCTCATGCAAGTGAAGAGTCTAGGGAAACTTTGGGAGAAGGAAGGCTGTATTCCAGAGCCTTTAGTCCTATGGATACTTTCAGGAGTATTAAGGAGAAGTTGGCGTAAAGGAATCCTCTCCCAGGATTCTAAGAGAGATGAGCTTGGGCCTCAGGAAGAAAAGAAAAAAAGAGAGATGGTCTTAGGAAAGGGAGAGGGTTTGATTACTAGGTAAACAGGAAAGGCAGAATTTCTCTACACTGGGCCCTGGAACTCTCCTGTGAGGTCTGGAGCTTCCCCATGCTAAGAGTGGTGTAAGAGAAGTTTTCACAGCCCCCTCAAGGAAAGAACTCTAGTGGTCTATAAATGCCAAGAAAACTTGGCTGGCAAGTGGGAGATTCTAAGCTGGATGGTGCAGAGCAAAGCTCTGAACCGTCTCACGCTGCCTTTCCAGTAGCCATCAAGCTTTGTATAATCAGTCTGCTTTTTTGGGTGGGAATACCTCAGGAAACAGTCTAAGGAGACTTTCTAGGTTATGCCCAGGTTGGGTGTGGATGTCCCAGAGGACAAGAGCGCTCCTACCTGTAGCTAGAGAGAGCTTGTGATAGGCCAGGGGAACCTTACAGGAGGTGAGAGCCCCAGGGAGGGGCTACCTCTCCAAACGCCTCTTGGGTTGAAGATGGTTTCAATATACAGTGAAAGAGGTAGCAGTATTCCTGAATCCAGGCCAGACTGTGGTTCGAATCCCAGCCCAGGTACCTCTAGCCTTTGAAAAGCCACTGTACTCTCTGTTTCGTCGTCAGCAGTGTGAGGCAGTAACATTATGGATGATTTTATTACTTTTGTTGGTGGTGGGTTTTTTTTTTTTTTGAGACAGAATTACACTATATAACCTTGACTAGTCTTGACCTTGAGATCCTCAAGCCCCAGGCTCCTAAGTGCTGGGATTACACACCTGGCATGATGGGGGTCATATGATACCTACACTGGAGGTCTGTTGTGAGGATTAGAGAACTGAAACGTCTATTGGCCTTACAGCAGGGCCTGCAGAATCCCACATCACAGTCTGCCTGGCTCCGGGTGGCTTAAGCACTCAGGAAGTAGGCCTTCTAGAACCAGCGCCCCCCAAGGCTCTTGCAAGCCCGACAGCAGCTGAGCCATGGAGACTACCTCTCTCCTCAAACTGCAGATCCAAGGACAAACTCAATCCCAGACACACCCAAGGAGGGGTGGTGGGGCACAGCACCCTCCACCCAACCAGGATAAGGGAGTCACAAGGTTGAGGCAGCAAGGAGGGACCCTGGATTCTTAGTGTTCCAGCTGTACCAGGACCCTACTCCCTCTAGATCCCTGGCCTGGAACTTCAAAGTGGTTTACTTTTTTCCTTTTGCATTTGGATTCCAGGAATATTTAATGGGGTGTGTCAGAGCAAAACAGCCACAATGTCCAGCCCCTCACTTCAGATGAGACAGGTGCAGAATCCTGCTTTAGCCAAGCCCAGCAGCTGCAGCAGCTGGACACTCCCCCTCTTTTGGCCTCAGTGTCTGTCCTGCCTGTTTGGGGGGGGGTGCTCCCCAAATGCTCCCTGTCCTTCAAGGCCTTCCTGGCATCCCTAGGCAACCTAGGCCAAGGCAGAGCTCTGTGCTGCCTCACCACACTGAGCAAAGCTGTCTGCGCTGTGAGAGTCTGAGGTAAAAAATGACAAACATTTTCCTGTCAGCAGCACTTGTGACTGAATTCACATGATTTCTGAGGAGGACATGTTAAGCCTTGTGGAAACCATAGGGTGACAGGTGTGTGGAGCCATGTTGGTGAGCCTTTCTTCTCTCCTACCCCTCCCTGGTGTCTTCTGGGTCAGGGACTAACCTTGGGTCTCCTCAGGGACTGTTTGACTGCAGACTAGCTCCACCCATGAGGGACAAGGGCTTGGAGCCTCCATGTGGGTGAGGTGGCTCACGGGGCCCCAGTGCCTGTTTTTCTTTCTTTTTTCCCAATTTCTCCTCTCCCCCCCACCCCTGAAACTTTCACAACCATGTTCTAATGTAATCAGTATTGTCAGAGTCCAGTCCCCTTGGGATGTTCACTGGGGGGTGATGGATGGGCTGTGGATACAGCGGCAGGCCCACATCAGTCACACCTCTCCCAGCTCCAAACCTGACCCGTGAGCACAGCCTGGCTTGGATCATTTGTCTCCATGTGCCAAGGGATTTTCAAACAGCTGTGCAGGCAATCCTTTCAAAGGGGAGCGGAGTTCTGGTTTGCAGCAAGAGTAACACATACCACATGTGCAGCCCTGAGCTCTGAGGTGCTGGGTGTGGTGGCTTCTCCTGCTTGGGCCTGCTGCCTCATCCCCTGGGTCTCTCTTCCCTCACTTCCACCCAAATGGTGACACCCACCATTCAGAGCCAGGCTGAAACAAACTAGGGCGCACACACCATTTCCAGGTTTGACTCCCACCCTCCCCCCAACCAGGCTCATTTGGAAGGCCTGACTTGCTAGTTGTTGGCACTGTTCTAACGGCTATGGGATGAATGGGGGACCCTGGCTGCTGGTGATATAGCACAGGGAGTTCAAACTCTGATGTTATTATCCTGTTTCCAGTTCCTGCTGCTCTCTGCTCCCTGGTTCCCCAGAACGGGAGCAGCCACCCCCTCAGGCGTCTCTGCCATTCACAGAGCTGCTCCACCGCACCTTCCTCACAAGGACAGAGTGAAACCTTCTGTCACTGTGAGCCAAAAATAAACCCTCCTTCCGGTAAGTTGTTTCTACCAGGTAGCTTGACCACAGCCACACAAAGTAACTAATTCACCTTCCTCTCTCTCCCTGAGACTCTCATTTCTATCCCACAGGTAGAGGAACAGTGCTTGGCACAAAAGCCTAGCCCAGCTATGTGGGACCCTGGCCAAGGACATTTCTTTGCACAGATGCAAAACCATGTTCCTTTATTTCTCTGTCCTCTCCCTCTATCTCACACACTCTCTTCCCTGTCCCTCCCTTATAAGATTCGTTCTTCCTTCATTCCCCATTGCTCTGAGGAAGGAAGAATCCAGATCTGAATCTTACCTCAGCTCATTGTGTTGGTAAGGAATAGGCAAAAGACCACAAGGAGCCGAGCGTGGTGGTGCACGCCTTTAATCCCAGCACTCGGGAGGCAGAGGTAGGAGGATCGCTGAGTTCAAGGACACCCTGTGACTACATTCCAGGTCAGCCTAGGCTAGAGTGAGACCCTACCTCAGAAAAACCAAAAAAACAAAACAAAAAAAATGACCACAAGGGTCACAGGCAGTTACCACTACCCATGTCCTTCTGAAGCCCAGGAGAAGCCCTCGGTGGCCCCTTCTTTGTGTGTCCTTCTGTGACCCATCAGAAGCCTGGCCGAGCCCTGGGTGTGTTGGCTCACTGGACAAAATGGGAGGAGTGGTGTCTGTGACAGGAGCAGTGACAGAGGGAGGCCATGAGCAGCCTGGAACTCACTCCTCAGAGCTCTGGGTCAGCTTTGGCTGAACCTGGGTTCCTGGAGGAGATGGCAGAATCTGAGAGGGGCCAGGAGGATGGAACAGAACAGAGCATGGGGCTAGGGAAAAAAAAAAAAGATCTACAAGAGAGAAAAAGACCATAAGAGCAAACACCAAGCATCAGAAGGTGATAATCGATAACAATGACCTGAGGGAGAAGGGAGAGAGAGGGATGAGGCAACGGACCAGGGTGACAGCCACAAAGCAGCCCAGAGCAGAGAGGCGGGGGGGAGCGGGGGGAGAGGGAGGGAGCTCTCCAGGGCCTCGCTGCTCACCCAGCACCCATAGCTACAGGATGGGCCCGGCTCTGAGCTGAGACCCGAAGCTCTGGTGCGCTTTCCTTTTTCCCTCACAGAACTGCCACGCCAAGCTGAAGCAAACGGAAGAAGGCTTGGCCAACCATTCTGCCTCATACCCCACAGCTTATTTGCAGAGAAGGTGCCTTGGGGAGCGGGCCTAGACTTCTGGGCCTTAGGGAGACTGTGTCCAAGTGAGCAGGAAATTCTGAGTCCAGTGGAGGAGGCCAAAAGGTCAGCGGGCATGCTAATGGCACGTTGAAAGATGCCCCATTTCCCTTGCCTGGTTTGGGGTCATGTTGCTAAGACAACAGAAGGCTACAGGTGGACTGAGAACCTTAGGAAATCAGGACTTTCCTGATGTGGTCCCCGCTCACCTGAGAAGTAGGAGTGGGAGTCATGGAGTCCTATCTGTGTCATCTCAGAACTGTGTCTACAGTCTGGGGGACTTCGGCCCAAACATGATCCCCAAGGGTGGCATAAAAACAGACTATTGAGATGCAACCCTTCCCCAGCTTTCGAAGCCCAGCTTCGTCCTTACTACCTCCCTCTCTTCCAGCTTGACTCCCGACACTGTGCAAAGAGAGGAACCAGAGCTCATATCCTTACACACACACACACACACACACACACACACACAGAGTACTCACTATAAAAGTGACCATGAGACCATCTGGAACATGGAAGCCATATTCCTTAGGATGGCACTGAACAACACTACTGTGGCCATTTACTCTTCTCATAGACAAATGTTTTCTTTGAAAAGTCCTTAAAAAAAAAAACAAAATAGACAACAACAAAAAAACCCTGAAAACATGTTAACAACTCAAATAGCAATTTTTAAAGTCTTTTTTTTTTTTTTTTGAGGCAACGTCTCATATCACCCAGACTGGCCTCCTACTGGGTATGTAGCCAAGGATGACCTTGAACTTCTAACCCTCCTGCTTTTATCTTTGCAGTGCTGGGATTACAAGCATGTGCCACCGTGCCTGGTTTTACACAGTGATGAGGCTCAAACCCAGCACCTTGTACATGTTAGGCAAGCACTCTATCAAGCGAGCTGTATCCCCGGCGACTAGAATCAAATATTCTAACAAAATGGAAGTAAAAGACATACTCATTTGATAGTTCTGTGTTGAGAAATGGCAAGGTGGTAAAAGTCGTTGTTTTCCATAGTGAAAGCATTATGTTTGTTTTTAAAAAATATTTATTTATTTATTTATTTATTTATTTATTTATTTATTTATTTGAGAGAGAGAGAGAGAGAGAATGAATGGGCATGCCAGGGCATCCAGCCACTGCAAACAAATTTCAGATGCATGCACCCCCTCGTGCATATGGCTTATGTGGGTCCTGGAGAATTGAACCGGGATCCTTTGGCTTTACAGGCAAACACCTTAACCACTAAGCCATCTCTCCAGCCCAGCATTATGTTTTTCTAATGTGTGGTAGTCTCGGGTTTGGGCTGAGGGGTTTCAGCAGTGTTCATGGTGTTGTGCTGTATGATGGCGTGTGCAAAGCCACATTCATGCGTTCCGAACCGGGGCTGCAGAGCACTTGCACAATCCAGCATGGGTGGGCACTACTGGAAACACCTGGGCTTCATTACGTGTTTCAATTTAATTAATTTTTGGTCATTACATGTTCAGAAACCTTGCACTATTGCCAAATTTTTCGCACCCCCCACATTCCAGTTATGCCATCCTGTGTGGGGTGATGACTCACAGTCATCATGGGAGAAGATGGGCTCTCAATTACTGCTTTGCTTTGAGCATGACTCTGGCCATCCTTTCCCTTGTCATATCGGCTTCGAGGGAGCGAGGGAATTTACAGTCACATTTGTGTCCCACCTCAGTGCATCCAAGGGAGACCATGTGGCGTGCGTTTGCGCAAGTCATCTTATCATGGTTTTCCCAGTCATGTTTCCGTTCCATCTTTCTGTCCTTGTCACCATTACTTGGAGTCGAACAGAACAAACCTGCCTGCAGGATGGTCACAGACTCACTTCTCAGCAGTGCCCTGTAGTTTTCCGTCATAGCTCCTGGCTGCAGGAGCCTCCCAACCAGGATGGCTGCCAGGGCTCCCAGCCCTGCTGCTGATTTTCTTGTCTGTCAGTCCCCACAGAGGCTGGACTAGTTGTCACAGCTATTTGTAGGACTCAACGCCTGGTGGTAAAGAGAAATCAAAGTGGATCCATGTAACAGGGGAATTGGGGTTAAGAACAAATTGTTGTTTAAGAATATTTTTATTTATTTGCAAGCAGAGGAAGAGAGAGAGAGAGAATGGACACCCCAGGGCCTCCAGCTGCTGCAAATTGCCTCCAGATGTATGTGCCACTTTGTGCATGTGGCTTTATATGTGAATTGAGGAAATGAACTCTGGTCATTAGGCTTTGCAGGTAAATGCCTTAACTGCTGAACCATCTCTCCAGCTCGACAGATTTTTTTTTTTGAGGTAGGGTTTCACTCTAGCCCAGGCTGAACTGCTGATCTCTCCAGCTCAACAGATTTTTTTTTTTTTTTGAGTTAGGGTTTCACTCTAGCCCAGGCTGACCTGGAATTCACTGTGTAGTCTCAGGCTGGACTTGAACTCACGGCGATCCTCCTACCTCTGCCTACCAAGCGCTAAGATTAAAGGCACGTGCCACCATGCCCAGCTGACAAAGTTTTTTAAAGAAATTATGAGACCTCTCAGGGCTTTTAAAAAAATTGCCTGCCTGTCCTCTCTTCTTGTCTTCTTTCTTCTCTCCTTCCTACTGTCCCTCCCTCCCTTCCTTCATATGTGTGTCACGTGAACAAGTTTTACATTACTTATTTGAATCTTAGGAGGTGTTTGCTTCTTGGCCACAAAGAGGACTCATAGATGACTGTGGAGATTAAATTAAATTATACACACAAAGCACCTAGCGTATTGCCCGATGCAGCTGAAATACAACGATCATTATTATATCGTTCTCTCAACAAACATTTGTGACATACTATGTATTAAATGTTGCACAAACACAAACATTTCAAAGAAAATTTTCTTCATTTAAAATACACATGACAGTAGTTTGGAAGCAGAGAGGTACTGAGTTCATATTCATGGTGAGCAGCTGCTAAAATGCTGGACAAGCTAGGGAGGGCACGCTGCTTTATGTCAGAAGCCTTCCAGAGTGTCCCCTCCTCTCACCTCACTCTGTGGTGCCTTTCTCTGGCCTCTGAGACCCTTCTTCTCTGGTATGGTGTTTCCTGCAGGGTCATCCCCTAGCCTGGCTACTCTCAGGCATGAATGACTTCAGTTGTCCAATTGCCACTATATTTATGCAGATCAGCCTTCAAGGCTGGATCTTGGTGTTGCATTTTTCATCCCACGCTTTGTGTGTGTGTGATGGCGGCCCATTCTCCAGGTCTCCCTTTTAGCTGCTGTGGATCTGTTGTATCTCTGGCTGCCACAGGCTCTAAACACTCCCATGCAGCAGTGCCCTGGTGATTAATCTGTGGCTAGTTTCCTCCTATCCCCTTGAGCATATGCAAAGCCCATTCATCAAGATGTCCAGGTAGCTGGAGCAAACAATTTCAGCCAGGGCCGTGCTGGGGGCTGTGGCATTGTCTCAGGGTTTGCTGTGGTCTATGTAATTACTTGGGACTCTTCAGCCTTCTAAAGACCCTATAACCAGGCTTTTCTGTAAACCCCTTTCCTCTCTTCCCTACCATGCACTGCTGTAGATGTGAATCCTAGGCTAGTGTTAGCCTCTTTCCTGACCTTGACAACAAATAGATGGTCTTAAGCTGAGGTTTGTAGGAGTGTTTAGGCCACTAGGAAGAACCTGCTTCCGGAAGCTCAGAGGAACTTCAGTATATTTCTAAAGCGAAAGATGGTCCCTTTCACAGGAAGCATTAAGGAAGAGGAAAAGGCTTACGTTCTTAGAGAGATGTCTCAGGGATCTGAATGGCCTCCTCCCGTCTGTGCCCTATGTAAGGAGAGCACTTACAGATGCAAGAGATCTTAGCCAATCTCTGTCTCAGTACCCCCACCCAAGCCATGCGTCGCTTTGCTTCTTTCTTTCTTTCTTTCTTTCTTTCTTTCTTTCTTTCTTTCTTTCTTTCTCTCTTTCTCCCCTTCCATCCTTCCTTCCTTCCTTCCTTCCTTCCTTCCTTCCTTCCTTCCTTCCTTCCTTCAGCACATGCAGTGCTGGGATTACAAGCATGTGCCACCGTGCCTGGTTTTACACAGTGATGAGGCTCAAACCCAGCACCTTGTACATGTTAGGCAAGCACTCTATCAAGCGAGCTGTATCCCCGGCGACTAGAATCAAATATTCTAACAAAATGGAAGTAAAAGACATACTCATTTGATAGTTCTGTGTTGAGAAATGGCAAGGTGGTAAAAGTCGTTGTTTTCCATAGTGAAAGCATTATGTTTGTTTTTAAAAATATTTATTTATTTATTTATTTATTTATTTATTTATTTATTTATTTGAGAGAGAGAGAGAGAGAGAGAATGAATGGGCATGCCAGGGCATCCAGCCACTGCAAACAAATTTCAGATGCATGCACCCCCTCGTGCATATGGCTTATGTGGGTCCTGGAGAATTGAACCGGGATCCTTTGGCTTTACAGGCAAACACCTTAACCACTAAGCCATCTCTCCAGCCCAGCATTATGTTTTTCTAATGTGTGGTAGTCTCGGTTTTGGGCTGAGGGGTTTCAGCAGTGTTCATGGTGTTGTGCTGTATGATGGCGTGTGCAAAGCCACATTCATGCGTTCCGAACCGGGGCTGCAGAGCACTTGCACAATCCAGCATGGGTGGGCACTACTGGAAACACCTGGGCTTCATTACGTGTTTCAATTTAATTAATTTTTGGTCATTACATGTTCAGAAACCTTGCACTATTGCCAAATTTTTCGCACCCCCCACATTCCAGTTATGCCATCCTGTGTGGGGTGATGACTCACAGTCATCATGGGAGAAGATGGGCTCTCAATTACTGCTTTGCTTTGAGCATGACTCTGGCCATCCTTTCCCTTGTCATATCGGCTTCGAGGAGCGAGGGAATTTACAGTCACATTTGTGTCCCACCTCAGTGCATCCAAGGGAGACCATGTGGCGTGCGTTTGCAAAGTCATCTTATCATGGTTTTCCCAGTCATGTTTCCGTTCCATCTTTCTGTCCTTGTCACCATTACTTGGAGTCGAACAGAACAAACCTGCCTGCAGGATGGTCACAGACTCACTTCTCAGCAGTGCCCTGTAGTTTTCCGTCATAGCTCCTGGCTGCAGGAGCCTCCCAACCAGGATGGCTGCCAGGGCTCCCAGCCCTGCTGCTGATTTTCTTGTCTGTCAGTCCCCACAGAGGCTGGACTAGTTGTCACAGCTATTTGTAGGACTCAACGCCTGGTGGTAAAGAGAAATCAAAGTGGATCCATGTAACAGGGAATTGGGGTTAAGAACAAATTGTTGTTTAAGAATATTTTTATTTATTTGCAAGCAGAGGAAGAGAGAGAGAGAGAATGGACACCCCAGGGCCTCCAGCTGCTGCAAATTGCCTCCAGATGTATGTGCCACTTTGTGCATGTGGCTTTATATGTGAATTGAGGAAATGAACTCTGGTCATTAGGCTTTGCAGGTAAATGCCTTAACTGCTGAACCATCTCTCCAGCTCGACAGATTTTTTTTTTTTTTTTTTTGAGGTAGGGTTTCACTCTAGCCCAGGCTGAACTGCTGATCTCTCCAGCTCAACAGATTTTTTTTTTTTTTTGAGTTAGGGTTTCACTCTAGCCCAGGCTGACCTGGAATTCACTGTGTAGTCTCAGGCTGGACTTGAACTCACGGCGATCCTCCTACCTCTGCCTACCAAGCGCTAAGATTAAAGGCACGTGCCACCATGCCCAGCTGACAAAGTTTTTTAAAGAAATTATGAGACCTCTCAGGGCTTTTAAAAAAATTGCCTGCCTGTCCTCTCTTCTTGTCTTCTTTCTTCTCTCCTTCCTACTGTCCCTCCCTCCCTTCCTTCATATGTGTGTCACGTGAACAAGTTTTACATTACTTATTTGAATCTTAGGAGGTGTTTGCTTCTTGGCCACAAAGAGGGACTCATAGATGACTGTGGAGATTAAATTAAATTATACACACAAAGCACCTAGCGTATTGCCCGATGCAGCTGAAATACAACGATCATTATTATACGTTCTCTCAACAAACATTTGTGACATACTATGTATTAAATGTTGCACAAACACAAACATTTCAAAGAAAAATTTTTCTTCATTTAAAATACACATGACAGTAGTTTGGAAGCAGAGAGGTACTGAGTTCATATTCATGGTGAGCAGCTGCTAAAATGCTGGACAAGCTAGGGAGGGCACGCTGCTTTATGTCAGAAGCCTTCCAGAGTGTCCCCTCCTCTCACCTCACTCTGTGGTGCCTTTCTCTGGCCTCTGAGACCCTTCTTCTCTGGTATGGTGTTTCCTGCAGGGTCATCCCCTAGCCTGGCTACTCTCCAGGCATGAATGACTTCAGTTGTCCAATTGCCACTATATTTATGCAGATCAGCCTTCGAAGGCTGGATCTTGGTGTTGCATTTTTCATCCCACGCTTTGTGTGTGTGTGATGGCGGCCCATTCTCCAGGTCTCCCTTTTAGCTGCTGTGGATCTGTTGTATCTCTGGCTGCCACAGGCTCTAAACACTCCCATGCAGCAGTGCCCTGGTGATTAATCTGTGGCTAGTTTCCTCCTATCCCCTTGAGCATATGCAAAGCCCATTCATCAAGATGTCCAGGTAGCTGGAGCAAACAATTTCAGCCAGGGCCGTGCTGGGGGCTGTGGCATTGTCTCAGGGTTTGCTGTGGTCTATGTAATTACTTGGGACTCTTCAGCCTTCTAAAGACCCTATAACCAGGCTTTTCTGTAAACCCCTTTCCTCTCTTCCCTACCATGCACTGCTGTAGATGTGAATCCTAGGCTAGTGTTAGCCTCTTTCCTGACCTTGACAACAAATAGATGGTCTTAAGCTGAGGTTTGTAGGAGTGTTTAGGCCACTAGGAAGAACCTGCTTCCGGAAGCTCAGAGGAACTTCAGTATATTTCTAAAGCGAAAGATGGTCCCTTTCACAGGAAGCATTAAGGAAGAGGAAAAGGCTTACGTTCTTAGAGAGATGTCTCAGGGATCTGAATGGCCTCCTCCCGTCTGTGCCCTATGTAAGGAGAGCACTTACAGATGCAAGAGATCTTAGCCAATCTCTGTCTCAGTACCCCCACCCAAGCCATGCGTCGCTTTGCTTCTTTCTTTCTTTCTTTCTTTCTTTCTTTCTTTCTTTCTTTCTTTCTTTCTTTCTTTCTCTCTTTCTCCCCTTCCATCCTTCCTTCCTTCCTTCCTTCCTTCCTTCCTTCCTTCCTTCCTTCCTTCCTTCAGCACAAAGCCATCTGAATCATTTATTTACCTACCTCACAGATATGTATGGCTCGGGACACAAGATCACCAGCCTTCACCGTGATGATGTATCATGGCAAAGTAGTTCTCTAGCAACATGGAGAAATGAAAAAGTTGCAGACATAGCATCAAGATCATCTCAACACTATAAAGCCTAAAAATCCCAAAACATCACTTTTTAAGGGGTTATCATGCAAGGGAGGCTTTGTTCAAAGGGACATTATATCTTTCTTTTTTTTTTTGAGTTGAAACAATTTTTAATATTTTTTCCTTTTTTCTTCATTGACAACTTCCTTAATTGTAGACACTATCCCATGGTACCTCCCCCCACTTTCCCCTTTGAAACTCCACCTTCCATCCTATCTCCTCCCTCTCTCAATCAGTCTCTCTTTTCAGTTTGATGTCATCATCTTTTCCTCCTATTATGATGGTCTTGTGTAGGTAGTGTCAGGCACTGCGAGGTCATGGATATCCAGGCCATTTGTGTCTGGAGGAGCACGCTGTAAGGAGTCCTACTCTTCCTTTGGCTCTTACATTCTTTCCGCCCCCTCTTCCACAAGGGCCTCGGCAATGGCCTATAATGTTTTGGGGGTATCCGTGACCTCCCTGGCCAATAACTCACTGGAAGGTATCCCATCCCTGGCACTGAAAATTTTCTAGTAACATTCTATGGCTTCTGAGTGTTCCATTGTCCAGAAAAGTAGGTTTCCATATGATTTATTTATATCTTCTAAGATTTTGATTAGCCCTCCCTCCACCTTTCCTTTACTCAATTAATGGCCTTAACTCAGTGATCTCTTTAGTTCACTCAGTGCTTGCTTTGCAGAACATAGAGAGAGCTCGTTCTGTGGGGATGAGAGAAAGGCGGAAAGGCCTAGAGCTTGAGATCCCATGAGCTTCTGGTGCAGCGTCTACAGGTTGAGCCTCTCTGAGTTGGAGAAAGAACCGGAAGGGAACTTCCAGAATGAGAAGGTGTTCCTGATGCCAGATGCTCCACAAGACTATCTTCTCGTAGTGTGTGTGTGTGGCATGCATGTGGTATCCATGTTCTCACGCATGTGGAGGCTGAAGGTTGATGTGAGGTGTCTTTCTCCATCACTCTCCCCCTTAGTTTTTGAGACAGGGTTTCCCACTGAGCCCCAAACTTCACTGATTCCACTAGACTAGCTAGTCAGCAAGCCCCAGAGAGCGTCCTGCCTTCCTCTCACCAGCACTGGAATTACAGCTACATATTGTTGTGCCTGGCTTTTTACACAGGAGTCGGGGATCTCAGCTCAGGTCCTCATGCCTACGTGGTAAGCACTTTACTGACTGAGCCATCTCCCCAGCCCCTGCTTTATTTTTACATTACTGTCCTTGGTGAAGTTAAGACTTCTACCCAAAACTAGGAGGAGATAGGGCTATAGGCTTGGAAGGGAACTCCACCATGGGACATGAGAAGCCAGCAGGGTGAAAGAACAACCCTAGAAGCATCGTGAGGATAGAGGATAGAAAGAAAATTCACTTGATGAGTATTATCGATGATAATATCTGTCATTCAGCATTCTCAACACAGCAGCAACCACAGTAAACGGCTGGGCTGGTGTAGGGTGGGAAAGTGGAGACAGAGGTGCTTCAAGTTCAGGGAGCAAAGGAGTTGAGATGAGGGGAAGGGCAGGGACTGTGGGCTGAAGAACTCGGGGACGAGGGCAGAGAGCTAGGGGAGCCATCAGGGAGGCGCTAAGAGCTGTGTCCAGAGCAGCTCTTAGGATGCCCGAGGAGATAAAGCCTTTGGCAGGATGAGCACATCCTGGCTTCCTTGGGAGAAGTTTACCCCTTTTCCCTGGTACTGCTTTTGTCTACGGAGAGATCCCGATTTGGATGCGGAATCGTGCATTCAGGACTGAAGCGCCTGGGGAAAATGACCTCTCAGGGATATCACTTCCTTGTGCCCTCTGGAGTCTAGACCACATGATCTGGATGCAGTGAACTCCAGCTCTCAGCCTGCTTCCTTCCTGTACATCCCCAAGAGAAATGGAGACTTCTAGAAGTCACTCATGCCTGAAGATTCAGGGTTTAAGCAGGAAGGATCAAAGATGGAAAGGCAACTGCTGTGGCCTGACCTGGCTTGCTGGCTGTCCACGGGAGATGCCACCCAAGCTTGAAGCAGGAGGAAGGGTGCCATTTCTTGTTGGCAATGGGTATGGAGACATTGTCTGTGCCCAACTTGGACTCCCCTGACGTGACCTGATCCACTCAAAGCCAACAAGTCCTAGAATCTCCAGTGCACTTTCTGACTCTCCACTTAAGATTTTCTTGGCATGAAAACATCAAAGGTCTTGGGAGATTATTTCTCCATCCTCCACAGTGGCGACCAATGCACACGTGATCACCGGGATGGCGCTCCGGAACACACTGGTTTCCCTGCCTCCGAGGCACCAGATTGGTGGCCTTGAACCTGATGGCTCGACCTGAATGTGCAACAATAGCCACAGGAGTTGGGCAGGTAGAAGGAGAAGGCTGACAGGAACTAGGGTGGAATGTTTTCTTGACCCCAGCTGGAGTTCAGCTTATATCCTAAAGCAGAAGGATTAATAACCAGGGTAATTTGACCCCCATCAGAATGTAACTACAGATATGGTCTTATTGAATGAAATAGTTGATCCTGTCTGCATTTAGCTCATTTATGAATTACCGTGCAGGGCTTGTCAAAGCGCTATTTCCGAATGAGCTGCTTGCTGGGCGCAGCCGGGCTCTCCAGGGCCTCTTCAACAGAGCCAGGGGGCAGCTGTCTGGGCGCTTTCCTATTGGGGAGCTGAGTCCTCCCTGGACTGATGATGCAGTGGAGGAAAAGGACCTCTGTGTGTGCCTGTGGCTTCTGGGGGAGGAGGGAGGGTGGAGTTCATTGAGAATAGCAGTTGTTGGAGTGGGTGGGTGCACAGGGAAGCATTATGGAAAAAGGCTTTGGAGCAAATCGAAGGTTCATTGCAAGCCTAGGACTTAAAGTCTTGTGGGAACAGGGGGCAGCAGGAGGAGGAGGAAAGGCAGGTGAGGAGAGGGCACCTGGCTGTTGGTGTGCTCCAGCTCCCAGCAGGCATGTACCCAGGGATTTTCAGCCTGGTCCTGGTGCAAGTTCCAAAGCCAGGAGCACCACTGCTGAGCAGGGAGCAAAGATGAAAGGGTTTCCAACCAGCCAGTGATATGATTAGAGATTTTCCCCTGGGGAAGCCACCCCTGGGGCATAACTGGAGATGCAGTGCCCTCCCTCTGAGAACTGAAGCCTGGGCACAGGGAGGGAGCCTGATTGGTGGGCGGAGCCTGTAGCAACCCAGCAGGGGAGGGGAGAGGAGGGGAAGGGGAGAGGCGTGCCTCACCCTCCAAGCAGGTGGGCCCTGTGGATGTCTCCCACGAATCCCCAGCCAGGCTCTGAGGGGCGCACAGCGGCCCTGGGGGGAGGGTGGGAATCGCCTTCACTGGCAGTCCCTCTTAGCAGTCCCAGGCTTAAGGGAAAAAGGGGGTAAAGCTTCCTTTCAGAAACTTCAGGAAGCACCCCTCCATTATTGGAAAAATTTGGAAAAGCAGTGTCTGGCATTCCCAAAGGCAGCTGACAGAAGGGTCCAGATTGTTGTTGGTGGTGGTGGGGACAGGCATGGTGACCATAGAATTATTTTGGTGTTTAGGGTCTCACTCTAGCCCAAGCTGACCTAGAGCTCACTCCTTATGCCAGGCTGGCTTCGAATTCATAGCAGTCCTCTTTCAGCCTCCCAAGTGGACCACAGCCTTTAATAAAAGCTTCTTACCCAGTTTCCACCTTCCCTTCCTCCTAACCTGTCCTCAGTAAACTCAAAGAATTTGGAGCTCCAAATCCCTTTTCCAACAGGGCAAGATGGGCAATGGAGCCCTAGCTTCTGCTAAGGAGGCCAGGCAAGCTTCCCGGCATGGATTTGGCCTCCTGGGCCTGCTCGCATCGCCATGGCAACAAGTTCTTCCCCTGGGAATAAGGACTCCTGAATATGGAGCCAAGTGGAAAGGGACCCGCTGCTTGCCAGCTGGGGCTTCAGGCATGAGGTGAGGGGAGGTGGGCTGCTGCAGGGCTTGGGGGTTGGGGCAGGCTGAGCTTGAGCCACAACCCTGAGTGTGGATGGGTCCTAAGCTGTTTTTAGAGTCAGATGGGGCCACACATGCTGGACACGTGACATTATGTGTTCTCCTTGCTGCCAGTGTGCAGATGTGTTTGCTGACAACACTGGCCTGGACCTGGAGGACTTTGGCTTCTGTGAGCGATCGCTAACCTCCCCCAGATGATGGGACAGAACAATAACCTGTTGGGGGACAGAAGTTAAAACTCTGGGGTTCAGTTCTATGTGACTAAAGCCATTGAGTGCTTTGTACAATTTTTTTTCCAAGTTTTCAAGCACTTTTATAAATCACAAGTTACATTTCTCCTCACTCAGAATAGTATAAAGTAGTGAAAATGAGCTACAGCTTCTAATGGTAGAAATGTAATCCAGGCTGGCCTCTAATTCCTGGACTGGGATTGCAGGCATGCACCACCACGTGTGGCTTCATCCGTTCAGAAGATTCTGTACACTTGCATGCACATGGATACAGTGTACTAACTAAAGTAGGTTACACCATACATAATGCATACCACATGAATTCACTTAGCTTGACACAGCGTGGAAAGATGTAGAAGATCTGTGTTATTATTTTTGATGGCATAATAAAATATATCAAAATCTATTAACCAATTTGCTATTGCTGGAAATTTAATTTGCCTCCCAAATTTTGCTCTTCTACATGGTTATAAACATCTATGCATATATTTTTGCACATTTAGCCTGTTTTCTTTAGGTAAACTTTGAGAAGTAGAATTAGTAGGTCGGAGGACACAGGAATTTAAAACTGTGATGCACATTCCTATATTTGGAATCTGGAATTTTTAAGGAGCCAGAGAAGTTTAATTCTCTCCATCCATATTAGGAATGATGCCTTTTAATGGGCAATTCTTAAATCCCAAAGCAAAACAAGAATTTGGGTGTAGGGCTTTTCAGTTTTTTTCTTTCTTAGAGATGATTTTGAAGGCACTCTGCATAGTGAGGTTACTGCTGAGGGCAGATGGGGCTCGGTGTGGCTGGGGATCCTCAGAGACCACAGAGAATATCCCTTCTAACTGTTAGTGACAGCAGGGAACTCCTGCCTGCCGTTCTCTGCTGTTATTCAGGAAGTGTGTGCAGGTACATTCTGAAGTAGGTCAAGGGGATGTGGCTGGAGCACCTACAGCCTCAGCTCCCAATGAATTATGACTCCTTCCTAGATCCCATGCCAAGGAGTGAGGTTAGCCCAGGACAAAATTGCATAATGGATCAAGATTTTCTTCTGGCCCTTCACCTTACCTCCTGGTTCCCTAAGCCATGTTTGGGTGCCAACTCCAGTGTAGGATTTAACCCTTCAAGGCCCAGAGAAGGTTTGGCTGATCCCAACAAGTTGGAGTGTCGGAAATTGCAACGTGCTGCTCTGCCAGGCACGTTCGCATTTCAAGAGAAGAATCTAAAGGGGAGGCAATTCTCAATTGAAAGAACCAACGAGAATGCCGGCGTTTTCGACACTAAAATGTGGCAGCTTTTAAAGCTCAGTTGGCCTGGCAGGGGCCACCTAAGCCTGAGGCTGGCTCCACAGAGGAATTCTCTTGTTTTCTGTCCTAACCTGTGACAGGTGAGAGATGAGAAGGCAGGCCTCCCTAAAAGAATGATATTTGCTTACCTGTGGATTTTAGAAAGTTGGGCAAGAGAAAGGACACTGGGTTGAATTTGTTGCTGGGAGGAATGAGAAAGACGTGAGCCTCTCAGGAAAGAAAGGAAAACGATGAGCTTTTAAGGGAAAAGACATATTGCTTCTAACAACTTCCATAAATATAGACAATATATCATGATCATAATCCCTTCCCGCTACCCCCTTTTCCCGCTCCCAAGTCCCCTCTTCACTAAACCCTTCTTTCCAGCTCTCTTCTGTTTTGATGTCATCAGTTTTTCCTTGTGTTATGCAGGTCTTGTAGGTAGCATCAGCCACTGTGAGGTCGTGAATACTATGTCCACTTTGTGTGTAGAAGACAGGATGATAGGAAATCCTCTCCTTCCTTTGGCTCTTACATTCTTTCTGCCATCTCTTCTGCAATGGTCCCTGAGCCTTGGAGGGTGTGATGGAGATGCCTCAGTGCTGAACACTCCACTGTCACAAGAAGAGGTGTTGAGTGGGAGAGAATAAAGAAGGAACTTACCTAGCCCTGGGCTAAGTGAGGCACTTGGATGAGGGATTTCTAGCTACAGGTGGCATCATGACACCTGTTCAGTCTTTACTTGCTAATTTCCTCTCTTGCCTGCATCCATGGGTGGGGGGGTGGGTCTCTTCCTGTCTGTACTCAAGACACTGATGCTGCTTGGCACTCTGTCCCAAGATCTTTTTTTCCTTCTCCAGCTGTACACATTCTCTGAACATCTCTGCACCTCCCCAGCATATGCAGATGCTGTGTGGCTGTTTGGCTCATGGTACCTACTCAGGCCCACCCACTGCAGAAGTTGGTTGAAGTTTGGACAATGGGAAGAATCCTAGGGTAGACATAGTTCTCTTCAGCCTATGTGCTCACTGGTTATCTGCACACTGGGAAGTGAGTATGCCCAGCTACGCTGTGGGCTGTTTGAGGTCGAGAGCTTTGTGGGTGTTTACTTTCCTATTAGCCACATGTGGCCGCCATCAGACACTGGTCGGACAGGCCATGTAGGAATTTCTGAGCTAATTCCACTTGGGGGCCATGAGAACATAAGGTCTTGCTTCTCACCGGCATCTTTCTTTTCAGCACTCACCCACAGTTCCTCGTAGCCATTTGCTGACCTGATCTAATGGCCATGTCTCAGTTCTCATTCTCTCGGCAGTGTCTGGCACCACATTCAGTCACACCATCTTGAAACGTAATCTTCTCTTGGCTTTCATCACATCCCACTCTCTGGTGGCTCTTCTGTCCAATGAACTGTTCCCTTTCATCTCCTAAACATAGTTCTCCCCCAAGACTCAGTCCTTCAGAGAGGCATGAGGTAGTGGAAAGAATGCAGGTTTTGGAGCCAGAGCGACTGTGTTTGATTCTGGGCTGCATCATTTATTAGCTGGTGACCTCTCTGAGCCTCAGTTTTCTACACTGTAATGCAGATAATCATGAGGGTTGAAGACACTGTAGGTTGAGGGCTTGATACAAGGTAGTTACTTGTTGCGTGGCAGTTACAGGTGTCCCTGGGTGGCTCTGCTGCATAGTGAGTATCCCACCACCCTTCACCCCCCCCCACTCACTTCTGGGGGGAGGAGAGCCAGCTCTCTTGCTCCAATCCGACTTCACTTCTACATCTGGTCCTTGTCTCCACGTATCTGCTAAGTGTTCCCACTTTTGATGTCCTGCCACGACCCCAACAACGGCCTGCACAAACCAACCTTGTCATCTTTTCCTCCCTCTCTCCAAAGTTTTCTCCTGCCAGAATCTCCACACTGCTATTTCCCAGACACTCTGGCATGAAAGCTTAGGAGACTCTTGAATTCACTTCCAAACTCGCTATTTGGAAGTGATGATGGTTATGGGTAGAATAACTCCGCCATGTGTTTCTGACTTACTCCAGGGCCACTTTGAAGTAAGACATTATACAAATGAGGTCAGGAGGGGCAAAGTAATTGGCCTGAAGAGAGAGTGTTCAGCAGAATGGACTCAAATCTTGGGTTTGTCCCATTTCATGGAGATTCCCTCCAGGGAATCAAAGGCTGGCTGCATGTCCCACTAAGTCATGATTGGGGGGTCTCTCCATCATCCAAACAAGCTGGGCCATCTTTCCCATGTCTCCTCTCTCTCACATCTCCCTCTTCATAATACTCATGGGCACCCCAATCTGATGCCACCTCTCCTGCAATCTCGCTCCCATTCTAGTCCTGGAATGCCACTCACTGTTGCCATCAGGTACCATGAGTGTCTGTGGCACAAGCCATGTGTTAGACCTCTCTCCCCCCCAGCTTTCATCTCTCTCCTGGATCTCCTTCTACATCTCACCATTCTGAATTAGTGCCATTTGCTTCAACGTCCCTTGAATGCTGACAATCTTCAGGTTTTATTCCATGCCACCTTTTCTTTCCTGATGACATATTCTCCTTGGTTCTCTCTTCCTCCTTTGCTTTGGAATATGTTCCAATTCCAAATTTCTCTTCCTCTAGCCAGAAATTACTCCTCAGCTTAAAATACCCATCACTGACCGTCACTGACTCGAATTCCCATCCTGGCTCCATCACACTAGCCACGTGACTGAGCTGGGTTGACATTTGTCAGTGTCACCAGCACATAGAATGGTCAGTTGTTTATTCAAGCACTGTTCTGAGTCTGTCTGTGTTTCTGAATGAGCTTGACATCCACCAATGACAGTGGTGTAAACAGTTGGCATGGGTCACTCGAGCTTCCGCCAGTGTTTGCTCTTGATGCCAACTGTCCATGAATATGTAGAGGACTTACTGAGTCATTGTTTTAAAAGTACTTTTATCATCATTATAAAATTTCTAGTATGAACATATTGAATAGTGGTCATATTCCCATTGGGTTGTACTCATATCCTGTCTCGCCCAGCCCCATTTGACCCCTCCCCAGTGGGGTTGGTGGTATTTACTTTGCGGCCATAAACACAACAGTTGGTCTCATTGTGGGGGACAATGTCTTGGAATACACTTCCTCCCCCCCCCCCGTGCCACTTACAATCTTCCCACCCCCTCTTACACAATATTTCCCGAGCCTTGGTGGGTGGATCATAAATCTCCTTTAGTGTTGAGCTTTCTGTATCCTCTGAATTTCTTCTTTGACAAATGTTTTCATCTCCTCAGTGTCTGCTACCATCTCCCTGGAGGAGGTTGTCAGGCTGTCAGTGAGAACTCTAGGTCTACTCCAGTGATGGGCTCTTGGGAACCACTGGGTCTCTGGATCTCTGATTTGCTAGGAGTTCAGTGACCTCTGTGTCTATCTCCTTTACCCTTGTGCTGATATCAGGTTTACCAAGAAAGCAGCACTCTTGCTCATTTCCCCAATTATTCTATGGTTTCAGCTGGGGCCCTGGTGAAGAGCAATGGGCTGATTCTCTCCTCAGATTCTGTGTCCATTTGAAAAAGAGAAGTAGATTCTCCAGTGGAGAGTGAAGTCAGCACCAGTTAAATAGGATAACCATTGTTAGTTTACAGAGACTTTAATAGGTGTCGGCCCTCTTGCAGCCCAAGATTGGTGGGAGCTTGATATTGGAGAGCAAACTCGTTATTTGGATATGATTCTGACTTGTTTCCCAGTTCCAGCTATGGGTTCCTTTCCACTGAGTGGATCTGTTAGTCAATCCAAGAGCAACTGGTTACCCACCATGGCTGTGTGCCACTATTACACTTGGGTGAGCATCACGACAGGTTGTTTGCTGCTGAGTAGCTTAGACCTCCAGTTGCTTAGACAGATTTTGGCTATTTTACACCAGTAGCTTGTGTAGTACCTTCTGGTACTAGACAAGCTAACTGTCTGGGGACTGACTCTCTTCCAGTTTCCAGCCAGATCTCTCCATGTTCTGTACTGACAGCATATGGTGTCTTCAGCAGCAGGGTCTTACCATTAACCTCTGGTGGGTAATCAAGTGCTCTGACAGAAGTCTGTCTTGTTTTGGGAAACCTTGTTGGTCTCTCTGATCAACAGCTCATTGTGGGTGTTAACCGCATCCTTGTACTGGGAGTTATAGGCCAGTGCCAAGGGAAAAGAAGGAAGAAAAAGAAAAGATAATTCAAAAGAGAAAGAAGGAGAGGAGGAGAGAGAAAAATAGGAGAAAATTAAGGTTAGACTTCACTTTACCCTCTCCAGGGCCCTGTTTTTTGGGTGTTCCTTCTAAGGTCTTAATAAGGGTTTAAACTTTTAGTCTGTCTTTCAGGATATAGGATGTTATAGTGCCGTTTCCATTTGGGTCCAGTTTTGTGTCCCCCCCCTTACCTTCCACTCCAGCCTCACCCTCCCTATTGTCCAGTCCTTGAGATGACTAGGTATGTCAGCATCTCGGGCTGATCCAGGTTAGGAGGCACAGATGAGTGAGACCATGCAAAGATTGTCTTTCTGTGATTGGTTGAGTTCACTGAGAATGACCTGTTCCAAGTTTGACCATTTTCTTCAGATATCATTGTGTCATTTTTCCTTATTGCTAAGTACAATTCCATCATGTGAATATGCCACACCTTAGTTATCCATTCATCTAATGATGGACATCTGGGTTGATTTCAGCTCTTAGCTATTATGAATTGAGCAGCTATAAACATGGTTGAGCAAATGTCTCTGAACTGAGGCATGGAGTTTTTAGGGTAAATGCCCAGTAAGGGAATAACTGGGTCTGTTGGTAGATCTATAGTCAACCTTTTCAGGAGCCTCCATATTGCTTTCCATAGCAGTTGTACCATCTTACATTCCCACCAACAGTGAATGATGGTTCCTAGTTCTTCATGTCCTCACCAACATTTGTTTTCATTAGATTTTTTAATGTTTTTTATCCTTACTGGGGTAAGGTGGAATCTCATAGTTGTTTTAATTTGCATTTCTCTGATGCTTGAACTTTTTCTTTTTTTAGTTTTTATTTTTTGTTGACAACTTCTATACTTACAGACAATAAACCATGATATTTCTCTCCCCTCCCCCTTCCCTTCAGAATTCCACTCTCCATCACATCCCTTCCCTCTCTCCATTAGTCTTTTTAAAATTGATGTCATCATCTTTTTCTCCTATTATGAGGGTCCTGTGAAGGTATTGCTAGGCACTGCAAGGTCATTGATATTGAGGCCAATTTCTGTCTGGACAGTTGCACTGTAAGGAGTGGCTCTTACATTTTTTCCACCACCTCTTCCACAATGGACCCTGAACCTTGGAGGGTGTGATATAGATGTTTCAGTGCTGGACATTCCTCCATCCCTTCTTCTCAGCACTATGTTACCTTTTGGGTCATCCCAGTGGTCACTGCCATCTGAAAAGAGAAACTTCTTTAACCAGAAGTAAGAGTAGCATTAATATATGAATATGATCATTAGGTGTAGTGCTTTCAGGGCAGTTTGGTGGGAATAATATATACATTTAGTCAGACAAGAGCAGGCTTTATACCCCTAAGGCTCAAACATTTTCTTAAGTGTGTGTTTGCCATTTGTATTTCTTCCTCTGAGAACTCCCTGTTCAGTTTTCTGCCCCACTTTGTGAGTGGATTGTTTGACTTTTTATTGTTTAGGTTTTTGAGTTATTTATAGATTCTAGAAATTAGGCCTCTGTCATTGTATAGCTGGCAAAATTTTTCTCCCATTCTATGGGTAGTCTATTGGCTCTGCTTATTGTATGTTTGTCTGTGATAAAACTTCTCAGCTTCCTGAGATCTCAATGGTTGAGTGATTGTTTATGTTCCTGAGATACTGCGGTTTTGTTAAGGAAGTCTTTCCCCACTCCTTTATTGTGGAAAGCTCCTCCTATTTTTTCTTCCAGTACTATCAGCCTTTCTGCTTCTATTGAGGTCCTTGATCCATTTGGACTTGATTTTTGTGCATGGTGAGATGTAGGGGTCTAGTTTCATTTTTCTGTATATGGTTATCCAGTTTGTCCAGCACCATTTGTTAAAGATGCTGTCTTTTCCAGACTACATTGTTAGTGCCTTTGTCGAAGATCAGGTAGCTGTAGTTACTTGACCTAAAGTCTGGGTCCTTGATTCTGTTCCATTGGTCTATATTCTGGATTTTATGCCAGTACCATGTTGTTTTTGTTACTATGGTTTTGTAATATAGCTTTAGATCAGGTATGGTGATGCCTCCAGAGGTGTTTCTTTTTCTGAGGATATGCTTGGATATCCAAGGCCTGCTGCCATTCCATATTAATTTTGAGATTTTTTTTATATCTCTGTGAAGAAAAATGCTAGGATTTTTATTGGTATCGCATTAAATGTGTATAATGCTTTTGGTAAGATCACCATTTTCACAATGTTAATTCTGCCTATCCAGGAGCATAAGAGGTCTTCCCATTTTCTCAAGTCCTCCTTAATTTCTTTCTTGAGTGTTTTTATGATTTCATTATATAAGTCTTTCACATCCTTGGTTAGTGTTATTCCAAGGTATTTTTTGTTGTTGTTGCTATTGAAAATGGGACAATGTTGCTAATTTATTTCTCTGTATCTGTCCTTTGCATATAGAAAGGCTAATGATTTTTATACATTGATTTTGTATTTGCTACTTTGCTGAAGGAATTAATCACATTTAAGAGATTTGAGATGGAGGTGCTTAGGTCACTTATGCATAGAATCATGTCATCTGCGAATAGGGCTAACTTAACTTCTTCCTTTCCAACTTGTATCCCTTTTCTTTCTTTCTCCTGTCTTATTGCTTGAGCTAGGACTTCCAGTACTATGTTGAAGAGCAGAGGAGAGAGTGGACACCCTGGTCTTGTTCCTGATCTCAATGGGAATTCCTTAGGTCTCTCCCCATTAAGTATTATTTGGGCTTTAGGATCTTTATATATAGCCTTTATTATGTTGACATATAGACCGTCCATGCCTATTCTCTACAATGTTTTGATCATGAAGTGATACTGTATTTTGTCAAAGGCCTTTTCTGCATCTATTGAGATGATCATGTGGTTTTTGTGTTTAAGCTTGTTTATGTAGTGTATTACATTGACAGATTTCTGTATGTTCAGCCAACCCTACATTCTTGGGATAAAGCCTACTTGATCAAGGTGGATAATGCTTTTGATGTGTTTGTTGAATTTGGTTTGCGAGGATTTTGTTCAGAATCTTTGTGTCTAAGTTCATCAGGCAAATAGGCCTATAGTTTTCTTTTCTTGTTGTATCTCTGTCTGGTTTTGGTATTAGTGTGATACTAGCTTCATAAAAGGAGTTGGGGAAGTCTTCTCTGTTTTCCGATTATGTGGCACAGTTTGAGAAAAATTGATTTCAGTTCTTCCATGAAAGTTTGATAGAATTTGACCGAGAAGCCATCTGGTCCTGGACTTTTCTTTTTGGGGAGGTGTTTGATTACCTTTTCAATCTCAGTGGGTGTGATAGGTTTGTTTAGGAGATTAATCTGCTCTGAATTTAGTTTCGGTAGGTGGTATGTGTCTAGGAATTCATCAATTTCCTCCAGATTATCCAATTTTGTGGAGTAGAGGCTTTTGAACTAAGTCCTAATGATTCTCCCAGTTTCACTTATATCTGTTAGATCTCTCCTTTTTCTCCTTTTTCATTTTCAATTTTGTTAATTTGAAGCATTTCTTTTTTTTTTCTTTGCTTGATCAAATTGACCAGGGGTTTATCAATCTTATTTATTTTTTTCAAAGAACCAGCTCTTTGTTTCATCAGTTTTCTTAATTATTTTCTTAGTTTCCAATTCATTAATTTCTGCTCTTATCTTGATTATTTCTGTCTGGAGCTTTTTGTGTTGGATTCTTCGCATTTTTCCAATGCCTTTAGGTGGATGTTTAGGTTATTGATTTGGGATCTCTCTGTTTTTGTTATGAGGGCATTTAGTGTTATGAATTCTCCCCTAAGGACTGCCTTCATTGTGTCCCATAGTTTTGGTATGATTTGTTCTCATTGTCATTCAAGTCTAGAAATTTTGCAATTCCATCCACTACCCATTTACTGTTCAAAAGTGTGTTGTTCAGTCTCCAGGAGCTGATGGAGTTCCTGTTGCATCTCTCATTGTTAATTTCTAGCATTTCACCATTGTGATCTGATATCATGCAGGAAATTATGTCGATTTTCCTAAATATATGGAGGCAGGCTTTATGGCCCAGTATATGATCTATTTTAGAGAAGGTTCCATGGACTGCTAAGAAGAATGTGTAATCTGTAGATTTTGGGTAGAATGTTTTGTAGATGTCCGTTAAGTCTAATTGATCTATGGTGTTGTTCAGCTCTCGTACTTCCCTCTTAATTTTCTGTTTGGATGATCTATCTATTGCTGATAGTGGAGTATTGAAGTCCCCGACTATGATGGTGTTGGTGTTTATTTCTGTTTTGTTGTCAAGTAGGTTTTGTTTTATGAATTGTGGTCCACCTGTGTTTGGTGCATAAATATTGATGACTATGTTATCCTCTTGTTGGATCATCCCCTTGATAAGTAAGAAGTGGTCTTCTTTGTCTTTTTTGATTACTTTTGTTTTGGAGTCTATTTTATCCAATATTTGTATAGCAATACCTGCTTTTTTTTTTTTTAATTTCTGTTTACTCAGAATATCAGTTTCCACACTTTCACCCTGAGGAGGTATCTGTCTTTAGTGGTGAGGTGGGTTTCTTGAAGATAGCAGATTGAGGGGCCTACTTTTCCTGATCTACCTTGTTAGCTTACGTCTCTTGATGGGTGAATTAAGGCCATAAGTGAGGTTTGATTTAATCCCTGCCATATTGTGGTTGTTTATGTGTTTTGGTCCTTTGTGAGGTTGGTTGTTTGACTCTTCTGTGTGGAGAATTCCCTGAAGTACTCTCTGTACGTTTGGCTTTGTGTTCATATAGTTGTAGAGCTGACTTTTATTGTGGAAAGTTTTTCTTTCCCCATCTATTATGAGGGTACTTTTGCTGGGTACAGTAGTTTAGGTTGGAAGCCATAGATTCTTAGCCTTTGCAGTGTTCCATTCTAGGCCCTCCTGGCTTTCAGGGTTTCCATTTAGAAGTCTGAAGGGGTTACCTTTGTATGTAATGTGTTGTTTCTCCCTAGCTGCTTTTAGGACTTTCTCTTATTGATGTTTAGAGTCTTAAAAACAATATGTCTTGTCAAATTTCTCCTTTGTGCCAGTCTTTTTGGAGTTCTGTTAGCTTCTTGTATCTTAATTGGACTCTCTTTTGAGAGGGTGTGAATGTATTCTTCAATAATTTTGTTGAATAAATTCTCCATGCCTTTGGTCTGAATTTCTTCCCTTTCTGGTATACCCATGATCTGAATGTTGGGACATTTAAGGGTATACCACAGTTCCTTCATGTTCTGCTCACAAGAATTTTTGAACTTATTCAAATTTTGGACTCACAAACTGTTTCTTTTGTCTTGTCTTCCAGTTCTGAGGTTCTGTCCTCCACATGACTGACTCTGTTCTTAAGAGCTTCTATAGAGTTTTGGACTTGTTAAATTTGGTTTGTATTTTCTATTGCCTTTTTAATGTATAGTATCCATCCCTCTGTCGAGTTCCCTTTTCACATCATTTTCTGATTTTCTTAATGCTTCTTGGAATTCATCCTTGCATTTATTAATGTCTGTATTGAGCTTAGCCAGCTGATTATTGAGGCCATCTTTTTTTTCTTTTTATACTTTTCTTCAGATCACTTAACTGTCTTTGGAAGACTTCCTGTTTTTTTACTATTAGGTCTAATCTAGTGAGAATAGCATTCACACAATTATTGGACCTTTGTTCAGTTTTTGCAAGTTCTGCTAATTGCTTGGCCAGGGTCGCATAGCTTGTGTCTTCATTTGGGGGTTCTTGATCCTGTTGTCTCTTCTGTTTTGATTAGAGACTTCCATTGTGGGGCTAGGCAACTTGTTGGATTTACTTCCATTGGATTTTTCATGTTATTCCTTTTGCGCTGTGGTCTGCCCATCACAGTGTGGGGAATCTTATTTAATTCAGGAGGAAGCTGTAGTTTACCCTGGAAGTGTCTTCAGTGATTATTACCCTTTTACTTTGGACTAGATTAGGTTTCCGATGGCGAGGGTGCCTGCCTCCTCAGGTGGGAGGAATCTGTTAGGCTCTGATAGGGACCTGAAGACCTGGTGGAGGGGCTCCTTGGCCCGGGTATGGGACTGCATGGTCAGGTGGCTCAATGGGGTGGGGGGAGGGGGAATGGAGCAATGCAGACTGGTGTTGCCGTGAGGGGGACAGGGGGAGGATGGGACTGCGTGATAAGGCAGGGCATGGGGATAGGACTGTGGGGTCCACTGGCACAGCAAAGCAGGAGGGGGATGGGACTGCAGTGCAGTCTGGTGACATGGCAATGGGTGTTGTGGATGGGAAGGCGCTGTGGGGCTGGGGCTGGGAGGGCGTCCCGGTGGAGGGAAGAGGGATGAAAGCCAGGGTCGGCATGGGGGGAGGCATGCAGCTGGCTGGCCTGGGTCTGCATAACCTGCAGGTAGTGCAGGAGTGAGCTTGGAACTTGGTCCATGCCATGGTGACTGTCACGGCTGCTGGGACAACTGCTTGAGGGGTTTGGGGAACTAGTGGGCTATCTGAGAGTGTGGGAACCAGCTGATGCCCTACTTTGCTCCTCCACACCCTCCATCTAGAAGTCTGCTAGGACCTATAGGCCCTAAAGGCCCCACCACTCTTGCCTTTTCTTCCCTGCAAGGTGAAGCACGGTTAGATGGACGCCATCTTGACCAGAAGATATGTTTGCTTTTTTTGAGGTAGGGTCTCACCCTATCCCAGTCTGACCTGGAATTCACTATATAGACCCAGGCAGGTCTTGAACTCACAGTGATCCTCCTAACTCTGCTTCCTGAATGATGGGATTAAAGGTATGCACCACTATGCCTTACTGTACACTTTTAAAAAAATTGTTTTGTTTGTTTACATATTTATTCATTCATTGGCATGCATTGTGTGAGGGAACCTCAGGACTTATTGCTCCTGCCAAGGAATGCTAGATGCTTGCAGCACTTTTTTTGCATCCAGCTTATGTGGCTGGCTTGGGAATTCAACCTGGGCTGTAGTGCTGGCTGAGCTATCTTCCTAGCCCTATGGAAAACCCCTTAAGATATTCATTAGCCATTTTTGTATGCTCTTTTGGGAACTCTGTTCAGTCCCATAGCCCACTTTTTAACGTTATTTTATTTTAGATGTATTTTAACAGGTTATACTCCTTAACCCCTACGCCCCTGCTCCAGTTTCCTTGGGGCCCTCCTCAGTGGGGTTATGGTGTTCACTGTGGGCTCATGAAGGCCTCAGTTAGTTGTTTGGTGTAGCTGCAGACCAGGCCTCAGGGTATTCCTACCCATTCTGTGACCCTTAAAATTTTCCATGCCCTCATCCACAATGTTCTCTGAGACTGACAGACCTGTTGGCAGTCTGATTTAGTGTTGAGGTGTCTGTAGCCACTGGATTTCTGCTTGATGGGTTTTGATTGATCACCATCGGGCTGGAGCTTGTGGTCAGGCAGTAAGAGCCGTGTTCATGGTTCTGCTTCTTCTGCAATTGCTCCTGGGACCTGAAAAATGTGGTAGAGGTGGCATATCTCATGGTGGGCAGTCAGCTATCTTCTTGTCTTATCAATGGATCTTGGCTCTGCTATGTTTTTTTCTGCCTTCTGGAAAACAAAACAGATTCTCCAACCAAGAGTCAGAGCAGCTTGGGTGAAAAGGGATATGCAAATTATTTGAGCAATTTTTGGGGTGTAAGACCACTCTTGTTCTTCAGAGAGTAGTGGGGGGCTTCTCTCTGAAGTCTATGTGTTTCCTGACCATGGGATTCTGACTTGGTTTCCAGTACCAGATATGAGTTCTCTCCCACTGAGTGGGCCTCACGTCCAATCAGAGAACAGTTGGTTGCCTACAGAGGCTGTGTGCCACTATTGCACACGTGTGTACTTGTTGTCCCGCTGGTTGATTTTGTAGTCTGCAATTTTCCCTGGTTTTTCATACTGTTGGTGACTTTTTTTTCCCCAGTGACTCCCATACAGCTTTCCAGCACTATGAGGGCTAGCCAGGAGGAAGTTAGTTTTCATTTTTGTTCTAGCATGGTATTCCAATGTCCTGTGACCACAGACTAAGGTATCTTCAGTCGAAGATATTTTAGTTCTGTCAGGTAATCAAGTGTTTTGGCAATGGCCTATATTGTTTTGGAGGCCTCATGGGTCTTCCTGACCAATAGCTCACTGGGGAAGGCATCCCAATTCTGTGAATGGGATTTACCAGTCAGAGGCCATGGTTTTAAGATTATATTTTTCCACCTTCTGTTGGGACTGTCCTCCCTCCCCCTTTATATCTTGTAGAATCTAGTGGTTATATCTTGTAGAATGATAGCCAGAAGGAGGGATATATACATATACATATACATGTATATAATGTGTGTGTATAAAATTTATCATATATATATATATATAAAGAGATATGGAGAGAGAGAAACACAAACACACACACACACACACACACACACACACACACACACACACAGAGAATTGGCCTATCAGGGTCTCTACCAACTGCAGTCGAACTCCAAACATGCACATATGTGACCTTGTGCTTGCATCACCTGGTGTGTCTGGCTTACGTGGGAACTTGTTAGTCGAACATCGGTTGTTAGGCTTCACAGGCAAGGGCCTCAACCATTAGGACATCTCTCCAGCTCTAAGATTAGTTCTTTCACTTCAAATGGACTTTGATCTCTTTTTCTATCTAGCATGGCTGGATAGCATGGCTGAGGGCAGATTGAGAAAATCTTCCTCACATATGGAAAGGTCTCTGTCAGGGAAAGAAGCTGCTGGGGAAAGGGGTTCACACACATGGTTCAGGTCCTTTTCAATGAACCAGGCATCCAATCCCCATGAGCTTCATCACCAGGCTCAGGTGTGTAGGAAGGAACCCAATCACTGGTTGCCAAATCAGGAAGCTGATGCTGAGGAGTGCTAGATGAGATGCAGGTTTTACTGCTGCCAGGCAAGGCGAGGTGGCCTCCATGCTCCTGTGAATCAAGCCCTAGATGAATACCGATCAGGAAAGAAGCTACCCTGCTCACAACCCATATCAGCATGCCCCAGACCTGGGATTTCTGGTTCATCACTGACAAGGGGTTCACAGAAAGGCTCCAGGATTTAAATTGTATGTCAGAGAAGGGCCTAGAATGTACTGCCTTGAAGAGTCCCAGGATGTTCTTCTTGTACAGGCCAAACTTTTCCTGTGGGATCATGTCATATAAGTTTTATGAATCTGCCTATGTTAAAGGATTTAGACATGAATGTTGAATTAATTTAATAGGAAGTACTTTACGTGGCATTGCATTTGGTCAAGTTCTAAATACTGCCTGTAGTTTTCTGCCTACACTTTGTGCCTCTCACTGCGGAGTCAGCGCCTGAGTTGCCCAGGAGCAGAGGGACCAGGACCGATTTGAAGATAGTGATGGATGGAATTGGCCTGAGGAGTCCCACGTGCATGGGGATGACAGTTTGCCTCCCTACCATTACCAGAGGAAAATCACGTACAAACCTCCCAATCCTTGTCTTCTTCAGCTTATCTCAGCCCTTGTGGGGGGTATCTTAGCAATCCTTTTAGAAAATCACTGTGGTGTCAATTTCTTCAAGAGAATGAAACCAGGTGCTTCCTGACCGCCCTCTTCTCAAATTCTGCCCTGCATGTTGGCCTTGGTGATTGTGCACGCTGCCTTCTGCTCAGGGTTGTCCAGGAGCCCCTGGCAGCACTGCATGGGATTCATTATTAACACACCTTGGGAGGGGACGTCTGCTTGTTTCACAGACATGGAGGCCCAGGGCTACAGTGGAACTCATATTCCAGCAAACAGTTCTCCTGACCGCAGGGTCTGTATACCTAACTAACTGCCCCTACATAAGACTCCCAGGGTCTGCGTTCTTTGTACCTCCCGTGGCCCTCACCAGCATTCTCTCAGCCAGGAACTTTCCTCACCCTTGCTGCAGGATGGCCTGCACATATCCCTCCTCCACCCTGTCCCACAGGACCTGTGCGGTCTGTGCCAGTCTTTAGTTTGCAGGAAGACATGGCTAGGTCCTGCAGAGCACGGGGACTAGATGTCAGGTCCCTGAATTGAGACACAGAAGAAATGGTGAAATTTTATTTCAAACAACATTTGCAATGAAGTAATACACACTGCAAAGATAACAATGCAATAAAAATGTTGTGTTTTGCTAGAAGAGAATGATGATTATGAAAATGTAGTTTGTGCCAAGAGGCAAGCGGGGATCTAAGGATCCTGGCTAAGCCTGTGCATTGGTTGCACACACTGGGCTGTGTTCAAGCTGGTGGCTTTTGCATTCTCTGAATGTGCTTCAAGTGCAGAGTCTGGCTGGGATTTCATCACTTCAGGAAATGCACCTGGGAGGGTCTTGGAATCTGAGGACAAAAAGAGATATTTGCTGATGGAAGTCCTCTAGAAGGAACGAGGCACTGGAGGTGCATGAAGAACTATGTCCACAAGATGACGGCCTTTCCTCAGCCTTTGAAAGACCAACCAGACCCCTGCCTGCCAGCTCTTGTCCCCACAAATGTCTCTTCTGATACTGGGGCCCAGCCATAGTCCCTGAAAAATACGAGGCCCTCAGGAAAGTCCAGGGAAACTCTGTACACAACACACTTCCTGCACATTGAACACCTCTGCCAACATCCTCACCAAAGAACCAGAAAATAAAAGGCATATTTGTTGGGCCTGTAGCAAAACTGGTTGTGCTAAGAGGACTCAGGCTGGAGGTAACACCAGGCTGCTCTGTGAGGGGACAGAACTGGCCCTGTCTGCATTGTGGATACAAGGGCTGACATAGGATCTATGCGGGGTCTCAAGACCCCTGTTGCAGGAATCAGAGCCACTGCAATGAAGGATGGAGCTGTGACAGGTGGGATGTCTCCTCTGGTGTAGTGAGAGACATGGCAGGTTCTCTTGAGGAAGCAAGTGTGCTGCCAGGACCACCACTGCCACCATGGTGTGTGGTACACAAGCTGTCCCTGGCAGCGCTGGACATGGATGCCTGACAGTATTTGCCTGGATCTCAGCCTCTAGAGGAGTGAGGGAGGCTCCTGGAGTGAGGTGGAGCTGAGAGAGACAAGGCTATAAAGAGATGTGGCAGTGAGTATGCAGGAGAAGCAATACCACCATGACGAGGGCCTTTCCTAAGACAGACTGCCAGGCCATCTCCCATTCATGTCCAAAGAATAGGAGATCTGTCTAACTCCTGTGAACACAAGGCTCGGGATTCTGCCCCTGTAGTGACTCTTGCTCACAGGTTCATAGGAACCCATCCCATTCCTCCTCCCCCTAGGCTCTGACTCACCTGACTCCTGATTCTCAAGCTGGGATAGGAGAAATTGTACACGTGGCACCAGATTAGAGGCAGCCAGGTTTTCTCTAACATAGGTCATGAGCTGGTTCATGGTTTCCACGTCCATAGACTTCAAAAAGTCTTCTGGATACTTGTCAATCCAAGTGTCCAGGAAGGTGCTCATGGCTCTGGGATAAAAGATGGACATCTGAGTCAGAGGCCTGGCCTCTCCTTGCATATCCCTCATAGAGTCTCTTGTCAAGGAGACTGCCATGTAGAAGCTGCTGACCCTACAGAACATGGACTAGGTGAGGTCCAAGCACACAGGAGGCTACAACCACCTGTTATACAGGCTCTGGTGGAAAAAAAACCTGAGAAAATGTGCCAGGCTTGTATGAAGAGGAGATGCTCATGGGAGTCAGTTCTGGGCCTCCTCTCTTGCCATGAACTCACACCAGGTGTGCTTTCTTACTAACAGACTCAGGCCTCGGGATCGTGAGCAGAACAGAGGTGAGGGATTTGGAGATTGCTTTGTCCCCAAACCCACTTTTTCACATACCCCACTGTATAGATCGAAAGTTGGGCTTCTTGACGCTAACCACACTTACCCTTTTTCATAGTTGTCTTCTTGAGAACTTGGCTGGGAAAATCCATAACTAGAGAAGAAAGAGGGAAGTGGATGAAAAAGTCCCATCTCTCACACCTGCCTGGGCATTTATTTAAAGAGGAAAAGGATTCCTAGAGACGACTGGAGGCTCTGTGGTCTGTTCTATTTTCTGGATTCTGAGTGCCTGGAATTCGCCTGCACAGAGTAGAGACACTGCATTTTGTTCGAGTGATTCCTAACCTGGTCTGTCCTCGAAGTCTCGGGCTGCACTGGGTTACACAGCTTCCCCCACAAGACCCCCTATTCTGGATGCATTGGCAGATGCGTTCCAGGCATTCTTTTAGAATTATGAGATTTGCTCAGAGGTCTCAGAAATAGAGGCCTAGGGCATGAAATCTCTTTCTGGAGAAAAGCTTCACACACACAGCATGCCCAGCCCTGGAAAGCACAATTCTAGCATGACACCAACGCGAGCACTATCTGGTCTCAAACTCCCATGTACTAACAAGAGGGAAGGTGAAGAACTAGGCTCTGAGATGAACAGAGAACACCTACGAAGCGGGCAAGATGATCTGAGAGCTCGGGGACTGATGTGAGCACTCACCCATTGAAGATAAGGTCAAGGACCTGCTGGGTGGTGGCAAAGAAGCGGTAAACCCTGAGGAATGAGGGGACACAGCGGAAATCTTGGTACTTCAGGTTACGTATCACCACTTTGAGATACCTTTCTACTATGTCATCACAGCGGGGTGAAACCTTGCTGTGTTCAGCAGATACTTTAGGGCCCGTGATCTTGCCCTGAGCAGAGACATGGAGGAAGAGTTCAATCAGTAACAGCACTAGCAAAGGGGCTCTTGAAACCCCACCACGATGTGAAAACCACACAGGACCTCCACACAGAGTGCACAGATACCTGGTCTTTGGTGCGGGCTCGTCCCGGGCACCCGTCTGCTAGTGGGTCTGCCTCAGCTGATGAGCCGCGTGGATTACACACGGATTCTGTAGGGCTCTAGAGGAACAAGGAGGGAGGGGTCAGTCATGGAGATGGTAGGAAATCGTTTGCTGTCCCCCATGCATGGAGATGAAACTGCAAGAAAATCTACATTATTCTCTCTTAAAAAAAAAAAAAACACCCGAGGGTGCTTGGAAAATGAAGGGGGCATCTTAGTAGCCACCTGGATATGGAATGATGCTTAAAGAAAGCATGGAGGTTGCTGGCCAATGAAGGGAAAAGAAATGAAGTTTCGGATAAGAAAATGGAGATGAGGGAAACACTGGGTGACCCATGGTCATTCTGGTGTTTCTGGGATATTCTCACTCAAATATCAGTAAGAACACATGTTAACCGTGAGTGACGTCATGTTTTCCTGATATGTAATGTTATCTTGGCCCAGCCTGCAATTAGCCTGCTGGGCTGGCTCTCTTGGCAGACTGCAGGGATCATAAATCTCATCCATGTGGTCCAAGTGGGAACAAAAAGGTCAAGTTCAGTGGGGAGATTATAGCAAGGTTTCTCTTGTGTATGAAGCATTCTGCCCCTACTAGACAGGTGACCCTCTTCAGTATTCCTCGTCACCCACAAAGGACATACAGTCCACTAAGGGGCATCATAGGAGACTCCCCAAAGGATGGTAGGCAACATATGAACATGTATTACATAGAAGGGTCCAGGTATGCCCAGGTGGAACTCCAACTTGGTTGGGGAACCCCCCTCCCCATGTGATCAGTGGTGAGACTGAATCTCTTAGACAGAGAAATGTTGGCACAGTGCCAGAGTTTCAAGGTCACGAGGAAATTTTGTTGAATAAATACTCACAAATATTCAGAAAGCAAGATGGCACAGTGCTGGGAATAGACTCTTTACCTGCCCTTGAGAGACAGCCTCATTCAGGCAGTCCTCTGACGCCTGGGGAAATGTTCCAGAGATCGCAGAGGCCTCTGGAAGGGATTCCTTGGCCCCCTGAAGGTGGACAAAGGGAAATGCAATCACTGAGACTGTAAGCATGTGTCCAGACTCCCCACAGGCTGTGAAAAACCATCTAACAAACCCTGTGAAATATTCCTGTCACACCACCCCCACACATCACGTTCTGAGGTCTGGAAACCCCACGGGGCATCTTAGTATATGCCTGGCACTGCTGTTCCTTGCATACATGAGGCCCAATGACCTCCAGGGGAGTCTCCCCCAGAAGAGCAGGAGCGTGTGCAACCAGGAGAAGGACGTGAAAGGAAGTGCCACCCAGAGAAAATTAGTGCCATGAGGAAATGCTCAGTATCTCAGGCTCATTTTAAGGTTGATGGGAATTTTGTACCCATGCACAGGCAGACAACGGTTGGTAGATACCTGAGAGAAGATGGGTTACCTGATTTTTGGGGTCATCTTGTACCCCACCCATGTTCAGGCTGGACTGTCACTCATGCTAGCAGTCCAGAGGCCACGGGGGGACATCATAGGAGATTCTCAAACAGGGTGATACCCACCTTACAATCCAGCACCACACAGGAGCCAACAGGCCTGCAGAGATGCCTTTCCCCCCTTGATTGGAGAAGCAATCCCCCCTTGCCATTTGGCCAGTAGAGGGACAGGGGAGGAAGTCTCAGACACCACAATAGTGGCACACCTCTGGAGACTCATGGTCATTGTTAGCGTTTCCTGATGGAAACACTCCCGGTCCTACAGAAGGAAAGGTGATCGAATCCTCGGAGAAGACTGCTCACCTGGCCTCGGGTGTCAGCCTCATGTAGATGGACTTGTGCTGCCTCATCAGATGGGCCCGAGATCATGGAGGCATCAGGATGGACTTCACTGGCCCCCTGAGGGTCGATGAGGGAAATGAAATCACCAAGGATGTACGAACAAATGAATCCTGACTCCAAACTAGACTGTGAAGAACCATACAGAAATCCCTCTTGCATAGTCCACGTCACACTGCACCCAAGCATCACTCTATGGGTGCCAGGGGTGGGGGTCCATCTGAGTATCTACCTGGCACTGAGGTGCCTCGGGCATATGATCCCCCTTGGGTGCCAGGGCCTCAGGTGAGGCCTCCTTGGAAGTCTCCTCAAGAAGGGCAGGAGCATCAGCACCCTGGAGAAGGACAAGAAAGGCAGCGCCATGCACAGAAGTGAGTGGAGAGCATCACTGCTCAGTGTGTGCTGCTCTCACTGAGGTTTATGGGACTATCACATGCATCCACCTCCAGGACACTAGTTTGTGGAGTTCTGGGACAAGAATAGTGATGACCTGTGCTTGGGGGCAATCTGCCAGCTGGGCCTGCTCACCTCCCTGTTGGCACAGACTAAGTCTATGTGGTCCTAATGGGAACAGGGTGTCAAGTTCAGTCAGGCAGACTAAACTCTCTCTTCATTACCAAACCTTGTGCAACAACTACACAGAAAATGCTCTTCAGTATACACACTAGCAAGTGGACATAGGATGCCCCATGGGCACCAGGTCCTCCTTGAGCCCTCCAGGAGGTCCTGCCCTGGAAGTTAAAGAGAGTAGGTGGCCCAGGGAGGGGTAAGCCAGGAACTTGAAAACTGCACAGGAACATAGGGTGAGTCCAGCTGCTCCATGTCTCATGCTCACTCCGACATTTATGGAACATTCGTATCTACACATGTGCAGGACAAAAGTTGGTGGAGACCTCGCAGGAGAAGTCTTGTTACCTGTGCCAAGGGGGCATCACTGCCCAGCCTATAATCTTTTGGCTGGGTTGGCTCTGCTGCCAGCCGGCAGTGAGCGTGGACCAAGTGGATGTGGTCCTAAAGGGAACAAGGAAGTCAGGTTCAGTCAGAGGGATGGTATATAGTGTCTGTTAGTGAACAAGCATTGTGTCACAACAGCATGGACAATCCAGTTCAGTGTTCATGCTCCCACAGAATTTACATATAGTGAGAGCCGTGGGCAACCAGTGGGCATAAAGGAGATTCCTGACCATGATGACATCCATGTGAAGACAGGCATCACACACCAGCCCACAGGCACGCCGGGAAATTCTCCTGTGTTGTGGAAACTGCCTGTTCTAGGTGTTATTTGGAAATGGACATGATAGGAACTCCCACCCAGGCAAATTGTGGCACCCTGCTAGGGTCTTATGCGCATTGTGGGTTTTGACCAGCATATGCGCTCCAGATATTCAGAAGCAAAGGTGGTTGAGATCTGAGAGAAGACTGCTCACCTGGCCTGGAGAGTCAGCCTCATTGGGGCTCACTTCTGCAGCCTGGCGAAGTGTTCCGGAGATCCCTAAGTCCCCACGATGGCATTTGTTGGTGACCTGAAGGTGGACATAAAGGGAAGTGAAGTCACTGCTATTTTACACAAATGCCTCCTGCCTCTAACTAGGCTGTTAAAAGCCACCCCGGGATCTCTGTGGCAATTTCTAAGTCACACCACCCCCATATCTAGTGTTCTGGGTGTGACACAACCCATGGGGACATCCTGGCAGATACATGGAGCTGGTGTTCATGGGACTTGTGACGTCTACTGGGCTCCAGGTCCTCCGGTGCACCTTCCAGGGCATCTTGTCCAGGCAGAGTGGAAGTGTAGACGTCCTGAAGAAGAACCAGGAAGGAAATCTCACAGAAGAAATCATGAGGAGGCCACTGGCTCGATGTCTAGATGTCTCATGCTCATTCCGAGGTTTATGGAACTCTCATACTCTCTTACACACACATGCAGGGTCAAAGGTGGTGGGGACCTGTGAGAAGAGGGGTTGTTACCTGACTCAGACTGTGTTCCACCAGGGCGGATGGCTCTCCTGGCAGCCCACAGGGCTCATGGGACAAGTTCATGTTGTCCTAAAGGGAACAAAGAGGTCAGTCAGGGGCGATATGAAGCTGTCTCTCCGTTATGAACTATCCTGCCATAATACCACAGATAATCCTCTTCAGTATTCATAGGCACAGACAAATGAAATGTACTGACAGGGATTGGGGAAAACGAGAGCATAAGAGAAGCATCATGAACATGGCGCTATCTTCCTTAGGATCCAGTCTCACACAGGAGCACACAGGTTTGTCCAGGAGTGACTTCCATGAATGGGGAGCCCCCACCCAAATTTGACCAGGAGGATGACTGGGGAGAAAGGGTCACACAGGAAACAGTTATCTAGTCCTTCAGTCTTAAAGTCATTTTGAGCTTTTCCTGATATAGTCGAGTCCTGCGAGTCACTGCTTACGTGGCCTGGAGAGTCGGCCTCATTGGGGCGGACCTCTGCCGCCAGGTCAAGGGTACCCGAGATGACACCGGCCTTCAGATGGGATTTACTGGGGACCTGATCATATTCAAAAAGAAAAGGGAAATCACTGGGCACAAAAATGCCTCCTGACTCCCCCACCTGCCTGTGCACAAGCACACCTAGAGCCCTCAGGGATATTCCCAGTAACACCACAACCACACATCACTTTCTCAAGTGTAGAACCACCCACAGGGACATCTTCCCAGATACCTGGCTCAGATATTCTTTGGGTACATAATCCCCAGTGGCCTCTAGGTTCTCTGTGGAACCTTCCAGGGAAGTCTTCCCCAGAGGGGCCAGAGTGTGGACGGCCTGGGGAGGGACAAGACAGGAAGTTCAGATCGCATAGTAAGATAGTGGAGAGACAAGCCATTCACTTCTCATGCTCCTTCTGAGGTTTATGGCACTTTCCCACCCACACGTATGCAGAACGAAAGACGGCGGAGACCTTGGAGGATATTAGATACCTGTCCGGAGGGGTCATCCTGGCCCAGCCTGTAATTCACAGCCTGGGTTGGTTCTTCTGCCAGTGGGCACTGAGAGTGGGCCATGTAGATGTTGTCCTAAAGGGACGAGGTGGTCAAGTTCAGTCTGAGCGACTATATATATAGTCACTTGATTACCAAATATTCTATCACAACTGCCAAGACAGTCTTGGTACCTACTCACATTCATGCACAAAGAGCATAGAGTGAGAGCCTTGGTAAACAGGGGGCCTAAAAGGAGATTCCAGAACTTTCCAGAGTGTGTCTTGATATGAACACAGACCTTCGGGAGGAAAGGTGACAGGATGCTGGGAGAAGACTGCTTACCTGGCCAGCAACGTCAGCCTCGTCCACGCAGACTGCTGCCTCCTCAACAAGCCGGCCAGAGGTCAGGCAGTCCTCGGGATGCGGTTCACTGGCACCCTGAGGGTGGACAACATTGAAGGTGAAATCACTGAGTGTGCAAAAATGCCTCCTAATCCCAACCAAGGAGGCTGTGAAAAAGCACACCGAAAGAAAGCTCCAAGGGATTACCAGTCATAAGACACCCAGATTCTTGAAGAACCCAAGGTGACATGTTAGTATATACCTCCTGCTGGTGTTCCTCAGAGCCAGCATCCCCGCTGTGCTGCAGGACCTCTGCAGATCCCTCAGGGGATGCCTCCCCAGGAAGGTCATCAGCGGTGGTGACCTGCACAGGGACAAGCGAGAAAGTCTAGCTCATGAAAAGTAGTGTCGACCTGGGAGAAGAAATGCACTGGCATGTCATCTGAGCACAGCCTGCCATCCTCTTGCTGGGCAGACTCTCTCACTACTGGGCAGGGGGCATGGAATTTCCATCTGAAAGATGGTACCAAACTATCTCTTGATCTCCCACCATTCTGCCATCACTATCTGTGTAATGCTCTTCAATATCCACACTGATGCACCAAAGACATAGAGGACGGGAAGAAATAAAAGGCATCCTATGATGTTCTGGAACAGGATAATATGCATTACATAACCTGCTACTACTGACAAGCACATAGGCATGCCCAGATGGGTATCCAACTTGGAGGTGGGTCATTTTACCAGGTTGGGTCTAAGAATAAGATTAAGGAAAACAGTGGCACACTGCTAGCATCTTATCGCCATTGAGAGATTTTCCTGATATAAACACTCACAAAAATTCAAAAGGAAAGGTGGTAGAGTCCTGAAACATGATTGGTTACCTGGCCTAGAACCTCTGCCTCAGCTTCCTCCGGACTGACCTCTCGCTCCTCATCCAGCTGGCCAGAGGTCACACAGGGCTCAGGACATGTTTCATTTGTGCCCTGAGGGTGGACAAAAGGAAAAGTAAAATCACTGAGAGTGAACAAAAATGCTTCCTGACACCCAACCAGGCTGTGAGGAAACACACACACACACACACAAAATCCTCTGAGATATTCCTTGGAACACCACATCCCACACAATAATTTCTGTGTTCTACAAGAACCCAAGAAGGCATCATTCTAGATACCTGGCATTGGTCGTCCTTGGAGATAGGATCCCCCATGTGCTCTGGGACATCTGGTGAGCCCTCTTGGGAAGCAGGAAGGGCAGGAGTATAAGGTGCCTGAGCAGGGATCAGAATCAATGTCTCAGACACAGAAAAGCCTTGATGAGACACGCTTCCCGCCTCATGCTCATTATGAGGTTCTCAGGACTTTCTTCTGCACACACCTGCTGGACCTAATTTGGTGGAAACCCGGAGGAGAAGGCTATTTACCTGGCCTGGTTGGTCATCATGGCCCAGCCTGCAATCTGCAGGACTGGCAGGCTCTCCTGCTAGTTGGCTGGCATCACTGGCCATGTCCGTATCACCCTAGGAGGAACGAGGAGGTTATGTTCAGTTTGGACGATGGTACACAGCTGTCTCCGGGCTTGGAAGCATTCTGCCACATCTACATCAGTGATCCTCTGAAGGACTCACACTTCATTCTGAGGTTTCCTGGATATTCACAGTCACACTCATTCCCAATCACATTAGTGGAGACTGAGGATTAGCCCGCTTACCTGGCCACTGGGATTCTTCCCATAGGAGGCTTGTACAGTTTCTTCTTTGGGCCTCCTGTCGTTTTGTTGATGGCGTCTGCGCCGTGGGTGCAAACAGCGACTCCAGGCCCGCGAGAAAAGTCCCTTTTTCTTTTTTGTTTCCCAGGGGAGTCTCTGAAGGAAGAGCAGGAGTGTGTGCAACCAGGAAGAGGATGTAAAAGGAAGTGTCACCCCTAGAAAATTACTGGAATGAAGAAATGCTCAATATCTCAGGCTCATTTTGAGGTTGATTGGAAATTCATACCCACATACAAGCAGGAAAACAGTCGGTGGATACCTGAGAGAACATTGGTTACCTGACTGTTGGGGTTCAGGCTGGACCGTCACTCCTGCTAGTTGGCCAGAGGCCATTGGAGGACATCATAGGAGATTCCCAAACAGGGTGATACCCACCTTACAATCCAGCATCACATAGGAGCCAACAGGCCTGCACAGATGCCTTCCCCCCTTGGTTGGAGAAGCAACATCCGCCCTTGCCATTTGTCCAGCAGAGTGACAGGGGAGGAAGTCTCAGACACCACCATAGTGGCACACCTCTAGAGTCTCATGGTCATTGTTAGCGTTTCCTGATGGAAACACTCCTGGTCCTTCAGAAGGAAAGGTGATCAAATCCTCGGAGAAGACCACTTACCTGGCCTCGGGTGTCAGCCTCATGTAGGTGGACTTGTGCTGCCTCATCAGATGGGCCCGAGATCATGGAGGCATCAGGATGGACTTCACTGGCCCCCTGAGGGTGGTCAACGAGGGAAATGAAATCACCAAGGATGTACAAAGAAATGATTCTTGACTCCAAACTAGACTATGAAGAGCCATACAGAAATCTGTCTTGCACAGCCCACGTCACACTACACCCACACATCACTCTCTGGGCTCTGAAACAAGCCAGGCGTGGCCTCCATCTGAGTACACACCTGGCACTGATGTGCCTCGGGCATATGATCTCCCTTGGGTGCCAGGATCTCAGGTGAGGCCTCCTTGGAAGTCTCCTCAAGAAGGGCAGGAGCATCAGCACCCTGGAGAAGGGCAAGAAAGGCAGTGCCATGCACAGAAGTGAGTGGAGAGGCTCACTGCTCAGTGTGTGCTGCTCTCACTGAGGTTTATGGGACTGTCACATGCATCCACTTCCAGGACACTAGTTTGTGGAGTTCTGGGACAGGAATAGTGATGACCTGTGCTTGAGGGTCATGTTGGTCCAGCAGGCAATCTGCCAGCTGGGCCTGCTCACCTGCCTGCTGGCAAGGAGTGTGGACCAAGTCTATGTGGTCCTAACAGAAACAGGGTGTCAAGTTCAGTCAGGCAGACAGTACTAAATTCTCTCTTCATTACCAAACCTTCTGCAACAACTACACAGAAAATGCTCTTCAGTATACACACTAGCAAGTGGACATAGGATGCCCCATGGGCACCAGGTCCTCCTTGAGCCCTCCAGGAGGTCCTGCCCTGGAAGTTAAAGAGAGTAGGTGGCCCAGGGAGGGGTAAGCCAGGAACTTGAAAACTGCACAGGAACATAGGGTGAGTCCAGCTGCTCCATGTCTCATGCTCACTCCGACGTTTATGGAACGTTTGTATCTGCACATGTGCAGGACAAAAGTTGGTGGAGACCTCGCAGGAGAAGTCTTGTTACCTGTGCCAAGGGGGCATCACTGCCCAGCCTATAATCTCTTGGCTGGGTTGGCTCTGCTGCCAGCCGGCAGTGAGCGTGGACCAAGTGGATGTGGTCGTAAGGGGAACAAGGAAGTCAGGTTCAGTCAGAGGGATGGTATATAGTGTCTGTTAGTGAACAAGCATTGTGTCACAACAGCATGGACAATCCAGTTCAGTGTTCCTGCTCCCACAGAATTTACATACAGTGAGAGCTGTGGGCAACCAGTGGGCATAAAGGAGATTCCTGACCATGATGACATCCACGTGAAGACAGGCATCACACACCAGCCCACAGGCGCGCCCAGGAAATTCTCCTTCTGTGTTGTGGAAACTGCCTGTTCTAGGTGTTATCTGGAAATGGACTTGATAGGAACTCCCACCCAGGCAAATCGTGGCACCCTGCTAGGGTCTTATGCGCATTGTGGGTTTTAACCAGCATATACGCTCCAGATATTCAGAAGCAAAGGTGGTTGGGACTTGAGAGGAGAGCGCTTACCTGGCCTGGTGTGTCAGCCTCACTGGGGCTGACCCCTGCCACCAGGTCAAGGTTGCCTGAGATGACACCGGCCTTCAAATGGGATTTATGGGGGACTTGATCATAGTCAAAAAGTAAAGGGAAGCCAGGTGTGGTGGCACACACTTTTAATCCCAGAACTCAGGATGCAGGGGTAAGAGGATCACTGTGAGTTCAAGGCCACCCTGAGATGACATAGTAAATTCCAGGTCAGCCTGGACTAGCATGAGACCCTACCTTGAACAACTAAAAAAAAAAAAAAAAAAAAATGAAAAAAAAAAAAAAATAGAGGAAGAAAAGGGAAATCATTGAGTACAAAATTGCCTCCTACTCCCCACCTGCAAAAGCACCTAGAGCCCTCAGTGATGTTCCCAGTGCAACCACACCACACAGCATTTTCTCAAGTGTGGATCCACCCATGGAGACATCTTCCCAGATACCTGGCTCAGGTCTTCTTTGGGTTCGTAATCCCCAGTGGGATCCGGGTTCTCTGCGGAACCTTCCAGGGAAGTCTTCCTCAGAGGGGCCAGAGTGTGGACGGCCTGGGGAGGGAAAAGACAGGAAGTTCAGATTGCATAGTAAGATAGTGGTGAGACAAGCCATTCCACATCTCATGCTCCTTCTGAGGTCTGTGGCACTTTCCCACCCACACGTATGCAGAACGAAAGACGGCGGAGACCTTGGAGGATATTAGATACCTGTCCGGAGGGGTCATCCTGGCCCAGCCTGTAATTCACAGCCTGGGTTGGTTCTTCTGCCAGAGGGCACTGAGAGTGGGCCATGTAGATGTTGTCCTAAAGGGACGAGGTGGTCAAGTTCAGTCTGAGCGACTATATATATGGTCACTTGATTACCAAATATTCTATCACAACTGCCAAGACAGTCTTGGTCCCTACTCACATTCATGCACAAAGAGCATAGAGTGAGAGCCTTGGTAAGCAGAGGGCCTGAAAGGAGATTCCAGAACTTTCCAGAGTGTGTCTTGATATGAACACAGACCTTCGGGAGGAAAGGTGACAGGATGCTGGGAGAAGACTGCTTACCTGGCCAGCAACGTCAGCCTCGTCCACGCAGACTGCTGCCTCCTCAACAAGCCGGCCAGAGGTCAGGCAGTCCTCGGGATGCGGTTCACTGGCACCCTGAGGGTGGACGACATTGAAGGTGAAATCACTATGAGTGTGCAAAAATGCCTCCTAATCCCAACCAAGGAGGCTGTGAAAAAGCACACCGAAAGAAAGCTCCAAGGGATTACCAGTCATAAGACACCCAGATTCTTGAAGAACCCAAGGTGACATGTTAGTATATACCTCTTGCTGGTGTTCCTCAGAGCCAGCATCCCCGCTGTGCTGCAGGACTTCTGCAGATCCCTCGGGGGTTGCCTCCCCAGGAAGGTCATCAGCGGTGGTGACCTGCAAAGGGACAAGCGAGAAAGTCTAGCTCATGAAAAGTAGTGTCGACCTGGGAGAAGAAATGCACTGGCATGTCATCTGAGCACAGCCTGCCATCCTCTTGCTGGGCAGACTCTCTCACTACTGGTGAGGGGCATGGAATTCCCGACTGAAAGATGGTACCAAACTATCTCTTAATTACCAAGCACTCTGCCACTGGTACAAGTGTAACCCTCTTCAATATCCAGACTGATGCACAAAGGACATCGAGTGAGGACAGGAGGAAACAAGAAGCATCAGAGGATATTCCAGAATAGGATAATATCCATTATATAACCAACCTGTCATTACATACAAGCACATAGGCACGTCCAAATGGGTCTCCTCCTTGGTGGGGGTGCCACACGCTTTACCAGGGTGCGGACTAAGAAAAACGGTGGCACACTGCTAGTCTTATCAACACTGTGAGATTTTTTTTGATATAAACACTGACAAAAATTCAAAAGGAAAGGTTGTAGAGTCCAGAAACACGATTGGTTACCTGGCCTAGAACCTCAGCCTCCTTGGGACTGACCTCTGCCCCCTCATCCAGCTGGCCAGAGGTCACACAGGCCTCAGGACATGTTTCATTGGTGCCCTGAGGGTGGACAGAAGGAAAAGTGCAATCACTGAGAATGAACAAAAATGCTTCCCGACACCCAGCAAGGCTGTGAGAAAAACACAAAAAAATCCTCTGAGATATTCCCTGTAACACCACATCCCACAAAATACTTTCTGGATTCTAGAAAAGTCCAAGAAGGCATCTTTGTAGATACCTGGCATTGGTCGTCCTTGGAGCTAGGATCCCCCATGTGCTCCGGGACATCTGGTGAGCCCTCTTGGGAAGCAGGAAGGGCAGGAGTATAGGTGGCCTGGGCACAAACCAGAAACAGAGTCTCACACACAGAAAACCTTGACGAGACACGCTTCTCGCCTCATGCTCATTATGAGATTCCCGGGACTTTCTTCCGCACACACCTGCTGGACCTAATTTGGTGGAGACCCGGGAGGAGAAGGGTATTTACCTGGCCTGGTTGTTCATCATGGCCCTGCCTGCAATCTGCAGGACTGGCAGGCTCTCCTGCTAGTTGGATGGCATCATTGGCCACGTCCATGTCACCCTAGGGGGAACAAGGATGTTGTGTTCAGTTTGGATGATGGTACACACCTGTCTCTGGGCTTGGGGCCATTCTGCCACATCTACATATGTGATCTTTTAAGGATTCACAATTCATTCTGAGGTCTTCTGGATATACATGATCACACTCATTCCAGATGAAGTTATTGGACACTGGGAGGACTAGCCCGCTAACCTGGCCAGCGGGATCCTTCCCACGGCTGGCTTGTACAGTTTCTTCTTTGGGCCTCCCGTTGTTTTGTTGATGGTGTCTGCGCCGTGGGTGCAAACAACGATCCCAGGCCCGGGACACACGTCCCTTTTTCTTTTTCTTCTTTTTCTTTTCAACATGTTCCTCACTAGCTGAGGCACAGCAGCACCACATCATCAGTATGAAGGGTAATGCCTACTGAGCCCCTACATGGGATTCTAATCAATTGACTCCCAGTATTCCATGTTCTGTTTGTTCTGTTGTCAAGGAAGCGAGGAGGTCACTTCCTCTGTATTTTTAAAAATTAATTAATAATTAATTTTACTGAATCTGTTTGAGCAAAACACTTTCAAAGTGGCCCAGCATGTTCTCTGCTTTCTGTCCCACTTGCCATGTACCCAGCTCGCCCGGCCTCTCATCCTCAGTACTCTGACCAGATGTAGGTCTCTGTAGGACATACCAAGCCCTGTGATAGATATGAAGCTGCCCTGCTCCTGCACTCATGTGATTATTGGGTTTCATCTCACCACCACTCGGAGATCCTTTGAGTACCTCTTCCCCTCTCAGTCGTGATGCGGTCTGTGCTGCATGATGCCTTTCACCAGTCAAGTCCTTTCACAAGCAATCCAGAGCAAGTAAACAGAACCAGCAGAGAAACCGGAGAGCCAGTGGACAATAAAGCCCTCAAGGACTGGCCTGAGGACACATGTCTATAAGAAGTAGCCCCCCGCACATAGGCAGCATCAACAATGACTGAGGTGGCTGGAGAGTTGGCTCAGGGCTTAAAGGCAATTGTCTGCAACCTGGTTTTATTTACCAACTACCCACATGATGCCAGTAATGACTTGTACTTTCTCAATTTTTTCTCACCACATGATGTTAGAATTACCTCTTTAGTTGCCTATTCTTGTCCATACCTTTTCTCTCATACCTCTTTCCTGATCCCTCAACTCCATACCCTCTCCCATTTTCTCTATTTTTAAAGACAAGCTTCCTTCCAGTTCCTCTTGCCTCGCCATTTGGCAGGAATCTATCTAACATCTCCTTAAAGGTCAGAGATGAACTAATTGCTACTTACCTTGAATGCTAAGGTGTGTCACATCAGGATGGTGTTTACAATATGTATCACTCTATTACCAGGGCCGGTGCATGGATACAACTTAATGGATATTTCTTATGTGAACTAAGAAATGAATAAAAATTTCCCATCTCTTTTTGCCCTGCTGTTCTGAATCCTAACATTTATAAATGTGCCTTGCTCATAGTAAGTATGTAACACACACACACACACACACACACACACACACACACACACAGAGAGAGAAGTAATTATGTTTCTGGTGGACTGGGACTCAAACCCAAGGCCTCACACATGCTAGGCAAGTCCCCAGGCTCATTAATAATGAACTTTAAAAATTATTCAATTTATGGGTTGAAGAGATGGCTTAGCAGTTAAGGTGCATGCCTGCAAATCCTAAGGACCCATGTTTGACTCTTCAGATCCCATGTAAGCCAGAGGCACAAAGGTGAGGCAAACACAAGGTTGCACATGCCCACTAGGTGGCACAAGTGTCTGGAATTTGATTGCAGTTGCTGATGCCCTTGCTCCCCCCCTTCTCTCTTTCTCTCTCTAAAGCAAAACAAATTATTCAATTTAATTAATTGATCAATATCTTTTAGCTTCCTTTTCTTTCGTTTGGATCATGGCTTTTCTCCCAGGTCAACTCCTCAGCTCCTGTGTCCAAGGTCATGTAGCGGACCCCAAGTTCTCATTTCTCTGATGGAAACATCATGGAAAATAAACAACAAAAAAGTGTGTAAATTTATGGAATGCTTTAACTTTTAAGAACTCTGCTAAATGGCCAGAGATTTACACTAATCAGCTCAATAACTGATCTGGGGGAAATAGCCTTCAAAATGGAAGGAAAACTTCTGTGGACTTTTCACTTGGCCTGGCCACATTGGGGGTTTTGGTCTAGAGCAGGCAACAATCCAGTCCCCAAACACGCCCCTACCCTGTAAGGAGTAACACAGCTGGCCATGGAAGTCACTGTGCACAGCTATTCTCAGCCGACTGGGGGTGCCCACAGGACTGATATGAGGTCCTGGGCTCAGTTCTCTACACTTGGGAATTTACATGGGACAATCATCAGAAACAGCCTGTGAAAGCCAGCTAGACAACCACCACCCTGGAGTAAGAAACTGTGGCTGTAGAAGTCACATCCTTAAACCACATGAAACCTAGAAGAGAAGAGGAGGTTGAATTTCTTGGGAAATTGGGCATGTAGAAGGAGGATTTAGAAACCCATGCATGTCCTTATCCAGACAGGGATTAGAAAAGTCCCAAGGAGACTTCATGCTTTCCCTAGGCTCAAGTGGCCCGCAAAAGTGCTGGCTAGCACAGAGCTGTCTTTTGGTGGTTGGAATAGGTGGATACTGTCTCGTTGTGGTTTCTTCTTTTGGGTAGTGGTACTTTTTGTTTTGTCCTGTCTTTTAAAAATCCTTATCTTTTCATGTCACTTCCTTCCTTATATTTTATCTCATGACACTTTAGGAGAATTATCTGGAGCCTAGAAACTTGAACACATGAAAAAAGTTTCAAAATGAATGTATTATTGTAGGTTTCAATTACATACACACACACACACACACACACACACACACACACACACACATATATATATATATATATATATATATATATATATATATATATATATATATATATATAGAGAGAGAGAGAGAGAGAGAGAGAGAGAGATAGAATAGCAAATCCTAGCCAATTTTATTTATAGCATTACTATAATTCAACAACAATAAATCACAAGTCAATACAACAAATGGGATGTTACAAAAGTTCCAGACTTGCTCCTCCCTTCTTTCCCACAAGCACACGTGGCCAAGTCTCTCGAGGTGACATGTTAAGTAAAGTCTAAATCCCATAACGTGGAATAACGGGGAAAGCAGAAGCCAGGAGAGAAAAAGGCTAGGCTCAAATTCATAGTAAAATCAGATTGAACAATTCAAGTAAGTTCTTTCTAAATGCTTTGAAGCTTCTGAAGGGCCTGATGGTTAGTGAATTTTTGTTAGGCTTGCTTTCATGACTATATAGGTAGTTTTGTAACTGATGACATTCAAGTGAAAGCTGATTTGTACCTTTTTTTCTTTTTGCAGTGATAGGGCTGGAATTCAGTGCCTTGGGTATGGTAGGGAAGAGTTCTAGCACTACACTCTCAGACCAAAGTTTTTTTTTTATATAAAATATTTATTTATGAGGGGGAGAGAGGGAGAAAGAGAGAGAGAATGGGGTGTACGCAGGGCCTTCTGCCACTGGAAACAAACTCTAAACGTAAGTTCCACTTTGTACAACTGCCTTTATGTGGGTACTGGGGAATTGAATCCAGATTGTCAGGCCTTACAAGCAAGTGCCTTTAACTGCTGAGCCAGTTCTCTAGCCCCCAATTAAAATTTTATGTATTTACAATATCCCCATATTCATTTTGTTTTTAGTTTATGTTTTAATATAAGACACAGGTATGGTGTAATGTAATGGCACAGCATCTATTTAAACATGACAGTCATGCACCTAGTCCCATACAAACTGCAGAACTGTTACTGTCTGCTCCAAGGGCCAGCTCTAGGGGCAGAACCCCATCTTGCTGTCCAGGCAATCCCTATGAAGCTTCCAGTGACCAGAGGAGGGAAGGGTGCGAGTCTCTGCGCCTTGTTCCTCACTAGGAGCTGAGAAGGATGCATCGACTGCTCCCTTCAACCCCCGTCAGCTGCCTGCCTGCTTCGTTTTCTTCCCTTGGAATGTTCCGACAACAGTCCTGGAGTCCGTGTGGGGTGGACATGGAGTCCTTGGGGAACCAAATGGCCTTGAGTCAGAAGGATGCTTTCCAAAGAATTTGTCTGAAAATCCATGATAGTCAGAAGTCGCTGCCATTGGAGTGAAGGAGTAAAGCAAGGCACTGTGGCTGTGCAGTGGGGGGTCTGACTCTTGATAATGCTTCCTTTTCCTCCTTCTGCTTCATGCCCAAAACTAGAGACTACGCAGGGTACTCCAACCTGAAGGAGGGTTCTGACCTCAGATGGATCAGGGTCACCTCGCAGCCTAGCAGTGAACACAGGACTAAAACTCAGTTCTTACCAAGACTCCAAGTTGCCTGTCCATCCTAAAAGTCTAATCTTAGAGGCTAAAGGACTGAACTCTCCTGTAATGTGCAGCTCTGACAAGAACAGGAGATAGCCACAGCAGGGAGCAGGCCTGCACAGGTGTGTGCAGTCTGGACACAGTCTGTCCAGCAGGAGAAGACTGCTTCTCAGGTGGGGCCTTTTCTTGGCCCCACACATCTCTGAGGCCACCGGCCCTTTCCTCCAGTAAGGCTGAACCTTAAACTGACTCAACAGCAAAGAAGCTAGAGTTGTGTGTCCTGGACAGGACCCCACATAGCCTCTAACTGTGTGGCTCTTGGGATTCTTAGCAGCCCTGTGCTTCCGACTCCTCTCTTTGCCCCTCCTCATTCCTACAGGATACACACACACTCCTCCAGACCAGCATGTCAAGTTCCAGAACGTGTTCCCATCTGTCGCTGGGTGTAACCTCACAGTAGAATCTCTGATGATGAGGGAGGAGAGCAACTTTTCTGTTTCTTATATTAAGAAGGATTTATTTAGACGAACGAACAGAGGCCCCAACTCAACAATGACTTAAATGTGTTTGAATTCTGCTACAGAAGTGTAGATGAAAGCATTTTGGGTAGAGGTCAGCTCTGTGTCACCCCTTAGCAGGGCTTTCTAGCACACCGGTGCAGCTGTCCTGAGCATATAGTTCAGAGCCTCATTGGTGCTGGTGGCTTCCACTGTCATGGCGCTCACACTCCATCCCCGAGCAGGAGGAAGGAAGAACATGAACCCGTGCTTCAAGAGAGTCCAGCTGTGGCTCACGTCCCATTGGTGAGCTGTCACCTGGCCACAGAGCAGGTGGAAAAATGTGGCTGTGAGCAAATCTGAGTATGGAGTGATCTATTGCACGAGAAGAGAGAAATAACTGTGAAGTAACAATGAAATCATGCTATGCACAATACTTTCTCCCTGTTTGCAGTGCACAAGGGACTTGCATACAGATGACCATGTGGCTCTAACTTCCTGTTGATATCTTCCTCCTCCCTTTACAGATAGTCTCATGTATCCCAGGGTGATCTCAAATTCCCTATGTAGTTGTGAATGACCTTAAACTTCTGAGCTCTTTCTTCCACTTGCCCAGTGCTGGGATTATAGCTGTGTATTACCACACCTGGTTTATTCAATACCGAACATAGAACCCAGGGCTTTGTGCATGCTAAGCTAGCACTTTAACAACTGAGCTACATTTTCAGGCCCTGATTTGTTCTTTTAGGTAACTATAAAATATAATTTTTGTTCTTTTTATTCAGGGTCTTGCTCAGTATCCCAGGTTTTGAACTCTCAAGCTTCTAGCCTCAGCTTCCCAAGTGCTGAGTGAGATTATAAAAGTGTAACATCATTCCTAGTTTATAATTTGCATAATATCTCATAGTATAGATTTCTTAAAAATTTGTATTTTACTGTACCTCAGTTGAATATATCTGCATGAGTTATTTCCTTTGTTTTTTTTTTTGGCTACTGTAAGCCATGTTACAATAAATAACCATACATGTACATATATATGTACATATGTATATCATATGTATATATATGTATATATATAATATATACGTATTATACATATAAAATCTTGAGGTGTTTCTGTGGAATGCTAAATTAAAATATAAGATGTAGCTTGTTACAGTGGATATTATGTGATGACTTTGGGAAAAGAGTGTCATCAGTTGCAAATGGCTGTATAGTTAGTTAGCTCAGGACGAATAGGAGGTGAGGGCAAGTTTGGGGGAGACAGTGAAATTTCCAGAACACTTTGCCTGGTTTAGCAGAGGGAAAAAGGCTTCATCCTCTCTGTTCCCAGAGAAGGAAACCATGAGGTCATCTCCCCAAGCTGCCTAGAAGCAAATGAAATCGCAGCGCCTGCCATGTGGGCCAGGCACTTCCCTGGGGAGCGGAGATTAATGGGGTGAGGAAGAAGGAACTGTGTGCCTCTTGGATGAATATAGACTTACTAGGACTCTAGTTCCCAGCATGGGAGGGGTGGGGCGGTGGCAGCTGTGTCCCAGCCAGCAGGTAGGAGATTGCTGGGCTGTGGTTCTCATCTGAGTCCACTTAACGTGTTTTTCATTTTCATTCATGTCTAAGTGACAAGCTCATATGGTCCAAACAACCTAAGCTGAGGTTCAGGGACCTGTAGGCCTTGCTCTTGTTCACTGGGAAAGACTGTGGCAAAGCAACCCAGCTCAGCCCCACATGTGGCCAGCATTTCATGTGTCCAGGCTTTCTGGCCTGAGTTGTCCTTTGCTGCTTCTAATTTGAAGCCTGGCAAAGCCACCAGATGACCACTCAGGCTGGTCACATGTGAGTGTGTGGCAGGTATGGTGGGGAGCAGAAGTCCCCTTGGGATCTACGACAGCAAGAACAGGGACCACAGCTGGGCCTGGAGAAGCAGCAGCAGCTCCCTCCCACCTCTCCTCTTCTTTTGGGTCTGCTTAGCTTGCGTTGGGTACCATCACCTGGCCAGGGAGACCCTGCAGAGTAGACCTGGTGACAACATGATGCCCACACAGCTGGCTGGAACTGGATTTTCCTGAGCATCTCAGGCTTCTCTCCTCCTCTCAGCCCCATTCATGTTCACACTGGAATGGGGGAGGTGAACCCTTCTATCAGGCAGGGCCAGTGAGCACTGAACTTGGAACTGACCAACCCCAGGTACCAGTTGCCTCTCCATTACCAAGGGCACCCTGCTTCCCTTTGAACAAGGCTAGCACTCACATGCTCCATGGTCCTTTTTCTCAGCAGGGAAGAGGCGACACTGGGGAAGGCAAGCTACATACTTGTAGAGCTTCCTATATTGATATTAGGGTATTCAGCCTAGGGATGAGGAGTATGTATAAGAAATCAGATGAGGCTGGAGAGATGGCTTAGAGGTTAAGGTGCTTGCCTGCAAAGCCTAAGGACCCATGTTTGGATCTCCAGATCCCACATAAGCCAGATGCACAAAGGTGAGGCAAGCACAAGGTCGCACATGCCCACTAGGTAGTGCGTTTGGAATTTGATTGAAGTGGCTGAAGCCCTGGAATACCAGTTCTTTCCCTACCCTCTGTCTCTCACTCTCTCAACTAAAAAAGAAAGAAAGAAAGAAAGAAAGAAAGAAAGAAAGAAAGAAAGAAGGAAATTAGATGGCCCCAGGTGATTATGTTCCCTTCAGAATTTACTTTATGCTTTCTGGATTCTTGTGATTTCCTCTCCTAAGGTTTCTGCCTCTCAGGATAGGACCCCATGAAACCCCCATACCCCACTTGTGTCTAGGATACATTTCAGTAAGCTGATCAGTGGGTGAGGGGAGGGTGACTTCTTCCGCGTCTTGGGTGAGTAATGCTGTCGCTATGCACCAACAAATCAAACTTAGAATCATTCCAGTTCAAGGAACGGCCAACCTCACTTGAGCAAGTTGTTATTCTGAGAGCTGCCAGCTTTCCCAAGCCTAGGTGGAGGTCTGCTCAGCCTGCACTGCTGCCAGGTCAGCAAGCCCCATACACGGCCTTGTGTCTCACCTTCCATGAGCAAGTGGCTCTCTTGTGTGGAGGTATCTCACTCCCGCCAACCTCCCCTTTGTTACTTAGAGAGACACGCCTGTTGATCTCCCCACATTCGGGGAGTACTGGCCTCGTGCCCTCAAGAGTGACACACTCTGGGGTACTTATTCTGCATCTCAAGTAGCTGATGCATCTGTGATATTTCTGAATTTTACAGGAAGGCAAAGACTCCTCTGGTCAGAGTGGCAGCAGTCATCCGTTTTGTCACTCCGTGAGCTCCCCGAGGGGCAAGGGACGCAGACCATGCCTTCTTTCAGAATCCCCTGCACCCCTGCAAGGCCTGGCTCAGAGAATGTGCTAGATAAATATTACTGTGTATAGTAGACAGGCTCAGGTTGCTGGGATGAACTTCCAGTCCAGACACAGTTTATGGGAGGAAGAAGGGATTTATTTGAGGCTTACAGTCCAGGGGAAGTTCCATAATGGCAGAAGAAGCTGGCCTGCTTTCACAGATTCAAGCAGGGAGGAAAACCACACCAAAAAGCAAGCAAGCGCACTTCAGGTTACTGCGGGCAAAGCTCAAGCATTCTGCATACACCGGAATTCCAAATCCACCCTACACCTTGGGGCTGGACCCTAGGATCCACCCAGTGACACCTCCTCCAGCCAGGGGGCTTGCAGATCTAAATTACAAACTTTAATAAAACCCTGACTATATCGGGGCCATCTGTTCAAACTACTGCACTATGCAAATGGAGAGACTATGGACTCAGAGACAGACCACTGTGCTTAAGAATACAGTGTCTGCTGGGTGTGGCAGCACACACCTTTAATCCCAGCACTCGGGAGGCAGAGGTAGAAGGATTGCTGTGAGTTCAAGGCCATCCAGGGGCTAAAGTGAGTTCCAGGTCAGCCTGAGCTAGAGTGAGACTCTACCTGGAACCCTCCCCCCCCAAGAAAGAATACTCTGTCTTACTGAGTTTTTGCACGGTGCTGAGGATGGAACTCAGGACTCTCTACTACTGAACCACACGCCCAGTCTCTCCCTATACAGTGTCTTTGTGTTAAGGAGCCAAGGATGGTATAGCCGAAGCACGAGGGATTCCCAAGGCACCACCTCAGTGCAGGGGACGGAGGTAGGGGACTAAGGCACTAGCTGTGTGTTTGCCCTATGGCTTTTGGGGGGGGGGGTGGGACATGCTGGACCAGTAAGTTGGGGTTGTGTCAGGTGACAGAAAGCAGGGATGGCTGTAGCCAGAGAAGGTGCCAGTGCTCTGAGGCCAAGGGCTGGGAGCCCTGAATCACGGATGCTCTCTGGAGCTTTTGATTTCTTCCGCCCCTTCTGTGCTCTAGTGATTGAAATCTACTGCCCCTAGCAACAGTTGCCAAGATAAACACACAGCCGTGGAAGTCTAAATCACAGTCCACGTCCCCTGGGGGCCATGGGGCATATCCCTGAGGGAGACATGTTGGCCTCTGCAGGTTGGTCACCTGGGACTGGTGGAGGTGGGGGCCTCAGAGGACTAGGGGATTGCTACATGCTAATGAGATGAGCAAGGCCATTTGTTATCTGTAATTAAATTGAACTAATTTCATTCTGTGACACAGAGCCAGAGAATCAGGGTTCTCAAAAAATGTTATTATCTTATCCCATGTTGTATAAATGTCATCATGGCGTGGCTGGGACAGGAAGAAGGGACATTTTTGAGCTGTTTCTGGTCCCCTAAGTGGATTGCGTTCTGATCCTTCAGCATTAAAGCCAATCTAATGCCAAGGCCGCCAGGAGCCAATGGAGATGAAATGTTACATTTATATAATCAGTCTACAGACAGACAGGAAGGAGCTTTTTCTGGGCAAATCTAAGAACGGAGTGAAGGAGGTTGATGGATCAGAGCCTCTGGGACTCTGGGGCTGCGTGCAGTCTCTGCACACGGCACAGGTGTAGCCATTCATCTTTCCAGGTTTGCCCCCCATAGGAAAACCTCGGGCAGCCAAGGTCCCTTTTAGTTACTGTCCTACAGGGCATCTGTGAAGGCAGGCAGTCCCAGGGGACTGAAAAAAAAAGAGTCTGGGGACAAAAAAGTATGATCTTACAGTTCTTTTCTAGATAAGGATTTGAGACAAACCAAACGCAGAACATTCAGTATGGGAATGCAAAACTGAACAAACATAGCCTACTCTTTTGAAAGGTTATGAGGAAAAAGGTTCACAAAAGCAAAAGCAAGAGGGAAAATGCTCCTTTAGGGGACTAAGAAGACTTTCTGGGCTTTGCCACTCTTAAGGTCCTGGCCTACTTCCTCTCTTTGCTTAAACCTGTCTTTGGTCTTGACCTCTTAGAACTCTCTCCTGCTCCATCTGAAACGACTCACTTTCTTGACTGAGGGAATAGCTAGTGAGTATGCATGGGTCTTCCTCCCGAGGACCAGCAGCATTTGTCTGGAGTGGCCTCCTGACAACAGCCTGGTTACAGGGGCTTCTGGCGAGAGCAGTCTTCTCCCAACAGCTGGACCTGGGATGGCCTTCTTACTGCCTCCCTGTCAAGGTCTTTGCTCTCCAGTGCCACAGCTGTGACCCTCTGTTTCCATTCAGTTCTGGGGACTCTGTAAGGTTCTCTTTGGGGTGTCTTGCTATGAAAGATGCAAGAAGCACTTCAGGCACAGAACTGCTTCCACGAGGCCCTCCTAACTTTGCAGTCCTCTGTGACAATGGCCAGACACAATGTGCTGGCTTTGAAGCAGTTGGCTGTTCTAGGAAGATCCACTATGGATTCAGATTTTAGGAGTGACAGAACCAAATCTTCTGAAAAGGGGCAGAGGACCACACATGTCATTTTGGGATGGGCTGGAATTTCTCTTTCTGTGCAACTCATGTGACCACATTGGCCCCTTGTCATCACCATGGGTTTGTGTCATTGGAGAGATGACTTGTCTCTGTCCAGCTCCTTCCTGCAAACTGCTGCCCCAGCATAGGGCAGGCCCACTCTTGCTCCTCCATGTCCCTGGTCCCTCTGGCTCGTGATTCTAAGGAGTTAGTTTATGCTTGGTGTGTTGCATGCTTTCACATACATATTTCTCATTTCACCCTAAACATTTTCATCTAGCCCATTAAGAACAGTGTCAAAGACACCAAGGTCTGGAGTGCTTAAGTGACACATGGACACACGGTCATGGTTGAGTTCACTTCTGGAGGGTCCAAGCACGAGTCCCTCATCCTTTCCCTTCTCGGACTAGTGCCAATCTCTCGAGCATGTAAAATTTCATGGACCAAATCTCACTTTGGCCACTTCTGGCCTTGACTGTCCTCAGGTGGCTCTGCTAGGCCACCACATGCTTTGAGGCTCCCTGGCTTCAATAGGGTGGAGGGTGAGCAGTAGCAACTGGTTCTCCTGAGTGCCATCCTGGCTGGAGAGTCTTGAAGTCTTTGCCTCAGTGCTATACTGGGGTGGGGGGATTCAGGGCTGAGTTGGCTCAGCCTTAGATGCTCTCAAATCCTCCTTTATTACAGTCACCCATAACAAGCTGGAGGTCTGCTACAGCAAGACTGATTCCCACGGCGGATGGCTCAGTTGGTGACCTCATTTAAAATCCCAGCAGCTCTTTAAGCCGTGTGCCCAGATGGCCCAGATCCCCAGGGTTCTCAAACCCTCACATGGGCTCTACGGAGTTAAGGTCCATATGATGGGGACAATCTCCAAAGCTTTTACAAACATGTTTTAAGGCTTGTGCTCAATCTGCTGGCTTCCAGGAACCCTGCACAGTTCCAGCTGGGCAGTGACATCCAGGTCGTTTCCTGTTCACCTAATAGTGCCCTGTCACTGGTGTACAGGGCAGTGGTAATGGGCTTCTAAGAGACTTTTCAGAGTGAGGAGTCGTGATCGAGAAGAGAAGGCAGCATGGCTTCCAGAGTGGATGAATTAAAAAAAAAAAAAAAAAAAAAAAGGACACGCCACTCAAGACAAGTTGGCATGCTGTTTTTCCTTTTTTTTAAAAAAAAAAAATAAACATTTTATTTTTATTTATTGTTTTGGAGACAGGGAGGGAGGGGGGGCATGCCAGGACCTCCAGCCACTGCAATTGAACTCCAGACACATGTGCTACCTGTGTATCTGGCTTATGTGCGTCCTGGGGAATTGAACCTGGGCCCTTTCACTTTGCAGGCAATCACTTTAACCACTAAGCCATCTCTCCAGCCCAGCATACTGTTTTTCTTTTGGCCAGATTCTCTGGTCTAAAAGGCTGCTGTGCTTCCTAAGGGTTATTTGGTCAGGGAGACTTTGAACTGTTCCCAGAAGAAACTTAGCTTATGTGCCACAGGGGGGTGGGGGACCCTGGCCGTCATCCATGGCCTCCGTGTCTGAAACTTTGTTATGATTTTTGATACCAGGAAAGACACTGAGGCCAAAGCCAGGGCTTAGAAGGGTGGCGCAGGCAGGGACTCCATGCACAGGTGGAAATCACCAAACTATGGAATGATTTTGGGATGCTCAGGAAGCCTGCCACCTCCTCCCTTCCCGGTTGGGAAGTGAACAGTACAGTGTGGGTTAGGCTTCCTTCCTCAACAAATGCCATGTCCTAGGGGAAGCCTCTCTTGAGGCTCTGCAGCATGGGTGGCAGGACTTGCATGAGGCTTTCCAGGAAGAGGCTCTGGGGCAACGAGTTATGTAAAGCTCCAGGTGCTGCATAGCTAAGGATGGTGGTGAGAGAACCGAAGGAAACAGCTAAGCTCTCTAATCTGCCCCAGATTGTTTGGGCTGGCTGCTGCTCAGCTCTGCCATATCTTTTCTCAGGGACAACAGAGTTGGGGCCTGATGAATACAAGTCCTCTACAACCTACCCCCATTAGCCAATGTGCACCCACGAAAGGAATAAGATGTTCCAAGGAAACCAATCCGACATTACTCAGCTTAGGGCTATACTTCACTTGAAAGGTTATTTCTCTAAGGAAACTAGGCTTATCATCTTGGGTTGGTCCATAAAAGGTTGGCTGACCCTTGCGGTGGTTGAGGACAGTGCTTATTCTCCTCCCGAGTTCAGCTCTGGTTCTCTTGGAGTGAGCCAAGAGCTGGTGACTTTCTGGACAAAGAGTGGCAGTAGAGAGATGGGGAGGGAGGAAAAGAAGGAGAGAGTATATGTATTAGGAAGTGAGTATTAGGAAGGGGGTCACATATGAGGGGAGACAGATATAACAATCCTTGGGGGGGTTGGGGACAGGATTCAGTAGGCTTTTACACATGGAGTAGAGGGTGACTGTTGACAGCTCTCTAATCTGTTGAAGACATGAATGTCCCCATCTGACCTTCAGGATTCATTGTCTTCCAGCCTTGTGACCTAAGGTATTATTTGTGTGAATGAATGCTTTTAGTGGGTTGTTCTGAGCTTTGGCATAGCCAACCAAAGTTTGAGTATTTCATCACCAATCCCTACTCTCTAATTTTGTCTCCTCTAATGCACAGCATGTATGGAGTCATCAACTTTTGGGTCTGACTTCTTTTAACTGTGCCTCTTTTACATTCTACCCAAAGAGAGTAGCTGGGTTATTTCCAGTTTGGGGAGATCATAAATAAAACTGCTGGAAACATTTATATGCAAGGTTTTGAGTAAATACAACAAGTGTTTTTTAAGTTTCATTTGGGCAAGTGCTTAGTCGTGAGGCTACTAGATTTTATGACAAATCTACATTTGCCATAGAAACTGTCAAATGGGCTGGGTAGATGGATCAGTGAGTAAATCACTTGCTACACAAACATGAGAACCTGAGTTTGGATTCCCAGAATGCACACTAATGCCAGGCATGGTGACACACTTCTGTAATCACAGTGTTGGGGACGCAGAGACAGAAAATCCCAGCAGCTCTCTGGCCAGCTTGTCTCGCTAAACTAATGAAGCTCTAGGTTCAGGTAGAGACCATGTCTTAAATAATATGGTGGAGTACGATTGAAGAAAACATCTGTCAACCTCTGGCTGTGTTAAAATTTTGTCTCTGATTCATACCAAATGAACATGTGCCTTTAGGATATTCCAAAATATATAATTAAAGATGATATATATGTGATATTATATATTATCTGTTTGCACATCTTTAGGACCATTCTTTATATATACACATTTGTAAAAAATATAATTTATTTCGTCCCTTTTTTCTTTCTCAACCTATGTTTTGTGTAGATAGTAGTGGATGTGATGTGGTGTGTGTATGTGGTGCCCCTCAGGCATCCAGAGGCCAGAGGAGAATACCAGGTGTCCCCATCCATTATTCATCCACTTGTTTCCTTGAGATGGAGTCTCTTCACTGATTTCCATTTTCATGAGTTCCTGAGATTCTCTGGTCTCTGCTATGCACAGGACCAGAATTACAAACAAGTGTGGCCACACCCAGCTATTTATGTGGGGTCTAGGGAATTGAACTCAGCAGTCGCCAGACCCTTTAGCTCCTCCCTCATGCATGTGCTAAAAGCCCTCTTAACTTCTGAGTCATCTCTCCAGCCTTCAACTTGTGTTTCTCTGCCTCCTTCAGTTTCTTATGCTGATCTATTTTGTAGTTTCACATACTGCACAGAATTCAACAGAATGCACTACATACAGTTTCTTGTTTACCAGATTCTAAGCTTCTTGACACAAAAACAATGCTGTGTATGGCCACCATGGAAAGAAGACCTTTGTGGGATTGCACTGGACCATATACTCATGAGTGGGACTGCTGAGCTGACAAAAGGGACATTCTTAATTTCACCTCATATTGGTGGCACTGGTGTAGTTTACACTCCCATTACCAGCACCTGAGCATTTGTGTTCCCACATTTTCATCATCACACTCTTCCCACCCCTCCCTGATGAATGGTATCTGCTTATCCTTGCACTTATCCCACTGTGACACTGAAGGCCTGGGAGGATTCCCGGAGAGCGGTTGGTTTTCAGTGCATGTTGGAATGCTGGTGAAACCCAGGTCGTGTCTATGGATTAGAGCTGAAACAGGGTAGATGCAGCCTGGTGAGCAGAAAGGGCAGGCAGGTGCAAACCGCTCACCAGAGAGCAGCCTGGGCGGCCAGGTGAAACGGTTCTCCTTGGGCTTCTTTATAGACAGTCTACCACCAGAAGGGCCACCCACTCTGGAGGAAGGACTTCCTCCCTAGTTAGCCCTTCCTGGAAACAACCTCACAGATCCACCCCCCCCCAAAAAAAAAAGCTTTTCTTGGTTACTGATGTGATCAATTTGACAACAGTATTTAACCCTCACAGCTGCCCAATGTATGTCTTTCATTTTATGTTCTATTTCTCTGGGGAGTTATTTAAGACATTTTTTTTCTGCCTCTGAATCACAAAGATATTTTGCTACATTTTTTCTATTAGCCTTATTTTTTTTCTCCCTAAAATTCAATGGGCTTTAACTCCTGCTACCGGTTTTGTAAATTAGTAAGTAGGAGGTTTTTTTTTTTTTGTTTGTTTGTTTTTTTTTTTGAGGTAGGGTCTCACTCTGGCTCTGGCTGACCTGGCATTCACTATGTAGTCTCAGGGTGGCCATGAACTCTCAGCGATCCTCCTACCTCTGCCTCCCGAGTGCTGGGATTAAAGGCATGAGCCACCACGCCCAGCTGAGTTTTTTTTTTTTTTTTCTATATGGCAAATCAATTTTCTCATCACTGCTAACTAGTCTGTCCCTTCCACCATTAACTTGTGATACCAACCTTACCACAGGTATGTTCTAAAATATCACCATAAACATCAAGCTACTGGCCCCATTTTCATCAACTAGTCAAGCCATAACCCAGTTGCACATGTGTTTTTGTTTAAATATAACTATTTAATAGATATTTCTTATTCAAGACTGATTTAGTGGTCGTAGGCTATGTTAAGCTGAGGAGCTTGGGATGCTATTTGAATGGCCTGTTGGCCCATGTCTTGTTAAACAAGCCAGCCTCATCCCATCGTAAAACTGCTCCTGTACCCGACCCTTCATATGTATAACACATCCTGAGTATTTAAAAAACTCTGCTGCAGCCTCCTGAATTGAGAATCTGCCTCAGGCATCTCATTCTTCACATTGTGTCATTTTTCAAGTCGAGGTGGTCCCCAGTGCTGAGAAGGGTTCAACAACTTTGTGGCCTAGGTCGGGGATACAACCCCGAGTTCCTTGGGCATTCCACCTCACAGCAGTCTACTTATTGTTCACTTTCCATCAGTCTTCAGATCCCACCATCCACTGTTTCTGGCCTTGATGTGGCCTCCTCACGCACTCAGCTGCAACTGGACTCTGCCCAGCAGCCTCGTATACTGCCTGGTGAAATGTCCCCTCCTTGCTGACACACAAGTGCTGTTGATTCATTAACACGGCAGCACTGATGGCAGCAGTCCTGAGCTCTCATTTCACCTATCTGTCTTCTGCAAGGCACACTACAGTTTGCTTGTTCAGGAACCCTGGGTAACACTACAGCACAGCTTGCAGGCCAGGTTAACAGCTGGTCTGCGAACCCCGTCCCAAACCTGTGCTTACTGATTTTCATGTTACAAATAACTTTTAGCAGCAAGTGAACTCACACGTCCAGAATCCATGAGTGAGGAAGATGGCCATCAGCTTCAGTCCTCTCTCCCTTACACTTTACTGACTGGCATGTCCCACGTTGCCACCAATTAAAAAAATTTTTTTTCATTTCTCATTTCCATGCATGTATATTCATGTATATAATGGATTTTGGCTTTATTCCCCACAATTACTATCTCTTGTCCCCGTCCCCCTGCCATGTATAACCGTCTTCTTCCACATCTTACTTTCATGCCTTTTCTTTGTTATTAACAACATATTTGTATTGATATATCCTTTATTGGTACCCTCTTTCCCCTCATCCCAGCTCCCATTCCGCTGGGGACCCTCCTCAGTGGGGTTGCAGGTATTCTCTGTGGGGTTGTGGGTTATGTGTTGTGGGAGCAGCAGTTATTTTGGGGGTGGGGAGGGAATGCCTCTGGGCATGCTGTCTCAATCTGTGGCTCTTACAGTCTTTCTATCCCCTCTCCTGCAAAATTCCCTGAGCCGTGGTGGGTGAGTTTTAAGTCTACTTCAGTGAGGAGCTCTTAGGAAAGAGGCTCTGCATCTCTGCTTTGGTAGGTGTTGAGTATCCTCAGGGTCTGTCTCCTTCACACTCACACTGATTATCAGGTTCGGCATGGAAGCAGCACACTTGGTCAATTCCTCTGTGGATTCAGCTGTGGCTTGGCTGAAGTGCGAGGAGGAGTTTATCTCCTCCCGTCTTGCTACCTTCTGAAAAAGAAGAGACTCTCCAATGGAGAATGAAGTTAGCATAGTTTAAATGGGATAAGCATTATTAATTTAGGGGAAATTTGATGTATGTAACCCCTCTTTTAGCCAAAGGCTAGTGAGAGCTTGACACTGGAGAACATAATCTTTGTCTCCATAGGATTCTGATCTAGTTCCCAGTTCCAGATACGGATTCCTTTCCACTGAGTGGATCTGTTAGCCAATCAGAAAGCTACTGGTTACCCACCAAGGCTGTGGGCCACTATTGCACTGACGTGTACATCCTGTCAGGATGTTTGCTTCTGAGTAGCTTAGACCTCTGGTTGCTCAAACCATTATTGACCACTTTCCCCCAGCAGCTCCTATAGCACTTTCCAGCACTAGACAGGCTGTCTGGGGACTGGTTCTCTTCTGGATTCTGGCCAGGTCTCTCCATGCTCTGTGTCCGCAGCATATGGTGTCTTGTTTTGGAGGCCTGGTAGGTCTCTCCAATCAGCAGCTCATTGTGGGAGGCAGCCAATTTCTGGTTTTGAAGCATGTCACTATGCAATTGAATGGCTGCTCCATGCCATCTCTACTACTCTCTTCAACACTGGCTTTCTCATTATGTACACTCTTAATCCATAGACATCTCATGAGAGTTTGGAGCCCCTCAAAGAGTCCACTTGCAACTTTGCTAGGTGTTGCATTTAATTTACAGATCAATTATGGCATAATGACTTCCAAGTATTAACTTATCCATTTATGAACAGTGTATCTTACCATTTACCCAGAGTTTCTTTGGTTTCAATCAAGAGTATTGACATTTTTCTCGTACACTATTAGCTAAATTCCTAGGTACTTTGTAGTTCTTTTTGTAACTATGCATAGTACCTTGTTTTCTGTTTATTTATGAGTTGGCTTTTTGAGATAAAGTCCAATACTATCCATTTTTTTTGTTGTTGAGTTGATATTTGATGTTGCAACACTGTTGAACTCTCTCCTTGGTTATAATGATTCATTCTGTTTTCAAGGCCAGTTTTTAAATAGCTGTTAGGTTTGGCTCTCATGAGGTGAGGATAGAGTGGACTTCCTGGGAAGCATCCTGGGTTGCTGGGTGAGCTGGAAGACCCCTCTGGTTCTCTTTCACTCTGCAGCCACTGTGAGGCACCGTGCCCTCTCATGCCTGGGGTGAGGGGTGATATGCTCAAAGGAAACCCATTTTCTTAGCCTTCGGACTTTCCTCAGTGCTGTGGTCCAAACCAGGATCTTCGGATTCTCCAAGTTTTAGGACTTTCGTCAAGCCACTTTTGGCTATGAACAGCTGCTGGTTGGAACTAGTTGTGGGGACCAATAAAGGCTGGGATCTATTCTACTCCTTTGTTCTAATACTATTATTATGCTGGATAAACAACATTTGTTAAATCAATTAAAATACATTTTTCTTTAATTTTGCATTCCTCAAAGCTCCCTCCCTCCCTCTCTTCCTTCCTTCCCCCCCCCAATAGGGTCTCACTCTAGTCTAGGGTGACATGCAATTCACTATGTAGTCTCAGTGGCTTCAAACTCACAGTGGTCTGCCTACCTCTGCCTCCTGAGTGCTGGGATTAAAGGTATGTGCCACCACACTAGGTAGCTCGCTCTTTCTTTTCTTTCTTCTTCCTTCCTTCCTTCCTTCCTTCCTTCCTTCCTTCCTTCCTTCCTTCCTTTCCCTTCCCTTCCCTTCCCTTCTCCTTCCTTCCTTCCTTCCTTCCTTCCTTCCTTCCTTCCTTCCTTCCTTCCTTCCTTCCTTTCTTTTCTTTCTCTCTCTCTCTTTCCTTCCCCTTCCCTTCCTTCCCCTTCCCTTCCTTCCCCTTCCCTTCCCTCTCTCCCTCCCTCCCTTCCTCTCCCTTTCTTTCCTTCTTTCTTCATTAAGATTTTATTTTTATTTACTTATTGGAGAGAGAGAGAGAGAGAATGGGTATGCCAGGGATTCTAGCCATTGCAAACAAACTCCACACACGTGCCACCTTGTGCATCTGGCTTATGTGAGACCCGGAAAATAGAACCTGGGTCCTTAGGCTTTGCAGGCAAGTGCCTTAACTCTTAGCCATCTCTCCAGCCCTAAAATTTTAGTATTTTATTTTTATTTATTAGAGAGAGAGAGAGAGAGAGAGAAAGAGGCAGGTAGAGAGGAAGAGAATGGGTGTGCCAGGGCATCCAGCCACTGCACATGAACTTCAGATTCATGGGCCACCTTGTGCATCTGGCTTACATGGGTCCTGTGGAATCGAATCTGAATCCTTTGGCTTTGCAGAAAGTGCCTTTATTGCTAAGCCATCTCTCCAGCCCAGCTATTACTTTGTTTATGAATTATATCAGTCTCCACTTTCTGAATAATATTCACGTCCTTGTTGCTAAAAATTTCTTCTAATATTCTTACAAGGCAGGTCTGCTGACAACAGACTCTCTCAATTACCATTTTTGTTTGTCCAATACTTTCTCTCTTTAAAACATAATTTAAAAATTTGTTTATTTGCAAGGGGAGAGAGAGAGAAAGAGAGACAGAGAGAGTGGGCATGCCAGGGCCTTCAGCCACTGCAAACAAACTCAAGATACATGCGCCACTTTGTGCCTGGTTTACATGGGTACTAGAGAATTGAATCCAGGTCCTGAGGCTTTGCAAGCAAGCACATTAACCACTGAGCGATCTCTCCAGCTCTAAAGTATAGTTTTATAAGGCACAGAATTCTAGTTGTTGTTTTTTTTTTTTTTCCTTTTTGACCTTTAAATTTCCTTCCACTCCCCTCCCCTTATTTTGTATGTTTGGTTTCTGAGAAAAAGTTGGGTGTAATTCTTCTCTTTGCTCCTTTGTAGGTAAGATGTCTTGTTCTTCTGGCTTCCTTGGTGATTTTTTTTCTTTATCTTTGATATTTTGTAGTTTGAACATAATATGTCCAGCTGTAGGTCATTTTGGTATTTATCCTGGTTGGTATTCTCCAAGCTTCTCAGACCTGGGTTTGGTGTCTGATATTAATTTGGAGGACTTCTCAGTCATTATTGTTTCAAATATTTCTTCTCTCTTTCATCTCTCCTTCTGCTATTTCCATCACATGTTCGTACCCCTTTTTCAGTATCTTTGTCTCTTTTTGGTTTTGGAAATTTCTGTTGAGCTTTTTACTGTGAGGACTGATCTGTGGCTTTCAAGCTCTTTACAGTGCAATTGGAAACCAGAAGTCCCTGCTAGGTTTGCAAAGAACATTTTTATCTCTCTTCTTTGAACTATTTTAGCCCTTATTCTTCTTTGCCTTGGACAGTCTTCCCTCAGTTGCACCCACTCTGCACATAATACCATCAAAGGATTCTTCCTCTCTGTGAGTTTTTGATCTGTAGCAGCTTTTTTTTTTTTTTTTTTTTTTTTTAATGGTTAGCTCAAGGATTTCTCTCTCTCTCTGCTTATATTGCTCATCTGTTCTCGCATACTGGCTACTTTATCCATGAAATCTCTTAGCATAACCACCATAGTTCCTTGAAATTGCTGGTCTGACATCTCTCTTTATCCAGTCTGGTTCTGATGCTTGCTCTGTCTCAGACCATGGTTTCTATTCCTTTTTATTATGCCTTGGAATTGTTATTCTTGGTAAATAGAACATGATATACTGAGTTAAGAGAAGAGTTCTAATTAAGCATTTAGTAATGTGGTGGTAGAGGGGAGAGGATGTGTCTTTCTATGTGTTTACACACATGCAAATGCCACATATGGAGTTGTGTTGTTTCTAACTTCCAGTACTGGGGATTGAAGCCTGAACTGCACATATGCTAGTTGAGCACTTTGTCACTGAGCTACAACCCTAATCCTTAAAAACACTTTTACTGGTCAAATTGTCTTTTAGAATCGAAAAAATGTTTTCTATTAGGTAGTCCCTGTTCATTTTTTAGTTTTCTTTGGAAAATTTCCAAACTAGGCAACTTCTTTGGAACCATATCCAAGAGTTTGAAAGGATAGGTATAAAATGGAAAGTATAATTTCATGTACGCAGGATGAAAAAGACATGGCAGATCTCATCTCAGGGATATGAAAGGCCAGGAAAAACCATGCTATTTCTGAATAATCACACTAATGCGTGCAAAAACTACCACTGGGCTGAGTTCTCAGATGTGGGGAAAGCTATGAGGGACAAATGACGCACTCGTTCTGGTCATCTGGATGGTCTTGTTAAGTGGCTGCATGGAGAGATGCACGCTTGTGATGATAGGTGTAGGAGGAGGGGGGCTGACTATAAGGGAGGTATGTGAGATCAGGTAGAGAAAGGGGGATGGCAGAGAAAATAAAAGAATACAGATAACCACCAGATGAATATAAAAATGAGATAAATCAGTGAATAAAATGTTGTATAGTCTAAGATGAACTCTGATGAGTAAAGATGAGATGATAAGGGAAAAAGTGACTCAATCAATCTTCAGTGTAGGATAGAATTATGAATCCACTTCACACTTGCCTCGAGTGATAGTGAGCCTGTATCCAGGAAGAAACGGTAGAGTTAGCTAAAGATTCTGCTGAATTATTAGGCTGGAATTAAAAGAAAACAAGCCAAACTCCTAAATGATTCATAACTTTAGTCCTTTTTCCCCTGAAATTTAAGCCACATTCATGCTTTTAAGTGTCAGTTTTCTTTCCTTGTATGAAGGAGACAGGGAGTATAAGGCCCATCACCACACAGAGGTACATAACCACCCACCTCCAAACACAGCACACCAGGAGGAAGTTTCCTGCACTGACTTGAAATTTGAGTCATCAGTATCCAAAACATAATAAAAGAGAAATGTACCCCACTGTAGATCCTTGTCTGCAACATATTCCAGGTCTCTGCACATTTGGGGGGCAAGGATGGAATTACTTGCATTGGGTTTCTGATGATCTTAGTTTTTTTCGAGGTAGGGTTTCACTCTAGTCCAGGCTGAGCTGGAATTCACTATGAAGTCTCAGGCTGGCCTTGAACTCACAGTGATCCTCCTACCTCTGCCTCCCGAGTGCTGGGATTGAAGGCGTGCGCCACCACACCCAGCTTCTCAATATCTTCTTGTTCTTACTTTCAGGAGCTGGAAAGAAGTAACTTGTTAGAGCTGTAATATTAAATAAGTTGCATACTATTGTTCCTGAAATAATCTGGACTCTTGAGGAAGCATCTTATAAAGTGCTCAGGATTCTAAAATGCCGCTTCTTGAGGATATGAACATCTCAGCCGTGGAGGTGACATCGCCAGCCATGTGGGGTGCAGAGCTCAGGAGCTGGGCTCAGGTCTGGGCTAGGCTAGAGCAGGTTTGAGGAAGGCTCTAGGAGGAATCATGGACTCAGCCTCTCCAGGAATACTTGCTCTGGAAGATGGTTCTAGAATTTAGCCTGCGGGCTGTGCAAGAACTGTGGGGTGTTGGCCCTGCTCCTCTGCCACAGGAACAGCTTCACCTCTGTGCTCACATGCTTCTCATGCTCCTCATGAAGACATTTGATGATCGTGTCTCTAGAGGCCACACATGGACTGGCTCCAGAAGTGACGGAGCTCTCTGGCCATTCTGCAGCTTGGAGATGAACTGGGGCCACTCACAGGTCTGGGTGTCAGAAACAGGACATAATTTCTAAATATCCAGATGATGGTAGAGAACATAGCTTGTAATTAATCTTGAATATACCTGAATTGAAGGCATGACTTTCCTCCTTCACACCTTCCACTATTCTAAGACTAAAAGAAAAACTTTATTTGATGACAGAAACACCATTACTGAACAAAAGCAATGCCAGCAAACCCCCAATGGAACAAAGCTTGGGCTCATTATCTTTACAATGTGAAGTCAGTGCTTTGGTCTGTTCTTAATTAATGAAGGAAATGAGGGCTATGTGATGCTGACATGACAAAAGACAATCTATTCTCCGAGGTTAACACCTCGATTATTCTCATAAAAAACAACCATTCCTATAGTTGAACATTACATTAAACCTTAACGGAAGGTATAGAGAGAGCCCATCTTAGCCAAGATAACCCCTCTGAAAATTATACTCATGAAATTCTTAGCTTTTAGCAATGATATATTTCAAAAGTAAACTGAAATATACAAAAGGCCTAAATGAGATAATTTATTATTTATAAGTCAGCTTTAGGCTGAAAATGGTTTTTTCTAATGATTAATGTTAGTGTAATTGATCTTTGTCAGTAAGATCAGACACTTTAGGGAAAAAGATTATTCATACATTTGCCTGAGTATATAAGCTTTTAAAAAATATTGTATTCAGGGGCTGGAGAAATGGGTTAGTGGTTAAGGTACTTGCCTGAAAAGCCAAAGGACCCAGGCTCAATTCCCAAGGACCCATGTAAGCCAGATGCACAAAGGGGGCACCTGAATCTGGAGTTCATTTGCAGTGGCTGGAGGCCCTGGAGCACCCATTCTCTCTCTCTCTCCCCTGCCTATTTCTCTCTCTCTCTCAAATAAATAAAGAAAAATAAAATATTACATTCATTTTTTGCAAGCAAAGAGATACAGAAAGAGAGAGAAGAGGAGGAGGAAGGAGAGGAAAGAGTGTGTTTATATATGGGCACACTAGCGCCTCCAGCAGCTGCAAAAGAACTCCAGATGCGTGCACCATTGTGTACATCTGGCTTTATGTGGGTACTGGGGAACTGAACTGGGTTCGTTAGGTTTTGCAGGCAAATGCCTTAACCACTGAGCAATCTCTCCAGCCCCTATATATATGCTTTTTCTTCCTTGTATCTGGAGACTTTGTGGCACCCATATCTGTTTAAAATCTTCATTAAGATATAATTTGCATTCAATTAGGTTCATTCAATTTAAACTTTGTATTTCATTTCTTTGGGAAAATATATACACTGGTGCAGGCACCATACATGTTAGACCAACTGTCACCTTCATTCATTACTTATTGACAAGTGATGTTCCACTTGGTGGGTATAATCTATTTATTCATTCACTGACAGACACTTGGGTTAACCCCAGATCGCTTATCCTGACTAAACTGCTATGAACATTTGAATTTTCATTTATCTTCAGTAAATCTCAAGGTATGAGGTTTCTGGTTTTGTGCCTGTTTACCTTTATGAGGCTGGTCATTTTTCTAGAGTGGATACATCACTTTAAATTCTCACCACTGGACAAATGTTCCAGGTGACTTACATCTTGACCAAACGGGGTGTTTCCCAATAGTTGGAGATTCCAGCTTTTCTGGTGGGTGTCATGCCAGTACACTGTAGTTTAACCTTATTTGGTAAAGATGCTGCTTAAAATTTCCTCAACTTAAGAACTGATGCTATTGAGTTGTAAGAGCTCTTTATATATTCAACACATATACATACATATTTTAACAGCTTTATTGACATAGGACACATAGACTAGTTATCCATTTAAAATGTGTAATTACATGAATTAGTATACAGAGCTGCCCAAGAATCACAACTTAGAATATTTTTGTTACTCCCCACAAAAAATCTATACCCACAGCAATTACTATTCTCGTCCTGCACCCTACCCATCATCCATCCTTCCTTTTCTCTTTATGGATTTGCTTATCATGGCATTTCGTATAAACGGCGTCAGAGAATATGTAGTCAGTGTTTTACTTAGCATAATTTTTCAAGGCTCTTCTATGCTGTGGCATGTGTCAGGATTTCTTTTTGCTGCTGAATGCTATTGTATGAATACACCATGTCTTGCTTATCACCTGTGAGTTGTTGGCATTTAGTCTTGGCATGCTTTAATTTCTGAGTATATAAACATATATTCTGAAAAAATTTTCCCCCAGATAGATTTATTTTCTTTTTTAAAAATTATTGTTTTTTATTGACTTTTATACTTACATACAAAAAAACCCCACCTGATATTTCCCTCCCCTCCCCCATTCCACTTTAGAACTCCAGTCTCCAACAATATCATGTAAATATGAAAAAAACTTAAATTGTGATAGTTTAATCCAATTTTTTTTTCTACTGTAGTTTATCTAGCCAATCTATTCCTAGCTTAAGGTCACAATGAAATTTTTGTTTTCTTTTAGAAGTTTTATGTTTAGCTTATATGTTTAGATCAATGATTTTAGATCAATTTCTGCATACAGAATAGAGGTAAAATTTATTTTTCTGAATATTTAATACTAGAATCATTTTTTCAGTAGGATCTTGCTGTGTAGTCCAGACGCCTCAGCCTCCTGAGTGCTGAGATTATAGGCATGTACCACCACATATGGCCCAGGATCACCTTTTGAATAGTATCTATTGAGCAACACCTATTGCATTGTCTTGGCACCTTTGGCAAAAATCAATTGGCGACGCATGTGTGGGTACTAACTGTTAATTATTGTCTATTCTTACAATACAATCGACTTGAGTACTGAAATGTCATAAAAATAACTTTAGGAACTCAAAGTCTTCCAACTCCTCTCCCCCTGCCCCCCACAATTGGCTTGCTTAGTTGAAGTCGCCTATCCTGACTACACTGCTATGAACATCTTAACACTTTTTCAAATGGACATATGTGTACATGAATTTCCATATCAATGTAGACTATAAGCCTAAAATCTGCAAACATGTGGCTGAGACTTTCATTGGAATTGAGTCAATAGATTGGGTGGAATTATTACCTTACTAGTCCATTCTCTGACCCATGATCATGAAATGACTCCATTTTCTTTTATTCCTAACTTCTTTCACCAGTGTTTCCTAGTTAACTGTGCACAGCCTTTGCCTATATTCCATGGCTTTGATGGTACCGTTTCCAGGTATAAACATCCATTCCTGTTACTACTTAGTAGAACGTGATTGAGTTTTATATGGACTGTGTCTTGTAATTTTACACTTATCTTTTCCACTAGCCATTTCCTGCTAAATTCCTTATTTCTGTAAGTGTCCTGTCTGCACAAAGCATCTCTGCAAATGCAGTTCTAGTTCTTCCCCTGCTGTATCTTTGTCATGTTGTGCAGGACCATCCCCAGCACTGTTTCACGCAAGCGTGAGAGCAAGCCTTCCTTTCTTGTTCCTCATTCCAGGCACACGTACTTGATTGTTCATGCGTAGTATGAAGCTAGTTGGAGAGTTCTGAAGATGCCTTTGATTATAACTTTATATTGAAGTTTTTAGATGCTTTATCTATACTGATTGCAGTGTTTCCATTTTCTTCTGTTGATGGCAATTGCACTATTTGAATTTTGAATACCTGTCCTAGGATGAATCCCACTCAATCGTGATATAGTTTCCTTTTGATACGCTGTCCAAATTAACTTCCCAATGTTTGGTTAGTGGTCTTTGCAACTATTTTCCAGAAGGACGAAAGTGTGTAGCTTTGTTTTGCAAAACGCTATTGCCTGCGAATCTTTGCTTCACAGCAACTCAAATGGGAAGTAACTTTTCCTTTTGTATTTTCTGGCTGACTTTGTGCAGAGCTGGTACAAAAGATTTCTCACATGTATGGGAGAATTCACCATTGTAACCATTGGGGCTGAAATTACGTTTTTGTGGGAAGATTTTTAACTAAAAATTTATAATTTATTTGATGCTGGACTGTTCAGGTTATTTCTTTATGAATAAGCTTTGGTAATTAAGGTCTTTCAAGGAATATTTCATTTTCAGCTAAGTTGCCGAATTTATTGGCATGTATATCTCCTTACTATCCACTGACTCTGCAGGATGTGTGAGGATGTCTCAGCAATGATACTGGTTATTTGTGTTGCCTCTTTTTTCCTTGGTCTGGTCTATCTGCCTAAAGGTGTACTTTTTCAGGTATTTATGTATGTATACTGTTTTCTATGTCATCATTTTCTTTTGTGCTCTTTACTGTTTTTTCTTGGCTTGTGACATTTTCATTGGAGATGGCTGATCATTCTTTAGAATAATTTTTTTACTATAATGTGTTTAGCACCAGTTGATTTTTCTATGTGAATAATTTATTTTTTTACTTAATGGGAATTTTTAATTTGATATATTTTGTTGCTGAATTTTAGTCAAATTACTTTGTAGTTAAGAGGAAACATTGTTTAAATCCTTGCAAATTTCAGAGTTATGTTAGAGCCTATAATATGGGTTCTCTTCATTAATGTCCCAGGGGTTGTTAGAAAAAAAATGCATATTCTGGCTGGTGTTGAATACAATGTATTTTTATTCACCAGAGGAGCTTCTGTAGGCTAGTTGTTTTGTTCCAGACAAAATTAATGCATTGATTGCCCAAATATATCCTTCCACTGAAATCTATAATTATATTTTTATGTCAACTTGACCAGTGAACTGTAATAGATTTTTTTTTTTCACTGAAGATGACTTTAAGTTTGCATCCAGGTTGGGGAAATCTCATGCCTCACCTTCCACCGCGCAATGCAATGTATATTGTACCTAGGAACACATTCTAGTCATAACTTTTAAGGTTAGGCCCAGGTTTAAATGTGGTCAGTATACACTGTTTTGACATGAAATGTGATACAGACTGGTTAACAGTATGGGTCTTGGAATCAGACAGACCTATGTTTATATCCTCATTCTGCTTATTAAGCATATATTCAAGGTCATATGGATTTCAGTTTTATCTTTAAGACTTTGTTAACAAATAATGTTGAGGGCTGGAGAGTTAGCTTAGTGGTTAAGGTCCTTTGCCTACAAAGCCAAGGGACCTGGGTTCCATTCCCTAGGGCCCATGTAAGCCAGATGCACAAGGTGGCACATGTGTCTAGAGTTCGTTTGCAGTACCTGGAGGCCCTGGCACACCTATTCTATATCTGCCCCACCCTCTTCTCTCTCTCTCTCAAATAAATAAAAATAAAATATTTAAAAAACAATGTTGACAAAGAAAGCAAACACATAGGCAACAGGGTACTGCTGTTGTCATGTGAGATGAGGGACTAGTGGGAAGGATCATACACATTTTCCCTTTCAGAACTTCTGTGATAGCTCCCTTACTAGCCTTGCAGCCATATGGACAAAGCTCCTTCCTGTTGGAGCTTGATGTTAGTGATCGCAGTGTGGATACCTCTTAAAGACAACCTATCATTTCACCATTCTACACAGGGAATTGGTTTCTTGGATACCAAATGATAGTAACAGAGGAATCAGGTAACAAGAGAACGTGTACATAGGTATGTGGGGTTGGTCCTAAAATCAAGACCTACCACTGCATTTTGAGGCAGTTGTATCCATGAGCTTCGAATTCCTGCACCATGTATTATAAAATTAAACACCAAGAGACACCTAAAAATAAAGTCAATAAATCAGAGCAATAAGGCAGCTAAAAGAGGAGTAATTTATTGTCTATTGTGCCTAGTGTTTAATAAGACCTGGATAAGACAATCATTAAATTACTGGAACCATTTAACATGTGCATCCTCGGTTTAGAAGCCAAATACATAGTGAAAGCTGAGCTTTGTGACCATGCAGACTATATTTTCATTCAACAAATGCTTGGTGGTCCAACAAGTAGTAAGCACTCTGCTGGATGGTGAGTGTTCTGAGAGTGGCTATGACAGATATGGTCCCTAACCCCACAGAGGAAGGAATAACAATGACAGAGCAAGAGCTAGGATGACAAAGGTCCAAGGAGCAACTCAGTGCAGACCACCCTCGTGCATCAAAGAGCAGACTACCCTAACATGACCCGAAGCCATGTGATCAAGGTGGGAGGGGTAAGGGTGTCAGGAAGAAGGATCAGCCTCTGGCGGTGTCAGCTGTCAACTCTGACCTCTCCAGAAATGCTTCCCCATGAGAAAACACATTTGTGGTTATAGTCTAGAATATTTGGTGCTATGCAAGGTGAATCAAGCCCAAGCATCACTACAATAATCACCCCGTTTCACAGAGAAGAGTGCAAAGAAGATCTTGACCATGACTAAAAGAATGACAGCAGGTCAGGCTTGTTGATGCATTTTATTGTGAGCTGGGGGAGTCCGGTAAAAAACTAGAAAATGACCATGGTGTAACAAGGAACTTAAAAACGAAGAGTGGGATTGGTAGCTTACATACATGAATACAGGAACAAATTGGCACAAAATGTTAAACATTGTTCCCAACACTGTTTATATAAGGTAGTTCTAATTTGGCTTGCTAAGGAAATGAGTTTATGGTTAGGCTAATCCCTTAATAAACCGCAGGACGTCATGCTATTAGTCACACAGTGAATTCCAAAATGTAAGAGTTTTATATTAAAAACCGGGTAAAGGTAAAATGACTTGATTGTAATTGTAAAACTAATACATTCCCATTTAAATTCTGTTCTACAGTCCAAGGCAAGTATAAATGTTAACATAACACTGTTAAATCAAATCTCAATGTAAGAGAACCAACTGCATCTCTACTTTAAATCTTATCAACTTTCCAAATTTTCATACTAAAATATATTATTGTATTAATACAAACTACAGTATTATACACTACACTGTGTAATAAATAAAGAAATATAAAAATAAGACACATAAATATAAAAGTTTTCTAAAACTAAAAGTACATATGTCAGTAAGAAGGGTATTAATACTGCCAGGTTTGAAGACGTACAGTACAAAAATGTTGCACAGATCTATAAACTAAAAGAAATAAAATAATACTGATAGGTAAAATGAGCTAATGTTGTTAATAAACTGCCATAATAACTAACATTTGGAAACAGTTATGAGCCAAATAGCAATGGCATATCCATGTCTGAAATGCAAGAACATGGATTAAGCAGACTGGAAAATTTCCCTTTCATTTCTGTAGAGAAATTCTGAAGATTGGTGAACATAGAATGGATACTGAGGAACTAAAGGTGAATGTGCCAGTGCTTCAGTCACTCTGACAAAGTCAGTGGTTTTAAGTTTTATTGGAGAATTTTGATGTGACAAAAACGTCAACAAATGCTAGTTATTGTAGGCCACACACTGAATGAAGGCGGGTAGAGCCTCAACAATACTGACAAATGGCACTTACAGCACACAGGTCTTGCTTAAGGCCAAAGGAGATACAAAGCTTCATATGATACCCTTCATATTTACTACCACATACGCAACCCAATCACGAACACTGATCCTGCCGACTCTGCCATCCTTGCCACACCTGCAATGGGAACTCAGGGGCATCCTTTGAACTTCATTTAAAATCACAAGTAGAAACTTCAGTTCTTCTATCGGCTGTTTCCTTAAGGCTAGCAATATGCATTAAATGATAATATGCTTCACTATGACATCTAAATATGAGAAAGTACTACCTTCCAGATTGACTTTATAAAAGGTAGCTAGCATGGTTTGGAACTGCTTTATACTTCTCTGTGAAGGGAATTTTGTAGTGCAGAAGTTCTCACATTTTAAAAAACATAATAAAATACTGAAGCGGATTTAACATATGTTTACCAATAAAAAATTATAAAATTTCTCCCAGTTGTACAGCTTAAGAATGAATCAACTTAAGAGTGATAATACTGATAAAATCAAACAATGCCAGATCTTATCTCGTTTCTTTAACCTGTTATAGCTTTGCTTTCTGAGTCATTAAACTTTCCTAATCTGTTTCACGTTACAAACTTTTTCTTAACATTGAAAACTGCATGAAAAATTACTAGGTCTGAGGTTCAGGCACACCTGGATTTTTTTTTTTTTTTGTATTTTGTATTTTTAGTTCTGACATTACACAGTAGTGAGCAGAAGTCACAGTACAGGGCACTGTGCTTCCATGAAAAGCGTGAATAATATAGAGCAAACTTCATTACCGGTAGATCTTATTTTCCTTCTAGAAAACTACTAGGCTTCATTTGTTTTCTCTTCAGATACTTGCTCACTGCTCTCATTGACTTTCTGTTCGCAGCCGCTGGTTTGGCTTACAGCCCCACCTTCCTTCACTGGACCCTCAGTGTTTGTCCCTTCTTCACTTTCTGCCTCGTCCAGCTCTTCCTCCTCTATCTCCTCCTCCTCATCATCCTCCTCATCCCCTTGTGGTTTTTCACATTCCTTTTCTTCCTGCAATTCTTCCATCTCCTTTTCCTCCTCCTCCTCTTCCTCTTTTTCGCTGTCCTCGTCCTCTTCTCTTGTCAGACTCTCTCTCTCATCTGAGTCGGCCTGTGAGGGAGATGCCCTGGCACCAACATGCTCACTGGTCAGGACTTCAGGCCCAGCCTCCTCCTGCTCCATGCTGTCTCGCTCTTCTGCTTCTCTCTTGCAGTAGGAATAACGGTGATTCATGTGCTGAGAATAAGATCCAGAGTGTGAGAAGCGCTTTCCACACTTGTCACACTGGTAGGGTTTTTCTCCAGAATGCAATCGCATATGTTCAATCAAATGATGTTTGTGTTTAAATGCCTTTTTGCAGATTCCACACTCGTGAGGTCTTTTACCTGTGAGATAAGAACACAATGATGATATTAAGTCTGTGAAAGCATTAGGGGCACTTTGGGTTTTAGTTTCATGCTCATGAAATCCTCCAAGGAGTCTAGGGAGATGGCTCAATGGGCAAGAGTGAAGAGTGCTTGTTGTATCAGGATGAGGACTTGAGTTCAATCCCCAACACTTATAGAGAAAGCTGGAAAAATGACCTGAGTTCTATATTCAGAGAAAGACTGACTCAGAAGAGTGAGAGACGAAGACACCTGATCTCCTCTGGCCTCTGTATCTACACAAACATGAATGAGCCCACATGTATGCACATACACAACTTCCAGGTCCCACAGTGTGTACTGCTATGCAACAATAGGGTTTGTCATCTAAAACAACCATATTATATTCTTTGCTTTGTATGTGAACTCAGGGGAACCAATATTGAAAAGGCAAAAATACAAACATCATCACAAGGCAATCTTTAAAAAGTGAAGCTCTGATAAGATACTTGTAGGTAAGCATGGAGGAATAGGAGGAACAAGAGTTTCTCAACTTTGTTTTTATCTTAGTAAAAAATAAAGAAAATAAAAAATAATGAAGAAGCTTTTTTGATAATTTTTTTCTAGTCACAATGCCTGCCTCCAATAAAATTTTATTGTATCAAATATACTTTAAGACCAAATTCACATAAACATATTGTTTATATGTTAAAGTTCTTAAGAAATTAAGAAAAATTAAGAAACTGGTTTTCTCCCAGGAGGGCTTAAGAAGAGTGTGGTCCAGACATGGGAAGAACAACAGCTAAATCACAGCCAGGATTTTGCATATGTCAGTGGAGTAGTTAACACAAAAACATTTAGAATTGACTTTTGACTTTTCTTTTTAAAGATATGATAAAATTTTAATTTTGGTATTTGGTAATATTTAACTCTTGTTCCAAGCATAAAGAAGCTTCCTCATTTTTCTCAGGTCTCAGTGAAAACAATGAGATGAATATGTTACCAGGGGCTTGTTTTAAGAGGCACACTGCCTCTTTTGTAAAATACCTCAAAATCAAAACAACTACTAAAAGAATTTTTCATCTGAATATGAAAATTAATTATGACACTAGTGAAAATGATTGATAAGGGTCAGAGAAGAGAGGACAGGGCTTTCAAGAGCTTTTGAAAAAGCCCCACCTCCAGCAATCTGTCAGAGATAAATAGTGGTGTGCTACTGCCAGTTTTACTGATCTTTATAGATTTTTCTAAATAGAAAGAGTCCAGTACTAAGTCATTAGGAATTTTGCAAGTTTCCTGAAAGCTGATTCAAGTTTAACATCAGCCCTGCTGGGAGTATTCAGGCTGTGAGAATCTGCAGACACTAGCTATCAGGATTGACACCTGTAAAGAACTAGCTACTCAAATGTGCCAGCACACTGGATAGGTCTCAGGTAGGCCAGGTGTTTCCAAGTATTTTCTGTAACGTATTTTAATGTATGCTGGCTGTCATGGTCCCTATCATTTTCAAAGAGGAGAAAGTAACCACAGACAATATGCAAATGAAGAATGTGGCTGGATTCTAATATTTGAATTGAAAGGTTTTCATATGATGTATTATTCTCTCTATATATTTTTCAATCATTAAAAATAGAAAAGTCCAATTCTTGGCTCACAGGCCACAGAGAAATGATGGAGACCACATCTGGTCTGTAGCCACTGTTTCCAATTCTTGAGTAAGCTAAGGAGTTGACTGTACGGAAGAATGATGGATTCTCAGAGGTGAAAGGGATCTTAAAATAGTCTAGTTGAACCTCTGCGGCACCCATTCTCTCTAAAGTTCCAAAGACCTTTCTAACAGTTTTAGGTGACAAGGAGTCCAACACGTGCCGGGACAGTATTCTACATGCTCAGGATCAGCGTCTTCCGAAGAACCATCCCCTCTCCATCCTTATAACAGCAGCCCATTGCTCTATGCTTTTATTAGTGGGTGTGTATTTTCATTAATACAGCATGAGCTTGTATTAAGTGAATATGGACAGAATCAAGGAGTCAGATTAAAGGAATTAAATTACTAAAAGGACATAGCCCAAAAACCTAAACAGTAGAACACAGCCTAAATACTTGGGCCAAAAGTGGCAATTTTTGAGAAGTGAAAAAACCAAAAAAAAACAGTAATTCTAAGAACTTTAGTTTTAATTGAGCATTTCCCAGAACTTTGTATCACAGGCACTTATGAAGAATGACTGCTCTCTGCTCACTGACATACCTGTGTGCTCGTATTTGTGTCTCAATAGAGAGCTGCTTTTCTGGAATATCTTGTCACACAAATCACAGGCATACATTCCATTTTCTGTCTTTCGTACTTTCTTCTTGGGTGGCGTAGAATCCGAGTCATTCTGATCCTCCACATTAGATACTCCTTCTGAACTTGTATCTTGCCTTTCATCCTAAGCATAAAAGGAAGGTTTATCCAAATTAAAAAGATATATGAGATAAACAATTGCTACTTTACTCAACCTAATCACAGCAAGCCTCTCGCATCACTGTGGAGGGGCTCCAAGGGATGCCGGGTCACAGGGAAGAACAGATGCAGATGAGAGAACAGAGGGACAACACAGGCAAGGTTTTAGCAAAAACATTTTTCAACTGGTATTGGAAAGAGACATCAAAAGAAAAGTAGGCCAAACGCATAGCACAATCTGCCTGGTTTCACTGAGTTTGTCAACTAGCCATTAATTTACAACTGCATCATTTACCTTCTTTTTATTCTCTGGTGGCTATTGACCTAGCTGTCCCAGCTTTTAAAAAACAAGGGTTTGCTTTATGCTTTCTTTGGAACAAGGTGGAACAGAGTGAAAGGGTCTGTACTTTTTTTTAAATATTTGTTTTATTTATTAGAGACAGAGAAGCAGGGGGAGGAGAGTGAGAATAGGCACCCCAGGGCCTCTAGCACTGAAAATCAGCTCCAGATGCATGTGCCACCATGTGCATCTGGCTTACATGAGACCTGGAGAACTGAACCTGGGTCCTTAGGCTTTGCAGGCAAGCGCCTTAACCACTAAGCTATCTCTCTAGCCTGAGGTTCTGTAATTTTAATAAGTAGCTGCTAGTCAAAAGGAATCTTATAATTCAGCCTCAGGGAGATAACTTTGGGCAGAAGACTCCTTGCTGACAGCCAGGGAACCGGTTACAGAAGCAGGCGAGTTAAGCTCTCCATGTCTTCTCGAGAGGCTTCAGTGTCCTGCCTGAGAACCCACCGATGTCCTCAAAGTTCAAAGCTTTCCATATTTCTTAAGGCTTTGTAAGACAGGAGAGATGCAGCCATTTCTCTGGGTCACTGTAAGCTGCCCATGGTGATGAAGCAACGCCTTTCACTGCCATTGGTCTAGTCAGACAGTAATTTGAAATGTCAAAAGCTTTTTTTTTTTTTTTTTTTGTATCCACAAGTGTGCAAAGTGATTCCATACACTAAAAATTTAGATTTCACTCATCACCTGAATTTTTTTAAGTTATGACAATTTTAGGAACCTCACTTGGCAGCAAGCACACTGCAGTCACACAGCTGTCCTCACAGCAAGTCTCTGCAGTAAAGACTAGCTCTCTAGTATTCATTTGATTCAATCAGAAATGGGAGACTTCAAGGTTAGTGACATGAAAAGTCCTGGAATGTGAGACACACAATGACCACACTGCACAGCTCCATCCAAAACTATTAGGGGTTTTTAGGGAAAGTTAAGAGGAAAAATGCTCCTGTAGATCTACATATACCACTTATAACTGAATACTGTTAATTCATAGCTTCTAAAATTCCTAAGTTTGTTGTACACTAAGGTTGTTAGTACATACAAAGTAATAGCCACATTTTCCTGGTGTGATAACTTTTGAGTGGGAACAGATTTTTATTCTCCCAAGTGTGGTAGAAACAATTACCGATTCTGGCAATTTAACTATAAAAACAAAATCCAATTAATGAGTATTCCAGTTTCTCTTTTTTCTTTTCTTTCTAAATTCAGAGAGGTGTTTAGGTGAAATGTCTTAAGTCATTTTTTACAGTGGAAACTGTTCAACTTTAGTTGATACTTATACCTTAGATCAGGAAGCACGTGAAGACATGCCATGGGAGTTTATAAAGCAAACCTTGGCCAAGTATCTTTTATACATGACCATCTGTAACAACCTAGTTGACTGTGGAAAGACAGACGTTTTCCTTAGAAAAGGTTAATAAGTTGGTCAGCCTAGCACTTACTACCAGGCTCAGGAAGGGTGTTTTTACCTGACTTCCATTTGGCTGGATCACTTTCAAGGATGGCTCCTGCACGGCAGGGCTGACTGTGGTGGAGTACGTGTAAGCCACCTGGGGAATCAGAATCGTCTGCTTATTGGCAGCAAGTGCACGTAAGCACGGAACACTGTTCTGGTCAGCAATGGCCACGATTGTGGGTAACTGGGCAGTGACTGTAGGAATAGCAATGTTTATGGGGTTGGCACTTGGTGGGATTACATTTACAACTGGTTCTGAGTCTGTAACACAGCTGTCCTTTTGTGGCTCCTTTTTTGCACAAGACAAGTTCAAGGGTTCTTCCTGGACAGAATAAACACTGTTCTGGTAAACACTAGTGATTGTTGACCTTTCCAAGAGCTCTCCCTGCTGCTTTGGTAGTGAGAGATCAAGAGGTTCTACTTGGGGCTCTTCCTGTGTGCCCTCAGTGCACGAATAGCCCTGCGTGGTTCTGGCTGAGGAAAGGTTTAGAGGTGATGGGGATGGCGTACGACTGTGGGAACCATTAACGGCAGCTCCCACTGGTAAGACTGGTGAGTCAGTCATCTTTGGAGGACTCTGTAGACTTCTTGTGCTGTCCTCCTGGGCTCCGCTTGTGTTTGTAGACTGAGGCTGCTCGCTGTTCTTTGCAGGGGTGCTCACCTTGCCTGGCTCTGGAGAAGATGGCTCAGAAGATTGTACTGAAACCTGTCCAGCTTGCATCTTTTCAAACCACTTTTTTACTACATCTAAGGGGAGGTTTACAGAATCAGCAATTTTTGAGAGCTCTTCTGCACTTGGCTGTGCATTCAGAGCATAGTAGGCTTTGAGGAGAGATAAGAGGTTCTTTAAAGGTGGCTGACTGGGCGACAAACTGCCGTCTCCAGGGGCTGAGGACACAGAGGACTCGGGCTTCTCACCTCCGGGGGCGGGGAGTGGGGGCTGAGCAGGCGGCTCCGGGCCATAGTGCTTTAGTTCTGGAAGTGCATTAAGGTCTCCTGGACAGTCATCACACAGAAGGCAAGTGCTCTCATCCACGCCCCCTTCAAAGCCTTTGTCCTTCTCAGATTTCACGGTAAGATCTTCTGGCAACTTCTCACTTTTGCAGCTGTTTGTAGGGGCTGGGATTTCTTTCTTCAAATTCTGAGGAACAACTTGAAGTTGGCTAGGTTGCTCAAGACTGTAGTTGATGATAATTTTGGTTGTTCCATCTTGGTCAACTAAAGGAAGACTGATGGCTGAAATAACAGAATGGCCACCTTGCTGGATGGATGGAGCACTGATTGTTTCTTGTTCTTTGGATGCAAGATTGGCTTGATTATTCTCCAAAACTTGTCTTATTACATTACCATCTACTGCCACTTTAAGTACATTCTGAATATCACTTAAATTGATACTGATGGGAGATACCAAACCAACTGTTGGCAGAACGACAGCCTGCACCACACCCTGAGGAGAACTGGTTGCCTGCAATGGGCCACCACCACTGAAAACCCCATTTTGCAAAGGGGTCGAACAGTTGATTCCTGAAGCAACCACTATGGGTTTGAACTCATAATCCACAGGTTCAGTTTTGATTTGGTTTACAGAAAGTTGTTCTTGAAGAGGTTTATTCTCTATCTTCTGCCGTATCTGTGGGCGTGTGGGACTGCCTGGTGAGGCTGAGAGGGGTGGTGAGGAGCACTGAGATGTCTTGAGTCCCGTTCTTGGCCGCCCGTTCACAGGCATCAAGCTGATGCATTTCTTACTGCTTATGTGTGAGCTATAGGAACCAGAATGGGAAAAACGTTTCTTGCAGTTTGGGCATTCATATGGCTTCTCTCCTAAACAACAACAACAACAAAATAATAGATTCATTGAATTATTATGTATCCACACCATCCCTAGAATAAGAAGTCAATTTGAAAAATCTAGACTACCATCGATTCCTATTATACATTTTATTTAGAATGATAATTTCAAGTTCAAGAATTACAGAAATGTTAGAAAACCATATGAGGGAAAACTTTATTTAAACTGTATCTTCTGACCAGCCAGGGAAATCATCCTAGAAAATGTGTTTAACATTTTTGCTAAGATTTGTAACTTCCAATAATTCTCTAATATCAAATACAATCAATCCTAGTCATTGAGTAATTATGTCATAACCTGTTCATCAACCTATGTAACTGTCAATATTTCACTCAACTCAAGCTTCTGTAGGAGAAATTGTTAGAGAAAGAAAATTATAATCAACATAATCTATTAGATTCAACATGCATACGTGGCATTTCCTTTGTGAGAAAACTCTCATGCCCTTATGGTTTCTTTGGACAGATCCCACCCAGTAAGGAAGAAAAACTTCAACAAAACACACTGCTATAATCACTGACTGTATATCCCCCGAGTCACAAGTTCCAGTGGGCATTCAAAGCATCTTAGAACTTAATTTTGTGTGACACTGAGTAAGGTCAAACTGCTTTTTTTTTCTCTAAAATAGATTAAATAGATAAAATGAAACATTTGTGTGAACTGACAGGGAAAACACCTTGCAAAAGAAACTTTTTGATAGTGAGGCCTCCCTTAAGGTGCACCTCTTGACTTGCCAGGGGCACAAAGAATTTACTCTCTTCAGCCAGTAGATCTACTGTGGAAGGAATTTTGATAAGTACTGAGATAAACAGAGCATAACATTTAATTTTGATATATAGGTTACAGATATCAATTCCAAAAGGTGGGACATCTGGGTCTTACTGGCCATATATCTTTCATTGGTAATATACTGCAGGTCACAAGAGTTCTTATTAAGCCTTTTCTAGAGGAATGAGGGTTAGTTATGAAATGTGATGGCATTGGTTCTTCTAGTCAATATTACAATAAAGTGTTCTCTCTCCTTTTTTTTTTTGGTTTTGTGAGGTAGGGTCTCACTCTGGTCCAGGCTGACCTGGAATTAACTATGTAGTCTCAGGGTGGCCTTGAACTCTCGGCGATCCTCCTACCTCTGCCTCCCGAGTGCTGGGATTAAAGGCGTGCGCCACCACGCCCGGTTTCTCTCTCCTTTTTCTGAGAGAGAGAGAGAGAGAGAGAGAGAGAGAGAGAGAGAGAGAGAGAGAATGGGTGCACCAGCGGCCTCTCAGCTGCTGTGAACAAATTCCAGACGTGTGCGCCCCCTTGTGGGCAATTGTGGCATTGCACCCTTGCGTCACTTTACGTCTGGCTAAACGTGGGACCTGGAGAATGGGATGGGCATTCTTAGGCTTGGCAGGTAGGCACCTTAATTGCAAAGCCATCTCTCCAGCTCTCTCTCTCTCCTTTCCTTCTAATAATTAAATAAAAACTGGGAGAAAGTCAAAGAAAATGCTACTGATAAGGTAAGTTCAATGCTTCAAAGATGTGTACAATCTTCTCAGAAATACTGTTATCAATTAAAGCTAGAATTTTTCAATAGAGTTCATTTTGTGTTCTTTCTACATCAGTCTGTTCTGCTAGAAATCCTCAATACAGGACAGGTTCCTGACTGTAGGACAGTCCTTTGGAATCTTTTCTGGTTCTCCAGAGGATCATGGACTGAGTTCCAATTTTGGCTTAGTCATATAGTATTTTCTGAACTTTAAAAAGCTTCAGTGTGTTGGTATGTGAATGCACAGATATTCTCACTGGCTTACTGTAGGAAATCATTAGATTATACACACAACTCTCAGTATACTTCCAGCAAACTATAATGGAGATACAGGCTTAGGGCTGACCCACAGTTGGCTTGCTATCATTCCTATCCCTGGCCCCAATTTCCCTTAGATGCTGCACCCAGCAAGTCTGACTTCCACATGCCAGACTTTCAAATGATAAACAGCTGCCAAGTGCACCCTTTAGCTTCCCTCACAGGGATGAAGTACATCCAGTCCTTCACACACCTTCTTCACAGGACACCATTTTCAGAACCCTTACCTGACAGTCAACCTACCTCTAGACATTCTACAGTTTATCATCATTTTCAACAGGAGGCCTAGGTTAGGATTTGGTACTCAGAACCATATCAGTCAAACTTTCCAATGGCCATGAAACAAGGGGTGTGTTTAGTACATCTGTATTTAATTCCTTATTTGATAACATGCTTAGGTGATGAGACAAACATGTATAATATCAGACTATTTAAACCCTTACAACCAGGGAGTTGGACAAGAACAGTGGGTAAAGCAATGGCTTGGAGTTAGGATGCCATGTACTAGCTAAGTGACCTTGGGGAAGTAAATTAAGCCTCCATTTTCAAATCAGAAGAAAGGTAAGTTATATAATATATCTTAACGTGTTATTTGAAGGCTACCGAAGTAAACCTATACAAATAATTATTAGGTGGTTGCACAAAGTCAACTATTCAGATGAGATCAAGTAAAATTCAGGAAGGTATGGCCAAGGACATAGTTAACAATTCAATATACAGGAGCTATCATTATTATTGTTTAGAATTACATTGATACTTTACCAATGCAAGAAAGTAAGTATGCAGACTAATAATTCTAAAGCCAAAGTTGCGATGTTGGAAAATTTCCAATTTCTAACTTCACAGCTTTAAAGATTATAATTTAAGCCTACCATCCACTTTAGTTAAGTTAGGGTTTGCAACTTGTTTAGCATGGAGGTTGCATCAAGAAGTGATATATACCATGAATATTAAAGTTCTCATTAATAATTTAAGTAGGTATTTAGTTGTATCTGGTATAAAAATTCCCATGTTAAAATGGTTAAGGCCATAGAACCAACACGATACTACTTTCTGGGGAGGTCTGTAGCCCTCATGCAAGTATTCTTTTGTCTTGCCTTGCTGTGGAGACAGGATGATCTTCTGAGCATAGCTCACCTTTACCACACAGACTGCATGTGCCTGCTAAAGCACATGCAATGGAGGGTGCATTACTAAAGTTTGATGGAGCTCAGAATGGAGTAACAATGTGGGAAGTGATATTTTGGACCTTGATCCTCAATATATATATATATTTTTTGAGAGAATCAGAGAGAGAGAGAGAGAGAATGGGCGCGCCAGCAGCCTCTCAGTTGCTGTGAATGAACTCCAGATGCGTGCACCCCCTTGTGGGCAAGTGCCCTTGTGTCACTTAGCGTCTGGCTAAATGTGGGACCTGGAGAATCGAACGGGAGTTCTTAGGTTTAGCAGATAGGTCCCTTAACTGCTAAGCCATCTCTCCAGCCCTTCAATACCTTTTAAGGCCCAGTTTCCTGAAGGATATGCAGTTCACCATTACTAGATACTCTGAACAGTGCCTTTTAAATCACCTGTAGGGGGAAAAACCATTTTTTTTTTGGCTTTAAATGTCCCATCCACTGTTATCAGACATTTTGTAGATGATAAAAAATGCCAAACAATGTCTGGGTATAATAGTTTCTAAATGCTTAGTCTCAATTCTGTACTATCCCTTCAAGAACTAGTAATACATACATGGTTTTCACCTTGGCACCAGTCCTGGGTTGACACTTGGAAGAATCATGCTTGAAAATCTTCCAGTGGCATAAACTAGATCATCAGAGAGCTGTACACTTGGGCAGTATCCAAGTGGCCACCCTGGAGAAATGCTCTTTGTAAATTGCACTTGGAGAAATACTACTGACCTCTATAGAAGAATTTGATTTAGAAAAAGAAAACCTTATCAAATTCTCCTGTATTAAGAGTATTTCTGAGGATAACATAAATTCTATTTTGCTCTTTCATCTTTGTGAAGATGTGAGGAACAACTTCTTTCATGGACTGAATGCCAGGAAGAACAGCCTTTCTTGTTTTTTTTTTTCTGGATTTAAATTACTTGCTGAGTTAAAGGTATACCTGGCTTATATTAGACAATTTAAAAAAAGTGACAGCCATAAATGCACAATGAACAACAGTACAGAGTCCAGTGAAAGTTTTGCATTCCATGAACTTGACTAAGTTTGCATTTGTTATTGAGGCAACAGCTTGCAAATGGCTTGCCAAGCTCTTGCTGAATCAAATTTACTATCTGAGCTGGATCTTTGACTCTCAATGCATGATGTCTCAATTCAATTTCCCTTTTTTATTTCTTTATCAGTATGTTGATCTTTGGTAGAGTCTATGCTTCTCAATTTTTTTTTTAATTTTTAATTTTTTTTAGAGAGATGAGAGAGAGAAAGAATTGGCTTGCCAGGGTCTCAGCCACTGCAATCAAACTCCAGAACCCCATATGCTTGTGTCACCTAGTGAGCATGTGTGACCGTCACTTGCCTCACTATTGTGCATCTGGCTTATGTGGGATCTGAAGAGAGATCAAACATGGATCCTTAGGCTCTGCAGGCAATGCCTTAACTGCTAAAACATCTCTCCAGTCCTTCTCAATTTTATATCATTTACAGATCTGATATGGTTGGAGATATGCCTTAGACGTTAAGGCACTTGCTGGCAAAGCCAAAGGACTCAAGTTCAGTCCTCCAGTACCCACATAAAGCCAGATGCATAACATGGCACATGCATCTGGAGTTCGTATGCAGTGGCTGGAGGCCTTGGCATGCCCATTCATGCATGTGCTCTCTCTCTTTGCCTTGTTCTTTCTCTCAAATAAATAAGTAAATAAAATATTTAAAAATATCTAATAAGTTATACTGTGTAACTACAACATGAATTTTATTCAAATTTGATTATATTAACCTTCTTTAACTCTTAATATCAACACTGTTAAGCCCTCTTAGTTATATCTTTACTAACAATTTCGGCTCATCTCTAGTAAGAAGGCAGGCTAGTAAAATTTATTATATATGAACATTGTTCAATAGCATAGGAACTATGAAATAGGATATTGTGGCAGGCTATAAAGATAATTTATACTTTTTAGAAACATAAATATGCAAAAATAAGTAAAAGTTTCTTAAGAATCTTGGTTTTAGCATTTTTAAGCAGTAGCTTTGAGTATTTTTCATTGAGACTTAAAACTTATAAAAACACAGTACCAAAATATATAGTACCAACTACCATTCACAAAGTCATTCAACAACTGTGCTTTTCTGTAGGAAATATTTGGGAAATATAAATGCCAGTAAAAAAGCTTTTACAAAGTAGCAAAATTAATCATTCATATTTTCCAATTCATTAGCTAATTTGTCATTAAAATTATTTAAATATAAAACAATATATCAGAATTTAATCAGAAGAACACACTTAAGAGCTTTATTTGTTGAAGCAGATTCTAGAAATAAATGCAAATATAACTCTTACTGTTTAACATAAGCTTCTATATTTTCATCATTTAAAAAATACTCATTTTATTAGTAATGGTTAAAAATATGTAAAAATGGGGCTGGAGAGATTGCTTAGCGGTTAAGGCGCCTGCCTGCGAAACTTAAGAACGCTAGTTCAAATCTCCAGGTCCCACATTTAGCCAGATGCAAAAGTGACACAAGCGCGCAATATTGCACATGTCCACAAGGAGGAGCACATATCTGAAGTTCATTCACAGCGGCTGAAATGGCCCTGGTGTGCCCATTTTCTTTCTGCCTCTTCCCCTCTCTCTCCCTGTCTCTCTCAAATAAAAAAAAAAAAAGTAAAAATGGCAAAGATGGTAGAGTACTCTTTTCTTTTAAATTTTCATTAATGAGAGGGGTGATAATTTGGGCAAAGGTATCCTGCCGGGGTGGAGAGAGCTTTAGCCTAAAACCATGCACTGTGGCTGTTAAATCCTAATGCCAGAATTGGGTTACTCTTCATAGTGAGCTGTTGGTCAGGGAGGTCTATGAGGCCCCTCAAACAATGCAGGCCACTGAAAGCACTTGGTTACCTACTGCTGAAGATACCACAGTTGCAGTCACAGGATTATTCGGAGATCTTGCTGGAACTTATATGGAAGCCACTTTCCCTAGTGGCTTTCTTGTCAATATAAAGGAATTCCAGATGCATGAGCCACTTTGTGCATCTGGAGTTACATGGGTACAGGGGAATTGAGCCTGTGCTGTCAGGCCTTGCAAGAAGTGCCTTTGTTTTTTTAAAAATATTTTATTATTTATTTATTTGAGGGGAGGAGATAGAGATAGAAAGAATGAGAGAATGGGCGTGCCAGGGCCTCCAGCCAGTGCAAATGAACTCCAGATGCATGAGCCACCTTGTGCATCTGGCTTATGTGGGTCCTGGGGAATTGAACCATGGTCATTTGACTTTGCAGTCAAGTGCCTTAACTGCTAAGCCATTTCTCCAGCCCCCAGAAGCGACTTTAATGGCTGAGCTATCTCCCTAGTTGCTAGCTAGCTGTCATAGTCCTGGAAAGTACTATGTGAGCTGCTAGTAGATAAGGGTTAACAACAATGTGAACAAGCAGTGGATCCTGCAAGTTACACTAGCTGTAGAGCATTAAACTGCTCTCTGATTAGATATAAGGCCCGCTCAGTGGGAGGGAATTCATAACTGGTCATTCATAACCAAGTCAGAAGCCTATTGGCTTAGACTTTAGAGGGAAGCTTCCACTGGTATATTCATGACCCCACTGAGTAGGGCCTTCAGTGAAAAGGCAGAAAAGAGGGGGGAACTTAAGAGTATAACTTGATGTTATTACAACCAATAATGTTCATGTAATAAAGTTCTCAATAAAATGTTATTAAATTTTTCAGTTCTTTTCTGTTCTTACTTGCAAGCTTCATACCAATTCTCAATGATTTTCTTAAGTTCCACTTCTACTTTTCTCAACTAAAGGCTACCTATGTAAATTTCATCTTTATGTAAGAAGCAATGAAATTAACTTTCATCAGAAAGCTAAAATGGTTTTAGGTTTCATTTAGTAAAACATTCTACATTATCTTCTGATAAGAACAGAGATATGTTCCATGATATTAATCTGATAATCTTTAGAGGTTAAGACACTAAATAGTACTTAAATACCAATAGTTCTTGATCATATATGAAGAGCCTATGTTATGACATATTTATTTAACACCATAGATATGCTAGCTATGTAGACTGAAGAAAGAAATCAAATATTTACCACTGTGGATTCTTAAGTGCTCTTTTAGGTGGTGTTTGTATTTGAAAGCTTTTCCACATTCAGTGCACTTGAATTTACGATTACCCCCAGACTGCGTCACATGCCTCTGTAAGAAAGAATTGGTGTTGTATTTGTAAAGCAATAAAACTTCAGAACAAAGAAAGAACATTAATCCACTAAAAGTAATGTTTCATGTGATTTTGATGATTGTTTTATTCCTCACAGGCCTCAAATTGTAGTACTCATAAATACATAACACTTGGAATTAATATTAAAAAGGACAGTAGGGAGAGAATGCTAATGCAGAGAAAAATCTCAATTTTCTTATTGGAAGTGTTAAACTCAGGCTTTATTATGCACTATAGTACTTAGCAAAAGTCTAGTGACATACTTTATTAGGATCTGTAAGTTACCCTGCTTGCACTGTACTTCACAGGTAAGAAGAATGCAGCTCTGAGGATCTTTAACAATCTCTATAAGTTACTTCATATGTCCAGAAGAAAGAGCCATGCCTTTCACAGTACGATAGCCTCTCCTTCAACTGTCTTATGTTTCTAAAGTGAACTTCAACTGATGATTTTTGAAATTACTTCCATTTTTTTTAGTCAAATGTGGATTATTATAATAGCCTCTGGTTTGATTTACCAAATTCTCATTTTTTGTATTAAAATATATATTCTTATACTTAATCTTTTTTTTTTTGGAGGCAGGGTATCATTCTAGCCCAGGCTTACCTGGAATTCCCCCTGTGCCTAGGCTGGCTTTGAACTCAACTCCTGCCTGGTTCCTGAGTGCTAGGAAAAGAGATGTATGCCACCATGCCTGGCTTCAGCACTGCTTGCACTATACCACATCCTGTTCATAAGCATGTAAAGGGCCTCGCTGATCTGCATGAATCTCTCAAGCTGATTCTGGACCACTAAGAAGTCCACACTTTGGACATTTGGTGAGGTGAATGCATGTAGCTCCTTCCTGTCTTCTTCCTCACCATGATGTATGGCTTCTTCCATGCTTGTCTTAATTCTGACCATCCAGATTCTACTCATCCTTCAAAGGCCTGTCCTTGCTCCTCAGTGTAAATACTCACTATAGGCCACACCCTAGCTCACCCAAATTCGTGGCTTAACTACCAAATATTATGATAAAACCTCTCAAAGTTATACCCTCTCTCTCTAGACTTGTATAGCTGTTTCTTTGGTGTTGCCAGTTGGAAGGTTCTAGGCCTGCAATACTTAATGAGATTGACAGCAACTAAATTTGAATCTCTCTCCTTGTTTAGGGTCTCCTGTCTTGTGACTAGCTCTCTCACTGATCCATTTATTGCGTAGGCCTTTAGCTCTGGAAATTTCTTGATTCACCTCCTTCTCTTATACCATGACTCAATTCATCAGCAAACCATCTGAATGTAGGCCGAATTTGGTACTCTTCACAATGTCACATCAGCCTGTATCATATCATGATGCTCTGAATGGTCTCCCTGCTTCCATTTTTGTCTCTCTTGATCTTTTCTCTATGCAAAAGCTAGTATTTCCTAACAAAAACCTTAAAAACTAAAGATTCTTCAAATACTTAAAAATCAAACAATTTTTATCTTGTTTTATATAGGGGCCTATACTGTCTGTTTGCCAGAACCTCTCAGGCCTCATCTCTCTCTCCACATTACTCTCCTGATGTTCCCTTAGTGGGCCAGGCAGGTCTCCCTCACACTCTTGAAGACTTTCATTCTCTTCCCTCTGACTGAAAACTCCTCCCATGATATTCCAAAACATGGCTTTCATTTTACTCAGGGCTAGTTCAGAATCCAAGCCTCAGTTCTCCTGACTTTACAGCTCAGCTGTTTTCTGACTTTCGGTCTTCTTAGTCTGGTTTGTTCTTCGCATTCCCTGAATTGACTTCAGAACCACCTACATGTGATCTTTTCTATTAGAACTTGGCTTTAATATCTGGGACAGGGCCTGGCACATACTAGAAGCTGAAATAGTTGTTGAGAATACATTAAGAAGATATGAAAATGCTTATATTTTAGGCAGAGTATGATTGGATTCCAAAGGCCAGCAAAATCACTGCCCTATCCGCTAGCTTGCTGCCTTGCAAGACCTCTCATCACATCTCCTCACAAACTGCCCCCATGTGTATCATAGCTCCTTTTGACCCTCCAGTGACCTACAGTTTATATATAAAATAACATTTACTCCACCAGATAAGTTGGCTTTGACTGTCTTTTTCCATTGACAAAAGCTTCATAACAGAGAATGTGCATTTCTCTTGTATTTGAAGATGGGCTCTTTCAAATGCCATGTGCCCAGGCTCTTTGCCAGAGACAGCCTCCACTGTGGCACACAGGACTCTAAAAAGCAGAGAAGCCTTTATTGGATGTCCCTGGTAAGACTCCTTGGGATGGATAGATACTAAGTGGCATTTGTCTCTGGCAGTCCTTCTCTGTGTTAGCTTCTTTCTCTTTCTGCTCCCTTCTACTTTCAAGGGCTCTCTGGAGGACTCCATCATTAGCCTACTGCTGCTAAAAACTGTCCAATTTCACTGTTACTCTCAGTCCTGTTACCTTATTTGGTGAGCAAAGTTGTCAAAGCCCCAAAGAAACAGGTCAACTCTTGCATCTTTTTCTATTAGACTTTTTGTTAGGGTCAGCCATCACCCTAGTAAAGTTATGGTCTATGGGATATGTGACTTTCATTGGGTACCTACCTGCTTAGAATTCCCACAAGTCAGTATGCAGACATTAATAATCCTTTGTTATAAGAAACTGGACACATGCCTCCACCCCAGAGTATGTCGTAACATGCTTGTAGACATCTAGTTGACTTTTATAGAGTCAAATGGATATTAATTTGATTGTTAATAGCTGAGAGTTAAAAGGACATAGCAAAAAACTCAAGGATAACTGGCAACGTTCTTCTGATTTTAACCTTAAGTACAGAGTCCACAGGTTAAATATAACTAGCAGTTACAAAATGTTTTTGGCTTATACTTCAAGAAAATGGGGGAATGATGACAAACCATATGACAAAAGTTCTAAATCTTCTGGGTTCTTAGAGGTGGTATCTTCCCTTGCTGTAGAACAAGAACCACATAAGCTCATATTTAGAATAAAGTAGTCACTGCTTGTAAGGAAATGAAAAACTTTTGCATTTTCCTTTCAATTTGGTTAGTATTAAGTCATGTGGTTTATATGACTAACATTTATTTTAGTACACACAGCATTAATAGAATGTACTCTGAAATTTCTCAAACTTGGAGGAATATTTGCTTTAATTTAAGCAAAAAAATTAAATCCAGATAGGAAGGATCTTACCTGGAAAAAGCACTAGTTATCTCCATTTTTGTAAGGCTACAGATACAAGAGTGACTACCCCTAAATGCTTGCCTGTCATTGAGCGTTTAGTTGTTAGCATTGGAACACGAGTGACCTCTTGGTGATTTCACTTACTTGATCTCTTCCTGATTTATGTGATGTCATGTGACGTTCAAGTTGGGTTCTGTATGCAAAGGTGTAACTGCAGAGGGAGCAACTAAAGTTATCTTCATTCTTTTCATGGCGATATTTAATGTGTTCTTTCAGAGAGGTAAAGCGTTTATAGCCTCTATCACAATATGGGCAGGTGAGTAGTTGGGAAAATGCATCTGGTGTTCCTATAAAAGAACAGAGATTTTAAACTTAAAATATTCAGGAGATCTTATCAAAGTTACCATGGAGTCCTTATAGTATGTACTTAGATGAAATGCTACTCACTTTGTATTCGACTTTAGAACAGTACAATGATACTCATCTCCATTTCATAAAAGATAACATGTGAGGCTTAGAAAGGTCAAATAACCTCAAAGTCAAAAGCCAGTAAATGATAAAGTCAGCATTCAAACAAATCTCTTTTCTTCACTAAAATTCATTTGTATATAACTGGACAAAAGTAAAATTAGGATGTAGGTTACACTAATTAGCATAGACTATTGAAGGAGGAATTATACAACAGAATATGTCAGTAATAGTTGAATCATATTTTATGTTGTCTTTTGCATATTGCAAATAACACTAAAAAGTTATCAACATAAATGAATAAATAGCACACAGAGCATGTTTCCAAGACTCCTCTGCCGTTAGGCATGGCCACATGACTGAGTTAAGACCAAAAAGGATAGATGTGGGAGGTAGAGGAGTGAGTGGCGGGGGCACAACATAGGCTTGGCCCCAAAAGTTTTCCTATGCATGACTCTTCATGTTCCTTCTCCTATTGAAATACAGAGATAATTTTTTTATAATTCTATAGGTATGGAGATATACATGTACATTATTCTGGATGAACCAGAATTTATTAAATAAGCCATATTTTTACATAAACCATCTAAGCCTCAGAATCCTAAAATGTAATGCTTTGCTAAGTACTACTCCATGTACAGAGTAATTTTCAAGATTTGATATAGTTTTTCAAACAAATCAGTTCCTGGGCCAGGGAGGGGGCTCAGTGGATAGATCACTTGCTAGTTAAATATGAGTACCTGACTTTGGATTCCTAGAACATACATTAAAAAAACAACAACAACTAGATGCCTTAGTGAGCATCTATCATCCCAGTATGTGTGTACTTTCAATAGTTAGTCGAACATGTTGAAATAGGTTTCAAATATATAAGTAAAAATCAAATAACCAAAGTGCCAAAGTTTACAATGAGATCTCTCGTTGCTAACTAGTAAGGTAACTTGGGATGACTGTGTTTTATGTATTACAAATCCCTATTTGTACAGGCGGTGGTAGGGAGACAATATCTGGGATCTTTTAGTCTGCCTAATTGACTTTAGGTAGCTCAAGTGCCAAAAGTCCAAGTCTACCATTCTAGGTGTTTTGTTATTGGAACTGCAATCTCCTATGGTTCCATGAGACAAGCTGCTCTTATTCCAGTTTCAGAGAGCTGTCTACCCTCATCATGCTTGCTTTCTTTTTATCTTCATGATTAATCTTTACAATTAATAAGTAAGGGGTTAATAATTGGGTAAAATGACAAGTTGCTCATGTTATTTTAATCGCAAATTATTATTTTCATAAACCAATATACATAAGGCAAAAATTTATTCTTTTAAAAAATATATATTTATGTGTGTGTGGGACACACTCATACCATGCATGCAACATTTTGTATCTGGCTTAACATGGGTTCTGGGGAATTGAATCTAGGACAACAGGCTTTGCAAACAAGTATCTTTAACTGCAGAGCTATCTCCTCAGATCCTTAATCTTTAAAAATTATTCACGTGTATGTGTGTTTGTATGCTCATGTATGTATGTGTGGGCACTCCATGGTTTCTTGCTGCTGCAAAAGAATGCCTATACAGTTACATGGGTGGCTGGGGATTTGAGCCTGGGCTCGCAAGCTTTATAAGAAAGTGCCTTTAACTGCTGAACCATCTCTCTAGCCCCAAGAATTTATGCGTTTAGGTTACCAGAACACAAAAACAAAAAGTAAATTTGAGTGTTTGTTATAATAAGCATATAATTATCAGATATATGATACAAATGATAGTTTTTATTTTCATTTTTGAAAATTACTGAAATTTTATTTTTCAAAAGTCACTTTTTAGCAATGAGGATTTGCTATGTAGGGCAATAATAATTATTTCTTAGAATTTCTATAATAAACTGAAGGTAGTAAGGTCATGTTACTCAAAGATAAAACAACTGTATATGACCAATTCTTTTTTTATTTTTTTTTAAATTCAGTTTCATTTATTTGAGAAGAGAGAGAGAATGAATGCAAACTCCAGATGCATGTGCATCTGGCTTACATGGGTACTGGGGAATCAAACCTTGGTCCTTGGCTTCACAGGCAAGTGCTTAAATGCTAAGACATCTCTCCAGCCCTATATGACCATTTCTTGAACTGTATATAATTTCTTAATGAATTTGTGACTGAAACTATTTTTTCAAACAAAATTCTTCACCATTTAACGTTTCCTTTGCTAGGGAGCACAATATTGCTGAGTGGTAGCATTTCATGACATTAAATTTCCAAAACATCCTTTACACCTGTTCCCCATTGATTTAGAATTTGTGATTATTCAATCTGTCACAGCTAGTCTGCATATTCATAACTTATGAGCAAAGAGTACAGGATGAAATCGTTACCAAAATGCAAAAACTTAAGATCTTCTGAAGATAATCAAATTTTATGTAAATAGAAATGTTGGTATGATAACAGCTACTTTAAAATATTCTATTAGTATTTAATGAAAGTACATTATAACCTGAAAGTAGTGAATACTTAAACTAAAAACACAGTTTATAATTCAAATGTTCTAATTAATTCACTGTTCTACTAACTCAGAACAATTACCTTGCCAATTTTATAAGATTTTATTGTCTTAATTTACATCAACTCTATATAATGGAACATATCTTTAGTTTCACTGTGTTCTTTTTCAATCAAGACTTTTTGAAATTCTGTGGCACATAAAAATTTATATATACATATGCTTAACTTTTGACATTTCTCTCTCGTTTTGATTATATCTGGTTTCTTCAAGTTTTAATGCTAACCTATTTTCTTTAGGAGAAAAAAATGATCAAGAATTAAAAGAAGAAATGGCGGAGCCTAACAGTATTACAATGGCAATTGCTATGAGCTCTCCAAACTTGCCAATAGATAAATCAAGAACTAATGCTTTAGCTGACTTACAGTGACCCTTGGATAAGTACTCTATATTTTTTTCAAAAATACAGCTGCTTGGTCCACTGGAGACAGTTTAGGAATGCTCTACTCTTAGGTCCTCATCAAAGATTTGGTTACAGAAAATTCTATTCATTCTAGAGTGAAACTTCTGTTTCTGCTTCCTTCTTACCCCAAGGCTGGGCCTTACTATGTACCACAGGCTAGCTTTGAACTCACAATTCTCAATCAGCCTTCCCCAGTGTTGAGAGAGATGAACCACTATACCTAGCTTCTGTTTCTTCTGTTTTTTTATAGTTGTTTCCTGTTTTAAGTAAGATATAGCTGACTCTACCAAGGAGTTTTCTCAATTTCCTTCACAAAGTTAAAAGGGGATTATTTGAAGACTAAAGTAAATCTATTCACTCATCTTGGAACCCAGGAAAAATAAAAGTAAATGTAAAATATTAACACTTCCCTAATCAAATATTTCAAGTCCCTTCTTAAGTTTTGGTACTGATCTTACATAAAGTTTCTACAGGACTGTGTGTGATCTTCATCTGCATGTGGTGCTTGGAAGGGCAAAGTGGCAATCTATTTCTTTTTAGGAATGTCTGGACTCATTTGTATCGTGTTTTCACCATCCTTTAATCACCAAGTATTCATGTCAGAGTAGACTAAAGCAGATACAGAAAAACTACTGTCTCCAAATTACTATGTTTTGAAGCAGACAACCATGTTTTACTTGCTACAAGAATGGCGAAAAAGAATCAAAGGACAGTAAGAATCAAACCCATTCTCAGCTCTCCTAAACAGATTACTGTTCTCTGTAAGAACACACAAGTTCTTACGTAGTAAGCTTCCCGTAAATGTCCCCTATAGTTGCGTATGTTCCCATAGTAAAGTAACAGAACTAATGATTCTTCAACTTGCAGGAGAAAAACAAGTATCAAGTCACCCTTACCATTTTCCTCATGGCCACTGGCTTCTGGTGTGCCCTGCCGCTGGTCCTCTTCAGGTGCCTCAGGATAAATGACAGCAGTGTCTTGCTGTTGCAGGAACTCTTCAACATTAGGATCATGGTTTTGCTCATTTTCAGCATCTGAGTCACATTCATCGTCTTTTACTAAAAGAAATGAATTCTTTATAAAGAGCAATTTTGCCATCAACTTATTATACAGTTTTCTAAATAAATTATTCATTTTGAGAGAACAGACGATCCTTTTTGAAATTATAGGAAATATTTACTGAAAACTAAAAATAAACTGTACTCATTTTCCAATCTATTGTAATGTAAATGTAAATGTCTTATACATTTAAAATGTTATGTCTAAAATTCTAAAGGTCCCTCTTAAGCTTTATGGACATACTTCTGTTTTATTTAAAATTTTTTAAAATTTTTTGTTGACAACTTCTTTAATTGTAGACAATATCCCATGGTACTTCCCTCCATCCCCTCCCACTTTCCCCTTTGAAACTTTACTCTCCATCATATCCCTTCCCCCTCAATCAGTCTCTCTTTTATTTTGATGTCATGATCTTTTCCTCCTAATATGATGGTCTTGTGTAGGTAGTGTCAGGCACTGTAAGGTCATGGATATCCAGGCCATTTTGTGTCTGGAGGACCACGTTGTAAGGAGTCCTACTCTTCCTTTGGCCCTTACATTCTTTCCCTGTTTCATTTTATTAAAAAGACTCAAAGAAAGCAATATATTTTTGAATGAATTATTTCTCAATGATAAATCAAGAGAAATATACCTTGGTAATCAGAGATGACTTTCTTAGTAACCTATCTTAGTATTTAATATTATACTTGGAGCATGAGTCATTCCCACACAAACCACTCTTTTGGTTCATATAAGCTTTCTTAGAAAGTGCATCTAGCAATTATCTGTAGACGTCTAGTAAGAGTCAATGAGTATCAAATCAGTAAATGGCCTTTTCACCTCCTACAGAATTCCTATGCAAAAAAGGCTATTCTTTATGGCCTCTATACATGTTTAACTATGGCATTAAAGTAGACGGATTTCTTTTTTTTCCCTTTTTTTTTTTTTTTTTTTTTTTTTTTTAGCTAAATTAGGCTTAAGAGAAACAAAATTTGCTCACTTTGGGATGGTGGCCCAGAGTGCTGCTTAGTTCATAGCCAGCCCTGTTGCCCTTGAGCAGAGTTGTGTGCTGGGGACTAGTGGCTTAGCAGGGCTCCCCTGCCTCCTTTTTAAACTTCCATGTCAGTAACCACAAACTGGAGTTACTGGATCTCGAGTCACATGAGGACTCTTTCCAGAGGAGGGCCTAATACTTTGGGGTTTAAGGGAATCACTTCACAGATTCTCAATGTCATATGTATACTTTCTTAGCATTATGATGGCTCTTATCTTTGCTCTTTGTTTTTCACAGTACCCTTTGCTCTCATATTTTTGTTAAAAAAAAAGGAGAAACCAAAAAGAAAGAAGAGGAAAGGAAAGAGAAGAAAAAAGAAAATGCCAAGCCTAATAAGGTAGAGTGTGCTTGTTCCCAGCACACAGAGGGTCTGGGAGAAGAGGAGGTGTTCCTAGTGTAAGCTTAGCCTGAACTATGTACAACAACAAAGTAACAAACAATTATTATCTACAATTACATTTTTCTTTAATGATTGCTTATATGTTCATGTTGTGATAAACTATGAGCTACTGATATTAAACCATAAATTACTTTGCAATTTCTTAAGCTCTAACATTTTTATTGTCCCTAGAAATTAAGGAACAGAAACTACCTATTATGTTAGTACAACAATCCTCTAGGACACACAGAAGACAATTAGTAAGGACAGAAAGTGGTGATGTGAGATTTCCGACTTAAGGAGCTCACTGATATGTATATATATATATTTTAGGTTTTTTGAGGTAGGGTCTCACTCTAGCTCAGGCTGACCTGGAATTCACTATGGAGTCTCAGGGTGGCCTTGAACTCACGGTGATCCTCCTATCTCTGCCTCCCAAGTGCTGGGATTAAAGGCATGTGCCACCACGCCTGGCTGTTTTTTCTTTTGTAAAAAAAATTTTGTTTATTTATTTGCAAGGAGAGAGAGAAAAAGAGAGAGAGAATGAGAGAATAAATAAATAAATTTGCTTGAGTATTTTATATAATGATATTGTTTTTACTAATAATGAATATCCAGTTTGAATAGTTTATATAACCTGTAGGTTAGCATAACAAATATTTGATAGCAGGCATACATTAATATATTATTCATGAAAGTTAAGGGAAGACTGTAAAATATGAGGATATAGGTACACAATTTACCACTTCATCTATTATTAACTTGGACTTTACCTTCAGTAACAACACAAGGATTTATTTACTTCATGTTTAGGGAACTGACAAGGGTAAGAGTGCTAATGCTTATGGATGCAAACTTGTTTTGACACCTATCTGCCACAGATAATTTATAAGGCTATATGGGTTACCCTTAAAATATATTTTGAATTAAAACACAAATCTAGAAATAACAAACTACAGAAGAGAATCACATGTTAGGAATATCTAAGACAAAATATAATTACATTACTTTCAAATAGAGTATTTAGAGGAAATTAAGGTTTAATAGTTTGTAATTCATGTTTCAAACTCTGGAAGGTCTGTCTGACTCACAGGACATGGAGGGAAGTGCCTGATAACACCACACAGAAGAGCTGATTCATGTGCTCCACTTACTCTTTTGCTTCTTAAATTTGGTCTGAATCCATTAGAGGAATAGCCTTAAGTCTCAGGGAATATGTAATTTTATTCACCTAGAAGCAAATTTTCTTGTTTACTATAATTGAACTTCATTTTGGCCATTGCAAACACAGAAACTACAGAAAAATTTTGACACTTTTGTTTTCTATGATATGCTCATCAATATTGGTAATTCTCATTAAGTTTTTTATTTTGTATGTTTGTGCACATGAATTTGGAGGTCAGAGGACAAGCTTGGGTGTTGTTACTAAGTGGTGTCCACCTTGTTTGAAACAGTGGCCTATAACACAGGCTGGAATGGCTGGCCAGTAAGTCCTAGAGGTATCTGTCTCGTGCTCCCAGTGCTGTAATTACACATGTGTGCCACACACCAGCTTTTTTTCATAGAACTCAGGTCTTCATGCTTATGATAAGCACTTTACTGACTCTTCTCTTCAGCCCCTGTCATCTACTTTATAGACAGCCAAATATATTGCTTATTTTTTATCTTCTGCCGTTTGTAGATAATCCAAGGCAGATGTCAATAGCTAATGATGAAAGTCAAACTAATTATTAGGTCTATATTTCTATAATTTGGGAAAAATTTGATATGAGTTCAAATTGTCACATAACATTTATTTTTTTTTGGATTATTTGTACACTATAGTTACCATACCTATAGGATGGAACATCTAATGTCTTACAAAAAAATGAAATTTTACATTATATTTAAACAATAAACTTCTAGTCTAAGTGACCATGTATACAAGTTCTAAAAAGAAGGGAAAAGAAATGGACTAAATTCAGGATTTGTCACAAAAGACTTCCCTCCATCAACATCCAGGAGCAAGCTTACCTGCACATCCTGCATCACCTCCCCGAGCGTCAGGCCCCAGGATTCCACGCACTTCCTTTCCTAATAATGAAGAGGGTAATAAAACAGATGAATGTGTCAAAGACATTTTAACTCCTAAAATCAGAAAATAAAACTAAATTCAGTGTTTATTTAATTTGGATTTTTTTCCTTTATAAAACATGCTAATGTAGCCTGGAAGATAAAGCTTGATAAATGATGACAATTTTGTCAAAAATCACAAAGGTATTTCAGGGAAACAAAAATTGATGAAGGTTTAGATACTATTCTAGAATTACATATATTTTAGAATGACAGGCTGAGTATCTTTTACTGCTTATGACCAGAACTATTTGGGATTATGGCACATACAAGTGAGATATCATTGGGACAAGACTGAAGTATAAATGTGAAAATCTCTTGTTCCATGTGCACCTGATACATCTAGCCTGATGATACTGTACACAGCACTATGAGCTATGAGTACTCAGGCTGTGACTTGTCATGAGCTCAGCATAACAAATTTAGACTTCCAGGGGTTGCTACATCTGTACAAGCACACTAGGCTTGAGCTGTGTCTTAATGTAGCTTTGCTAAAAGGTAGTAGAATGTTCACAGTAGGAGGGTTTCTTTTACCATTTTTGTTATCTGAACTTGATTTTTTAAATAATTTTTTTATTTTATATTATCCTAATTTTACATTCATAATGGTGACTCCGTTATCCTCCTCCCTGTCCTCCCTCTTCCAAAGGGACCCCCATCATTGGGGAATATGGGTCATGCATTGTGGGAGTAGTCAAGAATTATGGGGGATAGGCCAAGTCTCTGTGCATAATGTCCCAACTTGTGGCTCTAACATTCTTTCTGCCCCCTCTTCCACAAATTTCCCTGAGCCACATTGGGATCATTTTAGTTCTACTTCAGTGATGAGGTTTTGGGAGCCTTGTTTCTCTGGATATCTGGCTTAGTAGGAGTTGGATGTTCTCTGTGTTTATCTCCTTCAGCCTTTTTCTGGTGTCATGATCACCAAGAACGCTGTACTCTTGCCTTTCCCCTGCATTACTGTATGGTTTCAGCTGTTGCAATTTTACCAAAAGCACTATATAGATTTAATGCAATGCTGATAAAAATCCCAACTTCTTTTTCACTGAGATAGAAAAAACTATCTCAAAATTCATATGGAAAGGCAGAAGGCCTCAGATATCCAAGCATATCCTTAGCAAAAGAAACACCTCTGGAGGCATCACCATACCTAATCTAAAGCTATACTACAAAGTCATTGTAATAAAAACAGCATGGTACTGGCATAAAACAGAAATATAGACCAATGGAACAGAATAGAAGACCCGGACTTTGGGTCAAGTAAATACAGCTACTTGATATTTGACAAAGGCCCTCCCAATGCAGAATGGAAAAAAGATAGCATCTTCAACAAATGGTGCTGGACAAACTGGACAACCATATGTAGGAAAATGAAACTCGATCCACACATCTCACCATGCATAAAAATCAAGCCCAGATGGATCAAAGACCTTAATATAAAACCAGAAACTCTGGGCTGGAGAGATGGCTTAGCAGTTAAGGTGCCTGCCTCCTAAGCCTAAGAACCCTGTTCCAATCTCCAGGTCCCACGTTTAGCCAGATGCAAAGTGACACAAGGGTGCAATGCCTCACTTGACCACAAGGGGTCACACGCATCTGGATTTTGTTCACAGCAGCTGAGAGGCTGCTGGCATGCCCATTCTCTGTCTCCCTCTCCCTCTCTGTCTGTTTCTCTCTGTGTCTCTCTCCAAAAAATAATAATAATAAAAACCCAGAAACTCTGATACTACTGGAAGAAAAAATAGGAGGAACCTTCCACAACATAGGAGTGGGAAAAGACTTCCTGATCTTTTACCATTTCTTAAAACTAAAAATTTCTATGTTCTAGGCATGGTACACTACTAGATGCCTTAAAACAATCCAATGAACATTCTCATTATCCCATTTTTATAAGCTAAAAAGCAAAACAAAACTTAATGCTTCGAGAAGATAAATGACTGGCTCACAGCTATTTGGTGAAAAAGTAGAATTAGAATACAGCTCTGACCAACTCCCTACTCCCACACCCTCATCCTTCCATCTCCGGGAGCAGAAAGCCACACACTTGTCCTTCTACCAGAAGGAGTAGAAAACAGGATGAAACCAGTGTTATTTTGTCCACGCATCTAAGATACTCTGCCTTTTCTTTTATTCTATTCACAATTCCAGCTACTAATAAGCAGTAATTAAAAATAATAATGGCAGCATGGAGAGAGAAGGATATTTGTTATTTTTCCTTGACACTTCTGCATAGTGGGCTCATTCTATAGACCAGTTTTAGAGCAAGCATTTTATATTACAAACAAATACGTACTTTGTGGCAGGCATAAATTAGGTTTTACATAGTTAGGTACATTTCATTTATTATAGTAGTTTATTAAGAACATGTGCCTGAAAGGAAAATTTCTGCAGAGTACCTCTCATAATTATGATCAGGACACAGTTATACTAAACAATATAGTTATTTGTAACACAATCAAATCCCACTGAATAAATCAGTGAAAAATCCTGATTTAGAGGTTTTCCTGTTTGATTATTGAGAGACATTTCTTTAAGTTCATAGATAATTATGTAAAGATTTCAGAAGAATTTCTTTTACTACCTCCTTTTTATCTTTGCATGTGTATGAACACACATGTACGTGTGTGTGCAGGTACACATACATGTGGAGACAAGAAGACAACCTCCAGTGTAATTTCCAAGTACTGTCCATCAGTTCTTGACACAGGGTCTCTCTTAGGTTAGAATGGTTGGCCAGCAAGCCCCCTATATCCACTTGTCTCCTCCTCCCCAGCCCTGGGATTACTAGCATGGCTTTCTGAAATGTAGGTCCTGGGGACTGGTGTCTTATCCTCATGCTTTCAAGGCAAGGACTTTACCAACTGAGCTACCTCCTCATCCCTATTTTTTCAGAGACAAGGCCTGAGACTATAGTCCAAACTTGCCTCAAACTTAGCAATTCTCCTGCCTCAGCCTTCTGTGAGCTGTGATTACATGTATTGGCAAGTCTGGTCAGATTTTCTTTATGCATTAACTTTTATACTATCACTTAAGGATGATCATTATATGAAAACAGTTAAAATATTCACAAGGGATATTCTGATTAACTTCTGTTAAAGAACACAATTAAAAATTCCTGTAAAACTATAGGATAATAACCAGTGTCTTCTAAGTGTCTTTAAATCATTAGCAACCCCTGTCCCCTCTCTAATGCATATACCTACTGAAGTCAAAATAATATGCCTATATAATTATAGAAAGGTAATATAGATACTTCTCATTGTACATCTATGTCCTTTATTACTCTTCAATCGAAAATCAAAACATAGTCACTACTTGCTAACATAAAATAAGACCTTTATATTAGTGGCAAAAATGACATTTTGAGTATTACTATTTTTATTTTTATAATTATAGCTAATTTTAAAAGTATGTACAATTCAATTAAGCATTTTTTCCATTTCTTTTTAGGGTAAAAATATCGAGGTTCTTTAGATGAGCATTTAAAATACTTCAGAATTTATTCCTAGACATTATTACCCACAATATGAAAAATGAGAAGTCTTCATTCTCTCCTTCACTTGTGGGTTGAATTTTGGTTGAAGAACTAAAAGCAGATCATTCACTGAAATTAGCAGACACTGTGCTTGTAGCATGACCACTCTCCTTCCACTTTCTGCCGAGACCAGCAGGAGATTATACTCAGAGAACTAGGCTCCTCCCATGTACTGAAGGGACCAGCACCAGGTTATTATTCTAAAAGAGGCAGTTTAAATGCATTTCATGCACCAGCTCCTCCTGGGAATTAAGAAATGAGAATTCTCTTTCTTGGTCTTACTTTTTGGTTAGGGATTATAAGGGGAGCAAAGTGATACAATCTATGTGTATAGGGTTTGTTTTTCTATAAGCCAGTAATGTTCACATCTTATGATTGGTTAACCTAAATGAATTTTATTATGACATGAAGGGAAGAGCCATAGCTCAGGCTGGCATGCATGTGTTTGATTCCTAGTACCATGAAAAAGGGTCACGAGAGCATTTCTGAGGCCTTTAATCAAAATTCCAATCAAATATATAAATGAGAGAAACTTCTTAGATTATGACTTTGTATTGGCTTGAAAATAGGTTATGTAGGACAACTCAGCAAGTAAAAGAAGCAACTTATAACTGATTCAATAATTTAGACCAATTTCTATGACATTAATGGATTCTAAGAAAAAACAATCCAAAAGAACATAACCACACAAGTTCATTTATGTAACACTCTTAAAATTGTGAAAATGAATGACCAGGCAGTGATTTCCAGGGTTGAGGCAGAGGACTGAGGGAAGTGGGTTCTGTAAGAAATAGTGAGCTTTTACTGATGGAATCATTCTGTTTCTTAGCTGAGAATCTCAGTCAACATTCTGTTGTGATTTCAGTTATAGGCTTACAAGATGTTACCACTGAGGGAAACTGGGTAAGGGGAACATAGGTTCTTGCTGGTTTTTTTTGAATGTATAACTTCATGAATAATCTGTGAATATGATATTGTATCAAAATAAAAGTACAGGGCTGGAGAGATGGCTTATCCATTAAACACTTGCCTGGGAAGCCTAAGGACCCCAGTTTGAGGCTCGATTCTCCAGGACCCACGTAAGCCAGATGCACAAGGGGGCACACGCATCTGGAGTTTGTTTGCAGTGGCTGGAGGCATTGGCGTGCCCATTCTCTCTCTCTCTACTGGCCTATTTCTGTATCTCTCTCTCTCTCAAATAAATAAATAAAAATAAAAATATATAAAAAATATATATTAAAAATTAAAGTACAAATAACATAGATCATAGGGAAATATCAGAAATTTATATCAAAACAGATGGCTTTTTTTTTATTTTAGCCATAAGATGAAATTCTTGGTAAGTAAAAACAGATATGGCAGATGCAATTCATTTCAATTTAAAAAAATGTAGAAGGCTTACCATCATGTGAAAGATAAATCCATTTGCAGTACCAACATAATTATTTAGCACATTTTTGAAATTCATATCCATGTTTGGAACCATTTCAGATGTGTTCCCAGTCATCTCTAAGAGGTCCAGTGAGGGAGTAAGTAAATTGTTTTTTCCATACTCAGTAAGACTCCAAGTGTGCTCTCTATTCCCAACAATATTTTCCCTGCAAAGGGAAACCTATATAGAAAGCAAATGCTAATACATTCCTGCATTCAAACTAAAAAGTGTTGAAACCTTAATATGTAGTATAATTTTCCAAGCAGTTTCATTTTTTTGTTCTCTTTATCTTCTAGATTTTAAGTAAATGCCAATATTGGTGGTACAAGTTGATTATTTTGCAGCTTAGATTTCAAACTTAAATGTTAGGTGTCACAACATTTGGACTTTAGATTTTTTGATTAGATATATACAATCAACTGCCTCCTTCCTGCACATGTTCTAAAATCTCCAAAATCTCCAAAATCTAAGATACTTCTAATCCCCAGCCACTTCAGAAAGGGATATTAACCTGCATAATTATCTGGAACAGTCACTAGCTATAATTCACAATGTCCTTGCTGACCTGCTAAGTTAGATAAAGACAAAACTAAACCAGAGGAAAGATGTAGTTGAGATGGACAAAACAAACCCCACTCAGCCACTGCTAAAACTCCCAATGAAGCCTGGGAGAATGTGGGCAGCGGCCATTCCCAGCATGCAGGTGGAAAAGACAGAGAGACGCAAACACCATAGGTGAGTCCCATTGCTTCTGCTGGATTTCACTCTGAGCTCTGGTATACCTTTGTGTGGAAGCAGATACTCAGATGCTGTGGTTTAAGCTTACATTGCAGAAAAGGGGTCAAAGTAAAACATTATTTTCCTTTATTTTCTTTTGCTCCAGTTCCTATTTCAAGTTAGGAGAGAGAAAATGATGACATCAAGGACATGATGGTATACCTGAAAACCCTGATGCAGAGGAAATTTCTGTCTAGTCAAGCAGCTGTGACCCCAAGAGAATGGTACAGAGGGGCACTGAGTTCTTTCTCTCCCTATCTTCCTACAAGCAAAAAGTATTGGACAAAGTAGGGTAAATAAAGTCCAAGATTTTTTTAAAAATTATTTATTTTTATTAGTTATGTACATAATGTGAATACACTCCTGTTGGTGCCATCCATAGTCTCCTCCCCCCTCCAAAGGATCCCTCCTCATTGGCTGAAGTAGACCTAAAAAGGCCAAGATTTTGAGCTAGCCAACTAACAAGGGGAGTTTCAGGGCTAAGTTCTGTGGAGAACATTAAAAAGGAGGAACTAAGCTGGACATGGTGGTGCGCACCTTTAATCCTAACACTCAGGAGGCAGAGGTAAGGGGATCTCTGTGAGTTTGAGGCTGCCCTGAGACTACATAGTGAATTCCAAGTGAGCCTGGGCTAGAGAGTGAGATCCTACCTTGAACCAAAAAAGGAAGCACTAAGGAAAATGACCCCTCTAGGTTGTTTATAATCTCTTGGATTTACACCCAAAGTGCTCATGTATGGATCTGATCAAAGGTCAGAACCTAAATATGTAAAAGATTACTACCTTTGTCCCAGACTGACCGCTGCTCACAGTGTACACAGAACAGATCCAAACATAATTTGGATGGCTTTAAACCCAGAGCTTATTGTGAAAGAAAAGCTTATAGAAGGTATTGAGACTTTAAAGCCTGAATGTAATTGGCCAAGTTATCTGTTAAACCAAAAATGTCAACATCTTCTACAATCATAAGTAAGACCAAGAGCTTCACTGAGGTTCAGGATTCAGTCCAGATGATCTGACACATGCTGAAACAAGAGTCTCCACCAGCACGGGAAACAATAACCAAAACTGATGTAAACTGTGGGAGCTTCAGACAGAGACTGAAGACAGTTGCTGCAACAGCACTTAAAGAATGAGGTGGGGTACTCTTGCAAATTTGAGAAGATATAAAGTCTCTGTGAATAGAAGATAAAAATTAGCAAAAAGAAATTTTATAATTAAAACTAAGTATCAGAATTTGTTTTAAAAATCACTGGTTGGGCTAATTTACTATAAAATGGAGATGAAATGGTAAATATTAGAGAACTTGATAGTAAACTTGTGGAAATCACTCAATTGAACCAAAGATTGAAAAGACAGTTTCAATAACCAAGTGGAAAAAGTAGAGTTGCAAATATTTTTAAAGCTGTTAAGATTTTTTAATTACATACAAAAATGTATTTATTCACTAAAGTAAATAAGACATGATGTATTGAAATTTCTCTACAAAATGGGTACTAGACCATTTATAAATAATGAAAGAGCTTTATTAAGAAGACTTTACTACAATATATACTGACTAAATAGACCTCAAGCACTATGGGTAGTATGTGTTTTGCTACATACTTTTGGTTACTGAGGTAGACAACACATATGTACCAAGTTGAGCATTCATGAAAACCTTGAAAATACTAAGATATGAAAAGAGTTTCAAGAATAAAAGATATTTTCATAAAATAAAAAAGATAGCATCAGGAATTTCAGGACAAAAGCAATCATATGGCATTCATGTCACTAAAGTCCCAGATGAAAAAAGAATATGATACAGGAAAAAAAAATCTTTCAAGAAAAACACCTAAAATCTCCACAAATTAATTAAAAGACAAAAAGCCAACAGATACAAAAAAAATTCATGGAATTGTGAACAGATCAACCACAATAATTTATACCAAATCCCCTCAGCCAAACTATGAAAGGCAAAGTTAAAAAAATTCATGAAAAGAGCCAGACACCCTGATATAGGGTCCAGGGGTGAGCAGAAGGGATGTAAGCCAACTAAAACAAATTGCATTTGAGAATGCCAGAATGAACAATACTTAAATCTCTGAATGCTAACTAAAATAAAGTAAATTAAAAAACATAAAGGAAATGTTTTGTCAACCCCAACTTCTACATCCAGTGAAACTATCTTTCAGGAATTTTCCTTCAGGAATATGATGTAAAGAGAGCCAAAAATACATTCTAAGAGGAAGGAAACCCCACAGAATAGAACAGTCAGAAAGTTAGTGAAATGATATTGGGGGGGGAATGTTGTAAATATTACGACTAGGTGGTGGTATGGTGGCACACACCTGTAATCCCAGCATTTGGGAGGTAGAGGCAGGAAGATCAAGAGTTCAAGGCCATCCTTGCCAAATAGCAAGTTCAAAGACAGCTGGGATACATAAGACTTTTCTTCAAAAAACAAATTAGCAAACAATAATATCAAGAATAAAAACAAAAACAAGAGAAATGTCCCACATATAATTACAAAATAAATGTGGAGGAAGATGGGACATATATGGGAGCAGTGTGTACATTCCTCTGGGAATGGAGAAAATAACAAGCAGATGCTAGTAGACTGTGTGATGCTAACTCTGTACATTCTAAGCATCCCATACTTTGCAGAGTTAGCCAGCTACTCCATAATTCATGTACTTGAACTGACAAAGTTACTACAAAGAGAGACAATCAGAATCAAACTACTAACAAAAATATTCAAATGATAAAAACATGGTAGAAGATTGAAAAAGGGAAGAAAAAAAAACAAATGCTAACATAGTAAAAACCTATATCTAAACAGGAAAAATTAGATTATAGATAGGTAACTGATCTAAACCATCAATGTAAATGACAGAGATCATCAGACTAAATAAAAAAAGTACACAATAAACAAAAAATAAATCATAAGAAAATTCCAAGCTCAGGCTACAAACTTTTTTTTACAAGTGTAATGATAAAGAGGCTAGAAAGTATCAGGAGCTCCTTTTAATCTGTTCCATCTTGGGGTCATTTTCAGTATATCACAGTATGTTTCTGTAATAGTCAGGGACTCACTCACAGGTGAGCCACACTAAGGAAGGCCGTCCTGCTGCTCACCCGTTGTAGGGTCATCTGCTGCCACAGTTGCATTACTATCACTTAGAGCTTATATTTTAAATCCTGTGATTAAAAAAAAAATTGATGTACACGCTAAGTTAACACCAAACTATGGAACTGGGATTCTAACAAACTTCTACTACAGAAAACCCAAAGACTCCTTCTCTTCAACCAATAGCGATAGCATAAGAGAGTGTCTCGTGGTTCCCATTAGGCAGGGGCATGCCCCTCATCAGCAGGTAAGAACCTACAGAAGACTGACCATCATTTTCTGCTCCCCAAAAAGATTTTTAGGACTGTAAATTTTAGGGGGGTAGTTGTGTCAGAAGAGGGACTTAGAGAGGGTAAGATCAAGAACATATAAAAGAAGGTGATGGCATTAAAAGTCTTCCCAATGCTGGCTATATGGAACAACTGAGCATACATGGAAAAAGCCTATGATACATAGACAAGAGAGGTGGCATTATGCAAATGACCTATAAAAGGCCAAGAAGTCCTGGCCAGAGGCTTTTTGGGTTTGTCTTTTCCAGTTCACTAGCACAATCCAGTTCTTAGGATTACCTTTCACCTTTTTAATAAACTGCCTCCATTTCTATTACTTTAAAATGGTGTGTGGAGTTAAGGACATTACCAATGGTTAAAGAGCAATGCTGACAATGATGAGTTGATTTATCCCAAAAACGTAATCCTACATAGGTACACATCTTCAAAGAGTGCTTCTTAAAGAGTAGGTGAGCAAAATGGACATGCACAGTGACTTCAGGTATCATGCATGCGTGCACACCCCACTCCCCACCCCACACATACTAGGCAGGATACAGAAAAGACACATGCATGAACAGTGACTGCAGATACCACACACACACACAGAGTGACTGTAGACACCACACATACACACTAGAGAGGACACACTGAAAATTATATCTAATTGGCATTTATAGAATACTGAACCCAACAACAGCAAAAGTCACATTGTTTCCAATGTGCACAGAATATTCATGAAGATATAAAATATTCAGGATAATAAAATGAGTTTTAAAGAATTGAAGTTACATAAAGCATGTTTCTCTGGTCACAATGAATAAAACTTGATGTCAATAGCAGAGAGATGATAGGAAAGTCTCAAGACATTTAGAAAGCAATACATTCTGAAATCAATACACCCATGGATCAAAAAGGAAAATTTAAAAAGTATTAAAATAGATAACCTAAAATTCCTAGAAGTATCTTAAAGATTAATTTTAAAGGATGAGCTTAGTGATATAGCAATTGTCTAATAAGGCCCTGGGCTCTATCTTCAGTACCTCAAAGTTTAAAAAAAATCATTTTAAATAAAACTCCATGCCAACACTGTTTCATCTGCAATTTTATAAGATGTTTAAAGAAGAAATACATTCAATGAATATCTTTTCTCTGGGAGGGTCCAGAAGACATGTCCTTCACAAATACTGTAAGAAATACATCTTGGAGGAGCACCAGCATCCTTAAATAGTTCTGTTGTCGTTTTCTCTTATGCAGAGTGATAACTGCAATGGCTGATAACTTCTATTCAATGGCTCAACAAAGGGTCAAGTTAAATGATAAGCCATGTTCTGTATTCAACAAGGCCAAATGGATCAACAGCTAGATCAACAAATGGACAAGTCAATTGGTCAGCACTGAAAAACCCATGATAATAAACGATGCTGAGCCATGTTCAAAAATGGTAGAGACCCTCTTGCCCCAGACCTTGCAGACCTCTGACACTTGGTAATTATTCATGGTGTTTCCAGAAATGAAACAGATAGTTATGAAGTCTACTAAGTTCTTGCTCAATCTGTATAAGTAGAACATTTTCAGAACAAATGAATGAAATGCAACTTGAACCACATCAACAGAGAATCATGCCCCTTTAATGGACTTGAGCCACTTTATGGACACAACTTCTGAAGTGAAAGGGACACCAGGTGCCCTTGAGAAAGGATCTTGGTATAATAACAGAAAGTTTCAATATTAGTCTTTCTCTCATCCTTCCCCAAAGGGACCTATGGCATTTTATTCCAGCAAATGTATTGAGCAGTTACTTTTTCAGTGCTTGGACAAAATACTGACCAGAGTAGCTTCTGAAAGGAAGGAACTTATTTCTGGCTTACAGGTTCAAGGAGCAGTTTCATCATGGTGGGGAAAGCATGGCGGAGCAGACAGCTGGGCATGATAGTGTCACATCAGAGAGAGGAAGCAACAAGAGTGAACTGAGTGCAGCAAGTGGGGCTGGGCTATAAAACCCCCAGGACTGCCCCCAGTGACACACTTCCTCCAGCAAGGCTCCCCTTCCCAAAGGCTCCACAACCCTTCTCAAACAGCACCACCAGCCGGGGACTAAGCTCAGATACATGAGTCTACAGGGGACATTAAACATTAAAAGCACCACACTGTACAATGGAGTAAAGGAAACAATCAGACCTTTCAGGCTCTGCTGGCTCTAAACGGACCCTGATTATGGGAGATCCCAAATAGCATCATGGCCCTACAGTTAAAGTAGGGGATTCCAGGGGTCAAGTGATTATGGAGTTTTAGCCAAAGTCTGACTCATGGTTGTCCAAAGGGTCCCTGAACTCATCTTGTGGTTATTTCCCAGTCACAGAATGCAGAATTAGAATAGATAATACTTACAAGTTGGCAGAATCCTCACACTGATTCCTTGATCTATGGAGTGAGGGCTATTATGGTTCTAAAGGCCAAATGGAAGCTATTAGAGCTGCTTCTACCAGGAAAATACTGAACCAAAACCAATATTGTGTGCCTAAAGGGATTACAGAGATTTGTGCCACCATCAAGGACTTAAAATATGCAGAAGTGTTTCCCATCACCCCTACATTCCCTCATCCCTCTCTCTCTTTCTATAGAGGCTAGATTATGAGTGCCAGGGTTTTGTACTAGAAGGAAGATGTGACTGGAAAAGAGTCACATGTTTTAGCTTTTGACTGATGAAATTGTTATTTGCACTGATAGTGGTGGTGTGTGTAAGTGCAAAAAATTGTACATCAATAATAAAAAATAGTTTTATACAAAGGATTTTGAATTAACCTTTAAAAACAAGAAAGAAATTTTATGGTTCAAAATTCTATAAATGGAAATAGAAAAGAACTATAGCATGTGTAGATTGGTAAATTTTTTTGTTGTTTTGTTACTTGAGTGTCTAGTTGGTAATCATATCCAATAATGAATTTATTTAACTAACTCATAAACTAAAAGGGAAATCAAGCTGGGTGTAGTAGCACATGCCTCTAATCCCAGCACTTAGGGAGGCTGAGGCAGGAGGACTGATGCCAAGTTTGAGGCTAGCCTGGACAACACAGTTCAAGGTAAGCCTGATTTACATAACAAGACCCTGTCTCCAATAAAATAATAAAAAAGGGAAACTGAACCCAGAAATCTTGTGGGTACTTTTAGGAAAAGAAATAAATAAGGAAGCAGTGGATAAGAACAAAGGTTAGAAGAAAGATAATTTCTTTATTTACTACCCTATATAATCTGTCTAGATACATGCAGGTTACCAACTTTTACCACTGACAAGTCAGGCTGAGTATCAGAGGCCCTAAATCACCTGAGTGACTTGGCATAGATCAGTTAAGCCTAGGTTATCATCCTGGTTCTACTTGTTCCATGAATCACCTCGGGCAAAGGATATGAATTGCCCCTCTTTAGTGTCCATCTCTATAAAACCAGGACATCACCTAACAGGACTGTTGTAAGGATAGAATGAAAATGTGTGTGAAGTGTTTAGCCCAGTGTCAAGCATACAACAAGTGCCCAGCAAGCTGCATCATTATAATGGATCTTATTGTAGTAATTGTTTTGTGCCTATTACCTTCAGTACATGTAGGATATGGAGACCATCTTGTCTGAAAGATTTTGACATAAAATTAATTTGTTAAATTTTAAAAGTAGGGTCAAGTGCATTGACAGTTATAGAAATGATTTAATTATTAATCCATTCACTTGCTCATTATCTGAGAGCTTACCTCAAACCAGAAATTCTGCTAGGTGCTAAAATACACAATTTCAAAGACTTTGCCATTAACCTTAGAGAATGTAGTTTACACAAAGGCAGTTTTTAAGTGACAGAGACAGACAATTATACTGTTCTGGGTGCTGTAACATTGAATTACATGATAACTTCATTACTTTTTTCCTCATTAAATTATTCTAAAGAACTGATTTAATGAAGAGTGACATTTAGCATTATAGAGACAATGAGTAAAATAATGTAAAAAAGTCACATTCATTTTCAATCATCCATGCATCTTCAGGATTGCTCCTTTTCTTTGAGTTAGTAAGCAAAAAATTATTTACCTAAAATACTACAGTTACTATCCTGCCTATATACAAAAAGGTCACTAAGTTTTACCACTAATTAGTCAAACAAAGTATCAAAAATCTCAAATTTAGTGACATGGCAGTGTAACTTCCAGATTCAGATCACTGGGTTTCAAATCCTGATTATAGAGCCACATGACTCTGGTAAATTACTCACTTTGACATATGTTTCCTTGTCTGTGGAATTTCATTACAGTATCATGAAAATTAGAATACACACTAAACAATTTATATATTGGCACATAAAACATGCCACACAGAAGTAGCACAGTAAAGAGTCAGCTATAGTTATCAGACTATGGTCTGTGGATCTTTGTGAAAGTGTTTGTGTGTGTGTGCACGTGTGTGCACACATTTGGTCTGTGTTGTCTATAGAATAATGGCTTCTCAACCATGTCCAAATTTGAATCCTATAACTCCATAAAATGTTAAATAGCAATGAACTGTGCAGGTGTGATTCAGGTGTTGAACCTTGAGATGGGGAGAATTTCCTGAATTAAGGGGAATGGGCAACAAATCATATAAACTCTTACACGGAAGAGAAGGAGACAGAAGAATGGAGAGATGGCTATGAATTCTAAGTCTAATGACAAAAAGAATTTTAGACCGTGTACCCTAGGCATCAATTTTTTTCCATGGGGCAGAGTGTATACCTGAGTCCAACATTGTGAGGATAGCCCAAATTCCATCACTAGTGCCACTTTCGAATACTGAAGTACCAGTGCAATTCACTGAGTACAGCTCACTCCTGGATCAATCTCCTCATTTTCCCCTTTGTATATAAGGTATATAGGTTATAAGGCTTCTGTTAGACTAGCAATGCTAAAGGACCTTTGTTTCATATCCTTTGCTTATCTTCAAGTAGCTAGAAGAGAACTTCCCACCAAGTAACTGACTTTCTAATCTTCTTTGGAAAACTTTGCAGTTCCTCTCCCTTCTCAGAAAAGCCTTGATCTCTTCAGTAGTGTAACATTTCCCATGTTCACATCTTGTTGAAGTTACAGTAATGGCATGACAGCTTACTGTTATTTTTCCATAGTGCTTAGGATGCAGGATTAGAATGGAAACAAACAGCAGGGCAGACAAGTCTTCCCCAAGCTCTGCCAAGCTCAGAGGATGTTTGCTTTTTGGAGCAAACTCCTGTGATAGCCCAGGATGGTTTAAATCAACCACATCCAAATTGATAAATCAAATTCCAAATTGAGCCACAGAAATGATTTTGAAGAACAAAAACAACAATTCAAATATAAGTTTTTATGTTGAATCCAAATTCCCTTTACCTAAACTTGTATTTGAATGTATGACAAGAGGTCACTTAGAAGTACCACCTTTATGAATAACAAGACATGACTAATCTTTATTCAGTTTTAAACTTTGTGTGGGGGTGTGTGTGTCTGGGTGTACTCCATTTACACCATCCTGCATGGAGAGGCCTCATTCCTGCTTCCCAAAAGCTTCTACTTACAACTTTCTGGAGTGAGTGCCCTTGTTAAGCTCTGGCTCCACTGAGCAAGATGGAGGTGTGATGCCTGTTACCACTGGAAAGTCCTGAGTGGTCTTGTCTGTCACCACTGTGGTAGTGGTTGGGATACCTCTTTTCAGTGAGGATGGAAGACTGAGGCTCCACTCTGCCTCTTTCCTGTTCTTTTGGCTGGAGAGTGGGTTTCTCTCAGGCCTTTCTCTTAGGAATCCCCTGCATAGGTTTTTGGGCTGCTGGCTCCTCCAGCACCAAGTCTAACATGAGAGAGGGAGAGAGAGCCTAAAAGTAAACCCAGGTTATTTACTATTTTGCCATTATGTAGCTTCTTGAGTCTCAGGCTGTGTTCTTCCTTCTCTCTACCTTTTAGAGACTTATTTTTAGCTGTGCTTAACAGAAGGAATAAGGATTTTTAAACAGTGCCAAATAAAAATGACAAAGACCTTAAGCTCTCTCTCTCTCTGAGTACAAAGAAAAGCAAAGAAAGCAAGGAAGGGCAAAAACAGCTTCTTGCTCCCTTGACCTCATCACTGAAATAGACCTAAAATGATCCCAACATGGCTCAGGAAAATTCGTGAAAGAGGGGGTAGAAAGATTGTTAGAGATACAAGTTGGGACATTATGCACACACACACTGCCTCTTCCCCATAACTGATGGCTACCCCCACAATGCACTACCCACATTCCCCAATGAGGACAGTCCCTTTAGAGGGGGGAGGACAGGAAGGAGGGTAATGATGGCACCAGCATGACTGTATACACACTATCTACATAACTAATAAAAAAAGAAAAAATGATTGTACCATTTTCCAAGTAACTTAACTTCTAATTACATATGTAAAGGATGTACACATATAATTTGGCACATATATAAAGTGTTTTGGCATATATATAAAGATGTTGATTACAGAGTTCATTTAAAAATGGAAATTTGGAAAATTGTGTGTCCAGCAAAAATATGAAAAACTTAAATATAGGCTCCCATACATGGAATAGTCTATGGATATTAAAGTGATTACTTGTGAAAAATATTTTTTAAAATAGGTAAAAATACATCTTTTAAATAAAAAAGCTATGAATAAAGAGAAAAAAATACCATCTTCTTGAAATTGATGGTAAAACAGCTGAAATCTGAAGTGAGAAAAAGAAAGATGGTTTTAGTTATGTATGTATGAGGCTTGTGCTTTTGTGCTGTATATTTGTGCACATGGAGGCCATCCATAGAGAAATCTTGGATGTCATCTTTAGAAACATTATTTACTATTTTTTAAAAATTATTTTTGTTTATTTATTTGACAGAGAGGGAGGAGAGAGAGAGAGAGCAGAGGAGAGAGAGAATGGGCACGCCAGGGCCTCCAGCCTCTGCAAACAAACTCCAGACATGTGCACTCCCTTGTGCATCTGGCTAATGTGGCTCCTGAGGAATCGAACCTGGGTCCTTTGGCTTTGCAGACAAACACCTTAACCGCTAAGCCATCCCTCCAGCCCTATTTACTATTTTTTAGACAGGTTTTCTCATTGGCTTGGAACTTAACAATCAGCCTATACTTGCTGGACAATGAACCCCGCGAATGCTCTGGTCTCTGCTTCTCAGTTCTTATATTACAAGTGTGCACCACTATCCCAACCTTTTATGTGTGTTCTGAGGATCAAATTTGGGTCTTCATGCTTATGAGGAAGGTTCTTTTACCAAATGAAATATCTTCCTAGACAGCAAAATGTCCTGAAGTACTACTCACTCATTTATAGGAATTTTCTTTTAGCACTTTTTTTCAGTATATTAGGCATCAGTGGAAAAAGATACAGATCTCAATACCAAAACAGTTCCTCCCTTGCAGAATTTGTTTAGTGGAACAGAGTGGTTCATAATTAACCAATCACAAAAAAATCTATGAACAATGGTATTATTTATTGTGCCTATGGAGGCCAAGCAATGAAAAGAAGGTGACAGAAGAACAAAGAGAAGAGCATGTCAAGCAGAAGAGACAGGATATGGAAAGGTAAAGAGGAATAAAAGGAGCAAGAGGAGAACGGTGCTATAGACCAGGCTTACAAAGAGAGAGTAATGGGCCTTGTTTATCGTACTAGAGTTTGGACTCAAATTCCAAGGCAACTAGGAACTATAGGAATTAGTTTTTATCTCTTGTAGAAGCATTACATTTAAGAAACAAAAGAGAGAGACAAAACCCAAGAGAATCTCTGTACAAAAGCACTTGAGCATCTGACTGAACATTCCAGAAGGCAGAAAAGCCTTTAAAACTGAAGCACTTCCTGTTGTCCTGGCTATGGTCACTCCTGAACCATGGAGTGGATAGGAGTATTCATGGATCAGGAAATTATATGGTTCTTTGGGACTGGAAACCACTGAACTTTCATGCTAGGAAATATTTTGAGCTATTCTTTTTTTTTTATTCTAAAAATCTTTTTATATTATTATTGTTTTTTATTGACTTTTATACTTACATACAAAAAAAACCCCACCTGATATTTCCCTTCCCTCCCCCCATTCCACTTTAGAACTCAAGTCTCCATCGTATCCCCTCCCTCTCTCCATTAGTCTCTCTTTTAATTTGATGTCATCATCTTTTTCTTCTATTTTGAGGGTTTTGCGAAGGTATTGCTAGGCACTGCAAGGTCATGGATATCGAGGTCAGTTTCTGTCTGGGCAGTTGCATTGTAAGAGGTCATACCCTTCCTTTGGCTCTTCCATTCTATCCGCCCCTTTTCCGCAATGGTCCCTGAGCCATTGGAGGGTATGACAGAGGTGTTTCAGTGCTGGGCACTCCTCCATCCCTTCTTCTCAGGACTATGTTGCCTTTTGGGTGATCCCGGTGGTCATCACCATCTGAAAAGAGAAGCTTCTCTAACCAGAAGTGAGAGTAGCGTTAATATGTGAATATGAACATTAAGTGTAGTGCTTTCAGGGCAGTTGAGCTATTCTTTTAAATTTTATTTATTTATTGTGGTTTTGTACATGTACATATTTGTTGCATGCTGAACATAATTTTCCCTCATACCCACTACCCTTCTCCCCATGTCCCTTTCCGTCCTACTAGTCACTTTTATTCCGATAGATACTTTTTATTTCTATTTTCATGTCATATACACACACATTATTTTATGTAGCTACATAAAATCTAGGAACAAATGAGACAAGATATGATGTCATCTTTCTGAGAGTGGCTTAATTATCTTAATATGATTACCTCCAGTTGCATCTATTTTCTTTCAAATGACATGGCTTTGCTGTTCTTTCTAAGTGATGAAATTCCATGTGCCTTATCCTTCCCTCTGTTGTTGGGCATACACGGCTATTCCATAAATTAGCTGTTTTGAAAAGTGCTGAAATAGAGACTGATGTGCAAGTATCTCTGTGATACGATGACATGGAGTCCTTTGGGTACATGTCCAGGTTAGTAAAGCTGGGTCATATGGAAGATTGTAGTTTTGTGAAAACCCTTCATACTGACGATTCCCAGTGACTGGACTAGTTTGCATTCTTGCATGTAGTGTTTACATGTGCAAGCATTTGCTTTTTTCCACATCCTCCTTCTTAGTGACTCCATTCTGATGGGGGAAGAGATGGAATCTCAGTGTAGTTTTGTTTTAAAATTTCTGATGGTTAGTGATATTGAACAATTATTCATATGTTTACTGGCCATTTGTATTTCATCTTTTGAGAGCTAGCTGTTCATTTCATGAGTCCATTTAATAATTATGTTGTTTAACTTCTTGTTTCTAATTCTTTGTATATTCTAGATATTAATCTTCTATAGATGTTTGACTAGCTAATAGTTTCTCCCATTCTATAGGGTGTGTCTTCAACCAAAAAACTATTTCCTTTGCTTTTAAAAATACTTTATTGAGAGAGAGAGAGAGAAAGAGAAAGAGGCAGAAATAGAGAATGGGTAATAGGTGCACCGGAGCCTCCTGCCATGCAAACTCCAGACATATGTGCCACTTAGTACATCTGGCTTTATGTGTGTGCTCAGCAATCAAACTCTTGCCATCAGGGTTTGCAAACAAGTGTCTTTAGCCACTAAACCTCTCTCCAGCCTCTTCCTCTGTTTTGTACTTTCATGGGGTTCCATTTGTCCATTGTTGGCCTTAGTTTTTGGACAATTTGAGCCCTACTGAGAAAATCCTTGCCTACGCTCATATCTTTAAGTGTCTTATCCACTTCTAATAGTTTCAGGCGTTATATTAAGGGTTTTGATCCAAATGGAATTGATTTTTGTACAGGGTGAAAGATACAGATTGAATCTCATTCTTCTACGTGAGGATATTCAGTTTTCCTGGCACCGTTTGTTGAAGAGCCTGTCTTCTGTCCATGTTTTTGGCATCTTTGTCCAAAACCAGGTGGCTATAGCACCTATGTATCTATTTTTGTGCCATGCTGATCTTGTTATTTATTGTAGCTCTGGAGTATAACTTGAAGGCAGGTATGGGGACACCTCCAGCATCCATCTTTTTGTTCAGATTGCTTTGGCTATCTGGTGTGTGTGTGTGCACATGCGCATGTGCGTACATGCTCAGGAGTGATCAAGAATGAGCAAGTCTGTTGACCTGGCATTAGTATTAAATAAAGGAGAAATAAATGTGAAATTCAATTGGAGATATAGTGTATGAATGCTGTCTCGAGGCTCCGCAAATTCATTCCTCAGCTGCTAGAAGTCTGTCTAAACCCCATGGTTCCATTCTTACCCCTGGGTATTCCTTTGGGAGCCAGGATCACAAAGGCTGGCCTAGCATAAGGGCAGTGTTTCACAGGTGGAGTCACAGAGGTTGTTCTTGTCTCTGAGGAATCCTTTCAGAGTCACCAGACTCTGGCCCTGCCAGTATGATAATTTCCCAATGTCCAGGGCAGTATTTGGAGCCTGTGTAAAGTTCCCTTGTTGCATGTCTCTGATCAGGTTTTCAGCTCACTGAATATTGCAGTTGCTATTTAAAATTTCTTCTTTATAGTATAGCAATATTCTGCTGGCAGGTTTGAGTGGAGAGTCCACAGGATACTTGCTCTAAGTTTTCCAAGTATACTCCACAGAACCTTGGATTGCCAATGAAGCAGGAGTATTTGGAAATGATATCTCACTGCTGCAGCTCCACTGAGTACCAAGTGCAGAGGGGCGAGGGTTTTTCCAGTGTCTCCTTTCGCCAGTGCTCTTGCACTGGGTCTGTCTGCTTTTTATGCTCTGTAAAATGTCTGTTCCTGTCAGCAGTGCTCATTTTCTAAGCCTTTCTAGCTCCTGCGACCTGCTGCGAGGGCTCCCTCTCACTAGGATTAGGGAGCTCCTCAACCTGAGCCAGCCTCTCTGGGAACACACTTAGGACTGTCTCTTGGACTGCTTTGAAAAGTTTCCTATTTAACTTTGTCATTTAAGCTAGAACTATTTGGTCACCACCTGCCTCTTCTGACAGCTGTTACTCAGCTTTTACAAGTTGATTTCCTGGGGACTCTTGCACCCTGTGCCAGGATGTTTTCTACCATCATCCCACCTCCTAGTTGTTTGCTTTTGTAAACTACAGGTAAGAAATATTTAGCTTCCATTCCAAGAATGTTTTACAGAATAGTCTAATAAATATTTAATAGTATGTATCTACACATAAAACTAGAACAAAAACAAACAAAAAACCAAAACAAAATGGAAAATTCACCACCAGCACCCAGGATTGACTTTTTAACAAAAAAGTCATAAACTGGTCTCATACCATTTTTGATAACATTAATACAATATGGGCTGGAAAAAATTAGTACTCCAAGTATAATTTGATATATAACACGATTTCCTATTACAGTTATTTTTGAAGTCATGGATGGATTATAAAATAGCTGAATTCTTCAAACAGTAGTTCATAGAAGAAAGCTAATGCCATGATACTAGTTCAGGCCTATAAAATTTTAAGACAGGTTTCATTCTGCTGTTCTTTGCTGTGCTTTCCTAGAGCTGCCAGGAGATTCTCTCCTCTCTGCCTCTCATCTCCATGTCAGTGCACTGGGGTCACAGAAGCCACTGTAGCTCCTGGCTTTTTATGTAGGGTCTGAGGATTGACTTCAGAAACTCGGGCTTCAGTGGTAAATGTGTTATCCTTTGAGCCATCTCCTTGGCCCACAATCCCTTAGCTTTTGTTTTTCTGAGAAACTCATTAGCTCTTCATTTCTAATTGATAGGTTTGCTGGACACAGTGCAGTGTTTTGAGTTGGCAGTACTTTCCTTTCAGCACTTTTGGAATGTATATAATCCCCACGCCATCCTTTTCTAAAAAATTTCTGGTGCTTTCAAAAGCTTTGACTTTTTTGACAGTTGGGTCTCAATGGAGTCCATTGCCCATTTAGTAACATGTGCTGCTGAGAAACACACTTCCTGTGCATTCTCCCTTCTCCTTGTATTCCTCAGCACCTAGTTGTCCTAGCTATGCGTATTTCCTTGGTATTTATGAGAAACTGCATTCACTGTGCTGTTTTCCCTTTGGGAGAAATTGTTGGAGACTCCTGTTGGTAACTGAGTTATACCACTCTGAGATCCAAAGTTTTAATATGGATGCATGGAGGGAATGCTCTGTCTAGAAATAGGAGAGATAAGAAGATGAAGACAGATTTAAAACTTAATGAAGAGGTTTTGTTTGTGAAAATATATTGGGATATAGATTAGGTGGACTAACTTACTCACAAGGGACTACTTTAATGCTAACTTTAATTTGTTTTGATTTTTACAGCAGTTTAAAAGAGACATATAAATAGGGATACATTGAAATGTCACAAAGGTTAGAAGAGTGGGCCATAGAACATTCTTTGTTCCTAAGGAATATCACTGAAACAGAATTACATAAGATGTGATTTTTGGGTCTCTGAGAGAAAACAAGCAAGGACCATAAAGAGCTTAAAAGAGATCTTCCCCTACTATGTATTGCATCGTGACTTAATGAATCATGACCTAAAAACAAACTCTCTGCTCTCCATCCTATCCTTAGACATTAGCAAATGAAGTTGCCTTGGTTGAGTACTGGGAAATTGGGGGATATCTGGGAAGAACTAATCACAAGCACTGCTTTGAGCCCCATGTACATATCTGAATTTACAGAACTAAACACAAGTCTTTTAAAAGAACACGCCTCATTCTAGTATGACAGCAGCCTCCCAAATAACAGCAAGTCGACAGCAATGTGAGTGAGGAGGAAGAAGCAAAAGTTAACTTAAAAGCTTTAATTTACTAGATAAACTATATGTATGGATCCATTTGGGTCACAAAAGGCAATATATGAAGAATCCTTGCTCCAAAAACTTTGGAGCTCAGTATTAAAGCCTAACAGGTCAACATCATTACCCTTGTAATATATTAATAGTTCTAGATGTCATGATGAACAGCAAGCCAGTGTCTGTGAATTCTGCTTTCTAGAAACCTGAGTTGTGTTCATTCTGCCTTCTGTTATTTTCCATGTAGTAGGAATACTTTCATATTCTACTTCCTATATTGCTTTCAAAAATTACTCTTCAATTTCTATCCCAAATGCTGTTGCCTTGGTTGAAAGACTGAATAATGATAGCATCTGCATTGAAGGTACTATCTCCTATCCCTAGGCTCTTCCCTCTAAAGGTCTTTTTCTGTATTGTTCCAGACATTTCTACATTTTATGTCAATGATATTCTTTTCATAGTGTAGAAGATCCTATTCCCTTAGAATACAAAGCATTTCATATTCTTTACCTCATTTACTTCTCCAATCTCATTTTTCTGTGAACACTGTTTGCTAAAACCTGTGGCTACATGCATACTGCCTCTTCTGTTTGAAGAATGTTATCTCCATTTTCATTTCTAAATTAACCTCTGTGAGTTCTCTAGAGACCAATACCATCACTATTTCACATAGAAATTCTAGGTCTTACAGAGGCTCCTTAGACCTCAGCACTGAAGCAGACCTAAAATGATCCCAACATGGTTCAGGGAAATTCATGAAAGAGTGGTGGAAAGACTGTTAGAGCCACACGTTGGGACGTTATGTACAGACACTGCCTCTTCCCCATAACTGATGGCTACCCCACAATGCACAACCCACATTCCCCAACAAGGAGAGTCCCTTTGGAGCGGGGAGGACAGGGAGGAGGCTAATGATGGCACCAGCATGACTGTATACACACTATCTATATAACTAATAGAGAAAAAGAGAAATTTTGGGTCTTCTCTCTGATTCAGATGTTTCTTCTTGATGCTCCCACATAACCTTAAGTTTACAACTGAGTAAAATACAATGTATTTGTAACCTACTTATCTCTCCTCCCCATTAAGCTATAGTTTTTATACTTGAAAAGTCTTATTTAAATGTTACCCTATTCCTGACGAGCCTAGCAAATGGACAGTGAACACTATGAGAGGGCTGGTGACATAATTTTACAAGTCCCTTGTAATGATATGATATATAGTAGGTGTGACATATGGTAGAAATATTAACTTCAGCTACCCTGTATCTATAACAGCACAAATAGTAATAGTTGTACTTTTGGACTTTTCTCTAAACTTCCACACTTCACTATCCAGGTCTGCACTCTTCATGCTTGGTCACATTTCCAAACCTTAGTTTTGATGTCCAACTCATGAACCCTTCCACTCACTCTTGTCGGGAAGCTTCTTCCTCGAACAGCCCCAGGTTTGACCTCCCACATGAGTTTCTTCACCATGTTGATGCCCTTGTTCCTTCATCTCCCATTTCTCTAATTCATAAACCCTGTCACTTGCCCAAACTTTACAAAAAATAACACTGGTGCTTAAATATGGCAAAGCAGGCTAAGTACCTGAGATATTGTGTTACTATATAATTATATTAACATATAATTAATATATTACTATTTGTACTGTTTATAAGTGGATTCTTAATTTGAGGATCATAATTAAGTTAGATCCAATTATTATATAAACAGTATAAGGAAAGCATGACCCTGGTTAGAAAATGACTACAATTCAATATGCTTTAAGTCCTGTATACATTGTCAAACCATTTTTCTGTTTCATAATCTACTTTAAATAAGTAGGACATCTAATATTAATAAATTTACATTTTGTTGAGGTAAGCCCAACAGATTGGCATTTTTTTTAATACGAGAGAGAGAGAGAATGGGAGCACCAGGGCCCCCAGCCACTGTAATCGAAATCCAGATGTGTGTGGCCCCTTGTGTGCAAGTTGAGACCTTTTGTGCTTGTGTCAATTTGTACATCTGGCTTATGTGGGACCTGAAGAGCTGAACTTGGGCCCTTATGCTTTGCAGGCAAGAGACTTAATGACTGAGTCATCTCTCCAGCCCAAGTTTACTTTTCTTTTCAAACTTTTCATCTAATCTACCTTTTCAGTTAATATATTTTAAAAAGAATAAATAGAATTTTAGAAGGAATTCATCTTACCATCTTCTTCCCAGCAGTTCTTAGCATTTCCTTCCCTTTCGCTGCTCCCTGGTAACACTGTGTGGTCTGTTGGCAGGTCATCTTCTGGCACGACGCCTTCACAGTCAGCTGCATCTGTGATGCTTTCTTCTTCCACAATATGGAGTTTGTCTTCATCATCTGAGTCAGAGTTTGCTTCTACCACAGTATTATAATTTGTAACTGGAATATAAATAAGAAATGAAAAATCAAAATTAGCCTAAAAACAGTTTTTATACCTCAGAAAAATAGAAGTTACAAATTATACTTAAAATGATTTCTTACAGACTATATTATGAAAACAACTAATTTTATAACACATATACCTGGCACTTACTAGATACTGAATGGCAAAAGTGACAAATAATAGTAGCTACATTTATTGGACACATATTCTGAAGAGTCATAATATTTAGTCATTTAATTCTTACAACTTTTAAAGATAATCCTCTGAGACATAAGATTATCTATTTTACTACCTACTTCTACATCCATTGTACTCATGTGAAAGCAAGCCAGAAAGGATGACATACAGAATCACGCAGCCAACAGCAGGTTAGGGACCAGGGTTTGAAAGCCAACAGTCTAATTCCACATTCTGAACTCAAACTATGTTAAACATACCTTACATCTATACTGAGCTTACTAAATACAATACTGCTTAGGCACAATTAGAGCTTTAAATTTCTAAAATATTACAACCTATGAGTCACCTTTCCTAATAAAGTGCCCATTATATCATTGAAGTTGCCACAAGTATTGTTGTCAATTAGCCACATGCATTTCATATTAATCCCATGCCAACTTTAGAAATAAACAACTAACTTAGTCAAATTTCTATAAAATGAAAACATTTAAGTATGGTTTCTAAGTCTTTAATTCTAAAAAGAAAAGACATTCAGAAGTTTTCAAAGGGGTATCTTGAATTAATTTAATGAACTGAATTTATACCAACATTATAAAGATATATCATTATTCAGAATGACTTTTAGACATCATAGAACCTATGAGGAATAGTTGAAAGTAAAAAATGAAAACAATTAGAATAGGTGATTCTTTCCTTTAGAGTGTACAATAATCTTTAGTGGGAATTTTACTACTTGGTAGGATAAAAGAAAGCATTAGAATACCTAGTTTCAATAAAGTGCAGAGAGACTCATTTGTTACATCTGAGAGGAAGGGAGAAAAAGGAAGCTTTGCTTTGTCTAGAATTAAGCAATAATTATTTTCAGCTGGTCTTTCCCTTGCCTCTTTAAACTTGTCTAATCATACTTGAACGAAAATAACACCTACATGCTTAAATGTTATGTAGGCATATCCCTCTCCCTATATAAAAGCACACATGTACACAAAAGTATGTGCAAATCAAAGAAATGTAAATTAAAATCACTTTGAGATGCCATCTCACTCCAGTGTGAATAGTGATCAAGAAAACAAATGAGGGCTGGAGAGATGGCTCAGTGACTGAGGCACTTGCCTGCAAAGACAAAGGCCCACGTTCCATTCCCCAGTAGCCACATAAAGCCAGATGTACTAGGTGGCACACATGATTGGGGTTTGTTTGCAATGGCTAGAGGCCCTGATGTGCCCATCCTCCCTCTCTCAAATAAATAAAGAAAATATTTAAAATTAAGTACTATATCCAGGCATGGTGGCACAAATGACAACAACTGCTAGTGAGGTTGTATGGAAATAAGAACTCTTATTAACTGTTGGTGTGAGCATAAACTGGTATATTCACTATGGAAATCAGTGTGGTAGAGTTTTCCAATAACTAAAAATTGACACAGCTATACCACTGCTAAACATATTCCCAAATTACTCTATCTTATCACAGGGATACTTGCACATCCATTTTGATTGCTCTATTCACAATAGCCAGGCACTGGAATCAGCATGGATGCCATTAATGGATGAAGGGAGAATGAAGATTCCATGTGTGCATACATATCTATCTATATCATAATAGATAATAATTTTATATAATATATATATATATATATACACACACACACACAATGAAATTTTATTCAATTGTATGGAAAAATAAAATTAAAATGAATGGAAATATACTAAGTGAGGCAACCTAGGCCCAGAAACACAGATGCCATATGTTTTTTTCTCATATGTGGATGGATCCTAGCTTTGAATTTTTAGACTTGTGTGTTGAAGTGTCTATAAGGGTAAAGGGGCAATGAAGGGGCAACAGATGTGAAGAGGAGGGTGGAAATTTTTAATCAGTAATGGTAGCAAATGAAGAAGGATGGGTGAGGGCAGGGTTAACCAAAACCAAGGATATATGAAAAAGTCATATGGAAACCTACTACCTTACAAACTATGAATCAAATCAATTTTTGCTTTCTTAAGTTGTTGCTTTTTGGGACTTTGCTGTCGTGGTCCAAAAGTAACCAATGTAATGGCCATCCCCTAAGTACATTTACCAGGCAGTTTAATAGGGGCAGAATCATTCATTCAGTGGGAAAAGTTATTCAGCATTTTTAAATTGTCACCTCCAACTGTTTTACAAATGTTTCTTGAGGAAGTCTATTCAATCAAGAAAGCAGTTCCCTTCAATGTAGTAGGATCAAGATAGAAGCATGGGGGCATTTTCACACCATGCCAAACCATGAGCTCAGTGGATTTGTGTGGGTAAGAGGATGATCTCTAAAGACTGATCCACAGCTGAGCCCAGGCCTTCATGAAGGGCTGTGAGCTGACAGCAAGATGCACACATGCACACGTGCACACACACACACTGGGGAGTTTACTGACAAATGCTACTCCATGCTATTTGTTTACTTTCAAAGGTTCTTTATTAGTAACTCACTAAGTAACCTCTTAAAAGTCATTGAATATTGTCATAAACTAAAATTAGAATGTAGCTACTTTTGACAAAGCCTCAATACTTTCTCAAAATTCAACAATATCTGGCTATCCTGTAAAGTTGAGCTGACTGCAAAGATCTCATTGTGCTTGGGCATGGTGAAACTACATTCATATACCTGAAGCTCCTGTTATTTACCAAAGGAAGTTCAGTGCTTTTGTTGGCATCCTAAGTTGGCCATAGTTTTTATGTTGGTGCTATTCTTACCATTTAGTGAGGCAATACTGAAATGTAGCATTTTCATCATCAATTTTGTTAGCTGTAGGTTGTCTTATTAATTTTGCATGCTATGTATGATAAGAACATTTTGAACTTGAACTGTTTTCCCAAATCAGTCTACTGGACATAAATGTACTGGCTTTCAATACTTGCTTGCACACTTCCTATCTTCAGTCCTTTTAACCTGGGCTGCATGGTATTGTATCCTGTCTGGGCCATGGCAGCTCCAGGTGCTGTCAAGGCCAATGTACAAGATAAGATGAACAAACCATAAGACTACATGTGTTTTACAGTCATCTTGTAAATTTTTTCAGAGCATGTTTGATATGTGATAAGAACTGGAAAAAATCCTCCTATACAATACACTTTACTTGTTGAGATGGAAAGAAGACCACTTTATGTTATGCTACTTCTCAGGCTATTTCATTTTCATCTTCTTCACAGTCACTTAGGTGAGAGGACAGTGTAAAGATGGCTGACATAGATTATTACTCAGATGACAGCAAACTTCTAATGCCCCGAGGTCTGTCCTTCTGCATGTGGTTGTGTACAGCTGAGTTTTAAAAAGCATACAGATTGTAGGCCCTGCAAAGATTCTAGTAGACCAGAAAAGTCATTTATTTCCACTTTCTGCCAATCTAATTTCTCTAACCTTTGAATTAAACTCTTAACTAAACATAGCTTGGCTAAAGTGTAGTATAATATTCTATGTTTTTTAAATTTGTAGTTATTTGAAGTCTACCTTCTTAAACTGTAGGTTGAATGGGAGCTGCAAAATATTTGACAATAATACAAGGTTTCTGAATACATAACAATCAAATATTATTTCAAATCCAAACACATAATTACTCCAGCTTCTTTTGGCAGAATTTGCTCAGGATGCATGCTGTCGCAGTCACCCTTTCATTGTTGCACAAAGCACCCAACCAAAAGCAGCTTGTGGGAGAAAAGGGTTTATTTTGGCTAAGAGACTTGAGGGGAAGCTCCAAAAAAAGATGGCAAAAAAAGGTGGCATGAGCAGAGACTGGACCTCACCTCCTGGCCAACATCAGCAGGAGAGTGTGCCAAACACTCACAGGGGGAAGCTGGCTACAGCACCCATAAGCCTGCTTCCCCCCAACAACACACCAGGAAGCTCCAATTCCCAAATTCATATCAGCTGGAAAGAAAGCATTGTAACATGAGTTGGTGTGGAACACCGGACTCAAACCACCACGGATGCCAACTTCATGGCTGCCTTGCTCTAAACATGAAACATACATGCTCTGCAACAACGCACGTCTGCTGCCAGCAACATAGCACAGATGTGAGCCCTGTATGTTACTTTGCAGCATGTTTACTGTGCATACATAGTTTCTTGCTTTTGTAGAAATGTAATGGGTTAATTGAAGAAAACAAAGACTTCTAATATTTTCCTACTATTCTTCATCATGGAAGTCAGTAACTATTTTTGGACTGCAATGTATTACAGGGTTTGATTTTGAAAACTGCCATTAGAGTTGTGAGTTGAGTTATCATAAAAATTGTTAAATAGGGCTAGAGAGATGGATTAGCAGTTAAGGTGCTTGCCTGTGAATCCTAAGGACCCAGGTTCAATTCCTCAGTACCCACATAAGTCAGATGCATAAGGTGGCACATGCATCTGGAGTTCATTTGCAGCAGCTGGAGCCCCAGTGCACCCCTTTATGGGTCTCTTTCTCTCTCAAATAATAAATAAAACAAAACATTAAAAAGATGGTACATTAAGAAAAGATTTGACAAATGCAAGATCAGGGCAAATATCAAATCCTGTAGCTAGATACAAGGTATGTAGGATCTGTGACAAAGTCTCTGGGGTTCCACTTCCACCTCTCCTGATGGGATACCAACAGCCCAGGGAAAACTGCATCCTGAGCCAACAGCTCTCCTTGGCAGCCATCCTATAATTCTGCCATTTCCAAAATCCTAGGGTCTCTACTGCGTCAGGGTTCATCTGTATGGCTCCATCGTGTCTCCAATGCAGGGACTCCAACAACCTTGCCTCACACCTCCCAGAGGCTATTTCCATAAAACAGTTGTAAATTGAATAACTCCCTTACTGCATTTGTTACATGTCCATTATACTAGGTATATACTAGGTATATACTAGGTATATAAATTTGTTAATCAAGGGGGAGTAAAGCTGACTTTGAAGAGCAGGTAAATTCTTCAGCATTCCTCCTACTGTCCCAATGTAGAACAGCTGTCCCAGTCTCCATGGTGTTATATAATCTCTCAAACAATTGTAGCTGAAGTAGGCTGCTGTCTCCTTCCCAAAACTTTCATTTCTTTCTGTGCCATATCAATCTGTTCACACCAGTCCATAATTTCTAAACTTGACCCTTCCCAAATTCTAAGAACATGGGCAGAACACAAGCCTCTCACCCAGTCCATATTCCATTTTCTTCTCAAAAATCAGTTTCAAAAAAAAAAAAAAAAATCAAAAGCCACACAGTTTTCTAGCAGCAATAACCTCACTCCTCTAGTATCAATTTTCTGTTGTAGTTCCTTTCATGTTGCTGAGAAAAACACCCACCCAAAGCAGCTGGTAGAAGAAAAGGTTCATTTTTGCTTAAAAACTCAAGGGGAACCTTCATGATGACAGGGAAAGATGGTAGAGCAGAGGCAGGACATTCCCTCCGACCACAGCAGGTAAAAAAGATAGGAACAGGAGAATGAGCTGAGCAAGGTGGAGCTGCTGTAACACTCAAAGACAGCCTCTAGCAACATACTTCTAGCAAGGCTCCACCTCTCAAGCTGCCACCAGCTAGGGACTAATCATTAAGAACACCTGAGTTTAAGAGGGACATGAGAGTCAAACCACCACATATACCATAGATTTTTGAAAAATAAATTCTCAAAGCTGGGCGTAGTGGTGCACACTTTTAAGCCCAGCACTTGGGAGGCAGAGGTAAAAGGATTGCTGTGAGTTTGAGGTCAGCCTGGGACTACAGAGTGAGTTACAAGATTTCCTGGGCTAGAATGAGACCCTACCTAAAAAAAATTCTCCTGTGCCTGTGTGGTGGACATTTGTGTTCATATGTGTGCAGGTGCTCATGAATGTGTGTATGTGTTGTTACCCAAGTAAACTGTCCAAATCTTTTATGACACAGAAGACTTTCATTTGCCTGGAACTCACCCGTTAAGATATATTAGTTGGCCAGCAAGCCCCAGGGGATTTCCTGTCTCTGCTTCATTCTAGGATTACAGATGTAATCTGATCATGACAGGAATTTTACCAGACACCAGGGATAAAACTCAAGTCCTCATACTTCCATAACAAGAACTTTACCAACTAAGCTATCTCCCTAGGCCTTAAAATAAATTCTTTATGATTTATTATCAGTAAATGTTTGGTTTGCATATGTATTTTTATATACCTATATACCTAAGGTCATGCAAAAACTTTTGAGGTAAAAAGGGGTCATAAAGGGCTGGAGAGATGGCTTAGTGGGTAAGGTACCTGCCTGCCAAGCCTAAGAATGCCTGTTCAATTTTCCAGGTTGCATGTTTAGCAAGATGCAGAAGTATGCAATGTTGTGCTTGCCCACAAGGGGGCACATGCATCTGGAGTTCATTCACAGCGTCTGAAATGGCCCTGGTGCAGCCATTCTCTCTCTTCCTTTCACTCTATTTCTCTCTCAAAAAAGGGGGGGGAGGTGTCATGAGTAAAAACACCATTAACAAAAACAAAGGCATATTTTCATCCTAATGAGATAAATATACTACTTGATTTTCATCTGAAGATCATCTAAATTATTTATAAAGAATCTCACTATAGTGGCTCAGTGTGGCCTTCAGTAGCAGGTCATCGCTGCCTAGAGGAAGACTCTGGGAGGCAGAAGAGGAAGAGAGGAACAATTAATCTGTGCTCTTCATTTTTATCAGATGATATTAAAGCTGCAAGCTAAGGCCCTGCTTGAACATGATTCAATATACTAAGTCATTTCTTTGCTGGGAAAAAGTTTTTCATGTAACATTTTTCAGAAAAGAAGAATGCTCGTAAACACTATAATCAGCACACACTGAAAATAGTTGTTACTCTAGCTTTCGTCTTGAGTGACAGGTAACATTTTACTATATAGTGAAAGATATGATGCAATGACATACATATGTAATGTGATGTATGGGTCACATAATGTACAAGGTATAAATTATGCAATTTTAAGTTTTTTTTAAAAAAAGCATCAAAATAGGTTTAGAATTCCCAAGTACTATAGACATGTTACAGATTAATAATAGTAATAGTTCATAAAATTTTGTAATAAATTTTTAATTCTTCTATAGATACTATCTTCCTTAATCAAGGGTAGTAAATATTAAATAATAGTCATAAATTATTTTTATATTTTCAAAATATCTTTTTTGTAACCTAACTCCAATGAAGACAATGATTATGAACTTTTCTCTTGTAAAGGGCTGGCAGTTTTCAGTATATTCAGATACAAGCTACTAATAGAATGAGAACTAATAGTCAGAGGCAGGAATAGGGTTGTTATCCTTTGTAGAATCCTAGTTCTCATTTTATCCTATCCCCTATTACATAAAAATTACCAAGAATGCATAAGATTGTCTTTAGTATTTTCTTAGTTCTTATTCTGGCCTTCCTCCCATCTTCTATGAGTCATCTGCCCCCAACAAGATCTATCCTCCAAAATTACTTTACTCTTTTTCTGCCTCCCACAAACTCCCTTTTACTACATGAGCCAACTTTAGCCACTAGAAATGCAAGTCACAAACAGGGAGATGAGACACTTTGAGCCAAGGCTACAGCACACAGCTCACACTTAGAGCCTCAACAGACTAAACTCACTCAGGATCAAACACAAGTAGTTCTTTTTCCATGCCATGAAAATATTTCTGCTATAATAATTCTTATTAATTTATCAATAATTAATATATCCTATAGAGTAAAACTCCATCTTTATAAAAAGCATTATTTTAACTTACACAAACTGTTACTTATGGAACATCAGTATGACAAAACCCAAGACAGTATGAAAGGAGAATCAAAAATAGAAACACAGAAATTACTGAATCAAGAAGAGAGAAGCCATGTTATTGATGAATCAATCCAAAATCTTGTCTTTAAAGAGCCAGTAAATTAGATGAAACAGTAGCCTACTTAATTGTGGAGAAAAATGGATAGAAGCATAAATGTTCAATGTAATGGGCTAGGGATGAAATATAGTGGTAGAGTGCTTACCTAGCATGGGTTCAATTCCCAGCATGTATGATAATGTGCATGCATGCACATGTGTACATACACAACAGTAAAGCAAATGGAAGTTAAAGTGACTACAATTATAAAAGAATTTAATATATCTTAGAAATAAATAGTTTTCCTAGATTTAAGGAAATAAATGTGAGAACTTACATGAAATCTTTTCTGGTAAAATATAAGGAATTATGGTTTTACAAAACCTACACAGTTCTAGAAGACAGCAGAGCCAGACAGACCAGAATATATTCAGGAAGTTGTCAAAGAGTTAAGAACCTCCAAACTGCCAGATGTTTCCCAGGTGACTTTCTTCAGCTCTTTTAACCTGATCCTCTTTAAAAGGGAAAACAGAAAAAGAGTTCAAATTCTTTCTCTAAGCCAGCAATAATTGTCAGCTAAGCTCAAAAAGAACCTTCAAGTGGGCTGGGAAGCTGGCTTAGTGGTTAAGATACTTATCTGTGAAACTTAAGAATACAGGCTGAACGTCCTAGAACCCATGTAACCCAGACGCACAAGGTGACAAATACACACAAAGTGACACACACATTTGGAGTTTGATTACAGCGACTAGAAGCCCTGGCATTCCAATTCTCTCTCTCTTTCTCTCTCTCTCATAAAAAAAGAACTTTCAAGCACATTCCCATATAAGTTATAATGATGAGAAAATTCAAAATAAAATCTTAAAGACAACATGAAGGTCCTATATGAAGGACTCTTTATCACTCTTCTAGTCAAAAAAGAATATATGAATAAATCAAAAGGTATACCGCATTGGATAGAATGATTTCCTATTGTACCAACTCTATCTATAGTTTTAGGCAGAAATGTTCCAATGCAATTCACACCCAGTTACTGAACATAGTATATTAGGTTATGATTTAGATTAAATGATGCCATGTTCATTGAGACAGGAACTCCATCTCTGGAGCCATATTGCCTGCTTCAAGTCACAGCCTCAGCACTTACTGGTGTGTCACCTGGAGAATGTATTCTTCACAGGCTTCTTCTTCCTCTAGGGGACAATCTTCCCCTAGCAGGTTGTCCCTCTAATGATAAAAATTATTATATATGCAAAATAGCAAGTACAGTATTACACATGTGTTGTTAAGAAATACAAACACATAAAAATATTCAGGAAAATTCAGAAAACATAATAGTAATGGTAGTTGTAGGAGGATGTGGGCTTTTAATTCCAGAGAGCCAATGCACTTTCAAACTATAGAAAGCAAAAAATTTATACTTTCAAAGGCATAGGCAATCAACAGATTTGAATGCAATTTTAAAATAGATCCCTAAACAAAAGTTTTATAAGTAGGTGGGGGAAAATCATTGTGGAAAAATAAACCCACAAGCCTATGACTCATGACTTCCACCATAATGAAGTTCATGTATATGGTAATTTAAATGTGAAATGTCCCCCATAGCCTCATGTGTTTGTGATTAAGCCTCGTATTAAACGTCCAGCTGGTGGCAATTTGGGAGGTGGTGCATTACTGGAGGATGTGTCACTGAGGGAGGGCTTTATTATCTCAGTCCAGTGTTGAGACTACTTCCACCCAAATATGTGACAGCTTACTGCTCATGCCATCCTTTCTCCACCATGTTGAAAGTTTCCCTCAAAACTGTAAGACCCCAAATAAGCCCTTTCCTCCCATGTGCTGCTTTTGGACAGGATTTTTGTCCCATCAACAAGAAGCTAACTGCCACAACATAAATCAAACATTTAAACTAGAATAAAACACAGGTAAATTCCCTTAAAGATTGCTATGAGCATGATGTTAAACCCACAACCATATAAAGGAAAAATTTGAGTCAAAAGACAAATGACAAATAGTGAAAAATGTTAATACAAAAAGGCTGATTTCTTTATGATACAGAAAAACTCTTAAACATGTATAAGAAAGATGAGTAACCCAATAAGAATATGCAAAGGTAATTTATATACACAACAATATGAATGGTCTATAAATATGTAAAAATAAGTTCTAGGGCTGGAGAGATGGCTTAGTGGTTAAGGCACCTGCCTGCTAAGCCTAAGAACTTGGTTCCAATCTCCAGGTCCCACGTTTAGCCAGATGCCAAGTGACACAAGGGCACAATGCCACACTTGCCCACAAGAGGGCGCACGCATCTGGATTTCGTTCACAGCAGCTGAGAGACTGCTGGTGTGCCCATTCTCTATCTGTCTCCCTCTCCCTCTCTGTCTGTTTGTCTCTCTCTGTGTCTCTCTCCAAAAATAAATAAAATAAGAAAAAAATAAGTTCTATACCTCACTAAGAAGAAATACAGCGATTAACCATCTATCATTGCAATTACTTTATAAACACACACACACACACTTAACTTCTTGCCCTTCTCTGCTCTCAAAACCCCTTTTCTGCCACACCTTTCTCCTGGCAGATTCTACTCTTTCAGTTGTTTAGTTCTATCCCATATTACTGAAAAGCTTCTTGAAAAAAAAATTCCTATATTTATCTCAGATTCCTATTTTAATAAACATATGTCCATCCTAGCCTTCCATTAAAACTGAGGTCACAATGAGAAGGGCTTGTATAACTCCAGGGCCATTCCTGTTCTCCACCAGATCTGTCTGCTAAGTCCTCCTCACATCAGTCTCTTGGTTTTCCTCTTATCTCCCTGACTGCTTCTTTTCCATTTCTTTCCTCCATTTTTCAATCCCCATCTGTCTCCTATTTGTAAGAAACATTTGTTGTCTCCTGTCAGAGCCAGTCCAATATCTCCATTTCAATGGAAAACCTGCCACATTCAAAACACAACTCTCAGTCTCTTATAGTTTTCTTCATTTCAGTAAATGGTAACTCTATTCTTCCACTATTCAGGTGAAAGATGTTCGCTTCACTTTTAACTCCTCTTTTTCTCTCATAACCCCATCTGATCTGGAGGGAAATCCTTAAAGGGCATGGCTACTTATTACCACTCACTATCAACACCACTCTACTGAAACCACCACCACAATAGGATTGTAGCTGGCTGCTGTCTTATTTCTCTGTGGCTACTTCTGCCTTCCTCCAGGCAGTTCTCAATGTAGGAGCCAAAGCAAGCCTTCAAAATCAGTACTGGAGTATTGTTCCTCCTCTGCTCAAACCATCTGCTAGTTTCCCATGTACTCAGTACATCTAAAGGCCCCTTAGGGTCAAAGCACATTCACCTCCTGCTGTTTGGACCTCATCTCCTACTTCATGCTTAGTTTACTGCATTCTAGCTACATTGGCCTCTGCATTAAGGCTTTTGCATTTCCTCCCTCAACCTGGAATGTTTGTTATGAATACCCTAATTTCATCCTATGTAAATTTATAGACCCTTTCAACCCACAACTCCTTGGTCTCTCTTGATGTATTTCCTTTTAAAATATAGACACTATTAATCTTAATATAATATCTCATCCTAATATACCCATCCTAAGTTGAAAATTCCAGTTACTCATTCTTGAGATGATGGGGCTAACTGGGAACTGTGGTTCACTGCTGTTGCCCAGCATGGCAAGAAAGCATCACACTACAAGTGGTGAGTCCAGGAAAAAAATCAAAGCCTGGACCCCACTGACCAGGTATACTCCATGCTATCATAAAGTTGAAAACAATCCTAAAGTGAGTCATGGTAAATCAAGAAGTATCTGTGGTTTTCAGTATTTGTCATTACATACTGGATGGATGGATGGATGAATAGGTAGATGATAGTTTCATAAAGTGGGTAAAAATGGCTCCAGAAAAAAAGTGGTTAAAACAATGATTTAGGAAAAGATTACAGATTTCTTAACATTTATTCTAAAAACTCACTTAAATATGTGCAAATATATAGATACATTTCTTTTTTAATATTTATTCATTTATTTGAGAGAGAGAGAAAGACACTGAGAGAGAGGGGCGGGGGGAGGGGAGAATGGGTGCTCCAGGGCCTCTAGCCACTGCAAACAAACTACAGATGCATGCACCACCATGTGCATCTGGCTTACGTGGGTCCTAGAGAGTCGAACAGGGATCCTTTGGCTTTGCAGGCAAACGCCTTAACCACTAAGCCATATCTCCAGCCCCTACAGATATATTTCTGTTGGCAAACTTGTTTTTAACTAGAAAAATCCTTAACATTAATCAAGATCTATCCTTTAAAACTGATACATACAGAAATCCTCCTTGCTCCCTTTTTCAGGACACACAGTACATGTAGCATAGTACACATGTACTTCAGTGTTAATCAGCAATGTCCACAAAGACATACAAATAATGAAACAAGTCAATGAAAGTGTTAATTTGTTTTTGTTCTGTCTTTCTTCCTGTTTGAATACTTACATTGCTTTAAAAACATTTTTGGCAACTTTTTATGAAATTGGACTTTGTTAACAATGAATAAAATGTATAATGAGGGCTGGGATAGCTTAGAGGCTAAGAGGATAAGGCACTTGCCTGTAAAGCCTAATGATCTGGGTTTGATTCCCCAGTACCCACATAAAGCCAACGCACAAAGTGGTGCATGCATCTGGAGTTCATTTGCACTAGTAGGAGGCTCTGGCACACTCATACTTACCTCCCTCCACCTCTGCTTAGAAATAAATAAGTAAAGTATAAAAATATATCAATCACAATAATGAAATGTAATAGCAAAAAGAAAGATTAAAATGACATTTAAGTAGGCAATAAATACTATGCTGTGAATATACATCCTGTGAGTTTTGAAAGGAAACAATTTAAAATTCTTGATTAGTATTTTCCTTCAGTACACAAGGAGCAATTTATAATGTAACATCCACTTTTTCTATTCATAGCTGTATAAGACATAAGTTACATAAAACACAAAAGAAGGCAACACCTGAGAAGTGAAGAGTAGGGGGAGTGCTTTAGTCCCTTTCCATGGTGCCACAGGAAACGGACACACTGCAGGGATGTGGGGAGGAGGACCTTGTGGAAGGAAGGAAGGAAGGAAGCTGCCCACACTGCAGGGATGCAGGGATTCTATAAGGGGGACCTTATAGAAAGAAGGTTCAAGTCCTCAAAAGGAATTGTCACCTGGAAATACAGTTTATGGCAACACACACCGACTCATACGCATAATGAACTGACTTCTACTGCAAGAGTTTGCATGGTTCTTAGTTTTTCTCATTTTACATAAAGGTAAAATAAAACAGGTAAAAATATAAAAGTGAATAAATATTTTACAATTTTCCATTCTTAAAAGGTATTTTTCTCTGATTTTAAGCACTGCTGATTAGTAACTTAACTGAGATGAAAATTAAGATAAAAAAACCTAAAAATTCCAATTTATTTCATTTGATTCTAATTTCTGTAAACTAGCAATGTAGTATGTAAAATAATGAATGCTAACCAGGGGAGGAAAATCTCGGAAGGGAGAAATTGGTTCAGTTTTCCAAGGATGGAGTTTGATCACTGACACCCTGCCTTCCCTGGTTTCCAGGGAGTGACAGTAGTATGCAGTGTCCAAGCAAGACAAGGCCCGATACAGGGTGTTCCTCTTTTCTCTGTTGATGCTCTCCTGAGCGCCATATTTGTAGAAAAGGGACTTAGGTCTCCTCTTATAAAGAAAGTCCTTTTGCTCTTCTACTGGGTGGATCCAGAACAAAAGTTACACTGATATAAACCTAAACTGGAACCCACATACAATTTATAAGTAACAAGTTTAGATTTACTGTGACCTTCTAATCAAGACAATATAAACTTGTGAGTTGTCAAATTTGAATAAATTAGTCCCAAAATTATTCTGGAATGTGGCAGAATGAAGACATAGAGTTAACATTCTTTGATTCTGAGACACATACAATTTCTTATAAACCAGGAATTATTAAATATTAGCAATGTGATAGTATATAATTAATAACTTAAGGATAATACAGAAAATAAATTTTCTAGGTACCTCTAACCCTGTCTAATCTCTTTTGTATACCTTGCTAATATACCATATAAATAAAATTCTAAGTATTTTGTTTCTTTTTTCATTTGACATAGTTGTTGAGAAGTTAAATAGACTTGGATGTTTTACTTGTGTTACCTGAAAGGTAATGGGAATACTATCTATCTCTGGATGTAACCTATTCCAGAAAACCAATAATATCTTATAAACTAAGATGATATGAACCATTCATATATTTTCTTACATGTTTTTATACTGTAATATACACAATGATGACAGATGTGAAAATTCTTGCAAAAATGTACAAGTAGCAAATTTCATACTAAATACAGAAATAAACAAATAAAAGGGGTTTAATAATAAAGAAATTATATCCTCTTGGCTAGGACTGGTTGTTTAGATTTACATTATGGCTACTCTAGTGGCTGAGGCAGGGATATAACAAATTCAATGCTCATTAAAGGCTCTGCAGTTAAGAACATACCGCGTGGGTTTGAGGTCTGAGAGACCACTAGATCTTGATTTCCAGGACCCACACAAACAGTTTGGCATGGCCCCACATGTCTATAGCCCTAGTCCCTATAGGAGAGGAGAGACAGAGAATTGCCAGAGCTCATGAGAAAACAGCACGTTCTTGGATCAGTTAGAGACTCTGACTCCAATGAGAACAGGCAGAAGAGCAATGAAACAGCATAGCACATGGCCCACTCTAGCCTCCACAGGTGAGTGCCTGAGGAGCCACCTGGGCACACACACTTGCACCCACTGCACACATCTACCACACCCCAAGACAAGTAGAATAGGGAGGTGCTAGACATATATCTCCCTAGGCTAAATCCACAGCATGGGGTGAAAAACTATGAACTGTCAAACTGCTACCAGTAAACTGAAAAGTTAAATCAGTAATGTCCCTTAAGTAGTTTTGCACCCTGCTTCAATCCTGACTCAGAGTATGTGTTTTCCTGATTAATCTGCACTGAATCAAGAAAAAAAAAGGGCCACTTTTTGCATGAAAAGTGACATTTTAGAGAGCACTGGGGCCACGACTCCAACACCCAAGGCCATGTGACTCTGTAGATGACACTATAAAGCCCCTGACTAAGAAGAAAAACCATCAGAAATAAACAAAATGGGAGAAAAGCGAGGCTCCTGTGAATTACAAGACACTTCAATGATAAATATTTTATCATCTCTTTCTGAACTTTGTAGAATTGAAGATTATACAATTTAAAATATCTATTTTATTTCCTTCTGAATAAAAGTGTAGATAAATACAACCATAAAACCTCTGTTCAGAGGTTGCTTTATTTCCCCAGTATAAAATTTCTGACAGCTCTCCATTGCAAATACCATAAATTCCAAACTCCCACACCACGCAAATCAGCCTCTCCATGTCACATGCATTTATTGTGGGCTCTCTGCCCAGCATGCCCAGTTCCCCAGATGTCCCTGTATGTTCAGGCTTCCTCATTGCCCTTTTCCTCTGGTCTAGGGATAACTTATTACATGTCTATCCAATCCACTAACAATTCTGCTGGTCATACCTTACCAGCTGTAATGACACTACTCCTATTTCAAACTAACTCCTCTCACCCACATTATCCCTTCCCTCATCTCCACTTTACATTGCAGCTAGGGTAATAATTTTTAAGAAAGGAACCACAATGGTATTAGGCTCTTCTTAAAACTCTTTGAGATCTTTCCATTATGGCTGCCAGACTCAGTACACTTGTGCCTTACCTTCTTCACTAGAAGTGTTTCACCAGAAGATCTTCTGGTTCATTGTAAACGCCAAGCCTTCCACCCTTAGCCCTGTACTACCCTTTCCAGCTGTCTGGAATGCTCTGGTTGCCATTCTTCACACAGCTGGTTGCTTCCTTCCCTCATGTCTGATCTCCAATGTCATGATCTCCAAGAACACTTCCCTGGCTTCACAATCTAGGACATCCATCCTTCATTTGCTCATATCAACCTGTTCATTTCCTGCAAGGCAGTAACCATTTTTTGTTCATGTTCTGTTTCATCCACATTAGTCCCTGTGTATATTAGCTTCCTGTATGTAGATGCTATTTTTGCCATATTATGAGACTTAAAATAATACATAAGTTTACATTTTTGAACTTTTAAAAATGTTTTTATTGATTTGCAAGCAGAGAAAGTGAGAGAGGGGGAGGGAGAAAGAGATAAAGATGAGACAGTGAGAGATTGAAAGGGGGGGGGAATAAGAGAATACAAGGACCTCTTGCCACAGCAAATGAACTCTAGATGTATGCCCAGGATGGCAAGCAAGTTCCTTAACCTCTCAACAAACTCTCCATTGCATTTTTGTAAGCTTTCTATTAACAACCCCCATACAAGTACATAGTATACCATGATCATACTTCCCTCCTGCCATCTCTACTTTCCAGTTTACAATTCTTGAAGTACAGTGGTTCTTACTGGTCAAAATCGTGATGTTGAAGAACACAGTCCTTCTAGTGTCTTGACGTTATCCCACTGTTTTTTTCCATTTCCCCCTTTCAACTTCTAAAGGTTGCTAGCCTCCCGTGGCACGTGGTCCTTTGTCCACCTTCAACATCAGCAATGGGCAGTTGAGACTTTCTCACATTAGATCTTTGTGATATTGGCCTTTCTTCCACCTCTAGCTTTTACTTTGACACGCCCTTATACTGGGCCTGCTCAGAGAACACAAATATCACCCAGTTTAAGGCAAGTTGATTAGTATCTTTAGCCATCAGGGAAATCCAAATCAAATTACTCTGAGATTCTATCTTACCCCAGTCAGAATGGCTAATACTTAAACAAACATTAACAAATGCTGACAAGGATGTGGGTTGAGGGGATCCCTTACACTGCTGGTAGGAATGTCAATTAGTGCAGCCGATGTGGATATCAATATGGAATAACCTCAAAATTTTAAAATATAGTGCTAGAGAGATGGCTTAGCAGGTAAGGCGCTTGCCTATAAAGCCTAAGGACCCAGGTTCAATTCCCTAGTACCCAGCTGCACAAGGTGGCACATGCATTTGGAGTTCGTTTGCACTGGCTAGAGGCCCTGGAGTGCCCATTTTCTCTCTTTACCTACCTCTTTCTCTCCCTTAAATAAATTAATATATTTTTAAAAGGAAAATAAAAAATTAAATCTGTTATATCCTCCAGTGATATCACTCCTGGGCATATTGTCAAAGGAATATAAGTCAAACTATCACAGAGATACTTGTACATCCAAGCTTATTACTTCATTACTTATTGTACCCAAGACATGAAACCACCTAGAGGCCCACCAACAGATGAAATGATAAAGAAAGTGTGGCTTATATATGATGGAGTTTAATTAGTCCTAAAGAATAGCACTGCTGTTTGCAGGAAGATGGATGAAGCTGAAGATCATCATGTTAAGCGAGATAAGTCAGACTCAGAAAGACAAAGAATGGATGGGCTGAATCTAGATTTTACTTGTGTGTGTGTGTGTGTGTGTGTGTGAGAGAGAGAGAGAGAGAGAGAGAGAGAATATGGACGTGCAAGGGCTTCCAGCCTTGTGCATCTGGCTTACATGGGTAGTGGGGAATTGAACCTGGGTCTTTTGGCTTTGAATTGCATGAAAATATAAGAGGGACTATTTGGGGGAGGAAAGAAGTGAAGTAAGAGAGGACATTCGGAGTGCACAAGTAGCAAGGTATATAATATGCATGGATGAAGATGTTATTATAATGAAGCCCTATTATTTTATACTCTAAAAATTCCTTTTTTAAGGATTAATTGATTAGTAAGCACAATTTTTGCTTCTTTAATTTTCCTTCTTCATGTAGCATACTATATTCATTGGTTGCAGGGATTAGGACATGGACATATTTTGGAGGCCACTATTCTATCTGCCAACTAAAATGGAAAATACAAGACAGTAAGATGCTGTCTTGTTCTTACCAATGACTCTAGGTTCCAAGTTTTATGAGCTATCAAAATACACATATATGTAAAATATTTGTTGAAATAATGAACAAAACAAACATGATTGCTTAAACAAGGTTCTTATGGTCCTGGGGATTGAACTTAGGACCTCGTGTGTACTAGATAAGTAAGCACATCCCCACTGTGCTACACACTCAGCTTTGACGGTTTCTTCTTGGTTTTTATTAGCTCTTGTTCTAACCTTTCCATTTTCTGCCTCTTTGAAATAGTGCTGTTTTCCCATATTTTCACGATATTCGCCTATTATTAGGTCCTGGTAGACAACCAGTGTTGAGTATCTGATATCAATAAAGGGTGATGTGCTACCAAAAATCAATGTGCTGAATGGATGAATCTTAAAAACTTATGCTAATGATTTGGTAATTTTTTTCATGGTTTCCTATGAAATGAAGAGTGTTGTGATAATATGCCAGTGAAGGATTACTATGCTATGAAATATGTTAATGAATTTTAAATCTGGAAGGGTTGTAAGATAAGTGTTAGTCTCACATTTTACACTTAAGGACAGGAAACCCAGTAAGTTAAGTGCTAAGAGGCTTTTTCCTCTTCTTTTCCTTTTATTTCACCCTGGTCCTTAGCTATCCATCTCCACTCCATTAATAATCCACTCTAAAGTCCCTCACAGACATACATATGGGCATGCTTTTCCTTCCTCTTTTAGATGCTTCTTATCAGATTCAGTTGACAAGTAATTATCAAACAAGCATCCATATGGGACCTAGGAAAGTGTTGCCCACTGTCAATGGGTGGCGACTGCAGACACAGACAGACTGCAGACAGAACACAGCGGCAGATATGAAAAGTATGCTGTCTCTTAAGTAAGACATTAGGTAAGTGTGTAAAAATCAACTTTTTAAAAAAGTTATTTCTATACAAATGTAGTACATTGCTATTGTTTAATTATTAAGAACAATGTTTGCAGTGGTTAGAGGCCCTGGCATGCTCACTTGCTCTCTTTCTTCTTCCTTCATTCCTTTCTTTCCACCCACCCATCCTCTCTCTCTGTGTATCTATCTTTCTCTGCTTGCAAATAAATAAATTAATTTTAAAAATTATTTCAATGTTGAATGCAGTTAATATTAACAATCTACATCATCAAAAACACTTTGGGTCAGAGTATTTCTAAGTAAAAGGATCCTGAGGCATGTTTTAAGAACTGTGCTATTTAATACACACAGAGAAAGATTTATTCTGAAGCCCTAAGTTGTTGGAGGTATATACCAATGCCACAGATCCCCACAGAAAGCTGTTGGTCAGGGAAGCCCACGAAGGTCTGAAAATAATGCAGGCCACTACCAAAGTTCTTGGTTACACACCAGAAGTAGATGGTAAGATGCTATAGTCTCACGACACCAAGAAATAGAGCTGGAACTGAAATCGAAGCCATCTTCCTGCTGGTTAACTGTCACAGTGCTGGAAAGCACTGTTCTAGCTGCTGGGGAGAAAAGTCATCAATAGTCTGAACAAGCAGTGGATTCTGCAAGCTACAAGCATCATCCAGCCAGACAAGATGTACCCATAGGAGCAATAGTGGAAATGAACTACTTTCTGATTGGGTGTGACCTCCACTCAGCAGGAGGGAATTCATGCCTGGAACTGAGAACCAAGTCAAAAGCCTATGGCTTAGACAGTTATAAACCCCAGAGGAAGCTTCCACTGTTATTTGGCTAAATGGAGATGTTATACACATCAAAAGCCTCATAAATGTATGTTTATGCCTTTTGATTAGTGCGCTTTTCACTTTTGGTTAGAAAACCTTTATACAGATGGCAGTGAATACTGAGGATACCCAAGACTTATCAAGCTGATAAGAGAAAGCCCAGTACTTAGCACTGGATGAGCCATCTCTATCACACCCACCATGGCTCAGGGAACACTGCAGAGGAGGTGGTGGGAAGAAGATACTGCTTGCCAGAGAAGCTTCTCTAGAGCTAGGGTGGTAGACATTGAGGAGACTCAAAACTCATCAAAGCAGAAAATATGAGGCTGTGGAGAGCTCAATACCAAAGGAGATTTTTTTTTTTTTTTTTTTGCGCCCTCCAAAGCTCATTCAGTGGGCAGAAAGAACATACAAACACAATGTAAGAAGGAGGAATACTTCAGGGGCACTGTTCTTCAGACATGAATCAAATGGTGAGTTCATGATCTCACAGTGGTTGTCCTTATCCCAACAAGACTCATGTTGTTCTGAGCCCATCAGCATTTTTACATGGAGGACAGAGGAGGACAAAACAAATGAGACAGTGGAAGGACTATCTGGAAAGAGGAGGGGCCTCAGTGGACTGGGGAAGGGACCAAAAGAGGATAATGGGACAGGAATAAGATCAGAAAACATGTTCATATTTTAACATTATAAATAAAAATAAAATTAGTTCAAGTAATAAAATATAAAATACAGTTCCCTATTCATACAAGGTACATTTCAAATGTTTAATGACACGTGGTTTATAGCTAGCTATTAGATAAAAGCAAGTTGTAATGGACAGGGCTGGTCTGTAGTATATTTGGAGGGCAGTTAATTAGCATCTTACTAAACAGTACTGTTCTAATTCTTCCTTCTTACTAAAAATTACTGTTATAACTCCCAGTACTTTATCATAGCTGTGATAACTCCTTTAAATGATGTATGCCTTTTGAGGGCAGGGATATGAACAATGAAATCTGTACCTCTGTAACTGTGATAGGATACTGATATATTTTAATAAAAGTAATAATATATCCAATAAATGTGCCATATTTTACTTACTAGGCAAAAAGATATAAAGCTTCTGAACTGAATATATATTAATGCAATAATATTGACCGGGAGGCTTATGTATCTAGGTGACGTGTGGTAATGCTTGTCATATTCACATTTCAGTCTGTTCCTATACAAATTCGTACTGGCTCTCACTTTTGCTCTTCCTTTGTGTTTATAATAAATAACTGTCAACAATCCCATGCTCATGTTGCTTCCCTTCACAGCTCCATAAATAAGGTCTTAAAGGTAATCTATCATGTTTGCTACTGGTAATACTAAGTAGGCCCTATAGTTAATCATTAATTATGACTCTACACTTTCCCAAAGAGTTCTGTACATGTGATTGGCAGCAATGTTTTCGTTAAATTATCACACTAATTTCATTATATCCATAAACAGAAAAACAATCAATTTTGGATAGACTAGTATCACTTGGAGCTATTAAAATTCCATTTTCTGTATGGTTTTATATGATTCCTAGCTTGAGGAGTTCCTAAGTTTTTGCAATTTTGCACCTAGCATTTGGATTTGACAATACTTATTTCCTACAAAGTGCAACAACTTGTGAAATGTTTAAAAGCATATTAAAACTAAAACTTTAAATGAATTTTGTTTGAATATATTTCTTTGATTTTTAAATTTTCTTTTATTTATTTGAGAGAGGGAGAGGAAGAGGCAGATAGAGAGAAAGAATGGGCATGCCAGGGCCCCCATCCATTGCAAGTGAACTCTAGATGCATGCTTCACCTTGTGCATCTGGCTTATGTGGGTACTGGGGAATCAAACCTGAGTCCTTAGGCTTCACAGGCAAGTGTCTTAACTGCTAAGCCATCTCTCCCTATGATTTTTTTTACTTACCAAAATAATTGCAAAAATACTAAGGCTAGCCTGAAATAATTTACCTGGCACTTCTACCACTGGTCATCTAATAGCTAGCGAGTTAATGTATTAATGTATTCATTTCAAGGCAAAGCACTCTGATACACAAAACTACATTTTTTTTGGGGGGGGAGCTCAAGGTAGGGTCTCACTCTAGCCCAGGCTGACCTGGAATTCACTCTGTAGTTTCAGAGTGGCCTTGAAAGACTACATTTATAGGAAGAATAATAACAGTAGAGATATATGGCATTATAGCCAGGTATGGTTTCTAGTCAACAACTAAGATATGTATCTGGAACTAGGTAAGAAATTAGATACTTTTATGTACACTCAAACTCTGCCAATTTAGCACTGTGTGTCATCCCTTCATATACCCCTCATATTCCTTCTAGAAAAAGAAGAAAATAATTTTATAACTGAAAACTTCATATTATGCTACTTTCTAAAGCCTGTTTTCAATTTTATTTTACTATGTAAGTATGAAAAACAATATTTCTGTAACTACAAAGGCATAAGACTTAAAAACAAGCTAACAAAATAAATTGTTTTATTTTTCATATAAATTACATATGTCCCTATGTAGCAATTTATTTACCAAGTAAAATTTATCTGAGGCTATGTTTAAAATTAAAATGTTATAATATACTTGGAGTAGTAGAGATTTAAACACACACACACCTACCTCTTGGATTCATGCTCATAACATTTACCTGAATTATTATCAAATCTCAAGTTGTGCATTTTTTCAAATATCATTCATAAGTCTTAGAACATTAAAAATTCAAAATCTTAGCCAACTTAATATAAATCATTAAAACCAAATTTTATAAGAATCTTCTTTTCAAACAAAAATCCTACCTACCAGTATTCCTAACAATTCACTGACTTGTTCAAGTCCTCTGTTCTACAAGGGTGGAAGAAGGAGGAGATAAGAAGAGAAGGGGAGAGTCTGAGAGCAAGAGATTGTGTACCGATGGTACCATGTGAACCTATACCAGCTAAATCCTGAAACCATCACCTCTTGTGCATTTTAGCTTGATGAGCCAATGAAGTCCATTCTCCCCTTGTGTGGCTTATGCCTGCTACTTGAATTGGGATTCTGAAACATACCTAAAACAAGTTTCATTAGTATCCAACCAAGAGTTAGAATAGTAATTATGGGGAAGAGAAGTTTTATTTAGTTTTATTTCTGCCATGCCTGGTAGAATTCTTTAGTGTGTAGATGTAACATTTGAACCCAAGATACTGATTTCAGACTGTGTACCCCTAATCACAATGCAGTATGGCACATATCATTGAGGTGTAACAACGGGATTCTTTTCTGAACTATGACAAGCCTGCATGCAACCATATGCATCCATTCATGGACCATACATTTTGACCTCCTGGAAAGAGTTCATGCAGTATCATACATTACAATGATGCTAATGTCATTTTCATATTCTTAACAATTTAGGTAGGGTAGCAATTTAAAAAGAAATTATTTCTCTTCTAAGAAAGATCGCCATGTACACATAAACAACGCACACCTCAAAACCCACTGTTTTAGTTACACTGTCCTGTACTCACTCCCATCCAGATCAATGGAAGTGCCATCTACAGGGCAATTACAGAGACAGACCCAAGAACCCGCCATGATGCAATCTTGCCTTTGTGAGAAATGACCCACCTCCAAGGGGAGTGTTTAGGTAGACAGCAAGTACATGCCAACTAGAGAGCTTTGTGGTAGAAGGTGCCACACAACCTGACACTAGACTTTCCAGGCACCTGCCCAGTTAGTCACAGAGGATGCAGGGTGGGATTGCTTGTGTACTGGGAAACAGTCAGGTCACAGGATGTCCCTACCTGGGAAACTAAATGAGAGTTCCCTGCACTACTCTAGGGCTATACAGTTAGATTGACTCTACAATCAGGAGGTCCTAGTAATCTAAGACTGGAGTGAAGTGACAGATATAAACTCAGTTAGGAGAAGTGTCTCAGAAGGCTCCCAGAGAGCTGGAAGTCAATGAATCCATATGGAGCGCCACAGACTGTTCCTCCCCAAGTGTCTCTTAACTAGTAGAGTCAACCTGAGTCACAGAGGTGGGCTGAAAAAGTGAAACCTGCTTTCTCTAGGCCACAGTTTTAACACAGATTTAAGTATGGACATTGATAGTGGGAGAGGGAGGAAGGCAGGAAACAGGCTTGTCAAGAGAAAGTTGCACAAAAGTTACCCTCACCATACTCCAAAGTCCATGCTAGCTTCAAACTTGCAGCAATCATACTGCCTCAGCCTCCTGAGTTCTACAATTACAGGTATGAGCCACCATGCCCAATTGAGACCTCATATTTTATAATTCAACTTGCAAACTGAACCTTGAGGTTGATAAGTACAGTATCACCAACCCTTATAAGTCGATTGTGTGTCACGAGCTACATGGTACTTTAATCAGAATATTCTCAGAGCTCTACTGTGAGCCCAGTGGAGTTAAACAAATTGCTCATTTTTATAGATTAGTTAAGAAAGGATTAAATACAAGTTTCTTCCAAATGTTATTCCAAATCTTCTCTTTGGTAAACATCCTCCTTCTATGGCTAGAAGTCCAGGTCTAGGTAAACATGTTCTTGGATTCCTTCACGTTATAGACCACCACACAGTAACTTCAGACTTGCACAGAGAATACAAGGAAGAAAACTGAAATGTAGGTTTCAAGTCAGATAGCTTTAAAATCTTTAAAATTTATTCAATTTGCATAATTCAGTATTTTAGAGACTCTGGTGCTATAGATGTGACAACTGAGGAAAGTAGGTCAAATGGCAACTTATGCATAAGTCTGTCATCCTGGAAAATGTAGCTTCTGTTGGATTTTTGGTCAAGGAATTCCTCCAATGTACAGCATGTATTCACCATGCTCATTTTTATTGCTCTTCTGTAGGATTTAACTTTGTGGTAGCTCTGCAAGTCATATTTTTAGATACACAGCCTCATGGTTGATGAGATAAATGTGAATCGTCATGTTAAAATGCAGATTAGGATACCTTGAACATACCTGAGTGTTATCAACTGAAAAATGCTCTGAATCCATGAGAAGTAGCAGTGAAAACTCATTGAATAATTTCACTCAAGGTTTTAAAATACTTTAATTTCTTTTATTCTTAAATAAAATGATCTACTATCCAAATTTGATTAATTAAAATTTGTGTTTTTCATTTCCTTGTATTTAAAATTAATAGTGAATAATTAGTAAAATATCATACATAGTACATTCTTCCTTTTTGGAAGGAGTATTTTCAATACTCCTAAAGGAAATTGCTGAATATTATCCTGCCAAATACCTTCAAATTTTGGGTACAAGGGGGAATTCTAAAATATTTTATTTTTTAAATTAGAGAGAGAGAGAGAGAGAGATGTACACACCAGGGCCTTCAGCCACTGCAAACAAACTCCAGATGCGTATGCTCCCTTGGGCATCTGGCTTACATGGGTCCAGGGGAATTGAACCTGAGTCCTTTGATTTGCAGGCAAGTGCCTTAACCACTAAGCCATTTCTCCAGCCCAAGAGGGAATTTTATTTATTTATTCATTTATTTGAGAGCAAGAAAGAGGGGGAGAGAGAGAGAATGGGCACGCCAGGGCCTCTAGCCACTATAAATGAACTCCAGATGCATGTGCCCCCTTTGTGCATCTGGTTTATGTGGATTCTGGAGAATCAAACCGGGATCCTTTGGCTTTGCAGGCAAACACCTTAACCACTAAGCCATCTCTCCAGCTCCCAAGAGGAAATTTTCATATGTTCAAAATGAAATCTTTAAATTATCTTATAGAAAAGCTTTAGGTAAAACAGCAATGATTCACTTAAGAATGAATGCATAATTTTGACCATTTGCTTTAAACTTACACTTAGGTTACCAAACATAAAATATTGGTTAATTAACCTGAAAGTTTATAACTTTTGCATATTAAAATGAAAGGTAAAGCAAACAATTAAGATTTTGTAAATGAGTTTAACAAGAACAACTAATGCACTATATCAAAAATCCACATGTCAAAATAAAAGTTCCCACTTAAAAACATAGGAAAATCTGAGCAGCATAAATGTTCTAACAGCAGTTTAGCCAAACAGGAGCTGTCAGTTTCCAATAACCTATTGTTCATACCTTTTAAATCATTGCCACACAGTCAATTATAAATAGCCTCATACATTTTTAAAATAAGGTCATTCTCAAATGAAACAAACCAAAAAATATCCTTGTATGTATGGAATTCAAATTCTAATATACAATGTAATTGTGTACTGTTCAAGTGCTTAATATAAATAAAGCTAAAACATCTTTATTAACTATGTCAAGTATACACATAGATTTGGTGCAACAAGTAAATCACAACCCCATTTAAAACATAGCAGCTCAAAAAAGATATTCTTCAAGTATTCATGAACTAGTAAAACATAACAATTTGTTAGTCTACCTAAAACAGGCTTTGTATGAAGGGTACTTTATAAAAATGCATCTTAAGCTGATCCTGGTGGTGCATGCCTTTAATCCCAGCACTCATGAGACAGAGGTAGGAGGACTGCTGTGAGTTCAAGGTCAGCCTGAGCTACAGTGAGGCCCTACCTTGAAAACAAACAAACAATAAATAAATAAATAAATAAATAAATAAAAATGCATCTTATAGAGTCTCTAAGAAGCATTCTTCCAGTGGAGTTTTCTAGCAAGAAGGCATCCTCAACAATAATGTGACAGTATTTCAAGATGAACAGCAGCAACACACGGCCTGAGGAACAACTGATACCATGAGACTACAATCAGATTTGCTTGAATTTAACTATTTTAAAACTACAAATAAAGGTCAAAATAAAAATTGTGAAAATTTCTAGATGAACAAAAGCTTGCTACATTGCTTTCCCCACTCCATCCATCAGACAACTGTGGCTGCTGACAGCCAAAGCAGGACTTCAGAGGGAGGCGAATTAGATAGAGTTGACTACTCAGCTGTTTAATACAGATCCACACTAACTTACATTGTATGATAATACCTTTGAAAATATACCTACCAAATAAACCTTTGCTATCAGAATAATTTTAAAAGAGGAAAGAAGTTAGAAACATGCATAGTAGTTTAAAAACTTACATGTATGTCCTGATTGCTATTTAATCACCCATTTCCCTTTACCTAGTAGTAGAACTGTTTAAAAACAATTCTTATAAAACAAAATATTAGTCTCTCCTTGAACTCTGTTAATCCATAAAAATGCTTTTTTAAACAGAAACTGTTAGTCTTTTGCAGTGACTTAGCTATTTTCTGGCAAGGTAGGTTTTCAGATAATGGTTAACCACACAGAAACCAGGACACTTACTTCTGTTCCTATTTCAGAAAAGCAGCTACACAATACTTCCAAAACTGTATGCGCTATTAGCCGTAGGAAAGATTTTCAAGTCTATACTTTATGCTATAGAAAATTAGCATTTTCAAGCTAGGCGTGGTGGCACATGCCTTTAATCCCAGCACTTGGGAGGCAGAGGTAGGAGGACTGCTGTGAGTTTGAGGCCACCCTAAGACTACATAGTGAATTCCAGGTCATCCTAGGCTAGAGCGAGACCCTACCTTGGAAGAAAAAAAAGAAAAGAAAATTAGCATTTTCTAGGATTCTCATATTAAAAAAGGCAAATTTCTGACATGAAAGCTATGTTCTTAATGCTATTATTATACCTTCATTTTTTTTTTTCAAGGTAGGGTCTCACTCTAAGCCCAGGCTGACCTGGAATTCACTCTGTATCCTCAGGGTGACCTTGAACTCATGGTGATCCTTCTACCTCTGTCTCCCGAGTGCTGGGATTTAAGGCATGCACCACTACACCCGGCTTTCATTATTTAAAAAATTTTTTAGTTGGCACATAGAGACTTAGGTATCATTCATTCTGAAATTTTAAAAAAGTTTGTTGTAATTGGTTCTCATCCTTCCTTTCCTCAATAATGCTGCTTTCAACAGTAGACAGTTTTTGAAGACTTGATTTAGTTCTTGTGAGAATGAAAATAAAATCTTTTTATTTAGTGGTTCAAATATCTACAACCTTAAAATTTATTCTGCAAATATAATCATAAATATGACTTTACTCTCAAAGTGGGGACTCCTAGAGATATTCTTTGGTCTTTCCCTGATAATGCTGGGATAGCCATTCTTAATTTTCTATTTCTGATTTTCAGAATTTCACCCAAATATGAAGAACTGTTGTTCTTATCCTCTGCTGGGCTGTGCCTCACTCCAAGCACACAGTTTTTCCCATACTCTAAAGTGACTCGTAGGGCTTTAAAACAAGAAAGGCTTTGTCTCAGCCAGTACATCTGCCTAGAAGACTGGTCTCAAGACTAAAATGTGCTGGTCAGTGTGGGGGTGGGGCTCGACTCTAGGTCAGAGTAACCAAACTTGTTACAGAAGGATGGTCAACAGTTTAACTATATATCCCTTAAACACAGCAAACATAGGTAAAAATGGGGTCAATGTCTGTGTGGAAGGGAGTCTAATCTCCCATCTGAAGTCAGACAAATGAAAAAATTGTGATTTGGGTTATTGTAATGACTGACCATTCATTTATTCAAATCATTTGTTGAGTGATATATGTCAGGTTCTTAATAGTTAAGTAAGTTTCTGTCACCAAGGATCTTACTAGTACAGTACACAGATATGTAAAGAAATGAGTACTAATACATTATGCTAGATACAATTGACAGAAACACTTGTGACCACAGGTGGAGAACAAAATGAGAAAAGGAGGATTAAGGACAGATACTGTGGGGCAGGTTCAGAAATGGAAAGGCTTTAGCACGAAGGAATCATCTAAGCCTATTTCCCTAATCAAGGTTTTAATGTACCAGATAAAGAGACACAAAGGGCATTTCAGAAAGGGGAAAACATTTGCTCCCTCCAAGCAAATGCTACCAAGATATCTTTAAAATTAGCTGCAGAAGAAAGAAGGTCTTAAATTATACAGGAGATACTGGGTTTTGCTAGAAGGCAGGGGTTGCATTCAGGTGCAAATGCTGCTTTAAATTATAATAAAAGTACCTGTCAGTCTGGGGAGATGGCTCAGTGGGTTAAGTGCTTAAGCACAAGGACCCCGAGGTTGGGTCCCCAGACCCATGTAAAATTCTGGACATGGTGGCTTGTGCCTGTAATTCCAGCATGGGGGAGGTGCAGATAAGTAATCCTTGAGGCTCACTGGCTAGCTAGTATGTCTGTATCTGTGAGCTCCAAGTTCAACAAGGGACCCTCCCTTAAAGAATGTGGTAGAAAGTAGTCAAGCAAGACACCCACTGTCAAACTCTGCCCTCCATACATGCATATACACATGCATTCACATGTGCATACTTATATATACACATGCACAAATACTTATCTGTCATAGTCAGTATGATTTGAAACTATCAATTAGTTAATGCCACATGGCTACCCCAATTTACAAATACCAGTTCCTCTCAAAGTCACAACCACACTGACACTCTTCTAAGGTATCTTAACATAACAGAAAAATACTCATGTATGCCACTGAGGCTGTATCCACTTTATCCTACTATACCAGTTTCTGTTCCCCCAATCTGGTAAGATCTTCTCAAACCTCCTTGGGGATCTCTCTACTAGCCACAGTTTATCTGACCTTCAGTGCCTGGAGCTACTCCCAGCTATATCCCGTCAAGCACCCTGTATTTTTTTTTGTTTTGTTTTGTTTTTGCTTTATTCATTATCTAATGCACTGGTGTGCTTCAGTGGGTGGTTGGAGGAAAGGAAAGCTGCTCTTAGTTTCAAAATTAAGGATACATAATAGGGTTCACTATGACACTTTTTACACATACACAATGTATTTTTTGTCTTTTTAAAGATTTATTTTATTTTATTTAATCTATTAGAGAAAGAGAGAGAGAATGGCCACGTTCCAGGGCCTCCAGCCACTGCAAACTCCAGATGCATGTGCCTTGTGCATCTGGCTTAAGTGGGTCCTGGAGAATCAAACCGGCATCCTTTGCCTTTGCAGGCAAATGCCTTAACCGCTAAGCCATCTCTCCAGGCCCTTTTTTGGTTTTTTTGAAGCAGGGTCTCACTCTAGCCCAAGCCGTCCTAGAATTCACTATGCAGTCTCAGAGTACCCTCCAACTCACAGTGATCCTCCTACCTCTGTCTCCCTAGTGCTGGGATTAAAGGCGTGCGCCACCATACTGGCTATATTTTGATTATACCAACCCCCCTTACTCTCTCTTGTCCCCTTCCCACTCTGCTGATCCTCTTCCTAACAAGTCTCTTTGCTACTTTTGAGTCTTTTTTTAACTAAATGAGTTGTGATTAATTAGTGCTGCTTTCAGGAACATGGGTGAGGAGTTATTTTACAGGAGAATGGGCAATTTACCAAGGGGCTGCATTTCTGAAGAAAATATCTCCCTGTGCATGAGCAACCATTAGCTGTCAATAACTCCTAATGAATGGGTGGGGCCTCATGAGCCACTCTTGCTCCATGATGGAATGCTGAGGGTTCAGTCTTGTGCAAGTAACCAAAGCTGCTTTTGAGCTCCAGAGTTCAATGGCCAAGTGATACCCAGGAGACAGCAGGCCACATGCTCCATCCTTTCCTGCAGATCTTACATTCTTTCTGTCCCATCTTCATGATATTCCCTGAGTCTTAAAGAGGGATATACAGATGTCTCATTTAGGGCTGAACATTCAAGTAGCCCTTAGCCAGTGGAGGACAATAGGTACAGGGGAAGAAACAGGCTGAAGGGACATTTTGGGAAATGCCAGCATTTATGGAGTGGAGGAAGAGAATGGTAAAGGAGCCATGAAAGATCTGAAGAGAGAAAGACGATTGCTAGAAGCCAAAAGACATTAGTGATTGCTCAAAAATAAAGTGATGTTTAAAAAGTGAGCAAAAAAATAAATAAATAAAACAAAAAAAATTTGTCTGGGCATGGTGGCACACCCTTTTAATACTAGAAATCAGAAGGCAGAGTTAGGAGGATCTCTGTGAATTTGGCCAGCCTGGGATTACAGAGTTCCAGGTCAGTCTGGGTTAGATTGAGACTGTACTGTTGTCTCACCAATAAAAGTGAGGCAGGCAGAATTTTATGATGAGCAGCCCCAGGGCCCATACAATCCTCTTCTTGTAAGTGTAGGCAGGACCTGTGAATATGATGGTTTATCACTCATGTGATTATGTTAGCCACAAAATATGAAGATGGTCTGCAAATGTGACTAAGGTCCTAAACAGGTTTATCATGGGAGAATATCCTGGAGGTGGGCCTGAATCATTTTTATTTAAAATTTTTGAGGTAGGGTCTCATTCTGTAGCCCAGAGTGACTTGGAAACTTTTATGTAGTCCAAGCTGGCAATGTATTTGGTTGGTCCTCCCGCCTAAGCCTTCCAAGATAAACTCTTTAATAAAAGACTTAGGCCTTCCCTGAGCTTAAGACTTGAAGCAACAAAATCTCTCTTTCTACAGTTGTTCTTTTCAAAGCAAATGACCATACTGTTAGTTGCTATGGAGAGGAGCCATACCCATGTAAGTGCAAGGAAGTGAATCCTGTCAAATGATCACCTCGACTTTCAAGAAAAGCCTGGGTCACAGTGACAATGGCTGGTGTCTTCATTGCCATATTGAGCAGAGAACCCACTAAGCGGTGCTGGGATTTCCAAGTGATGGAAGCTGTGAAATAATAAGCATATGCTTTTCTGATGACTAGATCTCTGTGGCAATGTGTTATGAAGCCACAGAAGATTAATGCATTGAACTGGGACCCAGCTTTTCTGAGTCAACACAAGCTTAGGTCCTGCCTCTTGTGGGAGCTGTATTTTCAGTGAAGATTATTAAATACAAACTTGACAATATAAATTAGGTCAATAGGAAGGAGTGCAAAGATGTATTTAAATTGTTAAGAAGGTCTAATATGGTTTGGATATAATGTGACTATGTCTCCATAGATTTGTATACTAGGAGATGGTCACCAATGTGGCAGTGCTGAGGTAGTGGAACCTTCTAGATGTGGTGGCTAAAGCAGTGTAACTTGGGTGTTGAGAGTACCATCTGTGGAAGGAATCATGCTGTCCTCATGGCAAGAGACAGTTTTTATGAAAATGGGTTGTTATAAAGTGAGGCCACTCCTTACATTTGGCCCTCTTCTACAAAGTCAGTTTCCTTTCTGTGTCTCTACCATGTTGTGACATAGTACATGAGGGGCTGCTAACCACACAGCTAAACAGGTAGGGCTATCTTAGATTTTAGCTTCCATGACTGCAAAAAATACCCCTCATTCATGAAGTACCCAAATCAGGTGCTGATACAACCCAAAACAAACTAAAGCAGTGTTTATAAGGTCTCAGGGACCATGTCTACAGCATACTTTGGATACTAAGGTTGAGATATGGGGTGATTTTGGACTATGATAAGACAAACATTTTCCCTGCTTCCCTCAGATCTAGTTAACCATACCCCAATGTCCTGATGGCAAATATTATGCCTATCATATTCACCCACCTCTTGCCTACAGCATGTTGATAGCCTGCATATTTTAAATAACTGTTAAATGAATGACTAGTTTTCACATATTGTGTAAGCTGAAGAGCAGTTAAAACTTATCTGAGGGGCTGGAGAGATGGCTCAGCAGTAAAGCACTTGCTTGACAAGCCTGATGGCCTGGGTTTGATTCCCCAGTACCCACGCAAAGCCAGATACACAAGGTGGCACATGTGTCTAGAATTCATTTGTAGTGGGAGGAGGCCCTGGCACACCCATACTCACTCTCTCAAATAAATTAAAAAATATATATTTTTAAATGTACCTGAAATAAGAAAAAAAATAAGTTGAAACTAGTGTCACTTTTGGGAAGCTTAGGCCTTTACTTTTATGTATTCAACAACTGTGTGTGTGTGTGTGTGTGTGTGTGTGTGTGTGTGTGCACGCATGTTGTACTAGTAGTATTTTCTGAGCCATACAGAAACAAACTCTGATCTCATGATGCTGCTGGGATAATGGAAGAGATGGACATAAGTGGGTTGCAAGGAAGTGAGGCCACCTACACATTTGTCCCTTTGTGTACAGTCTGCTCCCTTTCTGCTTCTCTGTCATGTCTGTGGTGCATGTAGGTGGTAGGGCACACTAGGCGCTGACCAGATGGTTAAAGTGCAAATGAGTATATTTAAACTATTACAACAGAGGCAATGATATAGTCATATAACTCATTAAAAAAACTTCTAAAGGTCAACTAAGTTCCAGGTGATAGAATAACATTCTATAACAGCTTTTTACTAATGTTCTTATGCTTATTCTAGTTAATCAAAGCAATTGAATAAGAAAAATCACCTTAAAATTTCCCCTTTTCAAAACCATTTAATGTTTTTTCTTATTGCTGAGCTGAGGGTAAAATCCAAAGTCCTTGAGTCGTGTCTGTAATATGGGCTCTGCCTCACTCTTTAGTTCCATCCCTTGCCAATTACCATATCAGAGCACCTGTTCATGCCTTATCCCCTGTTGAAGAACATTCTGTCTTCATCTACCACCTACTCATCCTTCAAATCTGAAGCTGAAATATCCATTAAATGTCATGTCTTTGTAGATATCGCCATATAAATTATATCTTTGGCATGGCATTCACCACATAGCTTTCAACACCCATCTCTTCCATTACACTGGAAGCACCAAGAGGTATGCATCTGTTTTGCTCAGAAAAAAAAAAAAAAAAAAACTTCCAGTGCTAATAAAATATCTTTCTGTCTCTGTCTATCAATTAATAGATTTCTGTTGAACAAATAAAAACAAAGGCATGAGATACTATCCAATCACAGATGGCAGCCACCACCACAACCAGTTTGAACCAAAATGCCCTATTTAGCAGTAAGACGTAGTTCCTGAGCATAACTGCTAACCTCAGCAGAGAAAGGACAACCAAGGCAGCTTTTACCACCCCTGCCTAATCCACTACCGCAACCCCAAACACAACAGAATCAATCCAACTAAACTCAGAGCAAAAACAGTTCTCTTTTAATCTTAAAAACAAAAACACGTTTTCTTTCTTGCTCCCCAGCCATCTTGGCAGCTCTTGGTCAGGTCCCATCCTGCACTTAAGGCAGGAAGATGGTGGCTGAAAAGAGGGCTAAAAACTCCCTGGAGTCCATCAACTCCAGGCTCCAACTTGTTATGAAGTACGTGCTGGAGTACAAGCTGACTCTGAAGATAATCAGACAGGGCAAAGTGAAACTGGTCATCCTCACCAACAACTGCCCGGCGCTGAGGAAATCTGAGATAGAATACTATGCTATGTTGGCCAAAACTGGTGTCCATCACTATAGTGGCAATAATATTGAATTGGGCACACTGAGTGGTAAATAATAGAGTATGTACACTGTCTATCATTGATCCAGGCAATTCTGACTTTATTAGAAGCATGCCAGAGCAGACTGGTGAAAAGTAACTGTAAAATTTTTCTTTAATAAAAGAAGGGCGGGGGAACCATGGGAAGAGAATGCGTAAAAGAAGGGCAGGGGGAGGGGCAATCAAAATTCAAGATAGTCTGAATAAGACTTATATAAAACTACTTTTTTGAATAATGGCACATCCAGAAGCTATAGATTGTTACTAGAAAATTTTCAGTGCTTGGGATGGGATACCTTCCATGAGTTGTTGGCCAAGGGGTTCCCTGTAGACTCCTAAACATTAAAGGCTATTGCCAAGGCCCTTGGTTTCCCTTGAGAAAGAGATGGTAAGACCCTATTGCTGAAGACATCTCTTGCCTGAGAGTCAAGGTCACTGAGAAAGTAAGCTGGTGCTGAGCAGAAAACCTCTCTGTAGACCAGCCAACTGAAAGCTGGAAAAAGATGCACTGCATGCATGCAGCTGTATGGGAGAAAGAAGTCATCAGCAAGTGAAAACAGTGGACACTGGTAAATTCAAGTTTGGCCAGACAAGGCCCAATGACCAAACAGGTGCAATAGTGGCATGTCTGCTCTTGGGGAAACCAACTGCTCCCTAATTGGACTGAAGGCCCTCTCTATGGGAGAGAATACATGCCTGGTACTGAAAAAACTAATCAAAAGTCTATGGCAGGGGAGGTCATGAGTCTTAGGGGTATAAAGCCTTCTCTTCTCTGGCTAAATGTATATATTATTCCCACCAAACTTTCCTGAAAGCACTGCACTTAATGTTCATATTCACATATTAATGCTACTCTCACTTCTGGTTAGAGAAGCTTCTCTTTTCAGATGGTGATGACCACTGGGAAGAACCAAAAGGCAACATAGTGCTGAGAAGAAGGGGTGGAGGAGTGTCCATCATTGAAACATCTCTATCACATCCTCCAAGGCTCAGGGTCCATTGTGGAAGAGGTGGCAGAAAGAATGTAAGAACCAAAGGAAGGGTACGACTCTTTACAATGCAACTGTCCACACAGAAATTGGCCTCAATATCCATGACCTCGCGGTGCCTAGAAATACCTTCACAAGACCTTCATAATAGGAGAAAACAATGATGACATCAAATTAAAAGAGAGACTAATGGAGAGAGGGAGGGGATATGATGGAGAGTGGAGTTCTGAAGGGGAATGGGGAAGGGGAGGGAAATATCATGGTTTATTGTCTGTAAGTATAGAAGTTGTCAATAAAATTTTTTTTAAAAACTTGCCAGAAGCCTTTTATTTTTAAATAGATCACATACTGGGTCATAAAGCCAGTCTCCAAACATTTAGAAGGACTGACATAATCTCCTTCATGATATCAGATCACAATACTGTATTGCTAGAAATTAACAACAAAAGATGCACCAGGAACCCAACCAGCTCCTGGAAACTGAACAACACACTCTTAAACAATAAATGGGTAGTGGAAGAAATAAAAAATAAATTGCAAAATTTCTATAAATGAATGACAATGAGAACACAACGTACCAAAACTTATGGGACACAATGAAGACGGTCCTCAGGGAAAATTCATTGCGCTAACTGCCTTCATAACAAAGACAGAGAGATCCCAAATCAATAACCTAACCATCCACCCAAAAGCATTGGAAAAACAAGAAGTATCCAACCCAAAAAGCTCCAGATAGAAAGAAATAATTAAGATCACAGCAGAAATTAATGAATTAGAAACTAGGTAAACAATTAAAAAACTTGATCAAACAAAGAGCTGGTTCTTTGAAAATATAAACAAGACTGATAAACCCTTGGCCAATTTGATCGAGTAGAAAAAATGACAACTCAACAAAATTATAAATGAAAAAGGAGAGATCACAACAGACAAAAGTGAAATTGGGAGAATCATCAGGACTTATTTCAAAAACCTCTACTCCACAAAACTGTATAGTATGGTGGAAATGGATGAATTCCTGGACACATACCACCTACCAAACCTAAACTCAGAGCAGATTAATCTCCTGAACAAACCTATCACAACCATCGAGATTGAAAGGGTAATCAAAAACCTACCTAAAAAGAAGTGTCCAGGACCAGATGGCTTCTCAGAGGAATTCTATCAAACCTTCATGGAAGAACTGAAACCAATCTTTCTCAAATTGTGCCACACAATTGGAGAACAGGGAAAGTTCCCCAACTCCTTCTATGAAGCTAGTATAACCCTAACACCAAAACCAGTCAGAGATGCCACAAAAAGAGAAAACTACAGGCCTATTTCCCTGACAAGCTTAGATGCAAAGATCCTGAACAAAATCCTCACAACCTGAATTCAACAGCACATCAAAAGCATTATCCACCTGGATCAAGTAGGTTTCATCCCGGACACAGGGACGGTTCAACATATGGAAATCTGCCAATGTAATACACCACATAAATAAGCTTAAACACAAAAACCACATGATCATTTCCATAGATGCATAAAAGGCCTTTGACAAAAATACAACATCACTTTATGATCAAAACATTGGAGACAATAGGCATGGATGGTCTATATCTCAATATAATAAAGGCTATATATAAAGATCCTAAAGCCCAAGTAACACTTAATGGGGAGAGACTGAAAGAATTCCCATTGAGATCAGGAACAAGACAGGGGTGTCTACTCTCACTTCTGCTCTTCAACATAGTACTGCAAGTACTAGCTCAAGCAATAAGACAGGAGAAAGAAATAGAAGGGATACAAATTGGAAAGGACGAAGTTAGCTTTCTGTGTGGATGACATGATTCTATACATAAGTGACCCAAGAACCTCCATCCCCAAACTCTTAAAGGTGATTAACTCCTTCAGTAAAGTAGCAGGATACAAAATTAATGCACAAAAATCAGTAGCCTTTTTATATGCAAAAGACAAAGATACAGAGAAAGAAGTAAGTGACATTGTCCCATTTTCAAAAGCATCAAAAAAATAAAATTCCTTGGAATAACATTAACCAAGGAGGTGAAAGATCTTTACAATGAAACCATAAAAACATTCAAGAAAGTGCAGAGCCTGATGGCCCCGGTTTATTCCCCAGTACTTGTGTAAAGCCAGATGCACAAAGTAATGCGCGTGTCTGGAGTTTGTCTGCAGTGGCAAGAGGCCCTGGTGTGCCCATACTCTGTCTCTCCCTTTCTCTCAAATAAATAAAAAAATTGAAATGAATCTTCATAATATGATTTTCTAATGCATTTATGACTGTGTCTACATCCTTCCTTATCCATCACTTCCAACCTAATCTTCACTTTGGCCTCAGAGAACTACTTAGCAAGGTAATGCTCTCTCCCTTCCCTTCCCTTTTCTCATCCCTACATCTTTCTCTCCCTTTCCCCATCTTCTCTCAACACCCACACAGACACCCACACACCCACCCCTGGGCTTTGCTCAGAACTGTCTTATTAACAATAATTCCTATTGGCCTTGGTTTAGCTCTTCCATACCCTTGGAGAGGGGTCTAAGTGTCTACATGGGAAGATTTGCAGGTGGCACTCCATGGGAGAGTTGTGTCATAAGCTTGTATTTGTGCAGCAAACACACACTGTTACTTGACTTGGTGGATGAGTATGATCCAGAAAAGTGAATGAGATATTAAACCTATATAATTTCCTATTTCATGCAGACACCCCTTCAACTAGAAAAACTCTAGAACAGCTAGAGAGCCTGCACACTATACATGCATCTATATTAGAGAATTGTGTTGCACTGGGACTTTCTATCTGTCTATGTATTTCTTCTATTAGCCATAAGCAAGCCGAAAACTTTTTTGAAGATATATGGCTATGGTCCTAAATGCTACCAAAATGCCTGGCATATGAAAGTGCTCACAATAAGCGTTATTGTGCTAAACGAATCAAGCTCATTATGAAAACTTATATACACAGAACCATAATAGTTGTTACACTGTGAAGTAATGTGTATAGTTAAAAATAAGAGACATGTGCAGTGGTTTGATTCAGGTGTCCCCCATAAACTTAAGTGTTCTGAATGCTAGGTTCCCAGCTGATGGAGATTAGGAAATTAATGCTTCCTGGAGGCAGTGTATTGTTGGGGGAGGGCTTATGGGCATGATAGCCAGCTTCCTCTTGTCAGTGTTTTGCATAGTCTCCTGTTGCTATTTTCCATCTGATGTTGGCAGGGCATGATGTCCACCCTCTGCTCATGCCATTGTTTTCCCTTGTCATCGTGGAGCTTCCCCTTGAGTCTGTAAGTCACAATAAACCTTTCTTCCCACATGCTACTCTTGATCGGGTGATTTCTGCCAGTAATACAAACCTGACTGCAATAAAATGCAAATTTAAAACAGATTCCAAAACCCAAATATCATCAAATATTAAATAGCAAATAAGACATTTTTGTTAACCAACATTCCCACATATCTCAATTTCTACATAAACTACTTATTATCAGAGAAGTGGTAAATACGTTGAAATATATTCTCCTGTGAGTTTCTCTGAGCCCAGAGTGCTTAGTGCTGTTAAGGGCAGTCTGTGATAACATGGGATAACTGAAATTCAATTTTCAGGTGGTGGTTTCAGGATCAACAGGGAAAGAAGGATCAAGATTAGATGACTAAACCAAACTAAAAACTCCCCAAATGTGTTCTTTAAAAACTCAAGTCAAGGGCTGGAGAGATGACTTAGCGGTTAAGGTGCCTGCCTGCTAAGCCTAAGAACGCTGGTTCCAATCTCCAGATCCCACGTTTAGCCAGATGCAAAGTGATGCAAGGGCGTAATGCCGCACTTGCCCACAAGGGGGCGCACACATCTGGATTTCGTTCACAGCAGCTGAGAGACTGCTGGCGCGCCCAGCTCTGTCTTCCTCTCTCCTCTCTGTTTCTCTCTGTGTCTCTCTTCAAAAATAAATAAAATAATAAAAATTATTAAAAAAAAACTCAATTCAAAAGAAAGGATATATCCTTGAAGAGGAAAAATGATATATCATGACAAGAAGTAGGGATAGACACATAAAAGATGAGAAGAATGCTACCAAGAGACTTGACCAAGTGTTAGGAACAAATAAACTGTGAAAAAGTAAATTCTAGGCTGAGATGAGTTTTGATTTGATAGCCAACTGGGGAATATATCTCTTAATGGGATTGAAAAATATATAAATGGTGCTTAAATAAATACATAGGAAATGATGCGTCCTCAAATGTATACTTCACAAATAAAGTCATGATTAAATATATACAATGCAAGAAGATGCATATACTACATCATGTTTTAAGGACATGAGCTAGGACCCTCAGGCAATAATAGTTTTTTTGTTTGTTTTCTCTTTTCTTTTTTTTTTTTTTTTTTTTTTTTTTTTTTTTTTTGGTTTTTCAAGGTAGGGTCTCACTGTAGCCCAGGCTGACCTGGAATTCTCTCTGTATTCTCAGGGTGGCCTCGAATTCATGGCAAGTGTTTGTACTGAAACTGATTTCATTAATTAGAACAATGCCATCACAAATACAATTTTTTGGAACTCTTAGAGTATAAGCACAAAATGTTTGTTCGAAATATTTCATTTGGTAAGTATGTGGCCATTCTGCAGAGCACTTGGATTAACTGTGTAATGTGCAACTGAATTCCTTCTTTCCATGCACCACTGTGCTATTTGGTACTCTGAATATAAGACTTAGCCACACCTTTAACTTCCTAGTTATGAGGCACTTTGGAATCTTTGGTGAAGTGACATATTTGTAATATCTGCTCCAACAGCTTATAGAAAAACAAAAATGCATGTAACATGCAACTAATAAGATGTATATTTAATATTTTTAGTTTCTTATTTTTCACTTTAATGTCTAGTACAGGCTATTGTGTGACAACTTCAGGATTATTACCATATTATCATTTGACTATATGAACAAACTTAATGCTTAATTTCATTTTATATTATATCATGATAAAACATAAAAATTAATAATGATTAACATTTAATTATACCAACTTTGGCTCAGAAGTCTAGAGGTTTGTGGTATTGTAAGATACAAGTAAAGATAATAAATACTAAATTATAATCAGTCAAGAACAGTAAAAATATTTGTCAACATGGCATTTATGGGTTCAGGACACAGCTTAGTACTTGAGCACATGACAAAATCCTCAACATATCTCCCCTTCCCCAAATAAAAACATCACAATGGCCTTGTGTGGTGGCGCACGCCTTTATCCCAGCACTCAGGAGGCAGAGTTAGGAGGATCACCATGAGTTCGAGGCCACCCTGAGAATACAGAGTGAATTCCAGGTCAGCCTGGGCTAGAGTAAGACCCTACCTTGAAAACCAAAAACCAAGAACCAACCAACCAAACAAACAAAAAATCACAATGTTAATAGTATACATTATTTCATATTTATAACTTGAAAAAATCACTTCTCAAATCACTATGCTTCTACATAGGGCATGACCTTTACCTGAAGAATTAATGTTAAACATTTCACCTGTTTTTATACCAGCAGTGACAAGGACCAGAGGAACACATTGGCACATACATCTAGGATGATTCCAAACAATTCCACCCCAAACAACACGGAGATGCCCTGTCCTCAAACACCCATACCTTTGAGGGTAGAAAGCCATGTAGCTCTTATACACTGGGGAGATTCTGAGTAACACTGTTGCTGTTGTTCATGTTGGAAGGGAAATTAAATTTATTGCTAAAAATTAATCTATAGGGTTGTGAGATAAAATATTCAAACAACATTAGTGTTTCTAGATCACACTTTTGAAGGAAAAAGACATGAAATACCCAAAACAAAGGGTTTTACATTAAAACGAAAAATTTATGTACTTAGGACAAACCCCTCAAAAATTTTATAAGTGTTAAGAATATGTTAATAAGCAAACAGTAAAGGTTTTGCTGACATTAGATTAATTATGTAATGAAAAACAGGTGACAAGTCATCTTATGTTTTAATAATGTTTTACTTAAAATCAGAAAATAAAGGTGTACAAAGGCACCCATACTCCCTACTACAATCAAAGTTACAGAGATTTTTCTGTGCTACTAACATATAGCAGTAGTAATAATAATAAAGCAGCAACAGTAACAGTAGCCATGGCAACCAGGATTCTTTAGGTATCCTTGTGAAACTTATATACTATAAATGGGTTAAATAATCTTTTCAAAAAAGTCATGTTCCTCCTTCATGAACAGCAGGTTGTATTTAAAGAATAGAATTTGGATTCTATAGGATCCTCAGGATATTGATTTTCACCATGAACAGTATTTACTTGACTAAAGTTCTTTAGAAAGTGAGGCTGAAAGAGAGAGAGGTGAGCAAACAGAACTGTGGAATTAAATAAGAAGCTAGGTGCCACTGATCAAGTAGATCACACTAAATCTAATTCCTGGTCTTCACTAACCTTGCTTGAGTACAGTTGATCCTCTCATGTAATGTTCCAGTTCCACCCTCATCAATACTAAGCTTTACAAAGCTATGCTTCTATCAATCTCACATCAGTGCTCCTTACTTAAATACAAAAGTCTTCTGATGTTGCTGCTTATAACCAAGCAAGGACTGAATTTCACTTTGCTGAGAAATCTTGAGTAGTGCAAAGTAATGGATAATAATGGGAAAAGGTTTAACAGAAATATCTAGTCTAATATGACACTGCATGGGGCAGGGATATCATCATCAGAACCACTAAAATTTATTATTTATTAACACCTGAAAATCACCAGATCATTGCTGAAAAACAGAAGTAGACATTTTGTATCAATTGAAATGTAGATGGTTCAATAAATAAAAGTCAGAACTAAGTTAACCAGTCTCGTGCACCAGCCCATCATGCAAACTTTTAAACTTATGACTTAGATAATTATGTTACTGTGACTCCTTTATAGAACAGCCATACCAGATTTTGTTATACCTCATCTTTTCAAAAAAAAAAAAAAAAAAAAAAACAACCAAAAATAACCAGGTGAAAAGAAAATATGTTAAGTGTATAAATTCAAAATATCAAGTAATATTTATTATATCATATGTGGCAAATATCCCAATTAATTAGAATTTTCTGTACATTATTACATTATTAAATAGGAATACATCATGTGTACCAAAGTATTCAACATTAGTTCTGAAATGGTAATAGGTAAAAGGGAAACAAGGAAGAGGTAGGCACTGCAAAGGTGTGGTCCTGAGTGAAGCCTGGGGCAGTGCATGTGCTGGGATGCCACTGCAGACAACGCATAGATTTTTTTTATAGTTGTTAGAAACACAGACTGGCATGGGACCAAGATATTTTATCTGCTTCTATTTATAAATATGTTTATTTTAAATGCTATAAAATTAGAAGTCTCCAGTCTATAAACAAAATTAAACTGTCACCAAGTCAGTTTTAAAGACACAGTCCATATCTTTATTAATCATAGTCAAAGTCTTACAGGCAGACTTAAACATACCACGTGTCTCTCAGGAAGACATGCTGTCATGCCTCCAGGACTCTTCATGAGCTCACTCTTCACATGTCCTCTGTCCTTTCCTGGTATTCTGATAAGTAAGCTTAGTTCTTTTGCTCAATGGGATTTGCTTTCTGTGTAAATACAACCACCAGTCTACACCTGCCTCCCAAATGCTAAAGCTGGTGCTTTCCTACATCTGTACCTGTGATCACACTTTCCCTTCCTTTTTTCATTAAAACCTGTCAAAAGCAATTTCTCCCAATAGCTACATTCTACCTCCTGAAGAAAATTCCCCAAGGTGAAAGAAAACAGACGTGACAGACCAGAGAAAAAAAAGGCTCTATGGCCTATGAAGTCTAGGATGCACCACCACTTTGTTAATGCATTAATGCTTACCTTTAATTTATGCTACTGCTTTTGTGATGCATATTTCTGTTTATCAATGCCAGGGATGCTTTGCATCTATGGACAGATACATTTTACTTTATTCTTTTATTTATATTTTATTTCTATTTCTATTTGAATTTGAGAAAAAGTGTGTGTATGTGTGAGAGAGAGGAAGAGGCAGAGAGAGAATGGGTTTGCTAGAGCCTTCAGCCATTGCAAGCAAGCTCCAGAAGTATGTGCCACCTTGTACCCACTAAGCAATCCCTCCAGCCCTTCACTCCATTCTTACTACCTTATGCAATGTCATGCAAAATTAGATGCATAAATAATGCTTCTGAAGTAGATAATTTCTATCTAATTTAAATATATAATCTTAGGGCAAACAAAAATCAATGAAATAAACTATGCTGTCCATAGTTTAGGTTCTGTGCACTGATACCTCCTCACTATGTGACTCTTAAAATCATCCTTTGCTAAAGGAGGAAGGCAGGGCAGGGTAGCCATCTAAATAGAAGTTAATCCTTTTGGTCACATGTCCAAGATGCAGAAGTTTCACCATGATCACTGGTGTGATACATCTACTGGAATTCACAAACTCAGGAGAGAATTTCCAAAAGGCAATTACATTTTGTAAACCATCGGGATCTAAAACTGAGCCAGTGAGTCCTTAAAATTCTCTAGGCATCTGAAAGAACAGGTATTTGTTCAATTTTAAAACTGTTCCTTTCTTGGTATATATTCTTTCTTGTGGATGAGAGTGGTTTTCCTTTTCCTCTCTCTAGACAGTATTCCTTTAAGAATTTTCTGTGGTGCTGGTTTGGTTGTTATGAATTGCTTTAATTTGTGTCTGTCTTTGAATATCCTTATTTCTCCATCTGAAGGGATAATACTGCTCGGCACAGCACTCTTGGATGGAAACTGTCTATGTTCAGGGCCTGAAATATATTGTTTCTTGGTTTTCTGGCTTTTAGGGTTGCTGAGCAAAGACCTAAAGTTATTCTGGTGTCCTTGTATTTGCACGTGAGTCAGCATTTTTCCCTTACAGTTTTAGGACTGTTTCTTTACTTGATAGTTTTGACTTGTGTCATGGATAAGTTCTTTTGTGTGTTTGGGGTTCTGAATACCTCCTGGCTTGTCAAATTATCCTTAGGCTAGGGCAATTTTCTGAGATTATGTCATAGAAACAATCCTTCAGTACCACTAGATGTGATTTCATCTCCTTCTACTCTGTGAATTCTAGGGTTTGTTCTTTTGATGTATGCCACATTTCTTCCAAGTATTGACTATGGTCCTTGATTTTTTTTCTTTATCAATGTCTGTGTAAATTACTGTCTTGGCTTTGCCCTCCATCTTGACAATTTAACCTTCTCCATGGTCTTGCCTGTTAGGGATGCTCTGTGTTGTGATTTTTTATTCTTACTTTTTAATATTTTATTTATTCATTAGAGAGATAGAGAGAGAATGGGCATGCTAGGGCCTCCAGCCATAGCAAACAAACTCCAGATGCATGTGCCCCCTTATGTATCTGGCTTATGTTGGTCGTGGGGAATTGAACCAGGTCCTTAGGCTTTGCAGGTGAACGTCTTAACTGCTAAGCCATCTCCCGAGCCCAGTTTGTGATTTTTATTTGACTGATTATTTCTTTCATTTTCAGGATTCCTGTTTGGGCACTTTTTTATTGTTGCAAATGACTTGTCCATGTTTTGGACTATTTCTACCAGTTTTACAGTTTCATTCACTTTGGAGATTGTCTTGTCATGGTCTTAAATGAATTTTCTTAGTTCTTTCATCTATTTGTCTGAGCCTTCTATATGGTCATTAATCTCTTTTAGAAGTAGAATTATGAATTCCCTACCTTGGAGAAATAGGGGAGGGAATAGTAGATACAAAAGTGGTAGAACAGAAGGCAGGGGTAGAAAGGAGTAAAGGAAGAGGCAGGGGATAGGAAAGGTGGGGTGAGGGAAGAATAACAAAACTAAATATGATATGAAAAACCTACTTCACTAATTTAGAAGATTTTGAGAGGGGGCAGAGGCAGAGACATATTTTGAGCTGAATTTCTCTGCTGGAGTGGAAAAGCTTTACTCTGAAGCCATGGGTTGCTGCAACTAAATATCAGGGCCAAAGATGGGTCACACATCTACCACTATACCAGACTGAGCTATTGGTCAGATAGGCCCATGAGGATCCCAAAACAAGGCATGCAATTGCCAAAGCTCTTGGTTACCCACCAGAGCTAGATGATAAGACCCTGATGCTGAAGACATCACAGGCTGCAGTCCCAGGACACTCAGAAATCAGCTGGAACTAAGATGAAAGCCATCTCCCTAATGGCAGTCAAAGTGCTGGAAAGTGCTATTCTAGCTGCTGGGAGAGGAAAGTCATCAACAGTCTGAACAAGCAGTGGATCCCACAAGCTACAAAATCAAACAGTTGGCAAGGTATGCCCACAGGTACGATAGTGTACTTAAGTTTTAAGGGTAATCAATTGCTCTCTGGTTGGATATAAGGCCCACTCAGCAGAACTAATTCATGCCTGGTATTGAGAAATGAGTCAAAAGTCTGTTCTAAGCCATAGACCCTAGAGAGAAGTTGGGTGGTCATATATGGTCATAAACCCTAGAGAGAAGTTATCACCTTGTTCTTTGGCTAAATGGAGAGGTTTTGCCCACCAAAAGTTAAATACAAAAAAAAAAAAAAGCCTTTTGATTGCTACTGTCCTCACTTTTGGTTAGAGAACCTTCTTTTAACAGATGGAAGCAAACGCAGGAGAGACTCAAGACTCATCAAAATGATAAAAATAAGAGGAAGCCCAGGGCTTACCACTGGACAAGTCATCTCTGTCACAGACACCGGGGCTCATGGAACATTGCAGGGGTGAGTGTAAAAGAATATCATATAGTGTCTTCAGCAGTAGGGTCTTACCAATAACCTTTGGTGGTCATCAAGTACTCTGACAGAAATTTGCCTTCTTTTGGGAAACTTTGTAGGTCTCGCTGATCAACAGCTCATTGTGGATGTTAACTACATGCTGGTACTGGGAGTTACAGGCCAAGGGAAAAGAAGGAAGAAAAAATACAGGTAATATGAAAGAGAAAGAGAGAAGAGAAAGAAGAGGGAGTGATAAGAGAGAGAAACAGGAGAAGATTGAGGTTAGTCTTCATCATACCCTCTTCCAGGCCTGTGTGATTCAGGTGTTCTAAGGACCTATTGCAGGTTTGACCTTTCAGTATGTCTTTCAGGATATAGGATGTTATGGTATCATTTCCATTTGGGTCCAGTCTTTTGTGTCCTCCCACCCCACCATCCCTATTGTCCAGTTCTTGAGATGTTTATTAGGTTTGTCAGCATCTTGGGAAAATACAGATTAGGAGCCACAGACGAGTGAGACCATGCGACGTTTGTCTTCTATGATTGGGTGAGTTTGCTGAGAATGATCTGTACTGCTGAAAACTCCATATGCTATTCGCATGGAACATGGAGAAACCTGGATAAAATCTGGAAGAGAGTAGGTCCCCAGACAGCTTGTCTAGTGCCAGAAGGCGCTACGTAAGTGACTGGGAGAAAATGACCAACATCTGTCTAAGCAACTTGTGGTCTAAGCTACTCAGCAATAAACAACCTGTCATGATGCTCACACAAGTGCAATAGTGGCACACAGCCATGGTGGGTTACCAATTGCTCTTGATTTGGCTAACGGATCCAATCAGTGGAATGGAACCCATACCTGGAAATGGGAAACGAGTTAGAACCATATCCAAAAATGAGCCTGCTCTCCAATATCAAGCTCCCACCAATAGTGGGATACAAGAGAGCCTACACCTATTGAATTCTCTCTAAAATAAGAATGGTTATCCATGTATCTTGCACTGACCTCACTCTTTGTTGGATAATTGGCTTCTTTCTTTCTTTCAGATGGATGTAGAACCTGAAGAGAGAATCAGCCCACTGCACCTGAACAGGGCACCAGCTGAAGCCACAGAGTTAAAGGGGAAATGAGCAAGAGTTCTGCTTTATCAGTGAACCTGGTATCAGCACAAGGGCGAAGGAGATAGATACAGAGACTCCCAAAACCTCGTCATTGAAATAGACCTAAAATGAACCCAACATGGCTCGGGGAAATTCACAGGAGAGGGGGCAGAAAGATGTTAAAGCTCTGAGTTGGGTCATTATGCACAGACTCATTGCCTCTCTTGCATAACTGATGGCTACCCCCATAAGGCAAGACCCATATTACCCATGGGGGAGGACAGGGAGAAGGCTAACGATGGTACCATCATGGCTGTATACACACTATATACATAACTAATAAAAAAAAGCAGAGCACTTAAAATGTCTACAAAAGACATTGTAGAATAAAATATTGTTTTCCAAGTTAAAAAAAAAAAAAAGAATATCAGTGCTGCTCTTACTACGAGCCAGAGAAATCTCTATGGAGATAGTGGTAGATCCTGAGATGCAAAATGCATCAAAGTGGAAAATAAAAGGCTGTTGGGAGCGTGACACAAAAGATCTCTAACAGGCTCTCCAAGGCTCAGGCAACATTGTGAAAGAGGGGTGGAAGCTGGGCGTGGTGGCGCACGCCTTTAACCCCAGCACTTGGGAGGCAGTGGTAAGAGGATTGCCATGAGTTCCAGGCCACTCTGAGACTACATAGTGAATTACAGGTCAGCCTGGGCTAAAGCAAGATCCTACCTCAAAAAACCAAAAACCAAAAAAAAAAAAAAAAAAAAAAAAATAGAAGGGCCATATGGAGGGAAAGAATACTTTGGGTTGCTGTGTAGCTGATAAGAGCTGATTGGTACATTCATGATATCACAGTGGTTACCAACAGGAAACTAGCATGGTTCTGAGCCCATGGCATTTGACATGGAGGGTGGAAAAAGACAAAAGAAATCAGACAACACAACAGAAGGACAACCTTGAAAAAGGAGGGTTCTTAGGGACTTGGGGGCAGGGGAAAAGAAAACAAAGGATAAAGGGTTGAGAACATGATCAAATTCCTCTATGCGTATATATTCTCAGTAAAAAAGAATTACATCAAACACAAGAACCCTCAGATCACTAGTTCTGCTCCTATTTTCAGATCAAAAACTAAGAGGAGAGATGCAGTCTCAATAAGAAAAAACAGAGCTCATAGCCCGACACACCATCTCCCAGTAACACACTAGTTACTTAAATGGTAACATGATAGTAAGGTAAGAACAGGGTATAATAAATGCATAAAAATTAAATTGCTCAAAGTATACAAAGAAATTGATGTGTGTAAGTTGGCCGTATAGCCAAGTAACTTTTTATTCTTGTAAAGTTCAAGACAAATCCTCAGTCAGGAGATTGAAATTTTGCTTGTAATGAGTACACTGAAGTCAGCAAAGGCATTTTAAAATTCGTGTAAGTCCATAAAATTGGTAACTTTTTTGATCAACTGAATACTTGCACAAGTACTATATACAGACAAATAAGATATGTATAAAAGCAGGTAAGAAGCCTGCATTTATTATTAACTAAGAATTTATTATTTTGAAGTAAAAATGAATCACTGAACTATAACAACGATTTTAAGAATAAAAGTGAAAAGATTGTAGAAAGGAAGAGTATATGGTCATCAGAAAAGCAGTAGTCACATTAAGATGTCATTTTTGAATATAAGTACAATAATAAAAGTAATTTCTTGCTGTAATTACATTGTCTCTTCTCACCTTATACATATATCAATTCCAAATTGATCAAGGACCTCAACAGAAGACCTGAAAATCTTAAATGATTACAAGAAAAGATAGGGAAACATTCCACGACACAGGGGTAGGGAAGGGACTTTCTGAATAAGACCCCCAGTAGCCCAGGGTATAAGACACTCAACCACTGGGATCTCATGAAATTAAAAAGTTATTGTACACATAAGCAAACCATCAACAGAGTCAATAGACAACCTACAGAATGGGAGAAAATCTCTATTAGCTATACATCCGACAAAGGTTTAATATCTAGAATTTACAAAGAACTCAACAAACTAAGCAATAAAAAGCCAAGTAACCCACTAAAAAAATGGGGAAGAGAATTGAACAGAGAGTTCTCAAAGGAAGAAATTCAAATGACCAATAAACACCTAGAGTTGTTCAAAATCTTTTTTTTTTTTAAAGGTTGTTGTTTTATACTGTCTCTCCCCTGGTCCCACTTTCCCTGAGGGCTTGCCTTCGTGGGATTGTTGGTATTCACTGTTGGATAATTAAAGTCTCAGTTAGTCTGGGGTGGGTATGCTTCAGACTATTTCTACCCACCCTGTGGCTCTTACAATTTTTCTGCCCACATCTTCTGGAAAGGTCCTGGAGCCTTGGCAGATCTGTTAGCAGTCCTGTTTAGTGTTGAGTTCTCAGTAGCCTCTGAATTTCTGATTGGAAGTGTTTTGATTGACCACAGTATCTGTCACTGTTTCCCTAAAGTTGGTTGTCAGACAAGCAGTGGGAGCAATACTCATGTCACAGTTTCCTCCGCATTTTCTGGAGGGCCCTGGCAAATGTGTAGAAGTGGTGGGTAGTTGTCTATCTTTTCTTGTTATATTGATGGATGTTGGATCTTTTTGAATTTTCTCTGGATCTAGCTGGGAGTTCCCAGGCTTCCTACCCTTCCCAAAAGCTTATTGAGCCAAAACCACAATGGCTATGTGGGTGATGGGAGCTTTTTGCGTCCTCCCACTTCAGTGCCAGGGAACCTTCTGGGCTGCTGGTTACTTACATGCCTTCATGGGTTGGGAGAAGGGATTATTGTATGGAATCTTGTCTCTATGTTCCCCCATTGTTTTTGGCATGGCTCCTATTTTGCCATCTTAACTAGAAGCCCCCTTGTTCAACATCTTTTGCAATCAGGGAAAAGCAAAAAAACAATTTTATGATTCCATTTTACTTGTCAGAATGACAAGCTTCAAAAAATCAAATGACAACAAATGCTAGTGGGGATATGGAGGAAAAGTAACCCTTACCACTGCTGGTGGGAATACAAACTTGTACAACCACTATGGAAATCAATATAGAGACTCCTCAAAAAGCTAAAGTGGACCTAATATTTGAACCAGATACTCCTGAGCATGTACCCTAAAGACAACTCTTTACTACAGACATACTGGCTCAGCCATGTTTGTTGCTATTCTATTCACAACAGATAGGAACTAGAATTAGCCCAGATGCCCATCAATGAATGGTTAATGAAGATGCAGTACATATACACAATGATATTCTACTCAGTGGCAAGGAAATATGAAATAATAATATTTTCAGGAAAATGGATGGACTTGGAAAAATCATACTAAGTGAATTCGCACAAGCACAGAAAGAAACACCGCATGCTCTCCCTCATATGTGCTTGCTAACTTGGAACAATGTGGGTTTCATTTAAGAGGCAATAAGTATCAGGACTAGTCACAGGGAACTAAAATGAAGTTAGCATCAAGTGGAAATAGGGAGGGGGGAGAGTAGGGGTTACATGACAGAGAACTTGAGGGACATAACACAGGTGGTGGAAGGGTTATGGAGGGGAGGGAGAGTGAGGAGATATTTACTCAAAACTACTGACAATATGACTCAGTTTCATAGACATATTCCTCCTGGTAAGAGAGATGGAGGATTGCCTGGCAGAAGGGCCCCAGAGTGGGTAGAAAAAGCCTAATCCTAAAACCATGGGCACTGACTTATAATTCCCAGGACCAGAACTAGGTTACACCCCACAGTGAACTGTTGGTTGGGGAGACCTATGAGGTCTTCAAAACAATGCAAGCTTATGACAAAGCATTTGGTTACCCATCAGAGCTAAATGATTAAGACCCTATTGCAGAAGACCCACAGGCTGCAGACACAGGTCATTGAGAGATCATACTACAACTTAGAAGGAAGTTAGCTCTCTGCTGGCTAGCTCTCATGTTGCTATAAAGTCCTATATAAGCTGCTGGGGTGGGGGACAACAGCCATCAATAGTGTGAACAAGCAGGGGATCCTTCGGCCTATGAAATCAACCATCCAGACAAGATGGGCACACCTGTGCAATAGTGGCACATAGTTTATGCAGGTAATAATGGCTCTCTGATTGGATAATTGGCCTGCTTAGTGGGAGAGAGCTCATATCTGGTACTGAGAACCAAATCAGAATCTTATGGATAGGAAGGTCATAGACTGCAGAGAGAGACACCCACTAATCTTGGCCAAGAATGGCTAAACCCATAAAAAATCCCTCAATTAACTATGCTTATCCCCTTATCACTCTTGGTTGGAGAATCAACCAAGATGGCAGCAAAAACCAGGGAGAACCAAGATCCATCAATACATCAAGACAAGACAGCAACTGTCTAGCATGAGATGAGCCACCTCTAGCACATCTGTCAAGCCTCAGGAGATACCACAAAGGAAGTGGCAATTGAAACATGAGTATTGGTCTCACTGCAATCAAAATATATCATGAGGTCTTCCAAATTAAACTGTCTGAGTTTAATATATTTTATATTGATAGCATCCATGAACCAACTGAGTAATTTAAGGACTTAGAAGAAACAAGAAATTAGTCTTACAAATATACAAAACCTATTCTTTTCTCTAAAAATCTAACCAAACCGTATAAGAAAGCAATTATGAATAAACATAAAGTCTAGCCAATAAGAATGTATGGAGCTGAGAGAATCTTATGGACTAAGAAATCTTAATATGAACATATAAGCTAGAGAAATTATAATATTCAGCAGTGACAACAGCATGTCTGTTCCTTATAGGCACTGGAATGAAGCCATCTCCTCAAATCACTGTTCAAGTCCAGCTGGCATCAATTCTGTGCAACACAAATCTTATGAGAGCCCACCATTTGGCATCAGTAATTGCATTTTTATATTTTTTAAATTATTCATTGTCTTTTCTTATGTACTTACAGAAATGCTTCTGGTCTTGTCATAAAAGGTAAATTTCGTACATTACACTCTTTAACAAATTTTATTCTGCTTTAAAAAAAAAATCTTTCTCTATGTGTCTTCCCAACTGGCATCTTTCTTGCTCAATAAGTTGCAACATTATTTTCACCCATCTTTTCATCTTTGTTTTCAAACTGCACAATCACTGTTTTCTCACAATTTTTATACTTTGCTTTCACCTCAGTATACTTATCAACCAAGAACTTTCTAGGCAGACTTTAAAAGACATTAAAATGCCAATGTTGCACATCTAGTTTCTTTAATTCCTTGAAAAAGTAAACTTCCCAAATATGGCCAAAAGGGGCCCAAGAACCTTCCTCCAGTTACATGCGCACTGTAAAATGTATTCAATAATCTTGGTTCTTTGTTCTTCTACTTTTCCTTTTCTGGTTTTGCAAATGAACCCATGGCCTCATGCATGCTACACACATACTCTACTACTAAGTTAAACTTCCAATTATAACCAATACTCTTTAAGAAGAAAGTCAGCTTTCCTGATCTTTATCACAAACTTTGTATGGGAAATTTGTATGGGAGTTATGGGAACTAACTTCCCAAAAGTGTACTTCTAATGATATATTTATACTAGGTCTGAATCTAATTAATGTATGCACTTACAAGATATGCACTTATATGTAAGAAATATCTCATCCAAAATAATCATCATTTTCTCTGAGAAATGAGTATGTGGAGACTCAAAGGTAAGTACTTTTAAAACAATTCTTCAATGAAATAACTTAAGATGCTCCCAAATGCACACCTCACAGGAGAAGGCTATAGAATGAGTATTTAATATAAGTAAGATTTTGAAAAAGTACTAACTGTTCATGCTTCACTAGTAGCAGCTGCCTGCTAAGTGCCATACATTCTCGGCCATGGACCGAGATCTCTGCATTCCCCAGTCCTCAGCGAAGTCCTCTGACTACCACTGTTTTTCCTGGAAACTGAAAACCAGCTTTCAGTTTATTTAAGGTTACACAGTGAGGAGAATAAAAGTGGTATTTGAAGCTGAGTTAATTCCAAAGCCTTCTTTTTTCTCCTTTGTATGATACCACCCTCCTAGATATTATTTGTAATGTGCATATGTACTTACATAGCATTATCTTTGCATCACATTATTTTTTCGAACTTACTAGTATTTTTCTGATAGTTAATAAGAACTCCAAAAGCATCTATTAAGGAAGATTGCAGACTGCTTTCTCTGAGTTTGACTTTACATACTCAATACTCCTTGCTGTGAATCTTGATCTGCAAGAAGTTTCTTTTGCAGTAAACAGTAAGGTGAGATGGTAGCTTTAGCACTTCCTATGTCAAGTATTTCTATTGAGGAATGTCCACTTTTCAGTAGACTCAGAATTAAACATTTTGTCCTTGTTTCACTATAAGCCAGTCTTTATTATAAAAGGTTATCAGAAAACAATAATAAAAAAATAAGAACAAAGGTCAAATAAGACACAATAATTGTCACGAGTTAGAAGAGACCTCAGTAATCACCCACATGTCAATGCTTACTCTTTAGAGAAAGCTGAAAGCAGAGGAGTAAATCACTGCTCAGGGTCCTTCAGCAGATCAAAAGTCCCTGGGGCTGGAAAGGTACTCAGGGGATAAACTGCTTGCTCTGCAAGCAGGAGGACCAGAGTAAGATCCCTGGAACCCATGTAAAATGCTGGGCATAGCAACACACTCCTATAATTCCAGTGCTGGGAGGCAATGGCAAAAATATTACTGGGGCTTGCTGACTAGCTAGTGTGGTGAAATTGGTGAGCTCTAGGTTCAGCAAGAGGAGGAGGTGGGGAACGACTGAGGAAGACACCCACTGTCAACTTCTGGCATCTTCATGTGCACACATGCATGCCCATGCACATACAAACTGACATACACACAGAAAAAAACCAACCTTGTCATGCTCATCCAGGCTTCTTTGGTACTAGTCATTTTAAGAATATGTGCACCTCTTAATAATACAGCTTTTCCTCTTCACCCCCTTTTCTTCTCCTATTTCTGCTATTCTCCAGCTATTTGAGAAAATTCTCTGGACTAGCCTTGGAGGATCATTTTGCATCGTCTTCATTCTCCCTTTATTGGAAAGGAAATCTACTGCCCGCAGAGCTCTTACACGTGCGCTTTCTCTTCCACTCTCGTTGCATACACACTGGGTGGCAACTTTGCCATCTCTAATTGGCACTTTCTAAAGGTAAAACATTGATTTCTTGCTGCCCACTGAAAGTATAAACTCTCCTCTTTATAGTCACACACCATCTTTCCAGTTTTTACTTCATTTTTTTATTTAGCAGAAACCTTGTAAGGACAAGTCATGTATCCTCCCTGCCCCCATTCCTGTGCGGTCCCACCTCAGTGGTGTTACTGGCATTCCCCATAGGGTTGGTTATGGGTTATGAGTTGTAAGAGCAGCAGTCAGTCATTGTGGCAGGGAGCAATGCCTCTGGATACTCCTTCCCACCAGTGGCTCTTAACAATCTTTCCACCCCCTCTCCCGCAATGTTCCCTGAGCCATGGACAGCATCTTCCATGTCAACTTTAGTGTTAAGCTCTCAGCAACTTCTAGATTTTTGCTTTGCCTATCGCCTTCATCTTGGAGCAGGATGTCCAGCTTGATGACAGCAGCACTCTTGCTTAACTTGCCAATTTCTCTGCAGTTTTACCTGGACCCTTGCTGATGTGCAAGAGATATCTCATCTCCTTTCCTTTCAATATTATCTACAGCTTATATTTGGGATTCAAACTTGAAAAAGCCCACCTTCCATTTTTATTTGTTTGTGTGCAATTAAACAGTTTTATTATTATTTTTAAATAACAACTCTAATGCCTACCATAGTTGGAGTTACAACAGTACAACCTCACTAACCAGTACTCAATATTCATCAATTGAAAAAAAGTATCAGGAAAAAGTATTTCCATAAAGGCTTTAAAGTTCAACACTATTAAAACTGTAGTGAAATATAACAAATTGGTATAGTGTGTTCTGATATAATGCTTACTTTGAAAATATAAGTTCATTTTAGTATAGCTGATACACTAGAGAACAATGTGGGCATAAGGAGAATTTCACATTTGCTTATACATGGTTTGATCTGTAAGGTAAACCAAGTCTCATAGGAATGAAGAGAAAGTACAGACACACATCTCAAGAAGGCACCAGCTGCCTAATTCCATTGTGTTCCTATCAGGAGCCACACACATACACATTTGATGTCACATCTTTTCTTCTGATTTCAAGCAACCCTTCTTCTACCTTCACAGTAACACATACACTACAACATAATGCCCACCCCCCAAAACTTCAGGCTATTCTCAAGGTAAAGTATCACATTTACAACAGTAGTATGTGTTTCCTATCATTTAACATTTTTTATTATTTTTATTTATTTTAATTTTACATTCATGTTGGTGCCTCCAGTAGCCTCCTCCCTGACCTCCCCCCTCTGAAGGGACCCTCCTCATTGGGGAATGTGGGTCATGCATTATGGGGGTAGCCATCAGTTATGGGGGAGAGGCCAAGTTTCTGTGCATAACGACCCAACTTGTGGCTCTAACACTCTTTCCGCCCCCTCTTCCGTGAATTCCCCTGAGCCACGTTGGGTCCATTTTAGTTCTACTTCAGTGATGAGGTTTTGGGAGCCTCTGTGTCCCTGGATAAATGGCTTAGTAGGAATTGAAGGTTCTCTGTGTTTATCTCCTTCAGCCTTGTTCTGGTGTTGGGTTCCCCAAGAACATGTTTAAACAATTTTTTTGATTCCTGTCTTTTCAAAAATATGTTACTGACAAGGTTTCTGGACATTCTATTCCAGTTCCATTTTCCTCAGAAGCCATATAGTTTTTCTTGCTCAGTTTTGCACTGAGTGGTGGATTTAGGATGAAGATTTCAGTTTTTATGAAACAACTAATTGAATCATCTTTAAGAACAAAGAATGCCACACTCTTGGACCCATAATGATAGTATTCACCAAAGAAAAAGTCAAACAAAATGAATACCCTTAAGATGTTCTACTAGAAAACAACTGATTAATGGTAGGACCAGGATGTCTATTATTAATTGTTTTTAAAGGCATTAAGAAGACTATAGTGGAACAAGGAAAATATATGTCATAGTTAAAATGAAAGCTGCATTATAACTGTTTAATTTCCTGGGCTACTGGAGTTTTGTTCAGGAAGTCTTTCAGGCTGAATTCACTCTCCATTGGAGAATCTGTTCTTCTTTTTCAGAAGGTAGCAAGACTTGAGGAGATAAACTCCCCTTCCCACTTCAGCCAAGCCACAGCTGAATCCACAAAGGAACTGGGGAGATGAGCAAGAGTGCTGCTTCCATGCTGTTCCTGATAATCAGCACCAGCGTGTAGGACAGACTGTGAGGATACTCAACACCTACCAAAGTAGAGATCCAGAGCCTCCTAAGAACTCATCACTGAAGTAGACTTAAAACTCACTCACCACAGCTCAGGGAATTTTGTAGAAGAGGGGACAGAAAGATTATAAGAGCTACAGGTTGAGACATCATATCCAGAGGCATTCCCACCCCCCCCACAAAATAACTGACTACTGCTCCCACAATACATAAACCATAACCCCATAGGGAATACCTGCAATCCCACTGAAGAGTGTCCCCAACGGAATGGGGACAGGAACAACGGAAAAGAAGGTACCAATGCATAATGTATCCATATGACACATACTGTAATAATAATAATAATAATAATAATAATAATAATAATAATAGTAATAATAGTAAATATGGTGGGGTGGGAGGGCAGGGAAAGGGTGGGGAGGACAAAAAAACTGGACCCCAATGGAAATGGTACCACAAAATCCTATATCCTGAAAGACATTCTAAAAGGTCAAACCTGCATCCGGTGCTTGGAGAGAACACCTGAATCACAGGGGCCTGGAGAGGGTATGATGAAGACTAACTTCAATCTTCTCCTGTTTTTCTCTCTATATCATTCTCTCTTCTCCCTTTCTCTTTCATATTACCTATACTTTTTCTTCCTTCTTTTCCCTTGGCACTGACCTGTAACCCCCAATACCAGCATGTGGTTAACATCCACAATGAGCTGTTGATCAGTGAGACCTACAAGGTTTCCCAAAAGAAGAAAGATTTCTGTCAGGGTACTTGATGACCCACCAAAGGTTATTGGTAAGACCCTACTGCTGAAGACACCATATGCTGTTCAGACAGAACATGGAGAGACCTAGCTGGAATCTGGAAGAGAGTCAGTCACCAGACAGTTAGCTTGTCTAGTGCCAGAAGGTGCTACATAAGTGACTGGGGGAAAACAACCAACATCTATCTGAGCAACTCGTGGTCTAAGCTACTCAGCAGCAGACAACCTGATGTGATGCTCACACAAGTGCAGTAGTGGCACACAGCCATTGGTGGGTTACCAACTGCTCTAGATTTGGCTAACGGATCCAATCAGTGGAATGGAACCCATACCTGGAAATGGGAAACGAGTCAGAACCATATCCAAAAATGAGCCTGCTCTCCAATATCAAGCTCCCACCAATAGTGGGATACAAGAGAGCCTACACCTATTGAATTTTCTCTAAAATAATAATGGTTATCCATGTATCTTGCACTGACCTCACTCTTTGTTGGATAATTGGCTTCTTTCTTTCTTTCAGATGGATGCAGAACCTGAGGAAAGAATCAGCCCACTGCACCTGAACAGGGCACCAACTGAAGCCATAGAGTTATAGGGGAAATGAGCAAGAGTTCTGCTTTATCAGTGAACCTGGTACCAGCACAAGGGTGAAGGAGACAGACACAAAGAACACTCAACTCCTACCAAATCAACTCCTACCAAATCAGACATCCAGAGACACAGAGACTCACAAAACCTCATCACAGAAACAGACCTAAAATGAACCCAACATGGCTCAGGAAAATTCGTGGAAGAGGGGGAGGAAAGATTGTTAGAGCCATGAGCTGGGTCATTCTACACAGAGTCATTGTCTCTCCTGCATAACTGATGGCTACCCCCATAAGGCAAGACCCACATTACCCATGGGGGAAGGACAGGGAGAAGGCTTACGATGGTACCATCATGGCTGTATATATACTAAATACATAACTAATAAAAAATATTAAAAAAAGAAAACTTATCACTTTACCAAAACTGTATTGATAAGCTGAATTTGTATGTTTCATGTTTTTGAAGGTTACAAACTTAAAAAACATAAAAGAATCATGAAGGGTACACTGTCTGATTAACTTTGCCATAATTCCTTTGTAAATCTAAATAATGCCTAAATATTTTCAAAATATTCCTTATCACTAACTAAATGACTGATACTTTTAATGATTTTTTTTTCTTGAGACAAGGTCTTCATATATTGCCCAGTCTGGCCTCAAACTCAAAGTCTTCTGTCATAGCCTCCAGAGAGCTAGAATTACATACCTGAAAAAAAGATTCTTTAAAAAATATATCCATATCATAGCATACTCAAATGGTCCTATTTAAGTTTAAATAATATCTCTTTTTTCAGTATTGCTCAACCATATGGTCAAATCTAAAAGTTTATTCACAGAAGCAAGTTCCACATTATTATAATAGTACTTTAGTTCCATACATCTTGTTTAATAAAATATCTGAGTACCTATTAAATGAAGCAGAGACTCTCAAAGCTCCCTGAATTACTTCTGGGAGGGACTTTTATATAAATGCATTTATTCAGTCGCTCATTCCTATCTGCAGCCAGTACTACTGACTGCACAACATGAGTCAAGCATTATACTCGTATGTGCTGAGGGGAGTAGCCTTTGTATCCCAGTAAAAGAAGGAAGAAGCCAAAGAGGAAAAGTAAAATAGTCTGGATAGTGAATGGCAAGGCCATAGGAGAAAAGAAACCAAGGAGGAAGGATAATGTGGGCAGAGAAGGGATACCTGCAATGTTAGATTGAACAGCTAAAGACTTACCTCAGAGTAAGTTGACACTTGAGTCATGCAGATACACTGGGCAACTGCTAAAGGCAGAGCACCAATGAAAAGCCTCTAAAGCACAAATTTGCTAAGCATGTGCCAGGAAGAGCAGAGAAGCAAGAATGACTATGGCAACCTGGATGTGGAGACCTGATGAGAGAAGACCACAGTAAAAAGCCATGGAGGCTATTTAAGATGCTACCATTTATTTTGTTTACTCTGGATGAGATAAGAAGTTAATGGAAATTATGTGGCATGAAAGAAACGATTAGATAGGAAATGCCCATGGAGGTTGATTTGAAGACTAGCAGAAGGTGGGATGGGGAAAAGTGCAGGAAGGGATTTTGGTGGTGAAGGTGAAGAACTCTGTTCACCATACCACATTTCAACTTCATTCCTTTTTATCATGTCATGTAATGTTTCTAATAAGATAAAATTCCAAATATTACTGAGTGTGACAAATAAGGTGAAATTATACTTACAGATACTCTGAAAGTCAAAGGACCTCTGCTCATCAGCAAATGACAGCCTTCTAAGGCTGTGATACTGGTACCTGCCCACACACATCAAGGCTTAATGTCTCAGTTCTGCACGGTCATAGCTGAGGCCTGTACAAGGTGACTAGATTACATATGTGTACACACACTTATCCTCAGATACTGAGTTAGGTGTTGAGGTGCAAATGAAATAGGTCTCTGAAGATGTTTTTGTCTTTTACCTGGCTTCAGCCATGTTGTTATGAAAATGCAAAAGGACTAAGACACGAATGGAGTGGTGTGAATTGAAAAAAATAATTCAAAATGTTAAGGCATTTTGCCAGTTTAAAGGAGAAAAGAGAGGCAAGAAGGAATCACCAAAAGGGGTTGAGAAATTGACCAGAAAGTTACAAGGAAATATCAGGCCAGTGAAATATAAGAAAATCAAAGAAGAACAATTACAAATGCTGCTGCCATGGGAAGAGAGAGGAGCACAGAGACCCTGTCACCTGACTGCAGCTCAGGAGCCACTTTGAGGCATGGCTACTGTGTTAAAGAATATAATGATTAAAACATATTTTTAAAGTATGAAGGTATTATAATAGTTAGCAGCACTTTTGGAGAAGTATACTATATATGTATACAAACAAAGGGGAAAAACATGAGAACAGGTCATTCCAACCTATATTTGAAATAGGCATCTAATGACACTGAGGAAGACACTGGAAAGTTTGTTGTGTTCCCTATGGAGAGCCTTTGTTAGTGCACTGTATTAATGAAAGTAAAGTAACTTGCCAATTAAGATAATAACCAGTGATTTGTGCAACAAGCAGAATTGTGTAATGTTGCATAAATACCTCAAATAGATAAAAATAAAAATATATTCTTATCTACCACCAAAACCTAAGCACAGTGCACTGTCCCCATGGATGAATCTTATAAATATATGGCTTCTTTCTCTCAAATCTGTATATACTTGCCTGCTGTTTATATAAGTACAACATTGGCAATGCCACCTATCAGGAAGGACAGACATCTCCTGAAAGAGTAAGGGGAGCTAGATATTCATAACATGCTCATGTTTCTAGATCTACACCAGTCTTTAGGTAAAAGTTTTAGAAATATACAAATCTGATAGCCAACACCTTCTCTCTGCTCTTAAGCTAAAGCCCAAATGCCAAAGATATGCCAACCCGAACTTCAAGGAAATCATATGTGCATGTGTGTGTATATGTATGTATGGATAAACATAAAATAAACATAAAATAATTTGATGAAAGCAAAGTAAATTTAGTACTTTTATTTATTAGAATTATCCAAAGAAAATAATACAGGTGGTTAACCATGTAACATTCACAAACTGTTCTTCCTGAATAAAAAAAAAAAAAAATCTGGCTTACTTAAAATGTGACATTTGGGGTGTGTGGTATGATTTAACAGCATAGCATGTGCAAAGTATACCCAAGGTCCTGGGTTTGATTCCTAGCACCACAAAACATTTTAAAAAGTCACCTTTTATGAGACAAAAGGGCTTGAGTGGAAATCACTTCAAGTGATAATGACCAGAGGGATAAACTATCATTTATTTCAGAAACCACTATCATTTTATAATGAACTTGATCCTACATTTTAAGAGTCTTGAAGAAAAAAATTAATTTAAATAAAAATATAGATTGTATTCTGAGTTGTTCTACTTTTTATCTGATTTAGGGGAGAATTTTTTAAAGTATTTTTTCCATTTTAATATATTATATAATGTATTTTGATGCCATTCCCCAAATTACCCTTTCATATCTCCCTCCCATTAACACCCTTCCTTTTCCCCATTAATCCCCTCATAAATCTTACTTTCATACTTTTTTTAACCCACTAAGTCAGGGTTGCTTGCATGATCACGGGTGTCAGGTTATTTACTATGGAATGGACAACTTACAAATGGAGACACCACTGTTGAACCTGACTCCCCCTCCCAGCAACCATGGCTGCCATTAGCTAGTATGGGAAGTCTGACAATCCCTTCCCCCAGTGATCGTAAGTGTTGACAGGCTTAGTGCTGTGCAGGAGACCACAGCTCTGTGAATTCATGAGTGCAACAGCCATGCCCTATCCAGAAGATGTTTCCTAGCTCCCCTTCCTCCCCATCTTCTTGCTCTGACATTCTCTCTGCCCCTCTTCCTCAAGGTTCCCCGAGCTTTGGAAGAAAGAGGTAGTTTAGATGTCCGGTTTTGAGGCTGAGCACACAGTGGTTACTTGATGTTGGGAATATGGCCAGATATGCATTTCTGCATTAGGGGATTTTTTTTCTGTACAAAATCAAACTTTTTATTCTAGTATTCAATTAAAGGTAAGATCTTCAAATGTTGAATTGGGCAGACTTTATTGGGCATTTTACCAGAAAAATAAAGAAAAAAGAAAAGATAGTTTCCTTGAGAGGGAAGTGTTAATTTCCCCAATTAATTCCCAAGCTTTTTAAAAATGTCCCCCAATTAATATAGAATATGATTACTTATTTTTAAAGTACTATTATATTCTTAAATTTATCTTTTAATCAAAAAATCTTTAAATACCCTAACTATGGAAAAGTATTCTGGAAATTATAAAATAGTATTATTTATCTATTTTCCTAACTTTTAGTTACTCCTTTAGAAGAAAGGATTTTAAAAGAACATAAGATTTAAGTTATTATAGATTATAATTTTCTCTTTAATCCATTTTCAAGAGTTTCTAATATAATCTCATATTTTACTGTAAGGCCACTGTACAGAAAAAAACAGGAAAAAGTCCAGTTAAAGGGCAGAACAGAGAAATGGCTAGAAAACTGTTCCTGATAAAATTCATACTTTGTTTCATTAATTGAGATTTAAGGATTTTTTTCTTAATATATTTTTAGGACATACGCTTTAATTTTCATGTTTTAAATGCATAATGTAAAGTTATGTATCTCTTACTTTCTTTTAAAAAATTTTTAAATTTATTTATTTGAGAATGACAGAGAAAGAGGCAGAGAGAGAAAAAGAGAGAGAGAATGGGTGCATCAGGGCCTCCAGCCACTGCAAATGAACTCCAGATGCATGCGCCACTTTGTGCATATGGCTTATGTGGGTACTGAGGAATCGAGCCTTGAACCACGGTCCTTAGGCTTCACAGGCAAGCGCTTAACCACTAAGCCATCTCTCCAGCCCTCTTAGTTACTTTATAAGAATGATGATTGTTTTATCCTTGTTCAATGTGGGTGACCAAAATTTTTGTCACAAAACTCTCTGAGAATTAAAAGGACTTTATCCATAGTAACAGCACAGGTATACTGAAACTATCAGGAGATTTTCAGACCTCCTGAAACTCATCTAAAGGTCCCTGGGCAAGAAGGGGGCTAGGTAATAGTTTAGACTTTTGTATAGTTTTAGAAGTCAAATTAAAGCCTTTAAACAAAAGGAAATCAGTCTTGAGAACAAAAGTGAAAACCCAAACACAAGTCATTCATTTACTCATTGCTGTTAAAGACAGTTAGGAAAGGCTGAGCATCTTATTTATATATAGATGTAGGTGTTAATTTGACAAAATAATTCATGTGCTAGGCATTAAAACTTAGGAAAAACAAGATTCTTACATAAACCTCAAATATTTCAGACACAGAAATGTGTGATATTCACAGCTTTCAAATGACACTTAAGTCCCCCACCCAACTCCACCACTACCTTCAGCTTCAAAGCCTTCTTAGAGTAAGAAAGGAAAATATTATGTAATAAAGACCTTTTAGATGATTGCTTGGGAGGGGCAATACTTTCAGATCCTAAAATTTCTTATTTAAAAATAATTACTGGGTTATTTTATAAATAAAGCTTACCTGCAATTCTTGTTCTCTGAAGGAAATGCAGTAATCATAACATATTCACACTCCTGGGTACAGTCTCCTAAGTGCGAATGGATTTGGAATGCACCATCACTTATGCACTGAACAGCTAAACCACTGCACTGGCTGATGCTGACACCAGCCTCACTCGTGATGGTGCAAAGCTGACATCTACAGTCCTTTAGCAGATGAAGGCAAACACTCCCTGAACATGTGAAACCAGCATAAAAACCCCTATTGTTTCAAAGTATTAACTCTTTCTGTTGATCCCAAGGAGGCTAGATCTACACTACGACAGACTCAAAAATACACCACTAGAATATGTGCACATCACCTTATGCATGTGACTTACATGGGTTCTGGGGAGTGGAACCTGGGTCCTTAGGCTTTGTAGACAAGTATCTTAACCATTAAGCCATCTCTCCAGCCCTCAACTTTGTTTTTAAATTGACTAAAGAGTTAATCCATTCATCTAGTCTCCTTCATGCTATTATAAAGCTAAAGCTATTTAATATGCTCTTAGATATATGCAATATGCAATCTCTAAATTTCAGTAATCTGCACTGCTTTAATAACCCTATATTATATCAGCTTTGATTTGTATTTTTTAAATAAGCTGTAGCATTACTAGTTCTAGCTGCTCAAGTATTATAGAGCCAATTTTCAAGTTTTTTTCCAAAAAAGTTCTAAACTGTATTTTCCCTGTACTAAAAACAAAACAGAGGTTATTTTTCTAATTTATCTTGTTAAGCAGATCTAGGAAGACAGTTATATTGAAAGCTAGAAGAATTTGTTGAATTTTAGAAGAGGGCTGCTAAACAAAAATTAGCAAATGTCTTTGCAAATTTAGTGCTCCATGAGAAATTTGTATCTTCTGTTCCTAATACCACAAAGAAAAGATGAATGAAGTTAATTGGGCACTTTAAAATCTTGGGATTTACCCTAAAGGTTTGTGAGACACTTAGTTTCTTGTTGGAAACTACAGCTACTCTTTTCTAAGGCTAATTTAATTTTAATATGTATGCTATTTTTATATATGGTATTTTTCAAAATCATCACAAATCTTTCTATGCTCCAAAGTCAATGAATGATATCCAGATGCCATTTGAATTGAGGACTAGTTATTTTTAGGTGACAATAAACTGTACATGACAATCATGAGGCTTTCTGATGTCAGATTAGAAGTAAAACCCAATAATTAATTTCTTTTTCTTAATTTTTTTCTTGCATTTCTTTCAATGCATTTATTCTTCATTTCCTGAAGATAAGAAAGATGTAATATTGGGAAAATGGTGACTTTTTGGTTACTTTAAAATTAGGATCTAATTGAAGAAATACTATGACCATATGTCTTGTTTCCTTACTTTCTGAAGTGATACAGATTATAGAAAGGTTAGAGACTTTTTTTGAAGTAAAGGTATGACCCAGCCTCAGAGAGATCAGGAAAAGTCCTTCTTCAAAGATGGTTATGTCAGGTCAAGCTGTTGTATCAGCAGTTTGCTTTAAGTGCTGTGGTGGTTTCAAAATTGTTGAATGCAAATCACGACATCCAAGAAGTGCTGCAGCTGAGGACCTGAATCCAGGGGTTATTAACTGGCTTAGATGAAGCGTGAACTGGAAAACCATGTTAGAGCCAAAACCTACATAATCTCTAAGGTATGCAACTACCTCCTGATGGTTATGTGATGTCTTGCCCACAAATGGTTGCCTGGGCTACCCTTTTGTGAGAAAGTAGGATGGCCTCAAACCCTCAATGGAGCATTCCAAAACCAGCCCTGTGTGAGGAGCTTGGGCCCACGAGTGTGCACTCACTACCCAGTGCTTACCTTTAGAGAACAAGGTGGCTGACACAAACTGATCAAGCTCTCACCCCACCTCCAAGAACACTGAAAAAGATCTGCAGATCTTTCTTGGTGCAGGAGGGACCTCTTTATAATCTTCTTTTGGTGGAACTTTAAGATTTTCCTGAAGGAGGAGAGAAGAGCAAAAATTATATGAGACCATCCCATATGGATCTGGTTTATCTTTCCATTATTACATGAGGTTCTGAAAAAAAATTAATTAGCTCAAATATTAAGAATTCTAAAATAAATCACACTTCTTAAAAAGTATGTCTTATAAATACTATATGTTCACACATTATTCCCTAACAAAAACCTACAACTTCTACCTATATGTGGGAAATTGGGAAACTGAGAAAAATATGGAAAACTCCTGTGATATAAAATGATTGAAGTTGTAGATTGCATTATTTCTAAAAAGCATAATAAGTATAGCTACCCTCATTGAAAAGCAACAAATTAAAAATGCTGATAGAAATTTTGTCTGTTTCCATAGTTCCAAATATTATAAGCATTTCATAAGAACTAACAGAAAAAAATAATCTCTGCATTTTGTTATATGTTGGTGGTGGTTTGAATATAAAGTTATAAAGTGTCCCCTTGTGTTTGGGATGAAGGTTCCTAAATTAATCCCCAGCTGGTACAACCTTTGGGAAGTAGCCTTGCTGGAGGAACTTTGTCACTAGGGGAAGGCCTTGAAGTTTTATAAACACTCACAGTGAGCTCCCTCTCTCCTTCCTCCCTGATGATGTGAGATGTGAAGCCTACTTCCTGCTTCTGTCGTGCTTTCCCTACTATGATGAAATTTCCCCTTGAAACCGTAAGTTGGAAATAAACCCTTTCCTTTAATGAACTACTGCCACGTCACATGTTTTGGCCCAGCAACAAAAGGGATTCTGCTGCAATGCCTCATAATCAAATGTGAATCAACCTATATGGATGTAAACTCCATGAAGAGGCTTTTGTTTTTATTTTTAACACAAGATTATTTGTACAGTCCTGAATATGCCTTGGCACATTTAAGAAATACTAATGTTTTATAACAGAAAAAATATTAGCCAGTTAGTCAATATTTGCAAGGTCCAAACTTGTTTAAAATGAAGCAATTCAAACTCTATAAATATACTGACTTTGAAAATGTTTCTTTTTAAATGATACTAGCAATATAAACTTTTAACCAAAATAGTCAATACTGAGAAAGTTTTAAAATGCTTTGTCGTAACATATTCCTGAGAAAGGCCATGAATATGTTATTACAAAACAAACACCCAAAAAATAATCAAACACTTTATAATCAAAATATCACACAATATGAAGTAAATTATGTTACCAGATATAAAATGTAAATGGAATGCAATATACCTTTGTACACTTTTGTGTATATATATATATATACATGGGTACTGGGGATTTGAACTCAGCTCCTCCTGCTTACACAGCAAATACTTCCCTACTGAGTCACTGTTCCAGTCCCTGAAAAAGTACTTTACCTGGCAGGCTATGCTTTGATATAGCAAAGTTTTCCACATCTCATAAATAATTAAATTTCATATCTTGTATCAAGGAATCAGAGTTAAATGTTATTTAAAAAAATCCCTTGAGCTAAGAATATTTTACGACAAATGCTCACTTGTTAAAATAATTTAAATTATTTTCCTGTCATGTGAATTTGTCTGTCTTTGAACCAACTTTGAAGCAAAGTAGTAAAAATAATTGCAAAGAAAGAAGAGAAACAACAACACACCAAAAAGATCTAAAGCCAGAGTAAAGCATTAAGTTTATAAGCTTTATAAACGTGGAGATTTTATTCAAAGGACATAATTCTACAGTTGGTTGACTCTCCTAGGTGAAGAAGGTTGCAAGGAGGAAATACTCTCCCAAGATAAGGGACTGACTAGAACTTCTCTGAGTCCTTATTGATACTGGTGGAAAATGGATACTTTACTCCAGTGCCATTAGTAGGAGGAATGTCTCTAACTTTACTATGTTCTGAGATTTAGTTGTCCATGTCTTAATTACACTTGCAAGTATAGATAACTTATAAGAACTCATTTTAAAGCCCCTATCAAACTTCCTAGCAAACTACTCTCTTTCAACCTAACCAATGTTTCTATACTATCAGGAGTAAAGGGCTGGTTTTATTTCAAGGGAACACAAGCTCATAAAATACTGATTTACACTAGCAGTATTCAGCTCACATTAAATAAAAGCCCCGGGCAACTGTGTTTACAAGATGGTCTAATCTCCAACCAGATGACAAGGGTGATGTGCTCAGAAGACCCAGAAACATCCCATTGCTATGAGAATCTCTATCAAAGACAGGAATGCAGAGTAAGCACCTGTCATGGAGAAGTCTGTGGCCCTACCTGAGGGAGTTGGTACAGATCTTTTAAGTGAGAAAGTAAGGAGGAGAATGAATTGACACTTCATGCTCTGTCTGAAGAACATAATTTGTCACCTACCATGAGTTTCTAAACTCACAAAAGGCTGGTTTTGAAACTAATAACAGGCTAATTTCACATCTGTCTAGATGATGGCACAAACAAGGGTGGCAGGCAAGTAGAGGAGAGAGACTCATGGTTTTAAGTCAGTCACAGGAAATGGCATGAGCCACAGGACAAGGGGCGTGTCTTAACTCTTACTAAGGGTGAAATTTCTACAGTGAAGGCTCCAGGATCTAAGCAGTTTTTTTAGTATTTAGATGATGGCTCTCTTCTCACATCAATACAACACTTGAGACACTGGTGCTTTTTGGCATTAACATTCAGAATGACATTTCTCCTCACTAAAATCACTAAAAAGATACAAGAAAAACCAAAAAAACTATACATGAATTTTGGTCAAGTAATTTGCCAATATTCTTAATTCATAAACAGGTTCTCTGTATTTATTTTACTCAATTTTTTGAATATAATGTTTTCACCTAAATTCTAATATATTTCTGAAATTTATTGCTAGGTATTATATTTGTTAAAATTCTGAGTAGGGTCTTTTTAAAAATATTTTTCAGCTGGTATAAAGATATAGTATATTTAGTATTTTGTTATTATTATTAAATGAATAGTTATAAAGCTGAGTGCTTTGAATTGTACTAGGAAATCTAGAAAAGAAAACATTTTAGTTCTAAAACGGAAGTATTTTGGTTTTATTTCTTCTTGAGATTTTAGCTCATTAATAGTATTAAATAAAAATTGAATTAGTTATGATAAATGAAAAACTAACAATAGTATTTTTTTCATTCCTAATTTTAAGTTATCACTACTTATGTACTGCTTTTCCAAGTGACCTCAGTTTACTAGTTTAGTGAAGTATCCTGCCTCTTGAAGCTCAGCTTACCACACCACCCACAATTCATTACAACACAGGACATCTGATCAAGGTCTCCAACTCCAATATGACCAACACTGTATGTACTAACTATATAAAGTTCCCCTGTTACTGACAATGCTTGTGAAAACTAGATAAGACATATCTTTATTTCACAGAAGTCCTGACAACCACATATAAATAAATCACAAGTAAGGCTTTTTGATTTACCTGAATCATTAAAGAGGGAAATGTCTTCTTATGAAATTTCTACAAATACATGTAGAAGGAGAAGCAGATTAAAAACCTCATTATCTTTCAAAATTGATTCAGACAATGATCAGCAATGGATGGAGCTATGGGAAGAAAGGTGGTTGGAAAACTCTCCAGTGAGAGATTGGGTTTTTACTCCTGCACAGTTTAAACACTAAGTTGTGATGAGCACGCTCTGTTCCCTGATTCAGTGGAGTCCTGAAGAAGGTTTGTGGATGAAGCTTTCCTATCTTCCTCTCACACTCAATACCAAGAAGAAAGCTGACCCTCAAACTAGTCAGGTGTTGTGACTAACTACTAATGAACAGAGAATCTGGAGGGTAGAACAGTATTCAAGGGCAAAGGCCACATCCCAAACAGGGCACATACTACAAGACAGTCCACTGGCTCTTTAGTAAGTCATGAGCTGGACAGAAGGAAAAGAGGACAAGGGATGATAAGGAAGAGCAAGGGAGGAAGAAGATGAAGAAGAGGTGGCAGATAAATGGTGGGAAAGCAGGACCATATTATTTACAATCCTTATAACAAAATGCCATATAGAACTTGTTTTGGATTTTGAAGAACAACCTAAATGCAATATGACATTGTGCAATCCACAAGAGAAAACAAGACAGACATAAAATGTGGTAATAATTATTGTTACCTTTGTTGGAAACAATAAAGGTATTGTGGTCATACAAGAAAAAATGCCACACTGAAAAATGAGAAGAAAAAAAGATTTGAGGCCCATTATGTGAAGGAAAGAAGGGAATGGTGAAGCCACATGTGGCAAGTGTGGCAGTTCACTCCGGGAGTGGGATGTTCAGATATTATACTAGGCTTTCTTTGGGTGAATGTTGAAATTTTTCACTATCATTATTTTTTTAATTTATGCCTCTGAAACATCACCTATTAAGTCAAATATATTGTCATATAAGTAAGCTATCACTACTATCCTACTCCAAACACACACTCACACTCAAGGCAAAGCAATGATATGACATTTGGGACAGATTGTTCTGTATGTGACTGGCTCTGATCTGTCCACACTATAAAAGATTCATATTTAAATTAAATTTTATTTGACATAAAGTTATTATGCCTACGTAAACTTACAAAGAAAATAGTTTGTAAGTTTTAGTTCAATAGCACTTTAGGAAACAAAAAAAAATTTTGTTTTTTCAAGGTAGGGTCTCACTCTGGCTCAGGCTGACCTGGAATTCACTATGTAGTCTCAGGGTGGCCTCAAACTCTCAGTGATCCTCCTACCTCTGCCTCCCGAGTGCTGGGATTAAAGACGTGTGCCACCACGCCCGGCCTAGGAAACAAAATTTTAGAGAAAATAATTTATACAAAAATAAGATGTCACTGTTTACAGGGTATATTAAACAGTTGTAAAGAAGTAACTTTATTTTGATACCTTCCTTCCTCCTTTATGTCTCAATAATATCATACCATCTTTTGATTTTATTGATACATGTGATTTGGGCCTGTCTGCATTATTAAAAAATATCCCATGAGTCAATGACCACCCTTCTCCCACACACACTTCTTACTTTTTGAGACAAGGTCTTACTCTGGAACCAGGTTGGCCTGGAAAGTATGTAACCCATGCTGGTCTTCATCTTCCAAAAAATCCTCCTGCCTCAGCCTCCTAAGGGCTGGGATTATGAAGATGCACCACCATGTCCAGCAAAATGAAATCTTCCTTATCTACTGGTACTTCATTTTCTGACTAAGACTTATGGTCTCAGATAACTATTAGGAAGGTGAGTTGGTACAGCTTCCCAGTGTTAAAATAGCATGGTATTTCATATTTACAAGGTTTTCAGCTATTTAAGAAGAGGACAAAATAGGTTAACATCTGTAATAATACTTAGATTTATGCTCTCTTCTTAAACTTTAAGTAAGTTTCTAATACTTGGCAGAAGTGCTTGATCTAGTCTTTTTATGCCTCTTGTTGTATTTCACCATGGGCTTTTCTGTCTCAGAACAGTGACCCTGATTTATCTGTCCCTTATAAAGAGTGTTCTGCTGCATAAGACAGGAGTCATAATTCTTGTTTTCACAGCAATTAGAAAGGCTACTGTTGCTGGTTCTTGACTGTACTTTAACTATGTAGTTATTGTTTAAATTTTCCCCAATATATCATATTTAATAAATCTTCTCAAAAAAGTTCTTTTTCTTTATGTTGATTTTCTTAAACTTCCATCTCTTATCTACCATTACAGGTTCATATTTAATATCATTTATTTTATACTTAAGAGTTTAAGGCTATCCTTTTCCTTAAAATGTTTACATTTAATTCCCTTAAAAAATTTCCTATCTTAAAAGTGTAGTATCTTATAACATCTTATTCATCCGATAGAAGACATCTATTTTAACTTGCTTTTTCTGTTTGATTTTGAGACAGAGTCTCACATCCCAGGCTGGCCTTGAACTCACTTAGTTAGCTGATAAGCTTGTACTCCTGTTGCTCCTACTCTCAACCTCCAAAGCATTAGAATCACAGATGTGCACCACCTTAATAGGTTTGACTTTCTCTTGGGTTTGTGTGTGTGTGTGTGTGTGTGTGTGTGTGTGTGTGTGTGTGTGTGTGTGTGTGTGTGTAGAACAGAAGACAACTTCAGGTGTCATTCCTCAGGAATGACAGTCACCTTTTTGGGGTGTGTGTGTGTGTTATATGTATGTCCTGTGTACATGTGTGCATAGGATGCCCTCTGTTATTCTTTGATCTTGCTTCCTTGAGATAGATAGTACTTCCAGTGACAAGCCAATTTCCTATGGTTAGTATGTATATGTTTCTATATACAAGCAGCCCAGTTCACTTGATTCTAATCCTACCAGGGCACAGATTTCTATAACACTAACGGACAGCTGGAAGATAAGCTGGAGCCTCACACAGTGCCTCATCTTCTCTCCTTGTGAAGATGAAGTGAAAGGTGTTTAAATGGTAAGGTAGTCAAGTATATACACACATGCATAAGTTTGTAATTACGACTACTATTATTCAAAAACTTGTTTATAACCCACCAATGCAAAGATAGATTAAAAACATTGGTACCTGTTGAAACTTTTCTATGAAAAAAGAATCCTAATCTACAGAACAAGGAAATCAAACAGGAAATTAGTAAGACTAAAGAAATTTTATGTTTCACTTGTGAAGTTAAACATTACACTTGAGCTCGGCAAACAGGTCAAGGAGCCATGAGTTAAGAACAGAATTCATGTGGGGATATTTGGGAAGCTCTGAAATAATACATATAAAATCAATAATGTGTTCTCATTTGGCAACATTAATTTAATGCAAAACATTTTTTAGAATTTAGTAATTTTATAGCTTTTCATTTGTTTTTGAACAAAAACATTACTTGGATCATTAAAGTTCTAAGGTATTTTTGTAGGACATCAAACTAAAAGATACAGTGAGTCTATTTAAAGTATTATAAACTTAAATATGGATTTTCAAGATAACGTATGACTACCCTAAGAAAGAAAACAACTTGTTTTCTCATAAGCAGCAAGTGGCACTATGTACTTGTAAGTCACAAACCCCTAATACAGTGTAGACCTATTACTGAGATGGTTGTTATGAATCTTGCTGGGAAAAAATATTCAACATCAACTAAGTCCTGTCATTCTCAAACTTTTACTATACTTTGGCTTGAGTTTATCTTCCATGAGGTAAATACGACATGCCTGTTATTTCCTTTCTTATATGGGAATTGGGATCAATTTCGTAATGGCCAAAAATAAGCAAGAGTCATGGGCTAACTGTGGAGGTAACCTTGGTCCGAGAGATATAATTATGGAGGCCTTTGAGTGACTATTGAACTGCTTGTTGCTAAAGAAGTCCCAAATATTTGGAGATAATTTCACTGACATCTTATTTCATAGTAATAATGATAGTAGTTCTTTGTATTAAAATACACATATATGATAGTGATTAACATATATCAACCATTCTTTGTAGTAGTAAATGACACATGTCAACACACAGATAAGTATTTTATTTTAAGTGGTCCAATTTTATGAATCAGAATCAGGTAGGTCTTTTTGTTGTCATTGTTTTCGTTTTTTGAACTAGGGTCTCGCTTTATCCCAGATTGGAAATTGAATCCAGGGCCTTATGTATGCTAGGTAAGCACATTAATTGAGCTATACCTCAGCCCAGACAGGATGTTTCTGATGAGCTTATTATCATCATTGTTAATGTTGTGAACAACTTATGGAGCCATCTGTACACTTTCTATGTATGGTACTGTCCTAAGCACTTAACATGTATTAAGGAATCTAATTTTCTATAAAGTGTATGCTCTTTCTACTTCCACTGTAGTTTAAATAAAAAGCTGAAGTACAGCAAAGGTTACAAGACTATAAATCTTGTAAGAGTTGGAGTTAATTTAAAATCTAGAGACCAACTGCTTAAGTACATCTTGGAAATACTTAAAGTCAAACTAGTTCATATTATTTCATTAAATGACTTGCATAACATGTAATATACATTCTAGACATTGTGAATGCTTCTTCCCATATTCTAATTTCTGTGAAGATCTTTCCATAGCAGTTTCTCACATTGAATAAGATATGAAAGTAATAAGACTGTCCTGCTTTATATGATACACTTTCAGACATTTTGTCCAATGTTTAGATCAAAACTAATAACTATGTCATGAGAAAGCTGAAATGATTAAATTATTAGTATACTACAGGATCAACTCTCAATATGTCTAGGGACTATTTTGTCAGAAGGTATTGAGTTGCAATTACTTTTGTAATATCTATGTTCTGTGCCAAACTGTAATCTAATGATCACATCAGTCTTACCCATGACTATGTCCCCCAGGCCCAATGTAGTGCCCAACATATAACAGGCTGTCTGAAAGAATTCACAGAATGAATAAATGGGATTTATTCTTCTAATACTTATGTTCACTTAGTGAAGATCCCACCATAAGCAGTAGCTTAATATTTCTGATAATATCTACTCCATTTAAGATTTAATGTTTAGTTATCATTATTTTAACTTCAGATATTTTCCTTGAAATAAATACTTATGGTTTGTATTAGCAAGACATTTAAACTACCAATTTTATACCATGGTTAATTTCAACTTGTTACTTCTGACAGTAGTAGCTCCAAAGTTCAAGATAGAAGCTAGTACAGCATACAAAATACTATTTACTATGCTAGAGATACAGTTAAAAATTGATGGCAGAATTTCATTTGCTTTAGAAAGTAACTAATAAGGAGCTGGAGAGATGGCTTAGTGGTTAAACACTTGCCTGTGAAGTCTAGGGTCCCTGGTTTGAGGCTCAATTCCCTAGTACCCATGTAAGCCAGATGCACAAGGTGGCACATGCATCTGGAGTTCGTTTGCAGTAGCTGGAGGCCCTGGTGTACCCGTTCTCTCCCTCTCCCTCTCCCTCTCCCTCTCTCTCCCTCTTTCTCTTTCTCTGTCTGTTGCAAATAAATAAATAAAAATAAACAAAAAATGAAAATTACTAATAAGCCTCCAATAAAAGAAATACTATGCCCTATCCCCCATCTGTGAGGTTGACTTTCTAAAAATACTTTTATCAGTCCACATAACTGTACAGAGGAATGTGTTTTATGGTGACATTTTCATGCATGCATATAATGTGATTACATTCACCTCCCACTACTCTCATAATTTTGTTTCAAGTTCCTGACATCATGGGTGAGTCAGAGCCGTCTTAAAGTATGCAAAAAAAAAACCTGAATGTTATGCACATTGCAGGCATGCTAGACAGCAAGCAATATTCCATCCTCGAGATGCCCTGCCTCAGAAGCTGAGGAAGACCTCCTCCTCCTAGCACTAACAGTGAAACTGCCAGAGTGTCTGAGTTAGATGTTCAGAATAGAGTACTTAAGAGTCAGGTTGGTGACCTTCTTTTGAGTATCTCAGAAAAAAAAAAACTAAAACTTATGCAAAGATAAAATTCAACATAATTTTGAGGAAAAAGCTAATGAAGTACTCAATTTGGATTTTACAATTTGAAAAATATTTGTATTTATTCAATATTTAAAATTTTTGAGTAATAAAAATGAGAAAGGTTATTAGTACTAAAATGTAAACTTTTCTGATGGTAAGTTAATGAGTGGGATGAATGGTTCATAATAATTTATTATATATTCTATAAGGAGTGGGGGGAAAGTTTGAAAGTTCCAAGCATAATGAAATGATAATCAGAAATGCTACTAACTCTAATTTGTTCCTGTATTCTGTACATGTGTATTGAAATATACAGAACTCCATTAGTTGGTAAAAAAAAAATGAAGTCTAATCTAAGTGGAGTTTTCAAGAATAGTTACAGATTTAAACAAATGAAAATAACTAACTTTATTGCTCTTCAAATGTCACTACTATGTCCTTTAAAAATGAGATAGAGTCCCAACAGGAATGCAAGTGTTTAGGTATCCAAATGATATAATATTTTAATTTTAAAAGTTTAATGAATAAAAAATGTATGAGAGAATGTAAAGTTTATATTATTATAAAAAGGGTAAACTGATAAAAAATCATACTGGCATTAAAAAAGATGCCTGCATGTAAGAACTTTATATCAGTTGAAGAAATCAGTCTTCCAGGCCGGGCATGGTGGCGCATGCCTTTAATCCCAGCACTCGGGAGGCAGAGGTAGGAGGATTGCCATGAGTTCGAGGCCACCCTGAAACTACATAGTGAATTCCAGGTCAGCCTGAGTTAGAGTGAGACCCTACCTCGAAAAACAAAACAAAACAAAACAAAAAAAAAAAAAAAAAAAAAAAAAGAAATCAGTCTTCCTTCATGACATTCACTCTAAAGTGTTAATGAATCCTGTAAATACTCTCCAATACCTAAATGAAATTCTGACATCAATAGTCTTCTTTGATAAATATTTGTTGCACATTTTTAAGAAATAGAGGAAAATATAACAGCATAAAATATATTTCTCCATAGAATATAGTGTTTCTAATGTTTTGAAGATATCCAATTAGTAGGATTGTAACGTGTAAAAGTTCAGAACCAAATTATCCCTTCACTTTCAGAAAGTATTTTGTTTACACCAATCATATTACTTCTACTTTCATAGCAACTTTTGCCATTTTTTTGAGTAATAACGGATACATTTGCAAGTTTACATTTGTTGGTGCAAATATATATCTTCCCTGTAATTGCCAGTTCCATTGGAAGTTCACGAGCACTTAGGGAATAATTTTGTTTTGATTCACACCATTTTGTCTCTAGCATCTACCTGCAGAGGAGACACACAGTAGATAATCTATAAGAATTATTAGATATATTTACTGAGGATGGATACTGTAATAAAGAGTACTTACTTCATTGTCAATATCTAAATGATTACATGAGAAGTGCTGGGTTAAGTGCTTATCACAAATGGAATTTCTGATACATTAGTCACTAAGCTATGGAAAACAACTAAAACATGGCAAGATTCAATTAATATCATTTTACTATCCCTAAGAAAAGTTATTCAAATTATTTTAATCTCAAAGAATAGCAGAATGGTCAACAAAATTGCAATCTGTTCATCATAGAGCTACCACATCCGTGAAGACAGTGAATAAAGCTTTGATGAGGATCAGTTTTAGCTTATGTGTCCATTCCCCTCCAAGGTTACCCTAAGTAATCATGAGTCTGAGAAGACATGATATCCACATAAAGGGTTATGTAGAAACCAAATACATTCCACAGAAAAATCTAAGTTTAAAATCATGTGAAGTGTATACAAATGCAGTAAATTTAGGGATTACTTTTTCAGTGCAAACTGAAGAACAGGACAGAAATGTCTGAATTTTACATCAAATTATTATTCAGTGATACTGTAGATATTTCACATATAGAAACGCCTCATTTTGTAATATTAGTATTTTCTACAAAGCATAATGGCCACTTTCAAGGCCATTGAAAGCATTTTAGAGATTGGGTCTTATATAGTTTGGCTGACCTCAAATCTTGATTCTTCTGCCTCAGCTTCCAGAGTGCTAGGGTTATAGGCATGCACCACCACATATGGCTTCTTTAGAAGCATATTTAAAGGTTTAATATCAAGCAAAACAGATTTTATTTTGGTTATTATACTTTTCTCTCCTATTATTTTATAAGGGAAATAAAGCAAGAAAAGAGTATTTAACAGACTTCTGCAAAACTTGTGGCATATATTTTGAGAAGAAGCTATAAAATAAATAGAAATTTTCAGTTTGTTATAAATTTTAAAAGTTGAATTTTATTCAAACAATATTTACAATATGCTGTTTTTAAGGATAACTAGTTGTAGAACTATAAAACCTGATATAAACTATATTAACTGATTTTTCACATTATTACTCTTTTCTTAGCATTGCATGTATAAAATTCCCTTGCTTATATACAAAACCATTCTTTGCAGATATTTTACTATAAGTGTGACAGACACAAATATTATACATTTGGCATTATGTCCTGGAGCAAAAAGAGTCTAGAATTTTAACTTAAATATAATAAAGTGATATACTTTACTATAAAAGCATTATATCATTATTTAAATGAAAACTCTTACCATTGACTTCTTTTGATAGCTAGTCACTCCATTTTTCTTGACAGTGCCTTCCTATATCAAGCAGACAGTAGCCAAATCACAAAATGACATTTGGATGCTCACGTCTTCAGATTGGAGTTTTCGGCCAACTGCCAGTTGAGAATTTAAACTGAAAACTAAATTACCCAAATTTTATTAAGTCATTTCCATACCCACCAGCTGATAATGAGCAATGACTCTAAGCAGGAAATGAAGGATTTATGGTCTTCCTCCTTATAAGCAGTCATAACATGTCTGGCAAGAAATTCTATGAACAAAAAAACAAAAACTCCCTAAAATTTCTAATATATTCTGAGAATAGCTTTCACTAAAATTCAATCCTTTCCCTAGAAGTCCCCTCAATTATCTTGTAACCCAAACATATGAAAATATCAAATCACAAATTTAAATCCCATTAAATATGACCTTCACCTAAGAACTAATTATAATGTTTGGAAACACTTTATGACATTATTGTGTATATTTATAAAATATTTAGGAAGTCATCAACTACTTACAGTACTACACAAAACAAAAAACTCAAGGTTATACTACACAGATAGGCTTTGCCTGCAAGCTTAATTTTGGTATTGAGCAAACAAAGCTTATGGTTACACACTTAAAATTACAACACAAAAATACCTCAGTTCCTTTTCTACACAATTTTAGAGTCTTTTCCCTCTATTTATTGATAGCTGTTCTTAGGAGAACCTGCCAATTATATACAATTTCTGTTTATTTCTCATCTTTCTGATTATGTTTATACATGTTCTGCTGTTTCTCATTATAAAATGACACCAATAATGATTTCTTTCTGAATATCAACTATCATAGGTCTAAAATCAAGTACACATAATACTCAAATGTCAAATGACTCGGCTCAGTGCCAAGCATGATATATATACAAAATGTCATGTTCTATGAACAACCCTTTCTGTCTTTCTCACATACAAACATACATATAAATGTGTATATGCCCATCCAACCTAAGCCCTAATAAATGTTTCTGTATTATGATCTGAAGCCAATACTGAGGTATTATAAAAGAGAAGATTTTTGTAAATAATCAGCTAATGATGAAATGAAGAGAAACACAATTCAGACACAAAACTCAGAGCTTAATAAAACAACTACTTTGATGTAATACTGACTTCCAAACATTTTGATATGCATTCTATTTAATAGTTTTAATCCCAACTTCCCAATACACTGACAAAGTATTCAGAGACTAACACAGGTTTATCATACATGCCCCTTTTTCAAGGAGTTTATCATCTAAAACTTGATGGGCCTATGTGGCAGAAGTGCATAAATGACTAGATTTTCAATCAACCACTCTGAAGTACTATAAATTGTTTGAACAGGTTATTGACGTACTGGGTAATCTGAGAAACTTGTGTAGCATGATGCATTTCTAAAGTAAATACCAGTTACTTTTTCTTATTTGGTTTAATAAAGCCTACGAAGCAAACAGTGATAAACATAGAACATAGTTGTGGAAGTAATCATGTCCTCACTCTAAAAGAGCAAAGAGAAATCCCTTAGCCTAATGAAATTACAGAACATGGAGATATCTCTCCAACCCCAAACAATTGGTTTTTCGGTATGAGAAGCAATTATAAATCCGTTCAGTCACTTTATGCTTATAATCTTACAGTTATAAATTAATTTTAATGAGGACACAATACTAAAAAGCCACTGTCAGATTAACAAATATTGAATGCACAGAATCATTCCTTGATGTGAATAAGCATTGTTGATGACCAGTTTCACATCTCAGCAGGTGATGGACATGTGACTTGCCAATGCACATATGTATATTTTCAAATAAATTTAATATATTCTACTAATACACTTATGAGAGTTTCAGAATTTAACACTACCTCTTTATTTTATAAATATAAAAACAGTTATAATAAATTATCATTTTCCTATCAGCAATAAAATCCTTACCTCTTACAACACGGTATGCTTCACTTACTATAACCAAGGAAAGAAATTATGCTTTATGAACAATTAAGGAATTTCCAACTTTCAAATGTCTGCTAATTTCAAAAATCCAGATAAACCAGAAGCCTCAGATGTACAGAATACATTCCTAAACTCAAGGAAAGGTTCAAGATCTCTTAAACATAATTACCTAGAGTTTCTATGGCATCAACTGTTTTTCTTTCATCCCTGGCATCTATTTTATCCATTTGTTCATAGGAGTGTCTAACAATTTAAGCATACTACATATACAACCCTGGGAATCTAAATCCTTATTCTGACTTTTCAGGTGACAAAACACAAACACCGCCCCCACCCCGCCCGCCAAATATATGGGCAACAAAAAAAAAAATGTACTAATAAGAGACACAAAACAAACTTGAAATACTGCTTAGATCACATGCTGCTTAAAACTGCGGGTTGTGGATCATATGGGATAGAAAACTGAAGGTAGGAATCACAAACATTTGACAATACTAAAATGTTTCTGAGCAGGCAATCCTCAAAAGTTAATGAAAAATAAACCCCGTATTCAATAAAAGGTGTTTCTAGCAAGGCTTGTCTGGTGCCACCAGACCTCACTGCAGCATTGGTTTTGAACACATGACCTGAATGCTTTGAAGTGTGAATGTCATCACACCACAACCCCCCTGAATACACCTGAAACACCCAGGCTCAGCCAAGTCTCACTGCTTGAAGTGTGAATGTCTGCAGCCTCAGTGAAGTGTGAATGAAACATCCAGGCTCACAGCCTCAGTGAAGTGTGAATGTCAACATCCAGCCTCAGTGAAGTCTAAACATCCAGGCTCAGCAGAGTCTAACAGCCGCTACAGTCTCACACTGCTTGAAGTGCTGAGAATGAGTGCGTGTTCAGTGTACATCCCTAAGCAGGACTCCTGTACCATTCCCTCCAAGGCACAAAGAGCACTGCAGAAGAGGGTGTAAGAACTGGAGGATGGAGAAGAGTGCTGTGAAGTGTCATCTTCTGGATATGGCATGGCCATTGCATTCATGAACTCACAGTAGCTGTTGTTACCTGTAAAAGACCTGTACAAGAATGGGCCTGTCAACATTCCATTATAGATACGGAGGGCCTCATGAGACCCCAACCCTTCCTGAGGAACAACTGTCAGTCAATTAGTTCCTGGGGAAGGGAGAGAGGCATTTTCTGCCATGGTGTGCCCTCTGGTAAACTGCCCACGCTTCAGTCACTAATTCCCAATCCATGTTTTACTAATGTACTAGGTTACAAAACAAGTTGAAAGTCGAGTAACTGGGAAAAAGCGGGGGTTCGGTAGTTCGGTAGGAGGCGGGATAAGAGAAGATTACAGAAAGTGAATGTGATCAAATACTATATATGATGTCAAAAGCTAAACAAATTTTTAAAATTGCTGCTTGAGTTGCTTACTTGGGTTACCATAAAAAAAGTCATTCAATGAATTTTTGGCTTGTGATTAGGACAGAATTTCCACCAATTTCTGAAATGGCCCTAGACAGACTTCTAACATTTTGTAGTGCATATTTATGTGAAGTGCTATTCTCAACAATGAAGATTATATAAGAAAGATAGAAGCCAACTATGAACAACACTGGAGGCATTCTATGTTCTGTAGTAACAAATACTCATCCAAGATTTGATTCTTGATATGAAAATAAACAAGCCCATCAATCCCAATAGTATGATATCTGTTTCGTGTTTAATAAATGTTAAAATTTAACATATGCTAAAGAATTTTTCTGAACTTCATGACTTATCATCAGTAAATATTTGATTTATATACTTATTTATGTATCTATATACCTGGGTCACATAAAAATTTCTCGAGTGAAGAGGACACAATGAAAAGAATTTTAAAAGCCCTAATTTAGATTTAGTTGTAAGGTAAAAGTTAGTTGAATTAGCTCAACTTATATTTCATTATATATCCAAAATCATAACTGAAAATGTGTTTCTAGTAAAGCTTACTTTAACTAGTCTTAAAACTCAGACCAGAGCTGGAGAGAGGGCTTAGTGGTTAAGGCACATACCTACAAAGCCTAAGGGTTTCAGGTTCAATTCCCTAGTATCCACATAAACAAGAGTCACAAGATGACCAGTATCTTGAGTTTGTTTTTAGTAGCAAGAGGTCCTGGCCTGCCCATTCTCTCTTTCTTTGTCTCTCTCACTCTCTGTCTCTCAAATAAATAAATACATATATAAGTAAATAAAAACCTCAGAGCACTCATGAGGTAATGAAATCATTTATCAAAATTTTTGCAAACAGGAAGTTAAACTAGTCTCATAAAACCCCACCACTATTATCACTTTCACCCTCTACCCACTGCCCAGAGTCTATTCACCAAAATGACATAAAATGATCTTATCATCTATTATTTAAAAAAACATTGTCTTTTCATGCAAAACCAAGCTTATTCTATAGCATTACAAAGTGTCCATATTTAAGGAGCTTTACTTATATTCCATTTAAGCATGTTGTGATAAATACCTCAAGCATTCCATGCATGTGTATGAATGCAAATTTGAAAATTTCATACTATAAAGAATAAAGACAGATATAGAGCCCACTGCTTATAGCAACACCATCTGTGCCCACAGTAAACAATAAGCAAAATGCTTTATAACAGAAAAAGCTTCCATAAATATTTTTCTTTTCTTAGTTTTTCTGAAACCTGGAACTAGAACTCACTATATAACCTAGACTGGCCTCAAACTCATGGCAGTCTTCCTGTCTCAGCTTCCAGAGTGCTAGATTACTGGCATGAGCCACGGCACCTAGCAAAGCTTTAGCTTTAGAAGTCAGCAGCAGCTTGACTTCTTCTTCAAGGCACACAGCCACCCCAGGCTGACAGTGACCTCATTCACACTCCACAGCAGGCAGGATGAGAAGACAAAGGGGGACGTGGAGCTTAATCACAATTGAAGAAAGATACACATTTCATTCCTTCTTGATTACAGAATATGAAGAAATTTTATAGTAAATTTATGCGAATAAAACAATTGTTAAACATTATGAGGTCTAGAGAGATTACTCAGTGGTTAAAGGCACTGGCTTTGAAAAGCCTGAAGGTCCAGGTTTGATGTTCTGGTGCCCATGTAAAGCCAGACCCATAAGGTCTTGCATGCATGTCTGGATGTTGTTTGCAGTAGCAGGAGGCCCTGGCATGTCCCCCACATATTCATTCATTCATTCATTCATTCATTCATTCATTCATTCATATTCTCTCTCTCTGTGTGAAATAAAATAAATGAATAAATCTTAAATATTTTGAGCACTTACTAGATGTGGCAAAGTCTGCTAAGTATTATCCCAATGTCTCACTGGGAACATGGATTCCCCTCCTGTAGATGGAACAGAAATCTTACCAGCTCACTGAAAAGCACAAACTGAAGCTCAGAGAAGAGACTCAGTCATAGTCAACAGAAAGACTTCACATGAAGACCCTTGCTATAATATAATATATATATATATATATATATATAATAACTAACATTTTTATACAGACGAAAACTCCATTTGCAGTCAAAGAAGACAGTGTGAGAAGAGTAGATGCTTGGAAGTACCACAGACATTCTGGGATAGAGCATATGCAGAGAGCATGCAGGACAAAGGCTAGTCTTTTTACTCTCAGATCAAAAACCTCATTTGTACTTCAGGAGGTTGTTTGGGAAATGGTGTGCATAATGAAGTATGTAAGAACAATTTAACTATGGCTTTGAAGATAATAAGACAGGAATCCAAAGTATTAATAAAATTAATTGACTGTGAGAAAATATGCAACAAAGATAATTTGTTTTAAGCCTGTTTACTTCTGGCAACTTCCTTTTTTTTGTCCTGGAACATTCATGATGAAGGAAGTGGGAGACAGCAGAAGGTGCTGTAGGTGGCTTAGTGATGGTCACGGGGAACACAGAGCAGAGACATGAAGGAAGGACTCAGCTGTGGGGGTAAAAGCAGAGAGCAGCTTGAGCACAGACTTAGAAGTGGGAAAACCAAACATTAACCTCAGCTCACTGGCTAGACAAGTCCAACAGGTCACTACTGCCTTTCCTTCAGCATCTACCAATGGGTCCTAGAAATGTAACTGTAGAAGGAAAAGGCAAAAAGAGTTTATTAGGCATAGAATGCCTACAAATAAATACCTACACTACGGAACCAGAGATCTCTGGGTCTGAGAGATGGCTCAAGAGTTAAAGGCACTTGCTTGGAGAGCTTGCAAACCTGGGTTCAATTCCACAGGACTCTCATAAAGTTAGACACAAAAGTGGTGCATGCATCTGGAATTATTTTCAGTGGCAAGAGACTCTGGTGCGTGCAAGTGTGTGTGTGTTGTGCGTGCGCACGCGCAAATAATTAAATAAAACAAAGATTTCAAAAAGAAACTAGAAATCTCAAATAAATATCAATATAAGGCATCTCAGGGTCTCATAAACAAGAATGAGCCAAACTCCAAATCTAGAGTTTAAAAATTAAATCCTGTCCCACATATGTAGTAGGGCATACAAATATATTTTATCCTGCTTAACAATATAAATATGCAAAAGACTCACAAACTTAGCTTTGCTATACTCAATGCCAATAAACATATCAAATGCTTATGGACAAATTTAAGTAAGAAATAAAGGTTATTTCTTTCCTTTGTAAGTGAGAATCTTTGTTTTGTTACACTGAGCCTGCCTTTAGTTTTCATATCATTAATCATAAACTTGAGGCAGTTTCAAATCAAAATCACATTTGAGATACTTACTCAATCTACTCCACCTTTAAAATTTTTTCACAGGTAATGTATGTGGAGTTCTATCACATCATATGCTGGGATCTTCCTGATAAAGCAGTTAATACAATAGTGAAACAGCTCCAAAAAGGCCAAGGCTAGTTTTGCTTTTCTATTGAAATGCTTTGTGCTGAACAGGTACTTAGCATATTTATTATATAAATTATATAATTTGATATGTGTTAAATAAAAGCTAGCATAATATTTTACTAGAGTATCTATGAGTTAATGATTTACTAGAGTATCCGTGCAGTATTATTTCAGGTTACCAAAACTCACTGTAACAGTGCAGTATGGCGATGGCCCCAGCAAATGCACAAAGTATTAAGAACTCCATAGGCCTCATCATTAAGTATATACAGTCAATGCTCAGTATATACTGCTTCCAAATATTCATGAAAAATTACACTGTTGCTGACAAGTTCTGTCTAGTTAGGCCCATAACGGTTACATTGGTACTGAATATGTCCATTTCTAGTCATTATTCCCTAAAACACATACTACAACTATTTATATAACATTTATGTTGTATTGGGATTATAGTCCATTACAATACAGTGGTATAGGTTTATGCAAATACAATACCATTTTACATGAGGGGAAAAAGCATCCATGGATTTAGAGCAACCACAGACTTAGTGACTAAAGAAAATTGGTTTCCTTGTGTAAAAATATTTTTTGCTTGTAAATTTAAATTTTCAGCCTGCCACTTCCAAAGTATGTGAATAAATTATCTTAAAGCAAAAATGAAAGGAACTAGGATTAAAAAAATAACACAAAGTAAATCTTGTCCTTTACATTTAAGACCCATTATTTTATTTTATTTTATTTATTTATTTATTTATTTATTTATTTATTTATTTATTTATTTTTTGGAGAAAGACACACAGAGAGACACAGAGATAGGGAGAGGAGGACAGATAGAGATGGGCGCGCCAGCAGCTCTCAGCTGCTGAGGATCCAGATGTGTGCACCCCCTTGTGGTCAAGTGCGGCATTGCACCCTTGCATCACTTTGCATCTGGCTAAACATGGGACCTGGAGATTTGAACCAGCGTTCTTAGGCTTAGGAGGCAGGCACCTTAACCGCTAAGCCATCTCTCCAGCCCAAGACCCATTATATTTTCAATATAAAGAATTACGTGTGTGTGTATTTGTATGTGTGTATGTGCACATGTAGAGGTCAGAGATCAATGTCAGGTGTCTTCCTTAGTTATTTCCCACCTTACTTTTTGAGACAGGATCTTGTGCTAAATCTAAAGCCCACCAATTTAGGCTAGCCAGCAAGCTGCCATGCCTAGCTTTTACATGGGCTCTAGGGATCCTAACTCCTATCCTCATGCTTGTGAGGCCACCTTCACTCTGAGCTGTCTCCTCAGCCCAAACACCATTATTTTTAACTCTCACTGAGTAGCCTGAGAAACAGGTATAATGTACTGTGTCAACAGCTGTCAACTTGTTCAAGGTCCCAGAACATTTAAATGACCCAGTTCTAATTCCCATCAGACTATGTCTAGTTTCAAAGTTCAAGTTATCCTTCCAATACCTATCTGGAAAACTTCCTAAGAGCCTTTTAAAGACAAGGCTCAGGGCAGGAGGAGGTAGGGAGTGTATAGGCTGAGGGAGGCACTAGAGAAATGCAAGCAAACATCGTTCAGTTCAAGCACTTTTCTTACTGAAGAGCTCTTCAGGTCTATTTATTAAAGAACCTTCCTTATCTCCCTACAGGACTGGTAGTTCTGTGAGTTACTATCAAGCTTTACAAAGAGGTCACTATTTACAAAACCCCAAGGAAACAAGTTACTGAGAATATTTTTTGGAAGGACAAATCACCCTATAATCTACTTTAGTGGCTATAAGACATTGTATTAACAAATACCCATCACTAATCTCAACTCTAAAATCCACAAGGCTTTCTAAGACACTATAAGGTAGGTGACTAGACCATTCATCCAGAAATCTTCAGTAAGTGGCTATGCTATCATTTTGTACGTTCCAAAACAGATACAGTAAACACAACTAAGTTTCATAAATTTAGCAGAAGTTATATAAAATTTTCTAAAAGTATAAGGGTTTTATTATTAAGGAAAATTATATACTATCAATACAAGCTGACAGATGAAATTTTAGATCATATGGCTCTTTATAAATGACAGTGAAATTTTTATTGCTCTAACTGACTGTGCTTTTCTTTCCCACTTCCTTGAGGTCTCTCTAAATAACAAGACTACTGTTCATTTGACTGGAAGAAAAATGCTCTACCATCTAGAATGAAAAGGTAGAGTAATCTGTATTTTAAATTTATGTAGGATGTTTAGGAGTTTTGAAGCTCTCAACATCAAATTACATATAGGGTTCATCTTAGGACAGCAGTTGTCAATCCATGGTATAACACTTAACCAGCAGGCAAGGGAGGCTAGGGACTTAATCCCCTGAACTTCCAAAGAAAAGAGTTACTGAAGACCGAAACTGCTTGGAACATTTCAAAGGAACTGCACACAATAATGAGCAACACAGTGGGTGATTTAACAGGTGGGACTCTTTGTTACAGCACCAACATTAAAACACAGCAGCCCAAAGCACAGTCATTTATTTGCTTTGTTATGCTGATTTAGGGGGAAAGTACACAAGCAACCCAATTCTGCACAAAGAATTAAGACAGTATTGTACAAATACAAGTAAATAGGGAGCCAGTTAATGAGAACTCAGAAGTGGTCAAAAAGCTGAACCAGCAGATGAGACCCATGCGCCATTGGCTGCCTTGTATTTGTAAAGACTGTGAGTCAGATTTTAAAATACTTGACAAATACTCAGGGAACTAAAAATAGATGGTCAAATGGTAAAATATTTTGGTGAAAATAGCACTAATTATTATTTGATATGGATATATTTAAGACATATCATTTTTGCTTTGTAAAATGATCCAATAAACAAAGTTTAACTTTTATAACCAAAAAAGATACTACCTATACCACTGAAATTATAGTATGACAATCCTTTGAAGAAGGAAAAAAAACACATCGGTAGGGTATTTTAATTATATTCATACATTCATTAATCTATCCATTCTTTCAATCTGGTACTAGGAATGGAACCAGTATCCCTAACTTAAGAATGCATTTTAACAAAGTAAGGCTTATTTAAATAAACTGCCTTTTCCCAAACCACCTTTTTTTCATTTATGGTCTACATAGTTTATTTTGTAAAGAAGAGTCTACTAAATGACAAGAGCATTTTTGAAGAACAAGTATATCTTCAATTCCAGCACTGTAGAAGCTTTTTCTGTATTCAGGCACTGATATGCAAAAGACAGTGGGTTTGATGGGTATGTTCTTCACGCTCACAAGCCTGCTAGTGAGGGTGTATTTCACCTAAGTAAAAATTTTAAGTAATTCAGAATGTTCAGTTTACCTGTGGTACATAGCATTGAGTACTTAGCCAATGTTCCCTTCTTCCTAAAGACTGGAGATTACATTTCCATGCCTACATATCTCTTTCCCTGGTTAGTGTGTCTCATGAGAAGCAGAATGACCCTTACTCAGCAACCATCTACATTGCCAATATGAAAAGACCTTCCCCCTTGCCAATGACTAGTTTGTGTATCTTTTAAAAAATATTTTTATTTATTTATTTTCAAACAGAGAGAGAGAGAGAGAGAAGACACAGACATAGGAAATAGGCATGCCAGAGACTCTAGCCACTGCAAATGAACTCCATATGCATGTGCCCCTTTGTGCATCAGGCTTTATGTGGGTACTGGAGGCAAGTGCCTTAACCTTTGGGCCATCTCTCCAGCCCCTAGTTTATGTATCTTTGAAATAAACAAGTTTATGCTGATAGGAAACAAGCTTGGGGAGAGTGAACAGGACTGCACAGAGAAAAGAAGTTTCAGAAGAGTGAACAGGACTTCTTAGAGAAAAGAAGCTATGTTGCTCACAGAAAGTCATGAGACCTTAATTCTTCTCCCTTGGGATCTGAAAGAGGAAATTACACAAATCTATTTGCAGATAGTAGCCATTCTGTAACTATTGTGTTGGGAAACAAGCAGTACAAAGTAGAAGCACACTGCAGAAAGATAAACTGAGTCCTTAAAAAACAAACCCACCAGACTGAGAAAGACAAGTATCCTGTTTTCTCTCCTATGTGAAATTTATCAAGGAGCAGCATGAAAATAAAGGGGAGATTACTGGGATATGGAAGGGATTGGGGGAAGGCAAGAGGCAAAAGAGTAAGAGAGGGGTGGATCTAATTAAAACATATTATATGGATCTATAAAAATGTCAATAACTATATAATGTTAATGCTTAATTAACACATATTAATAATAATAAAATCATTAAACTAGTGGCATAAGTAACCCTAAGTCTTTTGATACTCTTTTTCTGATTTTTAATTTTATTTGTCCATTTGTTCATTTTTATACTGTCTAACAATCACACTACACTGAGTAATTCTATTTTCTTATAAATGATATAATGACAAATTTCTTCTTTGGACTGAATAAAACTCTCTCTCTCTACATATATATATGTGTGTGTGTGTGTGTGTGTGTGTGTGTCACAGTTTTTTATCCATTCATCTATTGATAGACACATATATTGGATCAATAACATGGCTATTAGGAATAGTACTGCAATAAACAGGTGTGCAATTATCTCTGTTGTATGCTGACTTCAATTCCTTTAGACTAATTTCTATGAGTGGTGCAATTGGATGCTATGGTAGTTCTACTTTTAGTTTTTGTTTTTTTTTTTTTTCAGGAGCCTTCATACTTAACACAAGGTAATCCATAGTGGCTAGAATAAATTACATTACCACAAGTAGCATAAATATTTTTCTCCATACTCCAAAACTTACCAGCACTTGTTTTCTTAAACAATAGGCATTGCAACTGGTGCAAATATAACCACAAGCTTAATTTACATTTGTCTGATTTTTGAAGATACTGAGTATTTTTTCATGTTTACTAGTCATTTATACATTATCTTTTAAAAACCATCTATTCACTAGACCATTTATTTATTGGATTGTTTTGGTATTAATAGTTTTTTAAAAGAGTTTTTAATGTAATTCAGATATTAGTATTCTTTTGGATATATAGCTAGCAAAGACTTTCATTCTGTAGTATCTCATCACTAAATTGTTTTGTTTACTATACAGATGCTTTGTAATTTTATGCAACCCTATTTGTCAACTTTTGGTAAAATTTCCCAAGCTACTAGAATCCTTTTTAAAGAATAATTTTCTATGCCTATATCTCAAAGTGTTTCTCTGATGATTTTTCTTTAGTTTTAAGGTCCATTATAATATTTTTTATAATTGATTTTTACAGGGTGAAAAATAGGGCTATAGTTTCATTATGTGAGCTAATGTATATCCTTTAGATTTAAGCCAAAACTGGACATATTTATACACAAGTTAGCTGTTCAGAAACTACCATTGCCTAATTCTGTTTAATTGCTTTTGGAGAATTATAAATCTATTTTACTCTATTCTTGCTTTAAAAATAGTATAAGTTATTTTTGTACATTTTCAAATTTTCTTTAATGATTATGCATTTTACTACGAGAGTCATATTTAAAACATCTGAGTGTACCAAACAATATAGCCATTTTGATCATTAATATATAAGCCTAGTATGCCTTTAGAACAGTAAGTTTTTTGGGTCTACTGGGTACTCATATTGCTAGGCCTTCAGAGTGTAACTTTGTTCTGTCAACTGTCTCTTGTTCCTGCCAACTTTTACTCATACCTGTTTAAAGGAGAACCACCAGACTCTTATTCACTGGCTCCATACATATGACACACTCTCCTCATGCTTAAGTTTGCAGTTACTTATTTTCATATAGATAAGTGTGGTGGTTACAGTGTGATAATCTCAGGGATATTTTGATTAAGGTTAACATTCCTAATTAAGTCTCCAACAGCCTGCTGGAGTGGCATGTTACTGGGGGTGCATTTATTTCCAGCCCAAAGGTATGGAGAGAGGGGTATGAACTCTGAAAGCATGCTTGCTTGAGGTGTAAGCTGCTTGGTAGTCTCACTTTCCTTGGATCTGGGAAAGGAAACCAGCTCCTTCTACCATTGATAGGGTTTCCTCTGGGTCTCTAAGCCTAAAATAAATCACTCCTTCCCATAAACTGTCTCTGTTTGAAGTTCATCCCAGCAACATGGAGCTGACTACAATAGAATTTGGTACTAGGAGTGGGGTGTTGCTGCAGATGAATCTGGCCATGTAGATTTTGATCTTTTGCAATTTGGGTGCTAGAAGACTGTGGAAAGATTTAGTACTTGTGACTTAAGAAGCCTTACAGAGCAATAAGTCAAGTTTTATGTGCTCTTCTGGTAAGAGTTTGAAAATGCTAAATGTAGACAGAATTGTATTTGGAGGTTTAGCTTTAGAACTTTCAAAGGGGAAGGAGAGATAGCAGAGAACTTTGTTAAAACTGCACTACTGGCATGAAGGATGGCTGTGTTCATCTGCTAATGGCCAGGGAAATTAAACAAGGTTAAAATTAAAAATAAAGCACTGGTGTGCTTGGTGGGAGGTATAGGACTGAAAGATGTATGATATAATGTTGAAAAATTAAAGCAAGTTTAAAATTATAGGGACAGAGACTGGTTTTAGCTTGCTAAAGCTGGTATTGCTAAACAAATTAACATCATTAAGGGTGTACAAACTGCTTTACATTGAAACAATGGAAAAGGTGCCTGAGGTAAAGTCCACCCAGAAAGGGCTGAATAAGTAAGAAGGCAAACTCTTTTGAAAAGAGATGATGAGAGGAAGAATTCTGAAAGCTCTAGGTGAAGATTTATTCCCTCCTTGGATTAACAAAATGGCTGTGTCTCAGCACACCAGATATTGGTTGTGGAAGCATGAAAAGTGAATGGAAGCTGGTCATGACATGCACAAGGTTCCAGGAGCTGCTACTGAGATGCTGCATTTGAAGCAGGTGATGTCCCTTTGTAGAGAGGCCACTGAAGCTGTTATAAAAGAGACCATGGTTTGCAGTGGAGATCCAAAGATGTTTTTGATATGCCAGGACTGTGCAAAGGCTACCATGGATTGTTGTTGGCTTGGGATGAAAATTTGCCGCTAGATACTCAGCCCACCTGGAGGGATAGAAATAGAAAATCTGGAGACTGTTGTTAGTGGTTAAGAATGTTGGACTTGAACTGCAGGTGCTTGATGTCTCCATAATAGTTATTGACTTTACATTGGTATAGTCTCTCTTTGTTATGGCTTTTTGCAATGGAAATGTTTAGTCCATGCCACTATGTGTTAGAAGTATGTAACGTGTTTCAATTTTACAGAACTCACAGTTAAGAGACAGTCTTGAATAATCACATGAGACTTGGGACTATAAACAGTCATAAAGTTGGTAAAATTTATGGGGCCTTTGAAGTTGGACTGAATGCAATTAGTATTGTTATATGGTTATGAGTCTATGGGAGCCAAGGGCAGAAGGTGGTGGTTTGAATGTGAATGTATGCCCCCCATTAATCTCATGTATTCTTTGGTTAAGGTTAAACTTCTTGGCTAAGTCTTCAGGAGCCTGTGGAGGGGGCATGTCACTGGGGGTAGATCTGAATCCAGCCCAAATGTGTGGAGAGAAGTTTTGTTGCTCTCTGTTTAGATGTTTTGGAAGGAAGCAGCTTCTTCTGCCATTGATGGAACTTCTCCCAGATCTATTACCTTGAAATAGACCTGTTCCTCCTGTAAACTATCTGCTTTACTGTTTGTCTCAGCAACATGGACTTGACTATAGCAATGAGGTTGCAGAAGTATGCTCAGAAACATGGGAAAACGATTCTAGTAACCTCTTAAAATATAACCCATATAGCATTTTGTGCTTTAAAAATCTTATTTCCTCCTTCCCTTCCTCTCTTCTTTCGTTCAACATTCATAATTTTGAGGTATTATGTGGTAAAAAGTAAAAGACTTTTCTAAGACAGAAACTGTAAAGTAGAGGCCTGGAAACAAACACATTCCACAGCCACAGTGTTTTCAAGACATTTATTACCAACTAATTATCACAAAATTATATTTCAGGATCCTTCTGAAAGTATTGTCAATAACCTGTCTGATTAACACAAAACCTGTAGTGATCAGGACTTCTTATTATTTCCCTAAATGGCCTACTGCTTCATAGTCCAGGCCCTCATTAGATTTGATTTGCTATACCTGATTAAAAAAAAAAAAAAACTTAGAGGCACACAAGAAATAGTGTTGCTTAAGAAACTATAAGGATTTTGTAGAAATATTCTTACAAAATGTTTTCCTTCTGAAATTTAGGTTGAAGTAGAAGTCTATTTCTTCATCCAATGATCTAAAAAACACATAAAATGTAAAAAGTGTTTCTTAATTTAATGCTACTTGAAACAAAATAGTTTAAATTTTCCATTTAGGTTTCAAATGAGTAGGAACAGAAAAATCTCAAAGACTTGGTCACATTTCAAATCTGATGTTCACTAATAAGCAGTATGAAATGACATGAACTAAATGTGTAACAAACTGCATCTTATAAAATTATGTATGTAGTCTCAGGATGGCCTTGAACTCAAAGGGATCCTCCTAGCTCTGCCTCTGAAGTGCTGGCATTAAAGGCATGGCCGCCATGCCTGCCTTGTCATTCATATTCTATGGCCAGGGCAATAACAATGCCAGTTTCATATGTCTATAATATACTAGGTTTTGTCTATATCTCTTTATCTGACTAGTATCTTAAATCCAATGGTTTTGTGAGGATACAGATTATAATCCCAATCCTGGGAGGGGTGTGGAGACTGGAGATTAACTGGGGCTTGCTGTGTCAAAACAAACCTAGGAAAATGGCAGCACTGGGTTGAATGATTAATTCCTTCTCAAGGAAGCAGACAGATGGGTGAAAAGAAGAAGGCACCCAAAGTTCTCCTCTGGCCTCTACATATATACACAAGTCACATCCATCTGCTTTCTACCTCCTACATGTTGTGTGCTCCGGTCTTAAAACTTCAGAGTCTTTCCTTACCAAAAACATTATCCACTGCCTGCTCTATAGTTCCTATACATTTATTGGGAGGAAACTATAACCTGTTTTTCTATCTCTAAAAGGCCTGTTTTTTTTTAACTTTAACATTTTTTAAATAAAGTTTTATGGTAGATAGCAAAAGAATCTTGCCAGGCATTACACATGTTATAATTCCCTGTTATATCCATATGTAACATTGTATCCCTGTGTGAACTGAGATATGACTATTCATTTTCTATATATTTATACATATTATATATATTTATATATTTGTTATATTTTAGTAATTTACATTGATGAAACTATATACACTTGAGTTTAATTTAATTTAAAATTCACAATTATATCTTTTTAAAAAATATTTTATTTATTTATGAGAGAGAGAGCATGGGGGTGCCAGGGTCTCCAATCACTGGAAAGGAACACTAGACAAACATGCCACATTGTGCATCTGGCTTTATGTGGGTGCTGGGAAACTGAATCTGGGTCCTTTGGCTTTGCTGCCAAGTGGCCTCTTCACCACTAAGCCATCTCTCTGGCCCCATAATTATATCTTAAAATGTCTTTATAAATATTAGTATAACACAATATTGAAACAAGTTCTTATGAATGTGCAACTGCTTGTGATATGTGGCTGATTTCTGTTTAGTGAAATTTTATCAAGTGATACTTCTGAGCTGGTACCAAATATCTGGCTTTGAGAGTCTTTTAGATTTCTTTAAAAAGAAGTTACTTTCTTCATAAATAGAAAAATAATAATTTAATTAAATAGCAAATGGAAAGTTAGCCAAAGTAGTTCCTGGGACATGGCTAAGAACTATATTATCAATCTTATAGGTGCTACAGTCAAGAAGCACAGTATGTGGTTTCGATGCCAATAGCCAAAATATGGCAGAATAATCCTTAAATGTTCTTTCACCCCCAAGAAAAGTATGTGATGTTTCCAGAAGGGAAGAGAGCTGTCTTTGAAGGGTATGTTTTATAACTAATAATATGAAGAGTCTACAACTTAGGTGCTACATACTAGGTGATTTTTTTTTTTCCTGAGATGGTCTCCCCTGTAGTCTAGGATGATCTGACTCTCAATCCTGTTTCAGCTTTTAGGATGCTGGGATAACAGGTATGCACTGCCACACCAGGCACTGATAGGTAATTTTAAGTGTTCCCAGTATGTGTTTTGTACAAAATAAAATGGAGCACTTTACATTAAAAGTTATTACAAAAATCACTAATAAAGCCAATGTTTGAAAATGGGAAGATTAAATAAGATTTCAATATTAATGATCTTTAGAGGAAATAAAGCATTTCCCCTTGCATTACACAGTTTTGACAAAACCAAATCCATTTCTTTGGTCATGATCACATAATGCATAACAACATCACATGATAAAAATTTTTAAATATTATGGAGGCTGGAGGTATAGCTTAGTGGTCTAGCATGTGCAAGGCCTTTGATTCAATCCCTACTATCCAAACATACCACACAGTCCCACATTCACACATTCCCCTGGGAAACATATTTTAATATCTAATTATTATTACTGTCCAAAAGTTCTTCCTTATGCTTATTTCCATTCTTTCAATTATCAGTTATATGACAGTAACATTTAATTTAGTTTTGCCTTCTGTAGACAGTTTTAAACTGTCATACCCTCAATTGTACCTTCACAAGAAAATCAGAACATGAATTTTCACTTACTTTTCTGGTAGGACCAGTTTCTGGTGACTATGACCTACTATACAAAACTCTATGGTGGCTGTATCATAGGTTTTACCAGTGAGACTAAGAACAGACTCAAAGTCTGACTCAGAAAAGTAAAGTTGTGACTGTTTAACACCATACTTTTTCAATGAAAGAAAGCACTATATTTCTAAGTTCTCCTTAAAAATGACCTCTGAGGGTGGGGACAGAAGTTGCTAATACTACATTTAAGGGAGAGGAGAGAAAGAAAAAGAAAACTGACCATTGGAAAATTAGTTATCTCTTTCTCTGATCAGTATCTTAAATCCAATGGCTAGTGATTTACAAAACAGTTCATTAACAGATTCTGGAACTGATCTAAAAAGACTGCTTAAATGACAAGATCATCCTGGAAAATGGAAGGCAGACTACTAAATAGGTACTAAATAGGCACAGTCAGTGCATCTGTTTAAGTACTTCTTCCAAGCAATTGTTCCCGCACACAACTCTAGCTCTGTAACCAACTCCAACAATAGATGGATGCTTATATTACAAAACCTGTAAATATTGTAACTTTATGCAGGCTGAAACTATCAAAATGTCTTGATAAATGGAACATATATTAATGATAAATTAAAGGATAAAGCTTATGGTTTGCTATTGCAAAAATACCTGAAATACCTGACTAATGTCATAGAGTAGCCTGCGCTTATTCACCAGAAGTATTCCAAGCCTTCAGTAGATGCCTGAAACAACATTTAAACCCTATCACCATCAGCCATTTGCTTTTGTTATGAGTGGCCTCACCATAAGGGGCCTATTTCCCTTCTCTTTGATCTGGTCTGGCCTTTGGAACCTGTTTTGATCAATAGAATGGGCAGAAGTCACTCTAGGAAACTCCAGAATTGGCCTTAGAAGTTTCAGCATCTGCTTTTGTCTTGGGAACATTGCACCTTGGAATCCAGTTACTATGCTGTGAGGAAGCCCATACAATTTCACAAAGCAGCACACATAAGGAAGTCAAATACCAAAGCCCCAGGTAAGCCTGAATCTACTGCAGGCTACTGAATGAGGCACTTTTGAATAGCCTTGTCTTGTGAGCATCAGCCAAGACCACAGAAATAGAAGACTTACCCAGCAAGTTCTCAAAGTTATGAGAAATAGTAAATTACTGTTATTTGGCGTCAGTAAATGTTGGTGAAGAACTCCCCATCTTAGGGTCAGCACAGAAAAGGCTAATTAAGCCAAAGCATTTGGTTGGTTTCTGTAACTACTGAAACAGTTGTGAAAAATCATAGTAAATCCCATGTCTTAAGACCTACTACAGGTTACACTTAGCTTAAATAAAACAGCAACATAATTTAGCACTTAAAACATAATGTTTAATAAAACCACAATGATTATAAAGTCAATACTGGTGAAATTACTGTCATAAAGTTTGTTTCAAGTTTGACTTAAAAAAAGGAAGCAGGGGCTGTAGAGATGGCTTAGTGGTTAAGGCATTTGCCTGTGAAGCCTAAGGACCCCAGTTCAATTCTCCAGGTCCCACGTAAGCCAGATGCACATGGTGATACATGTGTCTGCAATTTGTATGCAGTGGCTGGAGGCCCTGGCGCGCCCATTCTCTCTCCATCTTCCTCTCTCTCTCCCTCTCAGTCTCAAATAAATAAATAAATAAATAAATAAATAAATAAATAAATAAATAAAATCTTTAAAAAAAGGAAAGCATAACAAGAGTACAGTTTTAGCAAAATACAGCATTTAGATGAAGCTTGTATCCCTATGTACTATGTGCTGTATGAGGATGCAGCCACACATTACTGTCATGTGAAGAATTTGTAACAACACTGAATTATATACTAAGCTCAGTAGTATACCTTAAATAGTATGTACTATATGATGATGTAGCCATGCATTACTATTATATGAAGAATAGCACACAATAAAACCACAACAGTGAATTAATTACACTAAGCACAGTAGTATCTCTTATTTAAGAACTTCTTTAAAGAAAAGCACTGGTGAAAAAGTATACTAGAGAGGCAAAAAAACACCAATTCATCAATATTTTCAATTAACAAGAGTCTAAATTACAGTGCATTCCTTTTATTTTTTTTTTATTTTTATTTTTTATTTTTTTATTTTTTATTTTGATTTCACTAGGTAGGGTCTCACGCTGGCCCAGGCTGACCTGGAATTAACTATGTAGTCTCAGGGTGGCCTCGAACTCTCAGCAATCCTCCTACCTCTGCCTCCCGAGTGCTGGGATTAAAGGCGTGCGCCACCACGCCCAGCCAGTGCATTCCTTTTAAACTTCTGTTAATAAACTCATGTTTTCTTTGTTATATCATGAAATGTGCAAAGTCCTACAAATTGCATAAAATTTCATTTTATACAGCTGCTTAAGGATATCACATACTTAATAACAAAAACAAAGGTGCCATTTATTTAAGATAAACATTATCTCCAATGGTGTCATTGCCAATAATTGTTGGACTAGACAGATCTGCCCTGCCTCAATAAAACACTAAAGTGCTTAGGATTTACATAGTAGAGAAAATACCGTATCATCCCTTCTTTGCACTATATTGCACTATATTATAAGGTAGGAAAAACTGGAATTCCATTTAGGTACTTTAATCATCAAAATTCTTAGAAATTAAATAATTCTAAAATATCAAACTAAATACTCTTTAAAATCCTGTATTTTATCAAACTAATTTTGATACTACTATTTAATCTAGTTAAAAGATTTCTCAAAAAGTGAAGATATTCAATGATTTATTCAACTTTAAAACAATTTTTGAAATAGACACTGAAAAGTTCCACATCCAAAAATAATTTGAAAAATATTTGCCAAGAGAAATTTTCAGAACTGTACCATTTTAATAAGGTCTACCCAATTTTAACAAGTACACTTCTCTCAGTTATTACTACAGAATACACATTCAAGATAGTCTTCACTTTCTTACATGACCTCAGATACTCAGCTAAGTCAGAGGCTGAAACTGTGCCCAAGCCCTTGAACATTCACATAAAATTGCTCTCTGACTGTAACGAAGCCTTTTTAAATAAATAAAGTGAATATAATGGGGAGAAAGGAGGTAGGGGGGAAGAAAAACACCTCTTTTGTATCCACGGGCATTGTTTATTCAGTCCAGCAATGAACTCACTATTCCTAACTCTAACAATCTATCAGCAAACACCTAGATTAAAATAAAGAGTGAAATCCCAGATTTAAAAAGTTTAAAAATCACTCTATTTAACTACCCTGTGATTTTTGTCCACTTGAAAATATCTTAAACATGTAATACATTGTATTTATCTAAAATTATATTTTTAATTTATAAGTTTTATAAATCAGACCAAAAGGGAAAATTATTTAAAGTGATCCAAAAATCAGTTAATAATTTTAATTTCCATTTGTTAGGAATTAACAAAATACTCCTTTGTTATTCTTAATTTGGGAACCTAAGTACAGACATGCTTATTTACAACTCTTAGTAATTCTGTTTGCATCTGACAGATAATCAACATCTTAAACTGTTCCAAACAAATTTTCCTGTGATAGTCAAGACTCTAGAAAGGCAGTGCTGGCTCTCTGGATCTGCAGTATAGAGTCAGATTTCTCCCACAACCATTAATGACAGTTGATTCCCTAAATCATTAATACAGATTAAGTCTTCTTTGATTAGGGACAGAGATAAGACCATTGCTTCTTGAAAAGTTAAGTCTAATATATGCCCAAATTACCTAAATTACTTTCTTCTACATACCTGACACAATGCAAAACTTTTCCCTCTGTCTTATCACAAAATAATTTTACCTAAAAATATAGCAGAACCTGGGTTGGAGAGATTTCTCAGTGGCTAGAGCACTTGCTTGCAAAGCCTAATGACCTGTGTTCGATTCCCCAGTACCCATGTAAAGCCAGATGCAGAGAGTGGCACATGCATCTGGAGTTCATTTGTAGCAGTTGGAGCCCTGATGTGCCCATGGTCTTTCTTTCTTTCTCTCTCTCTTTCTGCTTTCAAATAAACAAATAAAATATTCTTTTCAAAAATAGAACAAAAGGCCAAGAAACAAAGCCATATATTTATAGTCAACCTATTTTTAAACAAAGTGCCAACAGCTCACAATTAAGGACAGTCTCCTCAAGAAATGGTGCTTTGGGGCTGGAGAGATGGCTTAGCGGTTAAGGCACATGCCTGCAAAACCTAAGGACCCCCAGTTCGATTTTCCAGGTCCCACATAAGCCAGATGCACAAGGGGGTGCACATGTCTGGAGTTCGTTTGCAATGGCTTGAGGCCCTTGCGTGCCCATTCTCACTCTTCCTCTCTCTCTTTCCCTCTTTCTGTCTCAAATAAATAAATAAATAAATAAATTTTTTTAAAAAAGAAAGAAATGGTGCTGGGAAACCAGATACATATCCACAAACAAAAGAACTTCACCTTATACCATTTATGGAAATCAACTTAAAATGGATTAAAAATCTAAACATAAGACCTGAAACTACAGAAGCATCAGAAGAAAAGAGAAGGGAAATGCTTCATGGCATTGGACTGAGCAATGACTTTGGGGGGGGGGAGGGTCTGACCCCAAAAGAACTAGCAACAAAAGCAGAGCTAGACAAAGGAGATTACATCAAACTAATAACATCTGCATAGAGGAGTCAAAAGTAAAAAGACACCTACCAGATGGTAGGAAGTATGTGGAAACCAAACAGCTGAAAAGATATTAATATTCAAAATATATAAAAGGGTATTCAACTGTATAGTAGAAAACAACACTTTAAAAAGAACTGAAAGAATAAAACAGAGTTCTCAAAACATGACATAGACAGGGCTAACGGCATATGACAAGACATGAAGAGTTATCATCAAAAAGGTGACAGACTAAAAGGCTGAACCTTCATCAAGTCCTTAGAGGGAACACCTGATTCACAGGACCCTGGAGAGGATACGAAGACTAACCTTAAGTTTCTCCTGCTTCTCTCCCTCTACCTTTCCTCTCTCTTCTCTCTTTTCTCTGATTCTCTTCTATATTACCTATCTTTTTCTTCATTCTTTCCCCTTGGCACTGGCCTGAAACTCCCAGGCCCAGCATGCAGTTAACATCCACAATGAGATGTTGATATCAAAAGAAGACAGATTTCTTTCAGAGTACTTGATGACCCACCAAAGGTTAATGGGTAAGACCCTACTGCCAAGGACACCGTATACTGTTGGTATGGAACAGGGAGTGACCTGGCTGGAATCTGGAAGAGAGCCAGTCCCCAAACAGCTTGTCTAGTTCCAGAAGGTGCTACATGAGCGACTGGGGGAAAGTGACCAACAACTGTCTAAGCAATGTATGATCTAAGCTTCTCAGCAGCAAACAACCTGACATGATGCTCACACAAGGGCAATAGTGGCACACAGCCATGGTGGGTAACCAGCTGCTCTTGATTTGACTAACATATCTACTCAGTAGAATGAAACTCATAACTGCAACTGGGAAACGAGTCAGAATCATATCCAAAAACGAGCCTGCTCTCCAATATCAAGCTCTCACCAATCGTGGGATACAAGAGGGCCTACACCTATGAAATTCTCTCTAAAATAATAACGGTTATCCCATTTATCCGGTTCTGACTTCGCTCTCTGTTGGAGAACCTGCTTCTCTTTATCAGATGGACACAGAACCTGAGGAGAGAATCAGCCCATTGCACCTCATCAGGCCCCAGCTAAAACCATAGAGTAATGGGGAAATGAGCAAGAATGCTGCTTTCTTGATGAACCTGGTACCAATACAAGGGTGAGGGAGACAAGACACAGAGAACACGCAACTCCTACCAAACCAGATACCCAGAGACACAGAGGCTCCCAAGACCTCAGCACTGAAGTAGACCTAAAAGATCCCAACACGGCTCAGGGAAATTCGTGGAAGAGGGTGGAAAGACTTAGAGCCAAAAGTTGGGACGTTATGTACACAGACACTGCCTCTTCCCCATAACTGATGTCTACCCCACAATGCACAACCCACATTCCCCAACGAGGAGAGTCCCTTCGGAGGGGGGAGGACAGGGAGGAGGGTAACGATGGTACCAGCATGACTGTATACACACTACATAACTAATAAAAAAGATGAATGAAAACTGTTGGTGAATTTGTAAAGAATGGGAACCCTCGTACAGTCTTATGTGAATATAAATTGGTACAGGCACAACAACAGTATAGCTGTCCCTCAGAAAAGCAAACATAAACTACCACATGATCTAGCAGTCTCACTAGTAGGTGCATACCCTAAAGAACTGAATCGGAAGGCTGAAGCTACTACAGTACCTGCATATTCATGTAGCAGAATTCACAACAGCAATTATGGAATAACCCTAAATGCCCATCAACTAAACAGGAGCAGAAACAATACTGTACACACACAACAGAATACTAACACACCTTTAAAGAAGGAAATCTTATCATTTGCATAAACATGGATAGACCTAGAACATATTGTATAAGGCTAAATAAGCCTGGCTAGAAAGAGAAATACTGTGTGATCTCAACTAGCATGATGAATCTAAGAAGATCAAAGTCACATGATCAGAGAACAAGATGGTAGTTAGTGGAGAGCTGAGGGTAGACAGGCTGGAGAGATACTGCTCAAAGGTATAAAATTTTAGTTAGGAAGAAAAGGTCTAGTATCTACCACAGTAACAACATCAATGTTAACAACATTATATGCTGAAAACTGTTTAGGTGTTTTAAGTGTTCATACCACAAAAAAAAAAAAAAAAAAAAAAAAAAAAAAATAGAAGAGGTAAGATGTTAATCATGTTGAGTTAGTTATTCCACAATAGAAACATAAAAACATGTTGTATATGTCTCATCTTTTTAAAAAATAAGCAAAAGATTTGTCATGTGTGAACAAATGGATTTTTACTTTGGAGGTGAGCTTACACTGTAACCTAAAACTACACAGAATACAATTTTCTTCTGGAAAGTTATATACCTGGCTCCTTACACTATCATTTTCTATTTGAAACTGTGTGAAAAGCCCTATTTCTCAGCAGAAGTGTCTATATAAACCAGAAGTTCTATGCCTCATTGGTAACTTCCTGCCTTCTTTATGTATATTTCAATTCCTCTGCTTCTATGTCTTTTGAAACAAATCACTTCGTAAGCTATCCTCACTGATAATGTGGGGTAAATTTTTATAGAATGAGAACTGGGGTGTGGTACTGAAATTCATCTGAGTTATGATGGTGAATGTGAGGTTTACATAAGACACATTGTTTACATAATTAGTATGTAGCATAGCCAAAACCATGTTTGTAGACAATTTGGTGTTTTCTTCATGTCCCCACTAATCCTCCAGTAAGATTCCAAAATCCACACCAGAAAGTATAAATCGATACAAATCTTTTTCAATGCATGTTATGAATGTGTACTATGAGGCAGATAAGCCATTTGTCCAACAACTTTATTCTGAACTTTCAGGCATACTTTATGAACAGATATTCATGTCAAGTATTGATAAGAAAAAGTTTTACAAGTCCAACAACTCAGGGAGCTATCCAATCAAATAAGTAGAGGTGATCAATTTGAAAATGCTTATGAAAGTTTCAGTTAAGGGACATTTCCTAATTCAAGTGGTGTCCATGGCATGGGTAAAAGATTATATTACATTAAGATTCATGGAAATAAGGGTGTAATCTTGTTTTTTTTAATGGTGAGAAACATACTATATTCTCAAAGAAATGTTTTGTTTTTTTTTTTTAACAGAGCTGGGGAGGGAACCTAGGCCTTGTGCAAGTTGCTCAAGCACTAATTGTACTAATCTCTACCCCCACTGTGATTTGTTTTTAAAAATTAGCATTGTACAATTAATTTTGTTTCCTAGCACCTTATATGTGCCAAAACCTCAGTATAGAAAAATGCTCTCACTTGGGGCTAGGAAGATGTCTCAACAGTTCAAAACACTTGCTTGCAAAGTCTGCCAGCCCAGGGTTCAAATGCTCAAACCACGAATATAAATCAGAAACAAAAAGTGGTGCAAGTGTTTGATATTCATTTGTAGAAGCAAGAGGTCTTGGATCATGAGCATGTACACACACGTGCGCGCACACGCACACACACACAACACACACGCACACACACGAGTGCACCAATAAATAATTTTTTTTGACAAAGCCAAATGCAGGCTGGAGAGATGGCTTAGTGGTGAAGTCGCTTGTCTACAAAGCTTAAGGACCCAAGTTTAATTCCCCAGAACCCACATAAACCAGATGCACATGTGGTACACATGCCTGTAGTTCATTTGCAGTGGCTAGAGGCCCTGGTGTGCCCTTTCTCTCCCCCATCCTCCCACTCTCTCTAATAAATAAATAAATAAAATTAAACTTTTTTAAAAAAGCAAGACACTCTCATTTAAACCACAGCATCTCACCTTGTACAGCTTTAAGCCATACTGCGTAGTTAGAAAGCATATACTCTAAAGCTCTGATGCTTCCCTTCACCACAAGAGAAAGGGACAATGACAGCGTATTAAACATGCAGGATTACACCTTTAAGACAGAAATGGGACTTATATATGGAAGTTATCAAAATTTAAGTTCCTTTTACACAACAAAGAGTAATTAGATTAATGGGAATGAATAAATACTGATTTTTTTTATTTATTTGAGAGAGATGAGAGACACAGAAAGAGGCAGAGAGAGAGAAAGAGAGAGACAGATTGAGCATGCCAGGGCCTCTAGCCACTGCAAACAAACCAGACGCATGTGCTACCTTGTGCATCTGGCTTACATGGGTCCTGGGGAATAGAACTTGGCCTTTGGCTTTGCAGGCAAGTGCCTTAACCACTAAGCCATCTCTCTAATGCATCTCTATTTTAGTTGAGAGTTCATTGCTCTCTGAAATAAATGGTCTGTTCTTGACTTATTAAACATAATAGATAAAAACTAAAACATTTATTTCAAGAAGAAAAAAATAAACTAAATAAACTAGGCAGATAGATTCCATTTGTATATTTATATTTTGCTAAAGGACACATTATTATTCCCAAAGCCATTTAATATAAATTGTTAAAGGCCACTGCACTAAAACATCTCAGATATATTCTGTGTTTTGTTCAAGTTTCTAAGTGCTTGCTTTTATGCATAGGGTTTCCATATATCGACTTTTGTTCTCTTTTACTAGTAAGTCTCTGCAACTAAGATTCTGAAAATCTACTTGGTTACTAGAAATAAGCCTGGAAGTAGTTGAAATACCCATTAGCCAGAAATTGCTTGTGATTCTGTTTGTAGGGAGAAAAGTCTTTTCACACCAAGCAGTGAATAGAGTTTTTCTTCTGAAATAACACGGATAAGGTAGAGTGAACAAACTGCAAAGTGGTGGTTCTTCTGTGACACGGTCTTGTAACCCCTTCATGCTAATGATGACTGCTCACACCTAACCATACAAACATACCAGGAAAATTGCAGCTTCTGCTTCAGTAGCTGATTCTACAGCAACTTGTACAATATTCTGAGGTTCTCAGTTCTGTCTGTAAAATGAACCACACTACATGAATTCTAAGTTCCTTTTCCAACTTAAGACTGTACTCTCTCAAATCATTTTCCAAAAGTAGCAAGACAACTTCAAAGAAAATGTTGGCCCATACTTTAGATGTTTCCTGACATTCCTAGTATGTTCAATAAACTCTCAGAATTTAGAAGAGCTGATTTCCCTCATAACAAAATGATCCTCATTAAGGAATAAGGCTCTCTCTGCCAAATGCTTTCCTTTTAGGCCACTGGCACCTAGTTCTAAATAGCCAGGTTCCTCTTGTGTCCTGCTTAGAAAATATGAGCCTGGGAAGCAGTTTTTCTCCCATTAAAACTGCTGTAGTCTGGTTTGGACTGGTCAGGGAAACATGAAGGCTCTAGGAAGACAGTTTAGTTTGGTGACAGACAACTTGCAGCACCCTGATCCATACTTCGCACACAGCTAAACTATGCAGACAACCCAGAGGGGAAGTGACGTTGTCACTACTCTACCTGCTTGTCACAAAGTCAGTTTGGAAAGGTGAATCCAATGTTTCCATTTTAAATAGCTTCAGTGGGACTCATTACATTACATAATATGAATCCCCATAGTTTGTTTTCATCTCTCAAAATATACAATCTTCAACTAAATGGAGTTACTAATAAATGGAGTGATTCAAGAGCTCTGAAAGTGAAAACACTAGTCAATAAAAATGTTGAATACAGAGAGAAATATCTGTGAATATTTGGATATAGGTTGAGCATCTCTTCAACCTTCTTTCTCTCTCAACTTCTTGAATCAAAGCCAATTCTTTGGGTAGAAACCAGTCAAATTTTATCAACTGGACAAATCTTCAGACATTTTTGACCTGTGTTTTCTCAGATTAGAACTATTAAACATTTTTTATATATAATAATTTTCATTAATATCTTTATTAGTAAATCATTTAAAAGAAAATAGCTGCACACAAAGTACTTTATTGCTTAATAAAGTTTCACCACTATAAAAATTATTTTCACTTAAAAATAACTATCAAGTCAACCAAACAAAAAATAAATTAGTTCAGTTCTCTACCATTCTAAAACTTCTCAATACCTTCAAAATAACTCAGAACAAGGTAAAATGATCAAGTTAGTAAGAAAGTTCTCCCATAATCCAAGTTTAAAGAAAAAGTAGGCAAGGGTCCTTTCAACCAAGGTTCTAAACAGAGACCTACTTCTATAGACAAGTATGTGAGGCAGAGCAAGCACACTGGGAGGTGGCTCCTTCTATGGGAGGTGGCTAGTTCTCTCAGGTGAGTAGTCCTGGGAAGTGGCCAGTCCTGGGAAGTGGCCAGTCCTGGGAGGTGGTTAGTCCCATCAAGGCTCTAAAGAGAGATCTACTTCTACAGCAAAGTGTGCGAGGCAGTTCTAGTTCTGTGTGGTAGCTAGTTCAGCCAAGGTTCTAAAAAGCTCTCTGCTCCCATAGTAAAGTGTGATGCTAGGAACTAGGGAACACTGTGAGCTCTTTGTCATAATGTTCCCTTATAACCTAACAACTAATGTCTGTCTGCAGCTCTCAATAAGTACAGCCAGTCAGGATATAAAAATACGTTAATATGTATTATATAGAGACACCTAAACTTTTGACATCTACTACTTGTGAGTCTAATCTACTTTCTTAATAATGGAGGACAACTCCACATGCGAGATATGTGCTTCTTCCATATAAACTGTCACTCAATGTTCCTAATGCATGAGAGATATTTTGATCAGCAAACCATAATTATCAACCAGCAGCTCAACAAACCTGTGTTACAATTAATGCACGGAAATCAGCAGGACTCTCCATGAGGCTGCTTAAAGAGGTGTGGAAGAAAAAAGTCCAAGTCCCTCACTTGGTTTGTTCTTTCTCATGGGAAAGAACTTTCACCATATAAAAATAAATAAATAAATGTGAGCAAGGGTGTTAAGTTGAATCCAGCTTCACTCTCCACCTCAAGGAAAACTCACCACACACACACACACACACACCTGCTTGATATGCATTTAAGTTTACAAAGTATAGGGCAAAATGAAATGATAACCAGAGCATTAATGGGTTTGGTGTTAAAGGTCACTTAGAGTAATTCAGTGTATACTGCCTAGTAAGATTCAAAATGGGCAGAGGATGGAGAACCACAAGATCAGTGCATGTTCCTCTGAAAGGGTCTTCAGTTATCATCTCCAAAATTGTTATGTATTATTGTTATGACACACTGGTTTTCCCAACAGCTATTCATAGGATGTACCATTTCAGGAAAGAGCTATACATACAGAAATAAACAGATAAGCATAACATAGCTGTACAATGATAAAACAAAAAGTTTGAGCAAATGTGCTTTAAATATACATGATAAGCAATGAAATCTTCTGTTAAACAAAATCCTTTAATAAATTATTAGGCTTTTATATATTTTATGTTGGGTTTATATATAATAAATTATTATCCTTAAAATGAAAGTTTAAGGTTATTGAAACATTCTGGAAGTAACTTAAGATGTTTAGTATAAGATGAATTTTACTTACCTATGTCACTATACAAAGTAGATAGAAATATATCAAGGGCCTCAAATAAAAGCATGACAGTAAGACAGAGAAAAACTGACAGATTGACTTGGGGGAGCAGAGGATTAGCAAGTGAACAAATGGCAATCTATTGGTAGATTTAAAAGAACAAATGCACTTGTTATCATTTAGATGTGAACCCCACAGCCACCAAACAAAAAGAGTGAGGCATGCTGCCACAAATAAAATATTCTTGTTATTATATGAGAGAGCAAAATAGCTTTCTTTGCAGGTGAGGTCAGAATTCATACCTTAAGTATGGCCTGTTTATCAGGTAAATTTTGAAACTTCTATATTTATATTCTGGATGTATTAAAGCTTTAAAACAAGTTTATCTATTATCTACAAATCTACAATTATGTAAGCTTGTCAATTACTGAGGACTATATCCTAATCTTCCTCTCTACTCAAGTCCTTTTTTTTTTTTTTTTTTTTTTTTTTTTTTGCAAGGTAGGGTCTCACTCTGGTCCAGGCTGACCTGGAATTAACTACATAGTCTCAGGGTGGCCTCGAACTCTCAGTGATCCTCCTACCTCTGCCTCCCGAGTGCTGGGATTAAAGGCGTGCGACACCACACCCAGCTCGAGTCCATCTTTTAGCTGTATAGTTTTCAACATCTACATGTATGCCTACAAAACATCTGTGACACCCTCCTCTGTTCTACATCCTTCCTGACATCTGACTCTGTCTTTGCCATCAAACAATCCCACTTCAAAAAATTATAAATTCTAACATTTTACTTTTTCCCCTTCTAAGTATCTTATACTTTCATTTGCAGTACACATGATAGAGATATCCAGGCTCAGAACCTTTTCATTTCCCACCATCTCTATGCCCTGGACTCACTTTATTTCCAACTGGTTAAATAGTTGGCCTTATTTTCAGTTTCCAAACATCATAAAATGAGAATAAGAGTATGTACCTCATATTCACTCACTTGTTAAAAATTTTAGTTATTTACTTGCAGGGGTGCCTGGGCCACTTGTCACTATAAATGGAACATCAGATCTTGCACCACTTTGGGGGTCCAGCTTTGAATTGAATCCAGGCCTGTAGGCTTTGCAAACAAGGGCCTTTAACTGCTGAGCCCCTCACTAACTTACTTAACAAGTATTTGAGCTCATTCTGTATGTCTGGCAATGGGAATACAACAGAAAATAAAATATGTTCTCATAGACTAGACATTCTAAAATATGTAAGTAGGGCAGTTTCAACAGTTAAGTGTCTATCTCCAACTCAAATTATATGCCTAATTTCTAACTATTTGAAGACTCTAACCATGAATTTGGGCTATGTACCAGTTACTTTCTCATTGCCAGAACAAAAAGGAGGGAAGAAGGGAGGGAGGGGACAAACAAGCAAACAAGCAGTCAGCAGGGCAGGTCTATAAAACCTCAAGGCATGTCACAAGGTACACTTGTTCTATCAAGGCTCCACTTCCTAAAAGGTCCACAACCTTCCCAAACAGCACCACTTTGCTGGGGAACAAGTGTTCGAACACATGAGCCTATTGGGGGGGGGGATTTTTACATTCAAACTAAGACAGGCTATATCCACAGTTCCTACTCTGACATGTCAATTAAAGATGCTTTTGTCCAACAAGAGTACATGCCACTGAATCTGACACCATATGCAACATTAATACAAAGCAATCCAAGAAGAACTATGAAAGTTAGAGATGAGGTGTATCAAGGCACAGCTACAGAATAAAAACTCTCAGGTAAGAACCTCTCACCTATCAATTCTAATGGACTGTCTCTGGACAGATAAAGACCAATCACTCTAAAACATCTGTCAGATTCTTCGCTCTAACATTGGTGTCTCACTTTAGATCATTACTCTCAGATTCTTCACAAGTCCCTCAAAATTGCCCAATTTCCTCTGTTCACAGATGATTTTACTTTAAGAATTTCCTGAAAATATGTCAACATCCCTGACTCAAATATCACTCTCTCAAATTTATAAATGCTATTAAACTTTTGTAGCTTAAATTGTAATTCCATCAGCCCATAACTGGAGATGAAAGGTCACCATCACCCCAGTGCATACCAGCCAGATTTATAATCAGGGTAACTTCTGTCTATCAATTAGAGTTAAGCAATGCATGACAATATATGTCTACTTCATACTATTTTATACTCCCCTAGAAAGCTACTTCATATGGTCTTGTATAGTGCAGTGGTTATGTGCACAGAGTACTGAGCCAGGCTATGTAGGCTGGAATACATGCTCCACTTACTAGCCATGCTACCTTTGACAACCACTTTTTGGATCCATTTCTTGACCTACCCAACAAAGATAGCAATAACATCTGATGAACACTGAATGAATTAATATTTTAAATGTGCTTTCAATTGCCTGGCAATTATATTATTTTATTAATACAAATAATATAATAAAAGAGTAAGATACTGAAACAAAATGTAATGTCACAAACACACAAGTTTTAAAAAGACATCATACATGTTTTAAGTTAGGAAAAATATTACAAAGTGTGGTAATATCATTTTCAAGCTTAAAATGTGGTTAGTTATCAGAAAATATATGAAAGTAGAAAATATCAATTTATTGCTTAGAAGAAATTAAAAGAATTTAAAATTTCTGTATTCCTTGAAATAGATGAAAAACATATCGGTGTATCTAACAAGCAGTAAAAAATATTATAGTGTGTTAAGTAAAAAGAATTAACTGGGCTGGAGAGAAGGTTCAGCAGTTAGGGTGCTTGCCTGCAAAACCTAAGGATCTGAGTTCAATTTCCCAGTACTCATATAAAGCCAGATGCATAAGGTGGGACATGCGTCTGGAGTTCATTTACAGTGGCAAGAGGCCCTAGTATATGCATATCCTCATTCTCTCTCTCAAATAAATAAAATATTAAATAGAATTAACAATAATAGCTGGGCATGGTGGCACACACCTTTAATCCCAGCACTTGGGAGGCAGAGGTAGGAGGATCACTGTGAGTTTGAGGCCACCCTGAGACTACATAATGAATTCCAGGTCAGCGTGGGCTAGAGTGAGATCCTACCTCAAAAAATAAATTTAAAAAAAAATCAACAAATAATAACTAACAATAATTTACATAAGTGGTTACATTTGAAAAATTCCAAAAATTGTAAACACACAGAAAAAGCAGCAAATATTCTACTACACCCCAAATGATTCACTCTTCCTTTCCTATTTGCTATTTTCAAGTAAATGTGGATTACAAGTAATTATTAATTACTACTAAGAATTATTTGATTTTTAAATTCTAGAAAATACTTTAAGGTATGAAGGTAACATTTAAGTATTTACTATCCAGCTTTTAAGAAAGGCCGTGAACCTGACCTCTCTTATCTACTATGTCAATACTAACACATCCTTCAGTTCTACCCTTCCCTTCCTAGTGTGCCATGTATTTGTACCCTTCGAACAATGTATGACCTAACACTGCATGTGCTTGAATTTCATATGGATGGAATTATTCTGTATATTCTCCTCTGACTTGTGTTGTTCCAATATTATAATTCTCAAACTGTCCACATTGCTGAATATAGTTGTGCTCCAGTACTTGCCAGTGTTGTATTCCATTGTGTGAATATTCCTCATCTAATTGTTGACAGAGATTAATAATATTTAACAATGAATTTCCCTTTTGTTTTTAAGCAAAGAACTATTTAAACAACTACCCATGAAACCTGGCATACCTGTTTAGCATAGATTTCCTTAGGAATACTAGATCAGTGCATATGCAAATTCAACCCTCTTTAATAATGCTAAATTATTTTCTAAAGTAGAAATAGCAATTTACATTAGCATCAACATACTCAGTGGTGCTTGTTCCATGTCTACGCCAACAGTGATTGGACTTTTAATTTTTGAGAACCTAGGAAGTGTGAGATGTCACTGTGGTTTTAATTATCTTTTTTTCTGAGGCTGAATAACATACAAGTTGAATATCCTCATGTGAAATGTAGAAAACCAGAAGTGTTTCAGACTCTGAACCATTTGCATACACACAGCCTTGGGGATAGGACCTGAGTCTAAAAATGAAGTTCACTTACATTTTACACACCTTATACACATAGCTTGAAGATATTTTTAGTGTGTGTGGTGTGTTTTGCCATGTATACATACATTAGTATGTATATATGTAAGTGTGCAGCTGCGTGCACCTGTGAGCATGTGCACGGAGGCTGGAGGATGGCAGGTGCCCTCCTCTATCACTCTTCCCTTATTTCCTTCAGACAGGGTTTCAAAATGTACCTGGGGCTCACTTTTGTTGGCTAGACTTGCTCACCAAAGAGCTCAGTGAGCCTTCTGTCTCTGCATTCTACCAGCCCCAGCACTGTGCTTACAGGTATTCTTTGCCACTCTGGCTTTTTACATGGGTACTGGGCAGTCTCTCCAGCCCCTTGAAGATAAGTACTATCTTCAGTGCACCCTCTTTCTGACTATATTCCATCATAGAAAGTCTGATGTGTCATGCTGGCACTCAAGATGTCTTAGATTTCAGACTTCAGATTCGAGGTGCTCAACATATAATAAATTGGCTTAAGGTCAAATGAGTTTATTCTTTTTAAAAGGGCCCACTTAAATCCATTTTCTAATTTTCTGTAAGGTTGTTTTGTCTTTATTTCATTGAATGGTAAATTCTTAGGTGTGGTAAATATTAACAAAGTCCTTTACAGTATTATTAGTGGAAAGAAAAATTTTAATTTTGATATATTTTCCAAGATTTTGACTTTTTATCCTATTTACTGTAAGTCATAAAAGGTATTTCATCTGTATATCATCTGTAGAAGGGGTTATCATCTTACCTTATATCTAGTTGATCTTGTCTATAAATTCAGAGCTGTAATCCAGCTGAGCTGTCTGGCTAACTAACCTGAGGAGATCTTTCCACTGAGCCAGCATCACCAAAGTGAGAGTAGCAATGAAGAGCTCCCATAGATGGCTCTATAATGAGTTACCAAACTTTAACTCTTGGCTCTCCCCCATATGTTTTAATATCTTCTTAGAAGTCCCAGCAGATCTGATAAGATGGCACAGAACCTACACATGGGACTGGGAAGACTTGACATTATCATAACATTCAGGTTCTCTTCCATGAATATATCATACATAGTCTAATTGATTAGGACTTTCTTTAGGTCTTCCACTGATGTTTTACAATTTTTACATGTTGTGATAAAACCTTCAAGTACCAATACCTTGCTTTCCTCCTGCAAGGACAGACTTGCCAAGAGATTCCTTTCTACCTTTTACTGCAGCGAACTATTTTTGAAGTTAAGACAGTAAGACTCCATTTTTATATTATGAAAAAAGAGAAAGATGATGTTTCCCACTAAAAGAACAACCTGATCTACTCAAAATTAAAATTAAAAGGGATCTTCTAAGCATTCAGTTTCATTACTGTCATACATAATCCAGAAGGAAAGTTAAAGATGTAAGTAAGATGCAATTGGGTATAAACAAATACCAATAAAGTGAGGTTAGTTCATTGTAAAAGTTTTGGTTAAAAAAAAAGTACAGACCCTTACTTAACATAAATTAGGTCACATGTTACTTAGAAAAACCAATGCATGCCAGGTGTGGTGGTGCATGCTTTTAATACCAGCACTCAGGAGGCAGAGGTAGGAGGATCACCATGAGATCAAGGCCACCCTGAGACTACATAGTGAACTTCCAGGACTAGAGTGAAACCCTACCTTGAAAAACCAAAAAAAAAAAAAGACATAAGAAATTAATTTTATGTAAGAATTATTAAACTTTTATTTCTGGGCATGCTGGTGTACACATTTAATCCTAGCTTATCTTTTTTTAAAGATTTATTTAATTTAATTTATTTGACAGAGAGACAGAGAGAGAGGAAGAGAGAAAATGGGAATGCCAGGACCTCAAGCCACTGCAAACGAACTCCAGACACATGTGCCACCTTGTACATCTGGTTTATGTGGGTCCTGGGGAATCAAACCTGGGTCCTTTGGCATTGCAGGCATGTGCCTTAACTGATAAGCCATCTCTCCAGCCCAAATTTTTATCTTTTATACCTTTACTTTTTTTTTTTTTTTTTTTGAGACAGGGTCTTACCATGGAGCCCTGTCTAGTCGTGAACTCATGATCTTCCTGCCTCTCAACTGTTGAGTGCTGAGATTAAAGGTAAATGCTACCACACTGTAACTGAATACTTCTTTTATCTAACAAGATAATCCTACACCATACTGAAATGCAGTATATTGAAATACAAAACACTGAAGAAAAGTTTTATCCTATTTGGAATTGGAAAATACATAATCACCTAGCTACATTAATTCAGTGGACAAACCAGCTCACTTACTAGCTTCCTTTATCACTAGAAATCCATTCTGGACCATTCCAGTGTAAGAAGAGCAAGAAATCATGACAGGCAGAGTGGACATATCTCTAATTCCAGCCCTTGTAAAAATGAGGCAAAAAAAGCTCACACGTCCAAGGCTGGCCTGCACTACATAGCAAACTTCAGGTCATCTTGAGCTACAGCAAAAGTCTATCTCAAAAGAGATGACACATATAGACAGGAAGACAGATTCAAAAGGCAAGAATCCTCTACCTATATTTTGTTAAATATGTGTTGTAGATAATTGACACCAATATCAAACTACTACAGCAGGTTCACGTGGTGGAAATGTAGTCAACACCATTGATAAATGCCAAAAATAATCTAGAAATGCTTTAGCAATAGTAGGTGCATGGTGTTTTATATCTTTGTAGTACCATTATTAATGGCAACAGAATTACCTCCCTCAAAAGGTTTGTAAACCCACAACACATTTGAGTTTATTGATTTAGAAAGAAGAAAACAATGAAAATATACAAATTCCCATAAAGTTCAAAGCACAAAGAAATGTTCAAGCAATTTGGCTTTATGGATTCCAGCACTACTCTAACCTGCACATGCTCCTTATAAAATAAGCCTTGATGGCGGTGGTGGTGGTGATGGTGATGGTGATGGTGATGGTGATGGTGGAGGCAGCACCACTTCAAAACAGTTACTGTGCGAATCAAAATTATTTGACTAGATGAGCAAAAAAACTCAGGAAAGCAGGATGAATCAGCTTTTATATTTACAATGTTTTCCATTCTTAAAAAGCAAACATATATTCTTATTTTTAAACAAAATAGTGATTAATATATAAAGAAATAATAAATGATGAATTCCACAAATATAATCATTTGATTCCCTTCTTGAAGACCTTTGGCAATTCCATGACATGTCTGACAAAATCCAAACTCGGTATGGCAGTATAAAACTCCTGTCTTCCTTTGTTTCCTACTTAGTTCTCTAGCTTCATCCCTAGCCATTGTTCATGGTTCATCACAACTTTCAGATCCCATGATGTGTTTGTATCTCACGCTCCTTTGCCCCTGAATAGAATACTATTTCCCGCGTCTTTACTAGAATAACCATGCACATCTTTTAGGGTCAGCTTAAGCACTGACCAATCTCTCCACATGAGAATGAATGACCAATGAATGAGTTACCAAATTGTATTCTAAAAGTTCATTTTCCTTCTCTACTATACTCTAAGTCTTTTTGGGAAAGGCTTTCATCTTTAATCTCACTGCCTAGTATACAGTAAAACATCATATTCATTCCAAGATAAACAAACTTAGGAACAGGTAAAATGAATTATTTTCCAATTTCATAGGCCAATTAATGGCAGATTTAATATCAGAATCTAAGATTTCAATCTCTCAATGTTCTCAATGTTCTTTCTGTCCCTATGAATACCAGATCAAAAGGAATTATACATTAATATGTAGAATGTTCAAAACACAGAGATAAAAGGGATATAAAAACTTGAACTTGAAATGAGCACTTGAAAACAAGGTATAAATTAGCTAGAACAATTTTTCAAGGAACATAAATCAGTAACAAAAATAGAAAATTCAGAAGTATGAACAAAATGGAAATTACATCTAGTGGCATCTAGACCTTTTAGGAAATGCAATTATTTGTGTGCACAAGCGCGCGCGCACACACACACACACACGTCAGTAGATAAATGTATGGTAATCAACTTGTCAAAATTCAAAGTAACTGTAAATGTGTCTTTAGTCATAAAAATCAAGAAGTAAAACATATAGCTAAAAATCAGTAAGATCAATTACTTATTCCAAAGATAAAAGTATGACTTTTCATGAAGCCAAAATAAATGTCAATTTAGAGTCCACATGCAAAGATGCATGCTATGGAATGTCAAAGGGACACTCAGCATCATTGTATTTCTGAGTCTGTTTCCTTGACCAAAAACATGGCTTCAGATTAACCTTTCAAATCCTTCCATTTCTAAAATCATATTGTTTTAAATCTTACTCAGGATTATTTTTTCTTTATTCTAATTCCTCCATCCCCATAAAAGAAAAAAACCCACAAGATCATTGGAAGAGATTGAATCTACAAAAGTATCATAGCAACAGAGTTTAGAACTAGCCAACACTTTGGGAGCTGAGGCAATATCTCGGGACATGTCCCCCATGGATAAGAAGGGACTTTTCTACAGACATGTGCTATATAAAGATGCTTTGTCCAATGCTCAGCTGAATCTTCAATGGTCTCATAAGATTGTGCTGTGCAGTGACATCACAGTGGACGTGTATATACTGGGATTTTCATGTCTGCAGTATTCATCACAAGGCAAGCTCAGGTTCCACCACTTATTCCATGGAGCATGTTCTGTCTGGCATTACACCTTAACACACATGTCTAAGACTTTCCTGAAGTCTCTACTTAAAGGCCTCCAATTTCAGATTATCTATCTTGGCTACAGATCAAATGTGATTTGGGATAAGACAATCTGTCACATTAAAAAATGGGTAACTGAAGCCGGGTGTGGTGGCGCACGCCTTTAATCCCAGCACTCGGGAGGCAGAGGTAGGAGGATTGCTGAGAGTTCGAGGCCACCCTGAGACTACATAGTTAATTCCAGGTCAGCCTGGACCAGAGTGAGACCCTACCTTGCAAAACCAAAAAAAAAAAAAAAAGGGTAACTGGGCTGGAGAGACAGCTTAGTGGTTAAGGAGCCTGCCTGCTAAGAACCCAGTGCCAATCTCCAGGTCCCACGTTTAGCCAGATGCAAAGTGACGCAAGGGTGCCATGCCGCACTTGACCACAAGGGGGCGCACACATCTGGATTTCGTTCAAAGCCACAGAGACTGCTGGCTCACCTATTCTCTGTCTCCCTCTCCCGCCCTCTCTGTCTGTCTCTCTCTGTGTTTCTCTCCAAAAATAAAAAAAAAATTTTAAAAATATATAACTGGGGCTGGGGAGATGGCTTAGCAGTTAAAGCACTTTCCAGCAGAGCCAAAGGACTGAGGTTTGATTCCCCAGTACCCATGTAAAGCCAGATGCACAAGGTGGCACATGTGTCTGGAGTTTGTTTGCAATGGCTAAGAGGCCCTGGTGCAACCATTCTCTCTATATGCCTCTCCCTCTCTCTCTCTTCCCCTTTTTCAAATAAAATTTTTAAAAAATGGATAACTTGGGGTTAGTGATGTAGCGCGGTAGTCAAATGCCTACCATGTATTAGGTCCTGGGTTCAATCCCAGCACTGCCAAAAAAAATAGTATACAATTCCAAAAAAATGAGTAGCTTGTTAAATCATCAATCTAGTTAGACTCTGATTACTATCTACTTAACAATGCAAATATTATAATTTTTGAATTAAAGATATCAAGAATAGGAAAATCGAAACACATTGTAAGTTATAATCATCAGCAGTAATTGAAACATTTAAAGGACATTCTTATTTTGTTAAAAGATACAATCTGAATATTTAAAATATGTAACTTTGAAATTAAGAGTAGTTGAGCTAGGCATGGTAGTACATATCTTTAATCCCTGCACTTGGGAGGCAGAGGTTGGAGGATTGCTATGAGTTTGAGGCCAGTCTAAGACGACAAAGTGAGTGCCAAGTCAGCCTACGCTAGGGTGAAACACTACCTTGAAAACACAAACAAACAAACAAACAGAAATAAGAGTAGTTTAAAAAAGAACACAGGACTTTCAATATAAAATTTAATGATAAGGGGGCTGGAGAAATGGCTTAGCAGTTAAGGCATTTGCCTGCAAAGCCAAAGGATCCTGTTTCTACTCACCTAAGAGAAGTGCAGTTATACACATTATATTACAATGGCTGGAGGGCCTGGTGTGCCCATTCATTCTCTCTCTCTCCCCCTCTCTCTCAAATAAATAAAAAAATAATATAATGTATTTAAAACCAAAAAAAATTTAATAATAAATGTGTAAGTGACATTATTTTAAATATAGATGGTGGAGAAAAGAATATTAAGAAATCACAAACCCTGTTGACAATACTTCCAGCACAGATGTCATTACTGCAAAGGAAGAGAAAGTTTCCCAGTTATTATAATGTAAGGTTCTTCTACATATAGCCATAGTTTATATCTCGAACACTATGTATGTAGTCTCAATAAATGCAGTTACTGCAATTGTGAGGAGAAATATCCGCAACAATCCTTCTTGACACCTTACCCAGTTTTCATTTTCTTCAGTTATCCATGGTCCAAAAATAGTACATGAAAAATTCCAGAAATAACTCAAAAGTTTTAAACAGCTTACTTTACTATAATATACTGTTATATCTTTCTATTTTATTATTAGTTGCTATTAATTCTTATGATGCCTCATTTATAAAATAGATTTTATCTTAACTAATGGTAAAAAACATAGTATTGTATATACAAAGTTCAGTACTACCTAAATGTGGGTTTTGGGGGAACATTTTGGAACATATATCCCATGGGTAAGGTAGGATTACTATACAGTAACATGCCACATAAAAGTGTTTCTATGACAAACTGAGTGCCCAATGACAATCCTGTAAGACTGTATTGTCTACTGTAAGTACACTTTTGAAATGTGCATGTGTCTCCAAATGAATTCCCATACTGTCAAGTAACCCACGACTATAAATGATGTAATGTCTTTGTATAGAGGGAATATGGATCAAATAACAAAGAGGTGCGTAAAGAATGGAAACTATGAATCTAATGCAGTTCCGTCACTATATAACAAGACAAGCAGGAAGAGTTAAGCATGGCTTTCTTGTACATTTTTTCTCTTTAGAAATCAGAGTTTATCAACATCCCCAGTACAAACAAACTTCAGACATATGTGCCACCATGTGCATCTGGCTTATGTGGGTTCTGGGGTGTCCAACCTGGGTCCTTAGGCTTCACAGACAAGGGCCTTCACCCACTAAGCCATCTCTCCAGCCTTCAAAGAATCTTTTAAATAAAATTAATGAAGTTCTAAATATTAAATATTTTGTGGAAAACCTTCTTAAGACAAATTTTACTTACTAAAGAGCATTTGCTACTTAAGTAATATATTAAGCCATGTTTTGCAGCACAGGCCTCTAATTCCAGCTAGTCAGAACTCTGTGGGAGGGAGATTGGGGATTCAAGACCAGCCAACTTAGTATAATACTGTCTCAGAAAAACCCAGGCCTGCTCACTCCATCATGGGAATTTTATACAGTAAAACTACATAGACAATACCCCAAACACTGTTGAATCCAAAGGAAAGAGTATTTCCTTTGGCAATGCTGACAAAAAGATCAGAGTTAACTTTTTAAAGATGTGTGTCTTTAATGTTATCATTTTATAAAAATTCACATCCCACCTCAAAAACAGCTGCAGTAACAGAAATACATTGGCTCTAGGTCACCTGGACATCTTCTCCATGTTCATTACAAAATTTTACCTATGGAAGTAATAGAACTTAATTTTATTACATATATGTAGTAATTATATTATATAATTACTATATAAGTTATAGTATAATATACTATAAATATGTATATAGAGAGTAAGTAAACAGAGAGTTAAGTTTGTGCCATAATAAGATAAAATTAAGCTTATGCTATAATTAGCTAGGTGCATATACCATATGTACTTTTTCAAATGGTATTTTTAAAAGTCATTTTATCAAATAGCCTAATCAGGGCACTTTTCTGGTTTAAGATTGTTTGTATTTTCTTTCAACAACACACTTTGATTTTTCGCTTCTCTCTCTACAAGAAACGAACACCATAAACTAGGGTCACGTTGCAAAGCCCATGAAACTGTTCCAATTGTGAATACTATTTCTACATTTCATAAAGTCCCCAGCCTCGCTACACTTCTGCTCACTAAAGTACAGATTCTTTCAGCATCTGTGTGCTTTTGCTTCTTCTCATACTGGAGTTCAGAATAGGCAGTTGAGAGTAGTTTGTGTGTAATTCCACATGATGCTGCATCTGTGTTTACATCTGGCTTGAATCACAAGCTTAGAAATGATTCATACAGGAGAACAAAAATGGGGTAAAAAATAACATAACTATGAAAAATAACTGCATTTTAAAAAATATTCCCAATACAAGTTTCTTACATTCTTCAAAGCCACTAAGATTATAAACATAGGAGGTTATGGAATTTCAAAAATACTGAGGCCTCTAAAAAGAAACAGCAAAAACCTGTTAAGTATTCTTCATGCTTCTATATCAGAGTCATCTTAAATGAGTGATGCTTTCTATTTATAAGATACTTTTAGATTTTGCTCCATGTTACAATTTCATGCATTATACCATTTTGGTAAAGTGCCTCAGTTTGTAAAAATGTAAATAAATTAGTCCTAGGTACTAAGATACCAATTAAAGAAATATCTGTGAAGAAATTAAAACTATATTTACACACGTGTATGTGCACGCACACACACACACACACACACACACACACACACGCACACACACCAGATCCATGAGAAGTTCACAAGATTTGCATGACAGCTTAGGTGCTAGGTCCTACATCATTCCAGATGAGCAGCATGACTACTGCATTATGCTGTGCTATCAGTGCCTTTATACAAATGCCAGTAAAACAGACAGAGAAATACTTCTAACTTGCGACCTAATACAAGGCCTAAAGTTTTTAGTTATACTGACATAATAACAGACACAAAGCAAAAGCATAACTAAATATATTTCATAGAACTATTCATATGCAAAAACTACAAGGACACAACAATTCATAGACTAAAGCCTTGAAGAAAACTTAAATCCCTTTATAATTTTATATTTACATTACATATTTGTTTTATATATATATAATATTTATGATTAGTAAATTAAAGTTGATGTGCTACTTAATTCTTAACTAAGAAGATGAAATTGGGTAGGGCCACCACTAAGAAAGGCAATGAAAGGGTAAAAATATTAGAAACTACAAAGGTTGGAACAACTGATGGCTAATACCCAGTGTAGTAACTGTACGAGCCCATCCTTAATCTCAGTTTACATAAGTTATGGAAATATTACTATACAGTATTATCAATCACTTGATTTAAATTTTCTTTGCCATACCTAACCACTTACATACTTTAACATCTAAAATACATAGTTTTAGGAATTCTACTATGAACAAAAAAAGATTAAAAATATAATAAATATGCAAAATAAATACAGGTAATCACTGCATTTTCTTGCTCAAGTCTCAAAAGATAAAACTAAACTTTTCAAAAGGCAAAAATACAAGTGTGTTTTAAATCAAGACTTAGTTTCAAACTCAAGATTTTAAAAGCTCAAATTTGTTAAAAAGAAAAAGCATTCAAAATAACCACTGCAACTTCTTTGGAACTATGAAATGTCATGTTTACTTTGCCCAGGGCAGGTTGTAAGTAACAGTAGGATGGAATTCTCCAGAAGATCCCAATCAGCACAGGAATCAGACAGGCTTACCATACAATATCAATAGTCATTTTTGTTAGCATCCTCTACTGGTGGTTTTCAACGACAGCAAGAAGAAATTGTGCTAATGATAGAAAGATAAGCACCTGCTGTTCCATCTAAGAAGAATTAAGCAGCCTGCAGTCATTAGTGCTACAGTCCATTTGTCAAGAATTCAAAAGAAGGAAAATGAGGAAAATCCTATCATATATGTGAACAACAGAAAAATATAGGCTTTAAAATAAAACAAAGCATTAAATTATAAATGAAAAATTCAGGCAATCCTAATGCCACCCTTTATAGATGACTGTCACCACACAGGTTTGCTGTTTTGGTCAGACCTTGTCGAAGTGGTTTAGCCTTATCTAGTTACATTATTTGATACTGCCATTAATATCATAGCCTGCGGATATATCCTTGAAAGGAAATGAAAATGTCTTACTGATGGCTTAGCAGTAAAATCTGCACACCTTATTTCAAAATGAATACAAAGATCATTTACACATAAATAACACATCACTATGACTACCTCCCACTGTATATATCACAATTTCTGCACTAAAAATTCTTGAGTTAACATTTTTTCCAGGAAAATTTTCTCCAGAAACATCTGCAACTTAAATATGACTGCGTTGCTAAGAAATATTAACCAGCACGTATCCCGAGGCTTCACAACACAATGGCATATAAGTACATTTTTAATATGCAAAAATATGAGGCTAAATCAAATAGCATGCCTGGAATGGTCAACGATGGAAGAAAAGCATTTGAAAACAAAAAGAAAGACAAGGATAGAGCCAAAAGTGATGGAAATGGAAGATACCTGTCGTGGTACAGTGCCACCTTTAAACACCTTTTGTTTTCTCAGAGTAATTCATATTGCAGACAAGACGTTTCATGCTAAACAGCCCCAAATCTGTTTTTCTAATATTAAACACAAAGGAAAAACACGAACGGCCAGCGTGGTAAATAAATCCCTCCCCTGAGAAGCACACTGGAGGGGACTGACATACATGCAGAAGAAAACTAAACACCATCTTTTTTTCTACCTGCACAAGTTGCCATTTGCTGCAGCCACCAAGAATCTCTTTTTCCTGTTGATTTCAAGTACCTTTCAGGATAGCTTTCCCCCCCCTTAAGTCATCTGTTGTTATGCCTTATATGTGTAATATTCATATCACAGGATCTGTAGGAGAAAAATCCATTCTTTCCTGCTCAGGTAAACATGTTTACAGCAGCTGCACTGTCGCTGGGTGGTTCACACTCACATGTCACACACATGTCGTCAGCAACAAGAAAAGCCCCTTTCTCTGGCAATCAACATTTTAAATAAGGTAAAAGCGAGCAGCCCTTGAGGAACGAACTTACCTTTCATAAAGACACATCAGCAACAGCAGCAACAGCTCAATATGAACACGCACTATTTAACGCTAAGGCAGGAAATTAAAATTGCTAGAGCCTATGGTCTGGCCCTTGCTGTAACAAGTCACTTCTCCACAATGAGGCTGCTACCACATACACCTTTCACTAGGAACTAACAGGCGCCTGTAAAATGCAAGCGTTTATCCGCAAAACTAAAATCATTCGTGGAAGCAGTGGTTTGCATGTAGGCTCAAATATATTAAAAATATGTTTACGAATGAAGGAAACATCTTGGAACAGTCTAAAATCTTCGTATCTGCTTCTAGACAGGAAATCCCACACAAAATCTAAAATTGCCAGGAAAGGTTACAAAACCTCGCATTTCACATCCCGGAGGGAAGGGAGGGAGAAAGGAGCCCAGGAGCAGGGGTGGGGGTGGAGAGTGGAGGGGAGGGAGCGCCAGAGTTTTGACTTAAACGCATATTTCCTCTTTTTTTTTTTTTTTTTCTGGACACTACATCGATTCCATCAGGGGCGCAATGATTGCCCCACTCTTAAAAACTCGTCGTAAAAAGAACGCAGGAGCCCCGACTAGTCCCAGGGTCCGAAATGCACGCGTAATTCCTTATATAGCCGCGGCGGCAGCGGGCAGCGCAGGGCCGTTGCCGCCCATTATTATACAAACAGGTACCCGCGCGGGGCGGGGGCATCCTCTGAGCTCCGCGCCGGCCCCCCAGCCCGCCCGGGGTCGCCCCTCTCACCACAGGAACTGTCCAGACAATAACCATCAGCAGACAGGACCCCGCGGACCAGGAGACCCAGAAGGCACAGACTCGCCCCCAGATAAGCAGAAAATGCAATCAACTTACACCTTCTCTCCAAACTGGACAAGGCGACCGTGCAAGCACCACCACATGTTCGGGCTGTCTAATCTCTCCCCTTGTGATGTGCATCTTTATTATTATTATTATTCCTTTCTTTCTCTTAGCAAAAACAAAACAAAATACAAAACAAAACAAAAAAAAAAAAACTCTCACGCCGGGGTTCCCCTGGCACATCAGCACCAATCAGTAAACACGGCAGCCGCAACGCGAGCAGCGGCCCCGGTGCGTCCGTGGGTCCGTCCGCCCCCTCCCCCACGCAGCTCCCCTAGAGACCCAGAGCACCATCCCTGCTCCATTATCCGCCCTCGGCGCGGAGCGGCCGGCCCAGGTAACAACTACCCCCTCCCCCGCGCAAAAAAAAAAAAAAAGAAAAAGAAAAAGAAAAAAGAAAACCGAAAGAGTACCGGCGGGCGACAGAAGCACAGCCCCGTCCGCGCGCGCCCGGGCCAGGCCGGCCAGGGTCCCCCCGCCCGCCGCCGCAGCCGCACACCCTGAGCCGAGCCGGGGGAGATGGGGGAGGGATCTGTCTGTGGTGCTTCCCGGGCTCGAGGACCAGGTAACAAGTCCCCCGCACGCCCGCTGCCCGCCGCCCGGGCTCACCGCTCTCGCTCCGCTCCCAAGCGGCGGCGGCGGCGGCAGCGGCAGCGGCAAGTAGGTGCCCGTGTCCGCCGTGTCCCCCCCACCATGTCGCCACACCACACACACACACACACACACACACACACACACACACACACACACACACACAAAGGGCACCTCCCTCGGGGGACTCTGGCCTCGCGATCGCCCAGGCCAGGGCTCCCCCCGGGGGCGGGGTGGGAAGGACAGCGGCGAAGGAAGGGCGCCCGGGGACCCGCGTTCCGCGAGCGCGCGGGTCCCCAACTTTACCGCCGCGGGCGCCCGCGCACACGCGCGCACGGACGACACGCACACGCACACGCAGCTCCACGGTCCCGTCGCGCGCACCCACCAAGCAAAGGCGCCTCCCCGCGGGGGGGAGCCCCCCATCAGCTCCCCCCCGAGGACACGGACCCCGCGCGAGGGGAGCGGGCGGCGGCGGCGGCAGCAGCAGGAGGAGGAGGAGGAGGGGGCGACACGCGAGCACCCCGGCGCCCGCCCGCCCGCCCGCCCGCCGTGGCCCGCGGCGCGGCCGAAGCTTCCACTTTGCACCACGGCGCAAGTTTGTTCTCAGCTCCCGCGGCGGGCCTGGGGGACGCGGAGGGGAACGAACGCGGCGGGCACGGACGGGCGGCACGCGCGGCGGGAGGCACCGAGGGGGACGCCAAGAGTGAGGGGAAAAGTGTGAAAAGAAGCAACAGCCGCTCCCCCCGCGCGAGCACAAGAACAAGAAAAGTGGCCGTCCGCGTCCCGCCCGCCCGCCCGCCTGCGCCCGGGATGCGGCGGCGGCGGCTAACGGTCCAGGGAGGCGGCAGGAGCCGCTAGGCGGAGAGACCAGGTAAGAGACATAACGGTTCAGGGCGGGCGGCCGCGGCTCGGCGGCGGCCGAGGGGGGCAGAGCACTACTTTCTACTTTCCCACTCCACTTTGCCGTGCCCGCCCGGCTGCCACCACCCCCATCCCCCCGGCCCGGCTCGCCCCCCTCGTCCCCGGAGCGTCCCGGCTCCCCCTGACTCCGCCGCTCCCCCCGGTCCCCTCCGCCACTCACCGTTATTGCGCCGCGGGTTCGCCTGCTTTCTGCGCTTACACCTGGGGCCATCCGCCATGATCCTCTCGCTTGTGTCTAAATGCTCGAGTCACCTCCTCCCCCTCCCTCCCTCCCTCCCTCCCTCCCCCTTCCCCCCACCCCGCCGCCTCCTCCCCTCCCCCCCTCCCCACCGCACCTGGTTTACGACACTCGCGGCTTTACGACATCACCTTCCTTACACCTAGCGGCGCTCGCTCTACGGCCGGAACCTTGTTGCTAGGGACGGGACGGTTTGCGGCAGCTCCGGACGCTGACGGAGTTTGAATTGGGAAGAGAGGGAAAAGTTTTGCTCAGGTGTGGTGTGGAGCCGAGACGTGTGTCTGTGTGTGGTAGGGAGGGGGGGTGACGGAGGAGGGCGGTGGGGACCTTGGGGACCCGGGCTCGCAGGGTGACAGGCTGGAGGCGCGCGGCGGCACTGGCCACACCCGCCCGCGCTCGTCCGTGTCCCGGGGAACTTGCGCCCTGGCAGCGCCCCGGGGTCCGCGGACGGGTCGTGGTCAGGACGCGCCACGTCGCCGCGAGGCCACCTGGGCCCTCGGGGCCCCGCGGACGCACGGGTTCCCTCCCCCCCGCGAGCCTGCACGGGAAGTGACTTCAGGCAGGCTGAACTTGGGGACACGCAGAGAGGCGCGAGGATGGGCCTCACCTGCTGTCACCCGGGCCTCGGGGACTCCGCCTGGGGCGTGGGCGTGGCCACTCAGCCCGTGTCCCGAAGGGCCGAGGCCGGAGGATTTCCTTGAGCTCCACCCCAGAGTAACACCTAGCTTAGAGCAACAAGAAAGACCTTGATTGACACCTGAGCAATCGGCGTGGTCTATAATAAGGGTTTTAAGGCAAGAAGAGTGGTTGACAGAAGTGTTCTCCAAGGCTGATCGATTGCTGATTGCCATCTTAAAGACCTTGACTTTGTACAAGTTTGGTGTTCTGTGGAAGACTTTATAGACAACAGTTCAAATACAAAAAAAAAAAAAAAAAAAAAAAACCCTGTTTTCAATGATTAGAATTTGAATTTTGCTTCTCTTTCTCTTTTACGCTCCTTTCAAAGGAGGAATTATTTGGAAAAAAACAAACGAGCAGAGCTGTATTTCAAATCATGTAGTTATGTATTCAGAGTTGGACAAACCTACGAGTTAGAGATATTTAGCAAGATGAAACGTGATGTGGGACTATTTGAAATAACAGGAAATCACGGAGCTCAGTGAAGGCACTTAGGTAATGAGTGAGTTTATGCCTGTAATTCTTGCCACACACGCACACCCCTATGGAAGGATATTTTTAATTATTAGAATCATACCATTTATCACTAGGGATATGGTTCAGTGGGTAAAGTGGAAATCATGAATACTGTGTTCCACGCAAGGGTCTGTAATCTCAGTGTGCCTGTGATGAGATGGGAAACAGGCAGATAGTATACATCCCTGAGGCTGACCCTGCCTCAAGGTAGAAGGTGAAGACTCACAGGGAAGATTGTCCTCTGACAGACCTCTATCCACATGCCATGCAGTGCCCATGCTTAAGAACATACACACAGACACACACAGCCATTTACCTGTGCATGGTCAGGCACACCAGCTGGAAGATGGCAGCAGGAGGATCACAAGTCCCAGACCAGCCCAGGTTGCATAGACATGCCCTGCCTTTAAATGGCCCTTCTTTAAAAAAGAAAAAGTCTGCCTCTGTATATTAGATGATTCATTAATTTCAACTGAAATTTATAGCTGAACTCTCAGTCATTTAAAAAATTTTAAGATTTTAATCCTGTTTATATATGAAAAATTTCCTACATTTGCTGTGGCAGGAAATGCATTATCAGTTCATGAAACTAGACTTAAGTATTCATTATAGTACTTATGTATATTCTATGCCAAATAGAATCATTCTTAATGACCATTTTAAGAACAGGCAACCCTATTTTCCTCAGTAGCATGCATGTTCACTGAAACCCCTGATGAGAGATTTGTGTCCTTGCTTTGGTTTTATGACAGTTTTGCTGTTTTAAGGTATGGATAATTCTCAGTTGTCTTTTTTTTTCTCATTATTGAGTATTGAACCCAGGGCCTTAAGGCTAGTCAAGCACTCTGCCACTGATCTACAACCGCAGTCCTTTATTTTGATAAACGGCCTTTCTAAATAGCCCAGGGTTGTCTTGAACTCACTTTGTAGCCATGGCAGGCCTTGAACTTGGGATCTTCCTGCCTTAGCATCTTGTAGCTAAGATTAGGCAGGTGCTATCATTGCCAGGCCTCCCTTGTTTTCTGAATCAGGTCATAACCATCTTTTGCCAGAAATTTCTCCTCCCAGATTTTTTACTGCTACCCTAATCAGAAAGAAAAGGGGGGGGGGCAGAATCAATTCTAGCACAGCTTTAATATACCCTTGACATAGGAAGTATCACACAGAATTTTCCCTCTCTGGCCCATAAGTCCTTCCCAAACTTCCTTTCGTTGTGCATCCTCCCTTATGGGTCATAAGGAGACAGACAAAGTAAAGAGATACACTGGATGGAAGTCATTTTCTCCCATCAGCTCTCATTGTTCAACTTGGACCAAGCATTGTTGAACAAGAGACAAGAACCTTTCCAGGTAGCATGCTTTCCCCCCTTCCCTCCCTTCGATTATTTCTGTATCCTCGGTACCTTGCCAAGTAACTAGCCACATAGTAGATGCTTAATATTTCTGAAACAACTTAATACTGTTGAACTTTTGTGAACTTACTCTTGGCAATGAGTGAAGATTATATATCTGCCTTTTTTCACTTTAGTGCTTAGGAACAGTTTAAATCACAAATGTGAATGCTGTCATTCATATCCAATGTTAATTGCTGCTGACTTCAGTTTCTCCAGAATGATTTTCCCCAAATAATTAACTCAGTTCTGTATTTTCAGTATGCACAGGAAATATTGGTAAGCCAAATCTAATACAAAATTTCACTTTGCAAGTCATAACTATATATAGTAAATTTTCAAAATAACTGATATGCCTTATTTATGTAATGTTCTGAAAATATTTAAAATCTAGACTGAAAAGAGACAGGTCAATCTCAGAATAAATTGCTGCTTTGTACCTGATTCTTGGTTGCAAGTTAATAAATCTTAACTAAAAAATTGGAAAAAAATCTTTAAGAATTTATAAAGGAAAGATTTATAAAGATTTAGGTTAAGCTGGGGCTAAGGAGATAGTGAGTAAAGTGCTTGCCTTACAAGCCTGTGAACCTGATTCCATCCCCAGTAGCAATAGCCTATCAAGCCTGTAATACCAGTGTTGGGGAGGCAGAGAGAGACTGGCCAACTAGTCTAGTCTCAAAAGAAACACAGCATTCCTGAGGATGACACCTGAGGTGGTTCTTTGGCCTCTACACATACAAGTGTGCACACATGCATACATGTGTGTACATACATGAGAGACTGGCTCAATAAAAATAAAAATTAGGCTAATTTAAATAAGGTAGGGGTTTCCAGTAAGAGTTTAACATGCACCCTGCATTGTTGGTTTTGAGTAATTTCAATGGCATCAGAGCATGCTTTTGGCACATACTCCTGTGATTATATGAAAATTAGTTCTGCTTTGACCCAGGACTGAGATTTTATATTCTCAGCAAGAGATATGGTTAAAACCAGATTACTATAATACTTTCCAAATTTACCAGAAAAATGTGACTAGAATATTTTCAATACTGTTTTTTTCTATAATTGTTTATTAAATTCTTTGCATCTACTATTTGCTTTTCACATGTGTAAAGATAAAATTTGATAGAAAACAATATTTTTAATTTACTTTTTTTAATTATTATTTTTTATTTATTTTTGGAGAGAGAGACAGAGAGATAGAGAGGGAGACAGAGATGGGTGCGCCAGCAGTCTCTCAGCTGCTTTGAACGAAATCCAGATGCGTGCGCCCCTTGTGGTCAAGTGCGGCATTGCGCCCTTGCGTCACTTGGCATCTGGCTAAACGTGGGACCTGGAGATTGGAACCGCTGGACATTGGAACCAGCATTCTTAGGCTTAGCAGGCAGGCACCTTAGCCGCTAAGCCATCTCTCCAGCCCCTAGAAAACAATATTTTAAGCTTCACATCAAGGGTATAATTTCCATATATCTCCCTCCCAAGCACACTTGAGGAATGAAACCTACACTTCTGTAATCCTCCTTCAAGTTAAACATTAATTTCATGTTAGGATAGCTCACTCGTGCTGCCTCTCCATTCAATATTATTTTCAGGCTTGGTGTTTGAGAGAATGCAAATAGACTTAATACATGTTAGTCTTCAAAGTAAAAGATGAAGAGACTCTTCAAGGTGCCTCGCAGCCCATGTCTTTTTTTTTTTTTTTTTTTTTTTTTTTTTTTTTTTTTGTTTTTCGAGGTAGGGTCTCACTCTGGTCCAGGCTGACCTGGAATTAACTATGTACTCTCAGGGTGGCCTCGAACTCTCGGCGATCCTCCTACCTCTGCCTCCCGAGTGCTGGGATTAAAGGCGTGCACCACCACGCCCGGCTCCATGTCTTTTTTGAGCCTGGACTTAATCACAGTGGAGCAGGAGACATCAGTGGTCATCTCACTGCTGCAGTTTCCCCAACTGCCAGTCCCAGATTCAAGAAGGAAATGTCTCCACAGGTGATACACAAGCAGCAGTCATCTTCATGATCATTGCCTGCCATCTTTTCTAGAAACGCCTGCTGGGGTGATAAGAGGGACAGATGTTTTCCCACTGTGCCCACAAAATTCCTCTTTGGGGAGTAGTCTCCTATTTTTAATATAAGTCAATGAACTGTTATTGGAAAGGCGGGGTATTTTCTGTAGGTGGAAAGTTGTCAAGAATGTCTAATACAGAGTTAGAAGCATAAATATATGTTTGCAAGATGGCAGTAAACATTCAAAATAGCCAAAAAAGTTACCACACAACCACAATTACTATAGATTACTTTCAAAAACTACCTCCATAGAAGACCATTTCTATCAACATTGTGAACACAGATGACTTACTTGAATATTTCAGTTTGAGTGAATTATAAGTACCATGATAGCAAGCATCTTGCGGTTTTATTCTGTGCTCCCATGTATTTCTTTGGTGTGGCTGTTGACTTAGCAGCTGACTGATTCTGTGCCTCACCTTTTAGATTTCTGTAGTCCCTAGATTCTCAGCTCCTGCCACTGCCATGGTTGAGTCCTTGGAGTGTGTGTATATAAAGTATCTTCAGTCAGTCACGTGTTTTAAATGTGTCACTATTGTGTTAGAGTCACATGAAAACATACCATGTGTCTAAATCCCTGTCAGACCTTTCTCATTCTTTCATCTCAGCTTCTATTTCTTTGCTTGTTCTCTTTATCTTTTATAAGTAGGCCACACAGAGTGTCCCACCCCACTATTTTACTTTATAATTATTCTCTTGTTCTTCCTTTGTCCCAGGTCTGGCATAGCTCTCTTTGGATCAGCTCCCTTTATTTTTTAGGTCAAGGTTTTTAAATTGTTCCAAAGTTCTCTCTTCATGTAATGCTTGTTATTCTCCGACTTGTAAATCCATTCTCTACCTTTCCATCCTCTGAGAGGCTGACTTCTGTGAGCCACATCACCCCGGCTCCTTTGCCGTCTGGTTTCTGTTGGTCTCAGCCAATTTGGAACACATTGGCAAATGATCAAAGGAAGAAGAGAGTGAGTTCAGAATATGTATTCCAAGCCTCCCACCTCCTTCGCTGTGGCTGTAGCTCCAGCTCCACGCCTCCATTAGGGCTCCTGGCTCCTGTCAGACACTGGACCTGTGACTGTTGGTCTTGCGAGGTTCCAGAAATGGCTCCTTCCCATCATGCCTTTAAGCCCAGGAATGTAATCGTTACATACTTCATCATTCATTCCATAAAACCGGTCTACAACTTTGTAAGTTGTCTATTAGTTGTTTATTAGACTCTCTTGTCACCATTTGAGGGTACCATTTGCTTCCAGCTGTGGCCCTGAGTAATGTATAAGTAATGTTCAAGTTAGAAATAATTCTTAACCTTATCAATCAAGAATATTGGCCCTTTAAATTCCAACTTAGAGTTTGGGTGTGATATAGATATGTCATTCATTGAACAGATGTCCTCATTTTGTGATGTGTGTCCATGCACAGTCTAGCAAACACCTTACATACAAACCACTCAGTAACAATCTGTGGAATGAAGGCCCTTGTCCTAATCTAAAATCTAGGTGAGACAACATGTCCCAGGCTATCTCGAAGTCTTTGTAACGATAGAGCCGTCTCTCATCACACAACCATTTGTGATAATGGCTGTTTTCCCCTTGTATCTACCTAGCTTCTCCCATGCCAGTAGTTCCGGCCAGTGAGATGTTAGTGGAAACGGTGTTTGCATCATTGACAAAGTTCATCATGAGATAACTTACCATACTTTCCCTGTTCCCTGCTGATGAAAACAGACCTGTTGGTTCAAGTTCTTTAAGGAGAACAGATCAAGGGCTGGAGAGGTGACTCACTGGATAAAGCACTTACTTGCCTACAAAGCCTAACCACTCAGGTTTGAGTCCCCACTCCGCACATAAAGCACATGTGTGCATCTGGAGTTCATTTGCAGTGGCTAGAGGCCCTGGCACACCCATTCTGTCTGTCTGTCTCTGCTTGCAAATAAATTAACTTAAAAAAAGAAAGAACAACCCTGAAGGAGCCGAATCCTTGGCACTGGCATACCCAACGTCCTGCTTATATGGAGACAGAAGCACATCTTAGTTAAGCTGCCATTATCGAAGGTTGTCTTGACATATGCAGTCAAAGTCAATCGTATTGAGCGAGGGTATAGGCATTAGCTTCTTGGTGCTATCAAAAATTGTGGGGTTGGGGCAATGGCTTAGGTAAAATACAAGTGTGAGAAACTGAGTTTGGACTCCTAGCACCCACCTAAAAGGTGGATTAGTGCTATGACCGTGTACTCCCAATACTGAGGAGGTGAAGCAGGAGGAGCCCCGGGGCAAGCTAGCTAGCTAGGGTAGCCGAATTGGGTAAGCTTTGGGTTTTGTGAGAGATGCTAAATCAATTAAATAAGACAGGGAGCAATAGCAGGAGACACCCAATGGCCTAAGCATGCACATACACATGCAAGATAATTTCAAGTGGCCACAAACAGTGAATTAAAGCTACAGGTATAGTACAGTTGTGGACGAGAGAAGTCCCAAGTGGTTCTGGCCAGGCTCACATCAAGGTTTGAACAACATCAGCCTCCTCCAACAAGCCCCAGAGGGAATCTGTTTTCTGCCTGGTCCAGCTCTTGGGTGCTGCTCCTATACTTTGGATCTTGAGCCTTGTCCTCTGTCTTCTGAGCCAGCAGCAGCTGCAGAGCTTTCTCATGTTCCCAGCTCGCTGGTTCCCCATTCTGCCTCTCTCCTCCACATATAAGGCCATATGATTAACTGAACCCCACATAGATAATTCCGGCTGTCTCCCCACTTCTAGATCAGCTGATTAACAAGCTTAATTCCAACTTCAAACTTAAGTCTCCTTTGCCATGTAACATGCCCACAGGTTTACAGGATTAGAATGTGGATCTTTGGGAGGCACTGTTCTGCCTACAGCATGTGTGTTTTAAGACATGAGTAAGAGCCGGGTATGGTGGCGCATGCCTTTAATCCCAGCACTCAGGCAAAGATAGGAGGATTGCTGTGAGTTAGAGGCCAGATTAAGACTAAATAGTGAATTCCAGCCTGGACTAGAGTGAGACCTACTTCAAAAAAACAAAACAAAACAAAACAAAAAAATGATTAAGAAGCACGTTTTTATTAATTTGTCTACCTTTAATTTATATGTTGATTTTTAGCATTATGGTTACTGGTTATTACTATTTTCCTGTGTACGTGTGTGTAGTGTGCATGTATGTGTATGCCTGTTGTATTTGTATGGGCACATACATGTGTGGGTGTGGAGCCCAGAGGATAAACTTGGGTGTTATTTTCAGACATGATCCCCTCCCCCCCTTTTTTTAAATATAAAGTTTCTCATTAACTTGGAGCTCAGACTGGCTGGCCTGAAAGCTCTGAGGATCTGCCTGTGTCTCCACCTTCCCAGAGCTGCAATTACAGATACGTGCCATCAGGCACAGCATTTTTTTTTTACCTGAGTGCTGGGAATTGAATTCAGGTCCTCATGCTCATAAAGGAAGTACTTTACCAAATAAGCTCTCTCCCTAGCTCAGGCCATTACTATTAGAGAACATTTAGCATCGTGCCACATAAGTGTTTCTAATAATTACGTGTTAGTTCATTTATTCAGTTACTGCTTCTGCTAAGATTCTGTATGGTAGATACTGTGTGGGTCTTTTAATGTCTTAACAGTCCCTGACCTCAAGAGTCTTGCAGGTTTGTGGGAGAAGCAGATTTACCAAACTGCCATTCTTCAAATGGCAAGGAACCATGGTGTATGTAGGAGAAGCAGCTAAACAGACCCAGAAAGAAAGAAGTCTTGACTGGAGTGATGGACTTTGTTGGGGGTTGAATGGGGAACAGGGACTGAAAGGTGAAAGTCACAGCACAGACAAATCTCAGGAGGAAAGCAAAGCATGTTTAAAATACTAATCCAGTACAAGAAAGGCTTTGACTAACAGGTTCATTGTTCCAGGTGGGGCTGCTGAGATAGGTGAGCAGGAGCCAGGTTGTATGAGGGTGCTAAGAATTGAAATATTATATTGAATGCAACTGTAGAGATCTTTATGGATTGTAAGTTAACCTATGAGCATTAAACAAGATGTCAATTAGTGTTCTGTAAGGGAATGCTTAAATGAGCAGGGCAACAAGCGTTAGGAGAACTTGAATTTTTTATTTTGAATAATCATTTAAGAAGGAATAATTCATCAAGGGAAAAGCCATACAAATACATGCTGTGACTCTCCAAGTGAATCACAGATGAAGTACATTTCCAGGCCATGTTATCACGTGGTGTCCCACTGCTGTTTAGAGTTAAGCAATATAAAGCACAATTAGGATTTCCCATGTTTTCAATATTAATAACATTGTTCTGGTTACATACTCTTGTGGTGCTTCCAGCTCCTAATTCTGCTGTAATAAAATGGTAGTCCCTCAACATTATATGACTCACGAGTAAATATTAAAGAGAAATCCCAAATGCATCTGTTAATAGTTGCTGGTTTTTCCACTGTATATTCACTGTTGTCTAACACAAAAACTCATGTCCTCCCCATTCAGATTTTTCTATCTCCTTTACGTACTTCCAAGAAGACATTCGTTTTCTTTTTCTGGATTTCAAACTATCTGCAGATTTCAGATGTATCAGAATTCCTGGAACTCAGCAACGAGCCCCACATGGCTATTAACTCCCTCACAGATTTGAGAGCACTTTGTACATGTCCAGGTGTAGCATTTATCACTGCCTCTGCTGCTCTGAGCTTTTCACCTTTGCATTTCTAAGACCTAAAGCAATGCCGGTCTGGTAGAAAGCACTCTCTAGCTAAAGAACATTCTTGACATTGGTGAGTCATTCCTGCAATGGGGTTTTGTGAAGAGCAAATGGAATAGTGTATGTGAGTCCTGTTACATGGTATCTAGCACACAGTAAGCAGTAAATAGAGGGCAAATTCATAGGCAAAGATGAAATGTGTTCAGTATAAATAGTATGCTAGGGGCATAATCATATGGAATTGCTACACAATGCCTTCCACTTCAAGGCAGAAAGCCAACTTTTATCTCTGAAAACCCCCATCTTGGTCATAGGTAGTTGGAATATCGTCTAGAAATACTATTGGCTTACATTAGATGTGTTCATGAAACCATCTTCCTGCCCTGGAAGAATAATGTGAGAATATTCTTACATAGGTTCTTTTAAAAATATATATTCAGATCATGAAAAAAAAAAAGCTTAGTTTTATTTCCTGGTTTACATTTCACAGAGACTTATTTGAACTGGCTGAAGCAGGAAGATAGTATTATCTAAACATAAGCTGTGGTTTTTGTTTCTTAATAGAGGGCAGAAGTAAGAATGAAGCCCAGTCTCCAAGGGAAGAATCAGATGCCTCTGAGCATACAGGTGATGCCTCTCAGCATTTCCATGGCCTGCTGCTGTGCATGGAGGTAGGATGGCCTCGGACACGCTTAGATAGACACCCACCATAGCGTCATTCTTCAATGCTCAGAATAAACAAGCTTTCCTAGCACTGATTATGTTATTCATTAAAAATTGTATTATGCTATTGTTTTCTGTGAACAGCTTACATGGTTATAGTAATATCTAATTTTGCCATACATCTGTGTAATTACATGTAACTGAGTATTCAGCTGCTATCACTTAACACATCACATTTTCTAAGCATGTAGCCTTTGTAGTTGCCTTTCTACTGGACTGTAATGTTCCTCCACTTGATAAATGGAATTTACTAAACCAGTGTGATATTTTTACACGTTTGAATGATTTGTAGTATTTTCTTTTGTAAAGAATAAATACTGTTACCTTTTAATTTTTGTTTTGATTTTGCTTCTGGTCATTTTATGGGAAATTTTCCCTCAAAACTGGAATTGGTTAGTAACTAGAATAAACATGGCTCTTTATTTTTAAAAGTATTGTCAGAGTACATTTGAAAAAAATGTACTAATAGGTGATATCACCAAAAATTTATGAGTTTTTTTATTATGACTCAAATTTTTTCTAAGTTGAGATCTTATTCACACTTCCTGGAAACATTTGAATTCCTATGTTTTATAAAAGATAGATAACCCCCAAGTGGGTCCAGAACATATATAAACATGTACTCCATGTCACATTTGGGTCAGTGATCATTCCATCCTGTATCTTGAGAACTAGGCAAGCTCATTCTGTTAAATGCACCCTGATAGAGTTTCTTTTAAATGAAGTTGGAGGTAAAACCCAGGGCCTTCCACATGCCAGGCAAGCACTCTGCCACTGAGCTACAATCCCATCCTTATAGTTTGAAAACAATGTGATTTTAATTTATGAAGGTTTTTTTTTAAATAAAGGACTGGCTTTATGGCCAGATTTGTCACTGAAATTATCTGCCTACACATTGGCGATGATACTATATTAACTAATAAATGTAATTGGATTTAATTACACTTGTATTTCTAGGATAGTTTACATGGAATTCCTACAGATAATTAAGTATGCCCACAAGGAGCCAAATTTTTATTTCTACCTTTGATATTGCTTTATATCATTACTGTATTGCTGTACGTAACTGTTTCACTTTCAGTCACCATATTTTACTTATAGATAAAGGATTCCCAAGTACCAGTATGCTTATCTAATGCAACCTACAATCAATGTCATAATTATTTGTGTGATTTAGTTACTTTCTTTGCATTAAGTCAGTTGTCATTAAATAAATACTATTTTCCTTTAGTAGCCCAAATTATTTCAGAAACTTTCCATTATATTGTTCTTATAATTGATAGAATCTCCAATAAATACCTATTTCTTTTTTTTAAATATCATGAGATACAGAAATTTTTCTGAGATATTTCCTTAGCTATCTGGAAACATTAGTAAATGCAAAAGGTAATATATAAATCATTAAATGTTTGCATCAACTTTATAAAGTGTAAAATGATTTAGAAGAAATTATTCAAATAGTATCATTAAAATAAGATTATTTAAAGCATTTACTATATAAGAAAAATGGTCTTGAACTAATCAAATAAATTATAGGTCTGCACTTTTATTTTCCATAAAAGATATAAAGTAAAATGTATAGTACGGAAAAGGAGGGTGATGGGAGGGGAGTACATAAATTTTTAATATTTTTTATTTTAATAAAGTGTTATAAAATATAGAAGCATAAAAAGTGGCATAACTTAAATTGTTTAAGGGTTTTTCATTATTATCCACTTTATTACATTTTTCTCTTCCCCTGAACTCACTTTCTCCTTATTCTGGGCATTTTAGGATATAAACCAAGCCACTAATACCCACCTTGGGGGTTGATGGTTTAAAGAATATTCGTGTTCTATCTGCCCCACCCCTTTGGTGCTACAGAACTGACCAAAAGCCTATCAAACAAGACAGATGTATTTGATGCAGAGTTTTACAACCTGTTAGCTAGAAAACAGTTCCATGAATAGTTCAAAATTGCGTAAAGACTTTATATATGAAATTGTTCTGTTGTTTCAGTTTTGCATTCTTCCCTTATTGTCTTGGAAAACAGGCCAGTGATGTCGTCACAAAAGACATCATGAGGACAGATAGAAGTGTGGACTTGAGAGATGCTTGGACCTCTTAATTTCCAGGCCACTTGATAGCAGATATAGTTCATTACACCAGAAAATTGCTTGATCTTGGGAAAAGAGGGTGCTGGAAAGGAGGGAAAATGAGTTAGTAGCCAGTACAGTTCACCTGGTGGTTCAGTCATTCATATCTAACTAGAGAACAATTGTGCCATGTTCCAGAGGAAGAATGGAGGTTGCTTCCTGCCATAAGTGGGCCAGTCCTATATGTCCTGTGTTTAGATCCTAGGGAACAAAGTAAGGAGAAACAAATAATGGTCCTCTTCCCCTGCAGCACTTTAATCTGCCCTCTGTTTTCCAGGAAAACACGTCCCCTCTCTGTTGGACCAGACAAACATAAAATCACAATCAAACATAAAATCACAATGCTGCCAGGGCAGTATTCTAAAACACACAAAAAAGTTAAATATTCAGAAAAAATCATAGTAGAAAAAGTGTAGTGAATAATGTGTGATATGTTTTAATGTTTCTGTAGATGTTCCAATAGTATGTTTAACTTTGGGCTGAGAGGATAGCTTAGCAGTAGAGCACCTGCTCAGCATGTACAAGGTTCTGGGTTCAATCCCCAGAGAACCACCACATGGTTCTTGACTGATTATTCATACTACATTCACGTGTCTCTAGTTAGAGTCTTTCATAAACACAAAAAAACCTCTTTGCTCTGATGATTCATTTGCTGGGACAATTATTTTTTACCCCTTCCTCCACTCCTCCCATCTTCCTTTATACATTGATAGTTTTTGTCTCTCATCACAGCCCTCATGGTTAACATATTTACTTTGCAATCAGTTTTACCATATATTATCTCTCATGCTATATTATACTATTATGAAATAAACTAAGGGAAATAACTCCAGTTCTAGTTGTGAGCATGCCTGAATATACTTTGTAAATAGAAAATATACCATAGCCACAGCACCTATGATAAGCATGGGAAGAGGAGTTGGTGTAGCTACTTTATAGATACAGAAGATGACCACAGTGTGTCTGTGCACTTCAGAACCAGAGCTTGCCTGAGAGGAGGTGCAGTGGCTGAAAACCTGCCAAGCCTTTCTAAATGAGCTACCCATCGTATGAGATCTCCCCTTACACTTCAGTACCACTGTATATTTTATTAGTATAATGTACCTCTGAGCTCCATGGACCAAGAAAGATTGATTTTTAGAGTAAGCACATTTCACATGACCAGGCAAAACAAAAGAAATGATGACCAGAGGTTGATAGCTAACCACAGTCCAAAACAACTAATTCTCAATTGGAATTTAGCAGCCCTGGGATAGAATGGAATCCAGATTGTTGATAACTATGAGTGTTTGTGACCATGTATTTTTTGAATTATGAGCACAGAAAGTGACACGAAGGTGTGTTTTATTGTGACTGTTTCTAATAGAACTGAAAGCTGGAGGTAAATGCTAATATTATTGACTGGTCGCATAATCCACAGACAAATGTTTCTCTTGAAACATGAAATGAACATTCTTTGCCAAGTATGGTGTGCATGCCTGTAATCCCAGCACATGGGATGCTCAGGCAAGACCTCTGTAGTTCAAAGATAGCCTGGTTTATGTAGTGAGACACTATCTCAAGAAAAAAAAAAGTTCTATAATATTGTGCATGCAGTCAAAAGAAAATAACTGCAGTATTCCTTTTGAGCCAAAATAATTTGTCAACTATATACATAATTAATCTGTAGATTTGTAAAACTCTCAAGGTATTGTACCTTTAGTATGCACATTATAAATTGATTAAAGAGTTAAGAAATTGCAGAAGCAGAGATTAAGCAAAGGAGAGTTTTTAAGGTATCACAAGATGTAGGTGTCATGGAGGAGAATCTAAACAACAGAACAAACTTTCTCAAGATAATTTGTCATGGAGGAGAATCTAAACAACAGAACAAACTTTCTCAAGATAATTTGTCATGGAATAAGCATTTGTCAAAAATGGCTACAGGACTGAGTAGCTATCTCAGTCAGCGAAGCACTTGCTTCTCAAATAGGAGGACCTGTGTTTGATCCCCAGGACCTACGTAAAAATGTGTGGGAGGTACCATGCCTATAAGTCCAGAGCTGGTCATGTAGAAACAGGAGGATCTCTTGCCAGTTAGTCTAGTCTAAGTGGTGAGCTGCAGGCCAATGAGAACTTGTCTCAAAGGAAGTGGGTGGTGTTCCCAGGAATGACACCTGGGGTTGTCTTCTAGCCCCCCCACACACACACTTACACACCCCACACAAAGACATAAAAAAACTGCAGAGTTATAGAAAAATATAATTTAAGGGGCTGGAGAGATGGCTTAGCAGTTAAGGCGCCTGCCTCCTAAGCCTAAGAACGCCGGTTCCAATCTCCAGGTCCCATGTTTAGCCAGATGCAAAGTGATGCAAGAGCACAATGCCGCACTTGACCACAAGGGGGCGCATGCATCTGGATTTCATTTGCAGCAGCTGAGAGGCTGCTGGCGCGCCCATCTCTATCTGTCTTCCTCTCCCTTTCTCTCTTTCTGTGTCTCTCTCATATATATGTGTGTGTGTGTGTGTGTGTGTGTGTGTGTGTGTGTGTGTGTATAATTTAAGGTAAAAAATATTCCTTACCACTTGTAAAAGTTTTAGTAGATGTTAAAGTTATTTTATCTCTGAACCAAGTCTGATTTCCATGAAAACAGAAATCATTTACACAGAGATTGAGGTTATTATTTTTAAAAAAAAATATTCTATTTCAGAGAGAAAGAGAGAGAGGGCCTCTTGCAGCTGCAGATGAACTCCAGACACATGTGCCACTTTGTGCATCTAGCTTTAAGTGGGTAATCTGGAATTAAACCTGGGCCATCCAGTTTTGCAAGCAAGTATGTTTAACTGCTGAGCCCTCTCTCCAACCCCAGAGCATTTTTCAAATAAAATGAAACAAAATGTATATTAACTCCATATCTGAGAAAATAATGATTATAGTAAAAAAATAAATGAAAATTGGGACCCAGTCCCACTATCCAAGTTGGTACTGGAAAGAATGTAAACTAGATATTGTTAACAAAGGGTGCCCTTTAAATGTTCTCAAGGTTCTAGGGAAGATGGCTATCCCCCTGCAGAAGTATGAAAGTAGATCTTCACCTCACATTATACATAAAAATAAACTCAGGAGTGTGGGATATGACGTATTTTGTAAAATACTTGCTGCACAAATAGGAAATGAGTTCAGATCCCCAACACCATGTAAAATCAGATGCAATAAAACACACCTGTAACCCCAGCTCTGGGGAGGTGGAGACAAGAAGATCCCTGGGACTCACTGGCTTAGCTAATCCAGTTGAATCAGTGAGCTACAGGTTCAGTGAGACCCTGTCTCAAAGAACAGGGAGAGTTATTGAGAAGATACTCACTGTCAATCTTTGACCTCTGCATGCACACACACACCACCAAACACATGAACATGCATATGCACACACACTGTACAGATGTACACAAAAAACTAACAAAGTTAAAATGTAAGTCCTGAGAGATAACCTAAGTGGTTAAAGACTCTTGCATGCAAAGCCTGCTGGCCAGGGTTCAATTCCCCAGTACTCACATAAAGCCAGATACACAAAGTGGTATATGTGTCTAGAGTTTATTTAGAGCAACAGAAGCCCCTGGTGCACCTGTTTTCTCCCTCTTTCCCTTCCTCCCTTTCTCTCTGTCAAGTAAAAATTTCAAAAAAAAAAAAAAAAAGTCAGTCCTGAAGATATCACGACACCAGAAAAAGGCTGAAGGAAATAAACACAGAGAACATCCAACTCCTACTAAGCCAGCTATCCAGAGACACAGAGGCTCCCAAAACCTCGTCACTGAAGTAGAACTAAAATGATGCCAATGTGGCTCAGGGAGATTCACGGAAGAGGGGGCATACAGAATGTTAGAGCCACAAGTTGGGACATTATGCACAGAGGCTTGGCCTATCCCCCATAACTCTTGACTACCCCCACAATGTATGACCCACATTCCCCATTGATGAGGGTCCCTTTGGAAGAGGAAGGACAGGGAGGAGGATAATTGGGTTACCATTATGAATGTAAAATTAGAATAATAAAAATAAAAAAATTATACTGTGAAAAAAAACTATGAGAAGGAAAAATAGAGAAAATACTCCATAACAGGTCTGGGAAACAAGTTTTAGAATATGATTCCAAAACACAAGAAACAAAAGCAGAAACAACTGGGATGACAGGAAACTAAAAAGCTCTGCACATTAAAGCAAGTAATTAGCAGGGTGAAGAGACAGCCTATAGGATGGGAGACTATATTTGCACCTCATGCCTGTGATGAGAGATTAATATCTAAGATGCATAAGGAACGGCTTAATAGTTGGAAAACAAATAGAAATGGACAAAGATGTGAGGAGGTATTCCTCAAGAGAGGTCATGCACATGACCACAATGCATGGGAAAATGTCCAACGTCACTAACTACTAAGAAAACACAAACTGATGCCACATTGAGATGGTCCCTGGGAGGGCTGGACAGATTGCTCAGTGGCTAAATGCACCTCCTGCTCAGACATCAGATACTGCCTTTCTCCTGTTAGGATGGTTGTTATGGAAGGATGAGGATGTGGAGAAAAGGGAGACCTTCTATATCACCAGTGGGGATGTTTATTGGAATAGCTATTCGGGAAAACAATGTGGAGGTTCTTGAAAAAAATTAAATGTACAACTACCATATGACCCAGCAATCCTACTACCAGGTATATATTCAAAAGAAAGGAATTTGTGTGTTGCACTTCATTCCTCATTATGCCATTATTCACAACAGCAAAGGTAAAAGTCTGTACCTATAAGCTGACGAATATATAATGAATGCCATGCATAGACCCAATGGGACAATACTAAACCTGTGAAAGAGGGAGTTCTCTTATCTGCAACAACCGTACAAACCCAGGTAACATGAAGTTAAATAAAAGCAGGCTCACCACAACACCTTACATATTTATGGAATCTAAAAGCATCAAACGGAAACATAACAGAATGGTGGCTGCCAGAGGCCAAGGGAGGAGGGATTTGGAGGATGTTGGATGAAGATACGGCATCTCAGGAGACGTGAGCTCAAGAGCTATCTTGTACATCATGGTGATGATAGTTCACATCATCATAATGTGTACCTGAGATTTGCTAAGAGACTAGATGTGCTCTCACTCAACGGAAAGCATGAGAGGTAAGACATCTGCGAATTGGCTTGACTTGACCAACCCACAATGTGGACATAGATCAAAACAGCATTCTGTATGCTATATAGATCTTAATTGCCAATTTATTAATTAATATAATAGATCTTAATTGCCAATTTAAACAAAAATCATACAAATAACTAACAAATATAACACAAATTATAGGAAAATGGATCACTTAAAGGACTGTTGGCTTCATGCACAGGAATGATTGTTCTTTCCAGGGAGAGAACGGAGGTCAGTGTGGAAGGTCATTGCAGAGAATAGTGCTAAGGCTATTTCTAGGACACTGGACACAGCTGTGAGCCTAAGTAAGATAAAATTGAGACCAAATATTGAGCCGGTGGTGTCAAAACATACCATTTAACTTTATAGACCTAGTTCAGATCCAAGAAAGAAGGCCAAATCTTTATGAAGAGGGATATGGAATGACCCATTCACTCATCTGACAAATAATTTTGCTGATTTGATTCTGTGGGATGAGGTTCTTGAGATTTTTAATGGTACTACACAGATAAAAACCCTTCCTAGCAGAACTTAAATTCTGATGGAAGGAGGTAAATGATTAGCAATAAATGGGTAAATTATACAGTATGTTAGAACATTAAATGCTACAGAAAAATAGTACTAGGTAAGAGTGGTTGTGGATGGCGAGGCTGACTGGCTTCCTCTTTCAAATTGTGAGATATGGCAACTCCAGAACCTCAGAGAGGTGCATGCTCCTTGATGGAGGAGGTTGTAGAGGAGCCAGGAGCTGCCCAGTGGATGATTATTTGATTTTCAACTCCACAGTAATGTGTTTTTCTTTCAAAGCAGGCATCACAGTAGAAAGTAGTTTGTAAAATAAACATCATTTTCCTCTGCTCAGAGAAGTTTTCCATGAACGATGTAATAAACAGAACCTGTGATGTCACCCATTGATTGAATTCCTAACACCTGCTCCCTTTATTTACCTTACATTTGTTTTCATCCTGGTAACTACTAATTCACTACTGTTTTAAAAACAAAATAATTGAACATATGGGCAATTTTAGTTGTAAAACATTTACATTTTTTCCCATCAGTGTTAATGAAGTTATAATTGTCTACGTTTGTATGCTCAGGAAAATAGGGGTAATTTATGTAACTGCTGTGGATGAATCTGTATGGCTTGTCTGTGTAAGCAGAGGAAGAAGAATATAATAATTCACTTCTTAGGGGAAAGGTTGGGGACCTATGGTTTCATGTAGATCTTTTAATTTTCTCCAACAGTGTAACTGCTGAAATAGTCCCCATTGTTTATGACCCTGAAGTTCAATGCCATGTAGATATAGGGACTCCTGACTTCTTTCTTCAGCCCTTAAAAGACAAATAGTGGGCTGGAGAGATGGCTTAGCAGTTAATGTGCTTGCCTACAAAGCCTAAGGACCCAGGTTCGATTTCCCAGAACCCAAGTAAGCCAGATCCACAAGGTGCTGCATTAATCTGGAGTTTGTTTGCAATGGCTAGAAGTCCTGACATGTATATATATGTATGTATGTATGTATGTATGTATGTATGTATGTATGTGTGTGTGTGTGTGTATATATATACACACACAGTCATATATATATATATATATATATATATATATATATATATATATATATTAAATGAAAAAATTTAAATGGCAATTAGAAATCTCCACCAGCTGGGACTAACTAGGAAACTACCACATGATGTCAAGAAGATTGATTGGAAACTGAGGGTACAGAGGTTACATGGCCAAGCCAGCTAACCAACAGAGCCAGGGATGGAGGGCGTAGTGTGGGGTTGAGATGAATACTACACTGGCCTCAACAAACATCTAAATCAGCTCTCTTGAGGTGACTTGGTTTGTGAAAATCTAACAATACATAAAAGGGCGACCAAATGTAGACATTGTCTAGGTGAGTGCTAAGCATCCTTCCTCTTACTCCACTCTTCCTATTTCTCCATCCCAGCACACAGCTTAGCTCACCTCATCTTTCACATCTCACCAGGTAGGAACCAAGTTGGAATTTCTAATAGGGGGAGCAACCAAGTGAGTCAAATAACTCTAGTTAGCTTTTTAAAAATTAATTTATTTTTATTAGTTATGCACATAATGTGAATACATTCATGTTGGTGCCATTGATAGCCTCCTCCCTATGCTCCCCACATTATACAGGGAAATAAACTCATTGGGGAATGAGGGTTGTGCATTACTGGACAAAAGAAATTTTTTTTTTTTTTTTTTTTTTTTGAGGTAGGGTCTCACTCTAGGCCAGCAGACCTAGAATTTACTTTGTAGTCTCAGGGTGACCTTGAACTCACAGCAATCCTCCTACCACTGCCTCCTAAGTGCTGGGATTAAAGTTGAAGGTGTGCACCACCACACCCAGCCTTTTTTTTTTTTTTTTTTTTTTTTTTTGATAGGGTCTCACTTGACCCAGGCTGACCTAGAATTCACTATGTAGTCTCAGGCTGGCCTTGAACTCACAGCACACCACCTACCTCTGCCTCCCAGTGCTGGGATTAAACACTGTACACCACACCCGACCTTAGTTGGCTTATTTTTAATGCTATATTCACTTTGTTTATATATTGGACATGTTTTAAAGTGGAATAGGACCCTGCTGGCCAATACTTAATCATTCATCATCCTCAAGATCAAAAATAAGACACTGGATGTTGTAAAATTAATATTTAAAAGCCATACCTTTACTGCTTATAATTTTCTCCCTCAAGCAAAATTTTTAGAATTTAAATTTGTAAAAAATTTTAACCTTTCCTGTGCCTTTTACAATAAATTAATGATGGCTGGGACATAAACACAGAGACTTGACCTCAGGCCTCTTTCTTACCTGGTCAATACCTAAACTCACCAAAGAAAACCTATTGCAATGTGTGTTATGGAACAAAAATTTTTAAAAAAACTTGCTAGAAACCTGAAGGGTCTTTTTCTTACTGCTCAAAACATTTTTTGTACTCTTTTGGGACTACAAAAAAATGGTAGACAAGTTTAATGGCATATTACCCATGGGATGGTTCTTAGCATTATCATTCCAACAGGGTTCCCCATTGATTTTCCTCCATACTCAAGGTAGTTGTTTTTTTATTATTATTATTGGTTATTTGTTTGCAGAGAATGTAAAAGACATAATAAAGACAAAAAAATAAATGGGTGAAAAAAAGCCTTCTGCCACTAAAAATAGAAACCTCCAGTTGCATGTGCCACTTTATGCATCTGGGTTTATGTATGATTCCAAAACACAGAAACAAAAGCAGAAACAACTGGTATGACTTTAAAATCTAAAAATTTCCCCATCCCAAAGTTTTGTTTAAAGCATCATTAAGAATAATTCCCAGGTGGGAGACTTACAGCCTCATTCAGATTGTCTATTAAGATATAATATCTAAGATGGAGAGATAGGTCAGTGGTTAAATAGTTTACTGCAAATAGAAATGGAAAAGATGGGCTGGGGGTGATTCCACCTGAGTTTGAATCCCAGAATCCACAATGCATGTAAAAATGTCCAACATGACCAACTAAGTCTGAAAACCAGGCAAACTGATGCCACCTTGAGATGGTCCCTCCAGCTGGACAGGTTGCTCAGTTGCATCAACACACCTCCTGCAAACACATCAGACACCACACTTTCTCCAAATAGATGGTATTCTTCAAAAAGGATGAGGATGGGAGAAACTGGCCTTCTATATCACCAGTGGGGATGTTTATTGAACTGGATATTCGGCAAAACAATGTGAGCTTCTTAGCCAAAATACTAAATTCTAACAACCTCTCATCCACCCATGAATGATCCTGGCATGACCTGTTTATATTCAAAATTAGAAATTTGTTTGAGAGAGACTTCAAATACTGGTTGATGCCATTATTCACAGATGTGCAAATGTAAAATTTGGTACCTCCAGTTTCCTTTGAAATATATCCTGCACCATGCATAGGACCTCAATGGGACAATGGTTTCCTGTGAAACTAGATAATTCTGTTATCTCCAACTCTTGTGCTTATCCAGGTAACCTCAAACCTTAAATAAAAATGCAGGCTCAGTGCAACATCCTTGTCCTTTATGGAATCCAAAAGCATCAAACGGAAACATAACAGAATGGTTGTCTTAGATCTACTGCTCATCTGGAGGATGTTGGATGTGGCTCCTAAATCTCTCTGGTCTGACCAAATGCTATCTTGTACATCATGGTGATGATGTTTGAATATCATCATAATGTGTACCTGAACTTTGCTAAGAGACTAGAATCAATCTCTTCTCCAAAAGGTAACATTCTGCAAGACATCAGTGTCTTGTTTTACAAAACAACCCATTCCATCCTTTGACATAGATCAAAACCTTGATTCTTTTTCTCTTAAACCTTAATTGCCAGTTTTTCAAAACAATTAATATAATAAATCTTAATTTTGTTTATTTAAACAAAAATCAAACAAATAACTAACAAATATAACAAAAGAAATTATAGGAAAATGGATCACTTAAAGGACTGTTGGCTTCATGCACAGGAATGATTGTTCTTTCCAGGGAGAGAACGGAGGTCAGTGTGGAAGGTCATTGCAGAGAATAGTGCTAAGGCTATTTCTAGGACACTGGACACAGCTGTGAGCCTAAGTAAGATAAAATTGAGACCAAATATTGAGCCGGTGGTGTCAAAACATACCATTTAACTTTATAGACCTAGTTCAGATCCAAGAAAGAAGGCCAAATCTTTATGAAGAGGGATATGGAATGACCCATTCACTCATCTGACAAATAATTTTGCTGATTTGATTCTGTGGGATGAGGTTCTTGAGATTTTTAATGGTACTACACAGATAAAAACCCTTCCTAGCAGAACTTAAATTCTGATGGAAGGAGGTAAATGATTAGCAATAAATGGGTAAATTATACAGTATGTTAGAACATTAAATGCTACAGAAAAATAGTACTAGGTAAGAGTGGTTGTGGATGGCGAGGCTGACTGGCTTCCTCTTTCAAATTGTGAGATATGGCAACTCCAGAACCTCAGAGAGGTGCATGCTCCTTGATGGAGGAGGTTGTAGAGGAGCCAGGAGCTGCCCAGTGGATGATTATTTGATTTTCAACTCCACAGTAATGTGTTTTTCTTTCAAAGCAGGCATCACAGTAGAAAGTAGTTTGTAAAATAAACATCATTTTCCTCTGCTCAGAGAAGTTTTCCATGAACGATGTAATAAACAGAACCTGTGATGTCACCCATTGATTGAATTCCTAACACCTGCTCCCTTTATTTACCTTACATTTGTTTTCATCCTGGTAACTACTAATTCACTACTGTTTTAAAAACAAAATAATTGAACATATGGGCAATTTTAGTTGTAAAACATTTACATTTTTTCCATCAGTGTTAATGAAGTTATAATTGTCTACGTTTGTATGCTCAGGAAAATAGGGGTAATTTATGTAACTGCTGTGGATGAATCTGTATGGCTTGTCTGTGTAAGCAGAGGAAGAAGAATATAATAATTCACTTCTTAGGGGAAAGGTTGGGGACCTATGGTTTCATGTAGATCTTTTAATTTTCTCCAACAGTGTAACTGCTGAAATAGTCCCCATTGTTTATGACCCTGAAGTTCAATGCCATGTAGATATAGGGACTCCTGACTTCTTTCTTCAGCCCTTAAAAGACAAATAGTGGGCTGGAGAGATGGCTTAGCAGTTAATGTGCTTGCCTACAAAGCCTAAGGACCCAGGTTCGATTTCCCAGAACCCAAGTAAGCCAGATCCACAAGGTGCTGCATTAATCTGGAGTTTGTTTGCAATGGCTAGAAGTCCTGACATGTATATATATGTATGTATGTATGTATGTATGTATGTATGTATGTATGTGTGTGTGTGTATATATATATACACACACAGTCATATATATATATATATATATATATATATATATATATATATATATATATAATAAATAAATGAAAAAAATTTAAATGGCAATTAGAAATCTCCACCAGCTGGGACTAACTAGAAACTACCACATGATGTCAAGAAGATTGATTGGAAACTGAGGGTACAGAGGTTACATGGCCAAGCCAGCTAACCAACAGAGCCAGGGATGGAGGGCGTAGTGTGGGGTTGAGATGAATACTACACTGGCCTCAACAAACATCTAAATCAGCTCTCTTGAGGTGACTTGGTTTGTGAAAATCTAACAATACATAAAAGGGCGACCAAATGTAGACATTGTCTAGGTGAGTGCTAAGCATCCTTCCTCTTACTCCACTCTTCCTATTTCTCCATCCCAGCACACAGCTTAGCTCACCTCATCTTTCACATCTCACCAGGTAGGAACCAAGTTGGAATTTCTAATAGGGGGAGCAACCAAGTGAGTCAAATAACTCTAGTTAGCTTTTTAAAAATTAATTTATTTTTATTAGTTATGCACATAATGTGAATACATTCATGTTGGTGCCATTGATAGCCTCCTCCCTATGCTCCCCCCACTCCGAAGGGACCGTCCTCATTGGGGAATGAGGGTTGTGCATTGTGGAGGTAAAGACTTTTTTTTTTTTTTTTTTTTTTTTTTTTTTTTTTTGAGGTAGGGTCTCACTCTAGGCCAGCAGACCTAGAATTTACTTTGTAGTCTCAGGGTGACCTTGAACTCACAGCAATCCTCCTACCTCGGCCTCCTAAGTGCTGGGATTAAAGGTGAAGGTGTGCACCACCACACCCAGCCTTTTTTTTTTTTTTTTTTTTTTGAGATAGGGTCTCACTCTGACCCAGGCTGACCTAGAATTCACTATGTAGTCTCAGGCTGGCCTTGAACTCACAGCGAGCCACCTACCTCTGCCTCCCCAGTGCTGGGATTAAAGGCTTGCGCCACCACACCCGACCTTAGTTGGCTTATTTTTAATGCTATATTCACTTTGTTTATATATTGGACATGTTTTAAAGTGGAATAGGACCTCGTATACAATACTTAATCATTCATCATCCTCAAGATCAAAAATAAGACACTGGATGTTGTAAAATTAATATTTAAAAGCCATACCTTTACTGCTTATAATTTGCGAATCAAGCAAAATTTTTAGAATTTAAATTTGTAAAGCATTTTAACCTTTCCTGTGCCTTTTACAATAAATTAATGATGGCTGGGACACGAACTGCCAGAGACTTGACCTCAGGCCTCTTTCTTACCTGGTCAATACCTAAACTCACCAAAGAAAACCTATTGCAATGTGTGTTATGGAACAATTACAATTTTTAAAAAAAACTTGCTAGAAACCTGAAGGGTCTTTTTTCTTACTGCTCAAAACATTTTTTGTACTCTTTTTGGACTCTACAAAAAAAATGGTAGACAAGTTTAATGGCATATTACGTAATGGGATGGTTCTTAGCATTATCATTCCAACAGGGGTTCCCCTCCCATTTTCCTCCATACTCAAGGTAGTTGTTTTTTTATTATTATTATTGGTTATTTGTTTGCAGAGAGAAGTGGAGAGAGACATACAAAGACAGAGAAATAAATGGGTGCACTAGAGCCTTCTGCCACTACAGAAACCTCCAGTTGCATGTGCCACTTTATGCATCTGGGTCTATGTGGATACTGGGGACTCAGACCTAGTCTGGCACGTTTTCCAAGCAAGTATCTTTAAAATCTAATCCATTTCCCCATCCCAAGTTTTGTTTAAAGCATCATTAAGAATAATTCCCCAGGTAAGGAAACTTACAGCCTCATTCAGATTGTCTATTAAGATATTCTTCGTGGGCTGGAGAGATAGGTCAGTGGTTAAATGTGTTTACTGCACAAGCATCAGAACCCAGGGGCTGGGGCTGACACCACCTGAGTTTGAATCTCCAGAATCCACCCATGTAAACAATTGGGCATGACCATCCAAGTCTGTAAACCAGGCAGATGAGTGATGGTCTCCTCCTGTAATGATCTCCTCCAGCTGCCCCAGGTTAGCGCATAGGCATTGCATCAACACATACACGTGCAAACACCACACACACCACACCGCATGTACAAATAGATGGTATTCTTCAAAAATGTTCAAGTGGCTTACACTGGCTTTGGGAGTTTTCTGCCTGGTTTGCTTCTGAACTGGATGTAAGGCACAGTGAGCTCTTTAGCCAAAATACTAAATTCTACAACCTCTCATCCACTTATGACTGATCCTGGCATGACCTGTTTTCTTTAGCATTAGAATTCCTTTGAGAGAGACTGTTAAATACAGTGGTTGATCGTTAGACCTCATAGATGTGATATCAAATGCTCACATTTGGTCCTCCAGTTTCCTTGAAATGCATCCTGCACTTAGCGTGGAGGACCTCACACTTGCCTGGTTTCCTTGATACTAGATAATTCTGTGTAGTTCCTCTCTTGTGCTTATCCGCTTATCCTCAAACCTAATGCCAAAATGCCGGGGCTCAGTGCTTGGATCCTTGTCCTTCTCTATCCACCTGCCTTCCCTGAATGATAGCGTCAGTTGTCTTAGATCTACTGCTCATCTACCTGCTAGTGGCTCCTAAATATCTCTGGTCTGACCAAATGTATTAACTCCAGGCCGCTCTGTTTGAATAGGTCATAGGCACTGCAAACTTGAACTTCTACCTCAGCTTCTAGAATCAATCCTTCTCCCCAAAGGTACACTTTCTGCAAGCTCAGTGTCTTGTTTTACAAAACAGTAATTCCATCCTTTGAAAGGCTCAGACCAAAGCCTTGATTCTTTTTTCTCTTAAACCTGTCATTGAGTTTTTCAAAACATTCACATCCAAAAATTCAACTAGGTTTGTTTATTTTGGCTTACAAACCAAAACCTGTTAACTAACAAATATAACAAAAGAAATTGTAGGAAAGTGGATCACTTATAGGACTTCTGGCTTCATGCACAGGAATGATTGTTCTTTCTAGGGAGCGACCAGAGAAGATCAGTGGGGAAGGTCATTACATAGAATAGTGCTAAGGCTGTTTCTAGGACACCAGTTTTACAGTCACTACCTGAGCTGAGCCACCAGTCATTCCCCTGAATTACTACTGCCAGGAATTTACGAGAGCAGCGACCATGGCCATGTCAAGTCCAGACAACAGAGTTCCACAGCACTCCTCCCATCATCTGGCTGTTACATTCTTTTCTCCTTTTCTTCTACAATATTTCCTGAGCAATTTAGGGTTGAACGCTCAACTGTCCTTTATTATTCTCAACACTTTGACAAGTTAAGAAATTTTATAATAACCTCTGCAAAGAGAAGCTTCCCTGACCAGGCTGCAAGCAGCACGAATCTATGACCATGCATGATCATAAATTTTTAGAAGGCAGTTTGGTAAGCACAACATGTCCATTTAGCAAAACAAAAGTAGTAGCTCGCCTGTTCTCCCCCACCACCACCCCACAGCCCAACACTGCAGGACCTATGACCTCCTTAGCCGAAGGCTTTTGACCAGGTTTGCAGAGCCAGGCATCAATTCCCTCCGTATAACAGGTCTCCTATCCAATCATAAAGAGGTTGGCTACCCCCATAATAGTCATGCCTCTGTTGCACCAGTGGGCACATCTTGCCTGACTGTTTTGCATCCTAGCATGCAGGGTCTACAGCTGGGTAACAGTGTTCATGACTTGTTTTCCCCAGCAGACTCAGCACCCTCCAGCACTGTGGAAACTAGCCAGAAGGGAGGAAGCTTTGAACTCAGTTCCAGCTTGATTTCTCTGTGTTCTACAATGGTCTCTTTCTTTTATTTCCTTCTTCCCTTACCTCCCTCCATAACTTCCTTCATTTATTTCTTTTTCTTTCTTTCTTGTTCTTTCTCTTTGTTTTTTTTTTTTTTTTTTCTTTTTCTTTTTTTTTTTTTTTTTGTTTTGCAAGGTAGGGTCTCACTCTGGTCCAGGCTGACCTGGAATTAACTCTGTAGTTTCAGGGTGGCCTTGAACTCTCGGCAATCCTCCTACCTCTGCCTCCCGAGTGCTGGGATTAAAGGCGTGCACCACCACGCCCGGCCTCTTTCTTTTCTTTTGATGCAGGGTCTCATTCTAGCACAAACTGACCTGGAACTGATTCTGTAGCCCAGGCTGGCCTTGTACTCATGGCAATACTCCTACCTCAGCCTCTTAAATGCTGGGAGTAAAGGTTTTCAACACTATGCCTGGCTTGCAATGGTTTATTCTAAAATTATTTAGTCATTTATTTATTTATTTAAGAAAGAGTGAACTTCAGACACATGCACCCTTTTATGTGTCTCAGTTTACATGGGTACCAGGGTATCAGATACTTGTCAGGATTCTTTAAAAGCAAGTGCCTTTAACTGCTGAGCCGTCATCCCAGCCTGCAATGGTTTCTTTAAAAAAAAAAATCAAAAATAGATTTAAAAAATGAAAAGCATTGCTAAATTAGACTACATTAAAATTAGGAACATCTACCATTCAAAGACATCAAGAGAATAAGCTAAAACCCGCAAAGCAAAAGATAATATTTGCCATCCATCCAATCAACAAAGAACTCTTATCCAGAATATGGAAGACCAACTACAGATTAATAAGAAGTAGATAACCAAATAGAAAAGTCAGTGAAAGACTTGAACAGACACTCACAAAGCAAGATATGTAAAAAGCCAGTAAAAATATGGAAAGGTGACATCATTGTTGTTCACAGTAATGGAAGGTGAAACCACTAAACAATACCATTCCAAATCCGCAAGACAGAATGGTGTAGAAAAGCCTGCCCCTGCCCGCTGGAGAGGATATGGCACACGTGTACTTCTTTATTGCTGACCACAGTTTTAATTGATACCGATGGCTTAGAAAATTATTTTGTATTATCTACTAAAGCTGAACAGACTCATCCCTTCTGACCAGGAATTTCATTCCACGGTGGAATGCATATATGTATGCACATGCAAAAGAAGCTTCGTGAAGTGCAAAATTAGACAAACTCATTCTCAGAATCAAAGATCAGAATTTTGGTTACCAGTCTGGGGAAGTCGCTTAGTGGTTAAAGGCACTTGCTTGCAAAGCCTACTGGCCCTGGTTTGATTCTCCAGTTTCCACATAAAGCCCAATGTACAAAGTGCCCCATGGGTCTAGAGTTCCTTTATAGTGGCAAGAGACCTAGTGTGCCCATTCTCACTCTCTCTCTTTTTCTCTCCTTTCCTCACTCCTTCCCTCCCTTTCATAGTCTCAAAATTAAAAATTATAAAAACAAAACAATATTGGTTAGCTTTCAGGAGAGAGGGTTTGATACAGAAGGAGACTAAGAAGGGGACCTTGGGTGTGATAAATGTTCTATTCTTTGGGCTGGGTCATAAAGGTGCTAGAACTTTCTAATAACTCAGTAAGCTAGACAGTTATGATCAACACTTTTATGCATGCCTGTGATTATATAATGAAAATAAGCTTTATTACATCAAGTAATAAATACATGCAAAGGTACAAAAAATTTTAGTCATTTTTTCCAGATGTTTTGATCAACTTACAGTAAACATAGACATGAAATCTACACTGTTAGTATGAAAATGTTCAGGGTGCTGGTTGGGTTTGGTAGATGGTTCTTTTTTCATAGTTATAACTTGTGCATCTTTAAGATTGACTTCATAGCATTCAGTCATGCAATGCTTAAGCAAAAAAACACCATTAAGCTCATTGTATTTTTTCTTTATATATATATTTTTTATTTGTTATGTATATAGTATATATACAGCCATGATGGTACCAGTGTTAGCCTTCTCCCTGTCCTCCCCCCCACGGGTAACATGGGTCTTGCCTTATGGGGGTAGTCATCAGATTTGTGGGAAAGGCAATGATTCTGTGTATAAAGACCCAACTCATGGCTCTAACAATCTTTCTGCCCCCTCTTCCACAAATTTCCCTGAGCCATGTTGGGTTCATTTTAGGTCTATTTCAGTGACGAGGTTTTGTGAGTCTCTATGTTTCTGGATATCTGATTTGGTAGGGGTTGAGAGTTTTTTGTGTCTATCTCCTTCGCCCTTGTGCGGGTACCAGGTTCACCAATAAAGCAGCACTCTTGCTCATTTCCTCTATAACTATAACTCAATGAAGCTCATTATATTTTATTAATTTTTTTTTTTTTTTTTTTTTGTAGGGTCTCACTCTGGCCAAGGCTAACCTGGAATTAACTATGTAGTCTCAGGGTGGCCTCAAACTCATGGCAATCCTCCTACCTCTGCCTCCCCAGTGTTGGGTTTAAAGGCATGTGCCACCATGCCCAGCTTATTTTATTAATTTTTGAAAGACTTTTAAAATGAGCTCATTGCAGTATAATAATGCTTACATTATAGGTGCAATTTTACCTATTTTTCAATTGATTTATTGCTGTTACAATATGCTATACCTATTGGAACTGGAAGTCTGCATACTAAATTTATTTGCCTTAATAATTACTGGATATTTTACTGTACATTTGAATTAGCAAGCACCTAAACAAATTTTTAAGAGGTCTTTTATCAAGTACTTCAAAAATATTTTTAATTCTAAATGAATGTACAGTTCTATGATTTAGATATTAGCCTACAACTGCATTTTTCCTATACATGTAATATATATAGAATTTTAAAAAATTAATATGACTACTATGCATATTATTTTTACACTTAAGACATGTCTGTAATTAGTCTATCATGAAAAATAATTTTTGTAATCTATTTTTATAAAATAAACTCAATGTTAAATTAAGTTCCCCTGTAGTCTTATACCTCACATCCTCCACATATAGTTTTAAAAATTATAAACCTGTTGGGCTGGATATATTGCTCAGTGGTTAAGGCATTTGTCTGTAAAGCCTAATGACCATGGTTTGATTCCCCAGTACTCACATAAAGCCAAATGCACAAAGTAGCACATGCATCTGGAGTTTATTTGCAGCAGCTGGAGGACCTGGTATGCCCATTCTTTTTCTTGTCTGTCTCTCTTCTGTCTCTTTCTACTTGCAAATAAATAAAACAATTTTAAATAAACACATTAGTGGATATTTCACACCCTCCAATTAAATCTTTATGTATATGCCAATGTGGTTTTTCTCCTTGACTTTTTTTGAGACCAGGTTGTTCAGCCACTTTGATCAATATAGTTAGTTGTAGCCTTTATACATATCAGTAAATAAATATCTATATCACTCTTTAAATCTAAATAATATTGCATAATATTCCAATCTAAAGGAATTTCATAATTTAATTAGCCTTTCTCCTTTAGCAGGTATTTACATTATGTCCAGAGTTTCATGTTTTTTTTCTTTTTTTGAGAGTACATGTATAAGAACCACTGTGTATAATATTTTATATTGGAAATAAATCAAATCAAATTTCTGTGAGTAGTTATCAAAAATTAGATGCCTCATCATAGCAAGAAAAATGATTTCATTAAGAATTAAAAGGAGGTGCCAAAATAGAAGCCAATGAATCTCTAAAGACAGGTAGGATATATTAAATGTTAATGATAAGGGGAATGGAATATATGTGGGAGATAAGTCACCCCTGCCCCAAGCCCTTAGCCAGAGAACTATCTTCTCTTTAAGTAGTTACTAAAAACTGTCTGGTTGATAATGGACAATTTAAAACTATATCCAGCATTCACAAATATAGACATTGTCATACAATATCATTCAATTGTCAATTTATAGTAACAGCCAAGTCAAGTGTCTTGCTTGGATTCCTCAGCAATTCCCATCACAAGATTAGAGCACATTCACTGAAAAGTCATCATCCTTGAGCTGTGCCGTTCCAGGAGTTGGGTCTTTTCTTCTAGCGGAGAACTGTTGGTATTTAATTTTGTAGCTACCACGGACAGTAGTTTTCAGTTTAGCACAGGACATGAAGACATCAGAATCCCTCAGAAACAAAGCCAAGGGCATCATAACATGTGTGTTCTAAAGATAGTTGAATTTAGAAAGAAAGAAAAAGAAAGAAAGAAAGAAAGAAAGAAAGAAAGAAAGAAAGAAAGAAAGAAAGAAAGAAAGGGAAAGAAGAAGAAGGAAAGAAAGAAAGAAAAAGAGAAAGAAAGAAAGAAAAAAGAAAGAAAGAAAGAAAGAAAGAAAGAAAGAAAGAAAGGGGAGGGAGGAGGGAAGGCAGGAAGGAGAGAAAGAAAGAAAGAAAGAAAGAAAGAAAGAAAGAAAGAAAGAAAGAAAGAAAGAGAAAGAGAGGGGAGGGGAGGGAAGGCAGGAAGGAGAGAAAGAAAGAAAGAAAGAAAGAAAGAAAGAAAGAAAGAAAGAAAGAAAAAGAAAGAAAAAGAAAAGAGAGAGGGGAGGGAGGGCGGGGGGGGAGGGAAGATTCCTCCATAACCATAAAATGAATACCCTGGCTTCCAGTAAGCAATGGAACTCCACAGAATTGTCTCTCTGGGTTTTGAGGCAGTGGTTTGTGCTATGACGTCACACTTTTCTAATGGATCTGAAAAGACTTGGTGAGTTTCTGTTTACCCAGCTTTTTCTCTTGTGAAAATGGTAGTGACAACTTCTAAGCTTTTTACATGTCAGAGCATGGTGTAGGAGAAATGTAATCTCACAAAATGGTAGTCTCAGTCCGCTTGCAACTCTGTAGCCAAATTCTGGGTAATTTATAAATGATGGAGATTTCCTTCTCATAGTTCTAGAGGCTGGGAAGTCCAAGACACAGGCACAAACAGAGGCTGTCTTGCAGAATGCTTCCTCCCCACCTTGCTTCATATTCAGCACTTCTTGCTGCCTCCTCGCATGCATGGTAGAAGATCCTGGCAATTCCCTTCAATCTTTTCACAAGGTCACTCATCCCATTTATGATGGCACCACTCTCATGACTTAATCACTTTCTGTAGTGGTTTGAATCAGATGTGTCCCATAGGTTCCTATGTTTTGAATTCTTGGTTCCCAGGTGGTTGCAGCTTGGGGCGTGGAGCCTTGCTGGAGGAGGTGTATTGCTGGGGGCGGGCTTAGGGGTATTATAGCCAACTCTCAGCTCTCTGGTTTTCTCACTGCCTGGTGCTATAGCAATATGATACACAGCCTCTTTCTTGCTATAGTAAAGCTTCTCCTTGAGAACTCTAACCCAAAATAAATTCTTTCCTTCCATCTGTTGCTTCTAGTTGGGTGTTTGATCCCAGCAATGAGAAGATGACTGCAACACTTCCCCAGAGATCCCACCACGTAATACCACCGTAATGGGGATTAGGTTTCAGCATGCATCTTGGAAGAAGACATTCATATCACTCCAAGTTGAGCCTCTAAAAACTTGTCTGACTGCCTTTCTTTCTTCTTTCTTTGTTTTCATTTTGTTTTTAGAAAAGTGTCAAGAGATTTTATTCAGAAGCAAAGGACAAGTAACAGCCAGGTCTGCTGCAAGAGAGCAGTGGGCCTTTGAGCTAGAGTGGTCAAGAGCATCAGGTTCCTGTTTGCGGTCCCCTTCCACGGGGTTATCGTTACTTTTTACAAATGTAAGCCTTGCCATTTCAGTGGGAATGTGCAGTGAGGTGATACTATCCAAAGGATGGCGCTTCATTTGACTGCATGTTTGAAGGCTTTGTTTTTGCTATTTTTTTAAATACTATGGTGGTCTGAACTGAGTTAGATCTGGATATGCCCCTCCAAATCTTCTCACAGACAGCAGAGTTGATAGCAATATCGTAGAGATAGAGCAATGGTTCTCAAACCTTAGGTGCCTCTCACACTCACCAGGAAGACATGTAAAGATTAAGACTTATAGGCCTGTACCCCCAGGATGTCTGACTCAGTAGAGCTAGAATGAAGTACAGGAATTTACATTTCTTTTTATTTATTTATTTATTTATTTATTTATTTATTTATTTATTTTGAGAATTTTTTGATTGACAACTTCCTTAATTGTAGACAATATCCAATGGTATTTCCCTCCCTCCCCTCACTTTCCCCTTTGAAACTCCACTCTCCATCATATCCCCTCCCCCTCTCAATCAGTCTCTCTTTTCATTTTGATGTCATGATGTTTTCTTCCTATTATGAATGTCTTGTGTAGGTAGTGACAGATGCTGTGAGGTCACGGATCTCCAGGCCATTTTGTGTCTGGAGGAGCACGTTATAAGGAGTCCTACTCTTCCTTTGGCTCTGACATTCTTTCTGCCACCTCTTCTGCAAAGGACCCCGAGCCTTGGAAGGTGTGTTAGAAATGTTTCAGTGCTGAGCATTCCTCTGTCCCTTCTTCTCAGCACCATGGTGCCTTCTGAGTCATCCCAAGGTCACCACCATCTGAAAAGAGAAGCTCCTCTAACCAAAAGTGAGAGTAGCATTAATATATGGGTATGAACATTGAGAGGAGTGCTTACTGGGCAGTTTGGTGAGCACAGTATATACATTTAGGCAGACACCAGCAGACATTACACCCCTAGGGCTCATGACTAGCCCTGTTGTAAGTTTCCAGTATCAGAGATGTGTTCCCTCCCATGGAGTGGGCCTCCTGTCCAAATAGAGAGCGATTGGTTTCCCCCATAACAGACATGCCACTATTTCCCCCATTGGCTCATTCTAACAATCACCGAATGTTGATGACTTTGCTGGCTTGGGACCACTCATTGTGACCCACTGCTGTCTGTAACCCTAAAACTTTCACAGGATTCTACACATGACATCTGCTTGCCACTTTCCTGGATGGCAGTCTGGAATTCTCTTTTACTTTTAGAATATTAAATTTTCCTGTCTTCCACGACTTTATGTGTTCAGCTTCTCTTCATATACTTCATTCTTTTAGATCTGGCTGATGTATAGTTACATAGTATTGATTCTGTTTAAATGCTCATGATTCACAAATCTCCTATGCTTACTTATCTCCTGAGCTTCATGTCAACATATTAACTAACATACTCACTAAGATGAGCCAAGAACCCACACTCAACAGGCCTAAAACTGAGATGTTTTTCCCTCCCTGATTCCCTTTTTTGAATGGTACTAACATACATCCTACCTCTCAAGCCAGAAACCTGCATGCCAACCATGCTTTCTTTGCCTTAGCCCTCTCTCCAACTGGTCCTCCAATACACTCAGTCCCATTTATGCCTGCATCACTGTATACCTCCTATTGCTACAGATGGAATTCTCCAGTGAGATCTAGTACTATGAGATGTGCCCACTGGTTCCCTGGGTGGCTCTGCCAGTGGCAACAGAGGTGCCAGGGAGAGCCTGGAAGATTGGAAGAGTGGTGTAACAAAATGCCATAGATTGGGTGGGTCATATGACAAAAAATATACTTCTCACAGTTCTAGAAGCTGGGAAATCCACAATCAAGGAGCCAACTGATTGATTTTCTAGTGAGGGCCCACAATGCCTTGCTGTGTCTCCTTGACGTTTCCATAGTAGAAGAGGACAGACAGCTCTCTGTGATCCCTCCCTCGGTAAGGCAGTGACCTCATTCATGAAGGCTCTTCCCTATGACTCATTCACCTCCCAGTGACTTGCCTTCTAATATTATCACATTGGCTATTAGGTATCAACATACAAATCTGGGCATGGGTACGTTCCAGACCACAGCAGCAATCCTTTATGTTTAGTTTTTCATGCAACTGGAGCAGTTTGTGTTTCCTGACTACATGTCAACAGATATAAACCGTTTAGCTAAACTCACTATGGAATATTGGGACAGAGATTACTTCTTCAGCTCCCTTCTACACTACTAGAGAACATGGCAGACACAGGAGGTATTCACTGGATGTCTCCTCTCATGAGGAACTGTTCTGTAGACATGGTTGTGCCAGAGGAAGTGACTACAGTCTCCATCTGTGCACACATAGTGCACTAGGGCCCATGGGTCTTGGAGAGGTGGCTCATACTATGAACAGTGTGGTAAGGAGCAAAAAAAAAAAAAAAGGATTTAAATCATGCATATTGGTGAATTCTCTTCCTAATTTCTTGGTGAACAGTGACTAGATGTGTTAGTGAGCTCGTGTGAGGTAGCCTGTGACAGACAACTCACAGGCTCACTCAGGGCAAGTTCATAGATAACTAGGAAACTATAAGAGCAAATGGCAGAAAGACCCACTGAAATCAGATCACCATAGCTAGCTATATGTGTCTTTAATTTTAGTATACAAGTCATAGCCTTTCAAACAGGAGATATTAAATAACACTTCTTGTTTTTGTTTGTATATTTTTTAATTATATTAATTATTTATTTATTTATGAAAGAGGTGGAGAGAGAGAATAGGCACACCATGGTGTCTAGCCTCTGCAATAAACTCCAGATGCACGTGCCACCCTGTGCATCTGGTTTACATGGCTACTGGGAGGAATAGAACCTGGGTCCTTAGCCTCCGCAGACAAGTGCCTTAACTACTAAGCCATCTCTCCAGCCCATTTGTATATTTTTGCCATGAACCCAGTTTTTTCACTTGATCACAGTCCATAAAGCAGTTATCTTACTTTCAAGCTTTGGTTCTGCGCAGGAGCAGATTTTGGATATAACCCCACTCTAGTGACCGGCCATGCACTCACCTCAGCTTATCATTTATGAAAGTGTCTATTTTTTGTTCCTGATTTTTTTCATCATTGTTGAGTCAGGATGTCAGTGTAATCAGTGAACTCTAGCTTCAGAGAGACACCTTGTTGGCATCTGATGTTCACCCAAGGCCTCCATATGCATGCACATGCATGTGCACCCACACACATAAACATGCACACACACATGCAGGGACACCACATCCTTCTTATATATGTTAAAGAATTCCATCCACACATTCAAATTTGACATTATTTCTTCGATGGCTTGGCTCTGTTAAGTTCTAATTGGGTCACTTCCTCGAAATGACCAAATTGTATTACATGCAGTTGTTTAGTTAGCACCTTTATTACTTTTTTATATCAGTAACACCTGTATTGATGTCCACTTTTTATCCCTTGTGTTTAAGCTTGTATGTGCTCCCTGTTTTTGCATATGTATGTGTGTCACGTGTATGCTTGTTTTCATGTGGATGGGTGCACTTGTAGGAGGGTATATATGCACGCATGTGCATGTGGAGGTCAGAATTTGATATCAAGTATCTTCCTCCAGCACTCTTCACTTCTTTACTGAGGCATCACTCTTGAACCCAGAGCTCATTGATTTGTCTAGTCTAGCCATCTTGCCCAGGGGGATTTCCTGTCTCCACCTCTTAAACACTGGGATTACTGGTGATGCAGTACTGTAGTCCCAGATCTCATGAGGCCAAGACAGGCAGATCCCTGGGGGCAAGCTGGCTAGCTATACTAGCCAGGTCAGTGAGCTCCGGGCCCAGTGAGTGACCCTGTCTCAAAAAAAATAAGGTGGAGGGGGCTGGAGAAATGGCTTAGCAGTTAAGGCATTTGCCTACAAAGTTGAAGGACCCAGGTTCAATTCCCAGGACCCATGTAGGTGGTGCATGCATCTGGAGTTCATTTGCAGCAGCTAGATGCCCTGATCCACCCATTATCTCTTTCTCCTCTCTCAAATCAATAAAAATTATTTTTAAAAAATAATGTGGAGGGATAGAGAGATGGCTCAGCAGTTCAGACACTTGCCTGCAAATCCTAATGACCCAGGTTCATTTCCCCAGTACCCAAAAAAAGCCAAATGCACAAAGTGGCACATGTATATGGAGTTTGTTTGCACACTGGAGTCCCTGGCATATCCATTCTCTCTCTCTCTCCTCTCTGTCTCTCTTTGTTTGCTCATCAAAACTTTTTAATGTTTGGTGTTTCCATCTTGTGACCATTTTCTTTCTCTCCTGAACTGTTGGTCTGCTGGTAACAATAGATCTGAGTCAGTTTTCATGAATAGTATCATAAATACAACACATACACATATACATCTAGAATCCACATATGACAGAAAAGATGCAATATTTGTCTTTCTGAGTCTGGGTTGATATAATTTCCAAATCCATGCATTTCCTAAAAAAGTCATAATTTCATTTTCTTACAGCTGAATAAAGTCCTACATATATATGTTCCTTCCTTCCTCCCTCCTTCCTTCCTTCCCTTCCTTCCTTCCTTCCTTCCTTCCTTCCTTCCTTCCTTCCTTTATTTTTCAAGGTAGGGTCTCAGCTAGCTCAGGCTGACCTGGAATTCACTATGTAGTCTTAGGGTGGCCTTGAACTCACGGTGAGCCTCCTACCTCTGCTTCCCAAGTGCTGGGATTAAAGGCATGCGCCACCACGCCCAGCATTTTCCATATTTTCATTGTCCATTCATCGGTTGATGGACTTCTGGGACAGTTCCATTTCCTAGCAATTGTAAATAGAGCACAGTGAACATGTATGTTCGAGTGTCTCTATGGTAATATAAAAGTCCTCCGAGGATATAACCAGAAGTGATATAGCTGGGTCATGTGGTAATTCAATTTTTTTTTTTTTGAGATACAGATAGATAATAGACAGACAGATAGTGAATATGGTTGTGCCAGGACTTCTTGCCACTGCAAATGAATTTCAGATGCATGTGCCACTTTGTGTGTCTAGCTTTACGTTGGGGTAGTTTAATTTTTAAACTTTTTAAGAACCTTCCATACAGATTTCCATGATGGATGTGCCAGTTTACGCTCCAACCAACAGTGGATAAGAGTTTCTCTTTCCCCACACCCTCACATGAGATGAAATCTTAAAGTAGTTTTTTTTTTTTTTCCACTATGTAGTCTCAGGCTGTCCTGGAACTCGTGGCGATACTCCTACCTCTGCCTCCCAAGTGCTAGGATTAAAGGCATGCACCACTACACCCAGCTCTTTAAAGTAGTTTTAATTTCCGTTATGACCAAGGATATTGAGAACTTTCTGAATATTTAATTAGCCATTTGTGTTTCTTCTTTTGAGAACTGTTCATTAGCCCACTTGTTGAGTGGCAGTTTCAGGTTTGTCTCAAGTATAGCTGGCAAAGATTTTCCCCATTCTCTGCTGATAGTTTCTGTTGCCACAAAGAAGCTTTTTTCATTTCATGTGATTCCATTTGACAATTCCTGGGGTTATTTTCTGTGCTATTGGAGTTCTGTGCAGGAAGTTCTTTCCTATGCCTACATGTTAAAGTATTTTAGCCACTTCAGCATTTTGAGTTTTAAATTAAGCTCCTTGATCCATTTTGAACTGACCTTTGTGCAGTTAGGAAGTGAATGTAATTGCATTCTTCTGTACATAGGTAGCCAGGTTTGCTAGCGCCATTTGTTGAATAGACTGTTTTTTCCCCAGTGTGTGTGTGTGTGTGTGTGTGTGTGTGTGTGTGTATTCTTTTTTCTTTTTTCTGCAGGGGTGGACTGGCACACCACGGCCTCCAGCCACTGCATTGGAACCCCAGATGAGCCCCCTTGTGCCCATGTGTGACCTTGCATACTTGTGTCACTGTGCTTCTGGCTTATGTGGGACCTGGAGAGTAGAACATGAGTCCTTAGGCTTCGTAGGCAAGTGCCTTATCACTAAGCCATCTCTCCAGCCCTCCAGTGTGTATTTTTTACATCTTTGTTATGTGTGTTTGTGTCTGGGCCTAAACTCTGTTCCATTGGTTCACATGTCTGTTTGGGCCCATGGCCACGCTGTCTCTGTCACAGTGGCTCTGTAGTATAATTGAGGTCAGGTATCAGGGCACCACCAAGAGTATTTTTTTCTGCTTAGAACTGTTTTGTCTGGTTGTGGTCTTTGGTGTTTCCCTTTGAAGTTTTGGGGAAATTTTAATAGTTACATAAAAGAGTTTATGAAATTTGGTAGGTATTGTATTGGATCTGCAGCATATTTTGATAACATAGCAATTTTCACAATATTAATTTTGTTAATTCAGGAGTATAGAAGTTCTTTCTATCATCCAGTGTCTTCTTCAATTTCTTTTTCAGGGTCTTAAAATTTTTATCAGAGAAACCTTCACTCATTTAGTTAGGTCACTGTTCTGTTGTTTTCTTTTGTTTGATTTTTTTTCTTTTCTGAATGAGAAATTATTCATGATTTCTTTTCAGCAATCTTATACTTCAAAAGACTTGATTTTTGAATGTTGTTGTTTTTGTATGCTGCAACTTTACTGAAAGTGTTCATCAGCTCTGTAAGTTTTGTTTTATTTAATTTCCTTATTTTATTTTTGGAGAGAGAGAGAGAGACTGATAGAGAGAAAGGGAGGGAGGGAGAATGATGGGCACACCAGGGCCTTCAGCCACTATAAACAAACTCCAGATGCATATGCAACCTTGTGCATCTGGCTTATGTGAGTCCTGAGGAATTGAACCTGGGTCCTTTGCAGCCAAATGCCTTAACCACTTAGCCATCTCTCCAGCCCATCTCTTTAAGTTTTCTTGTGGAGTCATTAGGTCTTTTGATTATAAAATTATGTCATCTGCAAATAGAGATAATTTGACTTTTTTCTTTCCTATTACAAATTTCTCTATGACTTCAAACATTATAGTCAATAAAACTGGGGATAGTGGGTGCCCTGGTTCAAATTTTAAAGAAAACACTCTCAGGTTTCCCCCATTATCTATAGGTTTGTCATATCATTTATTATTTTGAGTTATGCTTTGTATGCTACTCCAGTCTTCAGGACTTTTATCATGCAGGCATGTTGAATTTTGCCAAATGTCTTTACTACTTCTATTCAAATGATCATGTGTATCACTTCATTTTTAAGGACTTTGCAGAGCACACTTGGGAATCCACAATTATTATCTTTCCATACTCAAATATGTCATGCCATTATTTTTGTTTCCTTTAGGAAACTATCAGCTAATCTGTTGACCCTCTGAAGGTGAAATTTTCCTCTGGTTGCCTTTAAGCTATTCTTTTATTTCCAGCAATTTTATTCTGATGTTCCAGGCATGTTTAACCGTCTTTCTATTTTTGCCTCGTGAGGTTTGTAGAGCTTAATGCTCTGTGTGGGGAAGCCTTTCTTCTGGGTGGCAGTCATTTTTATCTCTTCAAATGCTGCTGCCATTTTCTTCTTCCTCCTCACTCCTTCTGAGACTCCAACTATGTGTTTCTTGGCCTTTTCATCTATGTCTCACATGTATGTCAGGGTTATTTTTGTCTTTTACTTTTTTGTAGTATCTGTTCAATACTGAAGTTTTGCGTTCATCTACTTTTGAGTTTATGCCTTTAATTTCACATATAATCTGTTGTTAAATCTATATGTTGAGTTCATATCAGTTCTTTTAAAATATTTTGGTAAGGCTGGGGAGATTACTTAGCAGTTAAAGGCAGTGTTTGTAAATCCTCAGTACTCGTGTAAAGCCAGGCACATAAAGTGGGGCATGCATCTGGAGTTTGTTTGCAATTGCCATTCTCTCTTTCTTTCAAGTGAATATAATAAAAATATTTTAGTATATTTTCTTTCTTCTATTTCATTGAACAAATTCATCATAATTATATCGAAGTCCCTTTCTAAATTGTATAGAGATCTCTGTCTCTTGTTTTCTAGCCATGCACTCCTTTTCTTAACATATAAGTATTTATTTATTTATTTATTTATTTAGGGGATAAGGTCTAACTATGTAGCCCAGGCTGGCTTTGGACTTAATCCTCCTGCTTCCGCCACCTGAGAGGCTTATTATAGTTGCACATTGCCATGTCTGACATCTAAGTCACTTTAATTTTGTTTGTTTGTTGAGATAGGATCTCACTGTAGCCCAGGATGGCCTGGAACTTACTCTGTAGACCTAAGCTGGCCTTGAACTCATGTCAATCCTCCTAACTCATCCTCCTGCAGGCTGGGATTAAAGGTGTGTGTTACCATGCCTAACTTCTAAGCAACATTTATTTATTTATTTATTTATTTATTTATTTATTTATTCATTTATTTATTTATTGCATTCTGAACACAATGTTTTACAAGGCATAAAGGCTGCAGATCATACTGTCTTTATGTTAGCAGAGTTTCCCTTTCCTGCCTGGGTGGACAGTGACAACAGGTCACTTACACAAATGTAACCAGGGGCTGGGGCTCTGCATACACTGAGTAAGGCTCCATGTACCTGTCTAGGGTGGAAATCTGCCAGTGGCCCTCTATGTTCACTTGAGTTTCTCTTTCTAGAGACTCCTTTACTTCATTAATTTTCCTGCTCAATCAGAAACTTCAAGATCCTTTTCTTTAGGCATTTCCCATCTCAGACAACTTCAGAACTCAGTAAATATCCTGATGGGAGCCTCTAGGTGCCAATCTGGGGTTTCACTTATTCCTTTTTAGCCAACTACTTATTATCTCTTCTAATCTGGTATTTCTGTCCCTGGCATTGCAAAACTCCAGTCTCTCCCTTGTCACTCTTGCCCATTAGCCTTCCAAGCAGGCAGGTCTCGGGTTCTAGGATCTAGAATTGGCGCGCTTCCCCAGGGTACATGTAGCTCAGCTTCTCAGTGATTCCCCCTGTGGCTGGCCCATCTCCTGAAATACCAAGCTCTTGCCACCCATGTTTGTTTCAGAAGATCACCGCTGCATTTGGAGTTGTTCCACCTTATCTTAATATGGAAGCTGACACAACCCTTTATCATCTAAGGCAGCTCAGAGCCCAGCCTGCTAGAACACACCTGTACTCCCAGCACTGAAGAGAGGCAGGTGGATTATTGCAAGTTTGAGGCTAGCCTGATTGGTATAGTCAGTTCTAGGCCAGCCAGGGTTACATAGTAAGAACATGTCTAAACAGAAAAAGAAAAGAAAAGAACCCCATTTTCTGTGTTGAGTGAAGTCATTTAACAATACTAAACACCAAGTACATTAAGTCAGACAATTTGGGAGGGATCCAGTAATCATTCTATTTAAAGGAAAAATTATAATATTTTGATATTTATAATTTCAATATGGCATTTTGAATGTTTCTGAAATAAGAAAATCTCTGCATGCTGCAGGAAGTAGGCTGTACTTAGCATGCAGGGAACATGCTAACTCTTTTCCTCTTGCAGTCCTGCCAAGGCTGGGGACTGAGAAACACCTCACCAGTTGCAGAGGGAAAAGACAGTCTGCTGGCTCAGGTACAGCTGCATTTCTAATGGTCAGCAAAGGAAATGCAGTGTGAGATTTTGCCTCTCCAGGTGAAAGCCCAGGAAAAAGAATCCCTCTAGATGAAGAACAAATTGGCAACAAAGATAACGTCCTGGAGTAGAGTTGCCAAGTTAGAGTTAAGAGTAAGTGATAATGATTACTGCATGAAAACAGCCAGAGAAATATAGGAGAGATTTTCAATTTATCAAGGTTATTTTTCTAAGTCATGGTCCTGTATTTCACATTACTTCCTTCTTTATTTGTTTTCGTGTGCGCGCATGTGCACGTGTGTGTGTGTGTGTGTGTGTGTGTGTTGTATGCATGTGTATGTGCCACTCCACTGCTCTTCTTCCAGGTCTTGTTTTAGAGCCAGTTTCCATACTAATTCCTGAGCTTGTGGGGCTCTGCTGATTTTGGGTCACTGCAGGACTGAGGTTACAGGCATGCGTGGCCACACTCAGCTGTTTTACTAGGGATCTGGAGATTTGAACACAGGCAATCTCAGGCCCTCATGATTGCACAGGAAGTACACCCAACAGCTGAACTCACTCTCTAGACACTCCTTTAAAAAATCCTTAAGTACATTCATTTATTTGTTTGTATATTTATTTAATGTATGTTCTTGCAATGCCAAGAATGGGACTAAGAGTCACACACAAGTGGATACATACTTTTACTGAGCCACATTCCCTAGATCCCAGGCACTTATATTTAAAGACAAGGTAATACAAGGCTCTGGAACAATCCTGGACCTGTTAGCAGGAAGGAAGAATTTCAGATTGCTGAATTGCCAGTGAATTCTAGACCCATAGAGCAGGTACTGCTGTGGGCTCCCTAGCTTCTCCTCATCTCTGCTTCTTCTTGTATTTAATCTGCAGAAGCACCTGCGACATAGTTGTCTGGCCTTATCCGCCCCCTGCTCCTTGACTAGTACCTGGACTTCAGCCCACCCTAGGTCATCCTTTGCCCTTTCTATCCATGGATCTCATCCATAGATTCAAACATCCACAGGTTAAAAATGCTTGCACAAGGCCAGGCGTGGTGGCGCAAGCCTTTAATCCCAGCACTCAGGAGGCAGAGGTAGGAGGATCGCCATGAGTTCGAGGCCACCCTGAGACTACATAGTGAATTCCAGGTCAGCCTGAGCTAGAGTGAGACCCTACCTCGAAAAACCAAAAAAAAAAAAAAATGCTTGAACAAGAGTTGGGTGTGGACGAGCCTGCAGTTTTAACTTTGTCATTATCCCCTGAATGATGTGGCATGCCATCTACGAAATACACAGCACTTACATGGTGTTAGGTGTTAAAGGCAGTCTAGTAGTAATTTTTTTTTCCTTTTATTTCTAGACAGGGTCTCATTATTTAGCTCAGTCTGGTTTCAAACTCTCAGACTTTCAAGTACCAAGATCACAAGTGTCAACAACCACACCCAGTGCTAGAAATACGTAAAGTACAAAAGGTGGACATAAATTCGATGTATACATTATGCCACTTGAATATCTGAAGATTTTAATATTGGCAGAGGAGGGTGGGGCCACCCATGGATACAGAGGAAGGACCTTCATTGCAATTCTACCAACATGCCCTATATTTGTTCACACCTCCAAGCTTCATTTATTTACTGTTTATTTCCCTTCCATAGACCTTATTTTGTCTACTCCCTTTGGTCTGCTATTGCCTATCTCTGCTTATGGTAATCCCACCTGCTTTTAGAGCTCTCTTTCTCCCATGCCTCTTTCTGTGTTAAATCTTTCCAATCCCAGCCAGATGAGACCTGTTCTTACTTTAAACTGCAATAACACTTGGCTTATAGCTCTCCTAGGACTTTCAGTATAATCTGCTTTGAAGAAAAAATTGTCTGTGTTCCTGTATTATCTCTCTTATTAGACAGCTCCTCAAGGAATAAAATTGTGAATTTTTTTAATCCACAACTGGGCCCACCAGAGCCTTACAAATACTGTTCAACTAATAAATACTTATTAAGTAAAAGTAGGTGATATGTGGCTCCCATAGGAAGTTTAAATATTTTATTTATTTATTTGAGAGAGAATAAGAGGCAGATAGAGAGAATGGGCACACCAGGGCCTCTAGCCACTGCAAACAAACTCCAGATGCCTGCATCCCCTTGTGCATCTGGCTTACATGGGTACTGGGGAATCAAACCAAGGTCCTTAGACTTTGCAAGCAAATGCCTTAATGATGAAGCCATTTCCCCAGACCTCCCATAGGCAGCTTAAAACGTGCATGTCTGTTTCCTTGGAAGCCAGCTAGAGTGTGGGTGGCATCCTGTCTCGTCATGTCCTTTAAATGGTCACCTGGATAAAATATTTCAAACTAAACATCTGATAAGGGGCCAATATCCAGAATAAATAAGGAATTCAAATGCAATGGCCAAAAATAATCATCCAGTTTCAAGATGGGCAAAAGACCTATGTGGACATTTCAAAAGAAACCTACAAATGACCAACCGCCACATGGAAAAATGCTCAGCACCACTCATCATCGGGGAAATGATAATAAAAACCATTGCCTTACTCTACTTATGATGGCTAGTTAAGACTAAAATAGGCTTGAAGAGATGGCTCAGGGGTTAAAGGCACTTGCTTGCAAAGCCTGTCATCCCAAGTTCGATTCCGCAGCACCCTTGTAAATCCAGATGTTTGAAATGGTACATGTATCTGGAGTTGGTTTGCAGTGGCAGGAGGCCCTGCTGTGCCTGTTATCACCCTTTCTGTCTTTCTCAAATAGATAAGATATTTTAAAAATTAAACAGTTAAAGCAGAAGATAGTGAGTGCTACTAAGGACACGGAGAAAAGGGAACTTTTGAGTATTGTTTGTGAGAAAATGGATTAGTATAGCTATTATGTAAAACAGAATGGAAGTTCCTCAAAAATATTAAAAGTACAATTATCATATGATCCAATAGTATATATCTAAAGGAACAGAAATCAGAATATTGAAGAGAAATCTACAGTCAGATGACAAATAGATAAAGAAAATGTTGAATATACTTACAGACCATGGAATACCATGCAGCCATAACAAGGAATGAAATCTGCCATTTGCTAGACATTTGCTAGGTTACCATTGGCTGGGAGAGCAGGGAAAACTGAAGGATGGGGAAATGTTGACCAATGGGTATTGAGTTATACACAGGAAGAAGAAGAAGCTGTGATGTGTGCAGTAGAACTATTGACTAGAGATAACAATAAGATACTGTATATTTCAAAACATCTTGAAAAAAAGATTTTGACTGAACACAAAGAAATGGTGAAAGGGGCCGTGTGTGTGTGTGTGTGTGTGTGTGTGTGTGTTCCACAATACATAAATGTATTGAACCATTACATGGCATTCTATAAGTACAAAGAATTTTTGTTAATTAAAGAAAAACTCACTACTCAAGTCAATGTTGCTCATCAAGGTATTGATATTCTATCATACTTAGTTTTTGCCTGTCCTCAAGGGAAGGACCCAAAAATAGTGGGAACCACCTTAGATTTCTGCTTCTCATACCCCCTTCCTTTTCTGGATCTTTCTGTATGTCTCAGCCATCATCATTCAAACTCTTGCCATCTGTGCTGGCTCCTGCCTGTCATCCCAGCCCTCAAAAGGTGGATGCAGGCAGATCTCTGAGTTTGAAGCCAGCCTGGTCTACACAGCCAGTTCTGGGGCACAGCTACATAGCAAGACCCTGTATCAAAACAAAGCACAATACAACCCAACACCAAAAAACAAGAAAAGGCATAAGTAATTCCTCTGTTCTATGTTTTGATCAAAACCTTATCTGAGGAGCTGTAGAGATGGCTTAGCAGTAAGGCACTTGCCTGCAAAGCCTAAAGACCAAGGTTTGATTCCCTAGCACCCAAGTAAGCCAAATGCACAAAATGGTGCATGTGTCTGGAGTTCCATTACAGTAGCTGGAGGTCCTGGAATGCTCTTGCTCTTTCTCTCTCTCTCTCTCTCTCTCTCTCTCTCTCTCTCTCTCACACACACACACACACACACACACACAAGTAAATAAAATATTTAAAAATGTATCCAAACATGGAATAAACATAGCTGTATTTTATAAGCTGTCTGAGCCCTCGTTAATGAGGAACCTCAAAGAAATATGGTTCTCCAAGTTTGTCCCACTAAGGCTTCTGTAATGATAGTGATTCTCCCAGCTCTCTCCCACCCTTAGACATGTGCTGTTTGCCTTGCAGCAATAATTCTGAAAACAGCCACTGGATTACCAGGTGACCCTTTGCCCATTCCTTCTGAAATGCCCCAGTGATTGACATGACTCCTGCTCTATCGTCCTTTTCGTTGCTGTCGTTTCTGCTGCCGTGTGGGAATAAAAGAATCTTCATGTAGTAAATACGATGCCTCCTAAGGCTGATAGCAGTTGATTAATCTCAGGCATTCATACTGAAGTAATATCTTTAAGTCACAGAAATAGAGATCTAGCCACATCTAAATAGAACCAAGCTATAATATGGAAATGGAATTTAAGAGAGCACTTTATTTGCAATCTCTGTGGCATAGGAATTTAGTGTAAACACAAATTCATTTGCTCCAGAATGAAATATATAACTCAGGTGCAGAGTCACTAAGTTTCACTATGTTTTCATAAAATCTTAGCTACAAAAATTAACCAATCTCCAACCTGAAGTCAAGAAACATTTTACTTAGCAAATAGCTGTTATAAATTTCCTATGTTTTATTTCCTTTTAAAATCTTGCCCTTGGTTCGCCAATACATTCCAGCAGAAAGAAATCTACTTTTACATTGATTATTCACTCCCAGGTAAGTTCCTAAAGACGGGACTTTCTGTATATTTCTCACTCCTGCTGAATCATGAACATCTAGAAGACAGCGCTCAAAAAATATATATACCTTTCTATCATTTTATTAGCATGGAGGGATAATAAAATTGACAGAATTGCTCGAGTGTTCTTTATGACAAATCAGCTGTTTTAGTAAGAACTAATTCCCAGCAACACAGGCTGCATCTTATTCATAAATCAACTGTGCAGATTCCTCACTAAACTAAATTTATAAACTTTAATCCAAGCTTCTCAAGTTCTAAGCAGAGGATATTGTCATGCAGATGTAGATGCCTAGGTGGAAATAGATTTTATTTATTTTCTGTTTTCATATTTTTTCAACCACATTAAAGTAAATGGAATCAATTGACTTTTGCAGCAACTACTCCCCTGCACACCCCCACCAGTAGGGTGTTGGTGGATATGAGCCTTCTAGGTCAGCTGGAAGAGAGTAATGGAAATGCAAAAGCTGGGTGAGGAGGGCTGAGGAACTCTGGGGAGGACTCTTGCCTTACTCTTCCTCTTTAGGGGACTTAAGGAAAAAGAGTACACCAGACATGGGCTGTGTCAGTCTTAGAATTCTTTCTTTTTATTTTATTTTTAATAAATAAATTAATTAATTTAAGAGAAAGATGCAGAAAGAGAGAAAGAGAATGAATGAATGAGAATGGGCATGTCAGGGCCTCTTACCACTACAAATGAAGTCAAATTTATGTGCCACTTTATACATCTGGCTTAAGTGGGTACTGGAAAATCAAACCTGGGTGAGCAGGCTTTGAAAGCAAGTGCTTTAACTGCTGAGTCATCACCACAGCCCTAATCCTAGAATTCTTGTGACGATAGTTAGAAATCATTAAAAATAATTTCTGTACGATTTATGGAACAAGTTTAAAATGTCCATACTTATAGAAAAGCTAGTGCATTTTTATTTCTCTTTTTGAAGTTTTAGCTTCTACCCATGATCTATTGTTTCCGTAGATGGCACAAGATCTCAAATTTAACAATGTATTAGACAGATGGAAATAAGGTGCAAGTATAATTTCACCCAGAAACTTAGAACATTTGGAAATATACATAGCACAAGTAGTTATTAAAATATAGAAGGGAAGAAGTACTTTGTTTGCATATATTAAGTGTCTAAAGTAAATTCAGACTCAAGGTGTCACATTGTGACATTTTCACACCTGCATATAATGCACTTTGAGGGTGTTCACCCCTCTATTGGTCTTTCTATTCTCTATCCCTTCCTTTTTTCCTTCCACATCCCTAATGGCTTACCTTTCACTCTCACCTTTTAAATCCCACACAGAAGAGAAAGCATGCAATATCTGTCTTGTGAGTCTGGTATATTTCACTCAGCATCATGACCTCCAGTTCCATCTAGGAAAGTTATCTCAGTTGGTAAAGTGCTTGCTGTGCAAGCACAGGGACCTGAGTTTGATTCCCAGTATCCATGTAAAGAGCTGGGCGTGGTGGCATGTGCTGATAATCCCAGCACTGACTGGGGATGTGGAGTTGGGCAGATCCCTGGGGTTCACTAGCCAGCCAGTATATCCTACTTGGTATGATCCAGGCCAATGAGAGACTTTCTCAAAAGAAAAAACAGATGAACACTGTTCCCGAGGAACAACGGAACAACACGTGAGGTTGTCCTCTGGCTTATCATGGACATAAAGAAATGTACACACATGCACTGCACACATGCATACACATAAGACTCTGTGTGTGTGTGTGTGTGTGTGTGTGTGTGTGTGTGTGTGACATTTCTTTATCCATTTATGTATTGATGGGCACCTAGGCTGATTCCAGAATTTCGCTCATATGAAAGGTGCAGCAATGAGCATGGGTGTGCAGATATTGCTATAGAAGGCTGCCTATTTTATGCTGAAAAAAACAATGTTTTCACAGTGCCTCCTCATTCTTTGACTTCTTTCTCAAATTTTCATTTCTAACTGATTTGGCCTCTCATCCAGCTCCCCCTTTATCCTCTCCTCTCCCCTTAGGAGTTGTCTCATGTGTAGTGTTTCTGCTTAGTTTCTAATAGTTTAAGTCCCCACACATAGGTTATCTTTTTAAGGAACAAAATGTAATCTTTACCATCAACATGGAGTTAGTACTGTTCTATAAGCAATTCCTTAAACCTGGAAGCATTTTTAATGAAATTGCCTATTCAAAATGAGCTTTTGGGCATATTTTTACTGTACAAAGTAGCACATGATCTGTTTGAAATTTAACAACCCAAAAGTCTATTTTGAAAATCAATATTCCAGGACTGGGAGATAGCTCAGTGATTGAAGGTGCATGCTTGCCAAGCCTTCTGAACTGGGTTCAAATCCCTAATAACCACACAAAACCAAATGTACAAAGTGGTTCATGAGTCTGGAGTTGTTTGCACTGGCAAATGCTCTGCCATGCCCATTCATATTCATTCTCTTTCTTTTCTTCTTTTTTCTTTCTCTCTCTCTCAGAGAAAATATTTATTTTAAAAAATACCAATATTCACCTCCCTTATCCCTCTTTACCCCCAAATTGACTACCCAGAAGCAGTTGAACAATTTTGCTGACTCTCCACATTTTAAATAATGCTTATGATGTTTCTTGATTTGTGAATTATGTATAATGTCAACTGGATGCCATGGCAGGTAATATCATATGCCTCATCCTCCACTCTCCTGTTCTATCTGCCCAGTGCAGTCAGCTGTCAATTCTGAGCTACGTCTTCATTGTTTTTGCCAATAAGAATGACTCTTAAATTTTCCTTTGCTCATACAGGTAGTATACATTGATTATTTCCTTTTTGTATAACTCTTTCCTTTTCCTGGTCTCCTTTTTTATTTTATTAGATGAGTTTCTGTATATCTCTCACGAGATTATTTTTTCTCATGTTGTAACATATCTATCAACAGTGAGAGATAGCATTCTGAGAAGCTAAACACAGCAGAACAATCAGCTCATTTTTCCTGTTTTTAAAGACTTCTCTCCTACACTCTTCAGCCCTTCCACTCAATGCTGACTTGTTATTCCAGGGTGATGCACACTGATTGTTTTGGAACTTTCTTTCACTAACTCCTGGAAATTTCCTTTGTCTCTTCCATCTTTGCTTTCTTATATCACAGGACTTCCTTTCTTTTCAGTAACTTATTTCTTGAGGAGCCCATTCCCCAGTAGTTTCCTGAGAAAGAACATAGATGGAAGGTAAAGTTTTTGAGCATTTGAATAATTTATAACATGTCAGGATCAATTGACAGCAATGACTGGTTAGAGTATCTTAGTTCTGAAAAGATTTCGTCTCAGCATTTCAAAGACATTTCTCCACTGCGTTCTAGCTGCCTGAGTTGCTTGAGGAAAGTGTGATGTTCTTTCACACTTCTAAAAATATTAGAAGTTTTTCATTGCTTGTCTGTCCTTTTGGGGAAGATTTTAGGGTCTTCCCTTCTTTTGGATATTCCTAAATTTCACTGATGTGACTTGGTCCGAGTCTTTCCTTTTTCATTATCTTAATTTCTTTGAATGTGGAAGTTCTTATCCTTTAATTTTAGTATATTTGGGGGTGGGAGAGTAGTATTTATTTCTTCTTTTTCTGTCTACTTTCTTTCTTCTCTCTAGGATTTGTAAATAATTTCAGTTTCTAATCATATGTATGGGGCTGTGTAGACCAGAAGGCCCATTTAAAAGCAATGGTTTTCTTGACAACTTTTCATTATGGAGAAGGAAGCATGGAGGATGAAATCAAGAAATCAGAGAATGATTTATCTTACTTCTACTCAGTTTTCTTATGGGAATATCACAATACCACTGTTATAATGCTTTTAAATGAAGAAATTCCCACCAATTTTACTGCCTTTCATTGTTGGCTGTTAATGCTTTCATGATGATTAACAACAGTGGCTCCCAGTAAGGTTATTACTGTGTCGAGGTTTTCCTAGGAAAAATCAGGATTATGACAGTGTTGTTGTATTAAATACGTTGTAATCGGATTGGGGACATGCCTTGGTGGGTAAGAGCACGTGCTGCACAAACATAAGGCCTGAGAGTGCCAGGTTTGCCCTGAGTTCAATTCTCCAGCACCCACATAAGCAAATGGCTAGACATGGCTATGCATTCCTGTGGGGAGCAGAGACTGCCTGAGGCTCACTGTTCAGCCCATCTGACAGAACATTGCAACTCTGTGTTCAGTGAGAGACTCTGTCTCAAGGAAGCACTTAAGATTCATACTAGTGAGAATAGACTGACCAGATCAGCAAGATTAAATGATTGGGTTGGAACAAGAAGTCAGAGCTGAGCTAGTGGCACACACCTGTAAATGTGGCACTCAGCAGGCTGAGGTAGGGAGTGTCACAAGTTCAAGGCCAGCCTGGTGAGTCCCAGGCCAACTAGGGGCACATAGCAAGGCCCTGTCTCACTAAACAAAAACAGGATGGAGGAGTTGGAGAGATGGCTTAGCTGTTAAGGCGCTTGCCTGAAAATCCAAAGGACCTCGGTTCAATTCCCCAGTACCCATGTAAAGCCAGATGCACAGGGTGGTGCATGCATCTCGAGTTTGTTTGCACTGGCATGCCCATTCTCTCTCTCTCTCTCTCTCTCTCTCTCTCTCTCTCTCTCTCCCCTCCTCCTTCTCTTGCTCTATCTCTCTGCCTCTTTCCTTCTCTCAAATAAATTTTAAAAAGACAGGCTGGAGAGAGAGATCATTTGATAGAGTGCTCACCTTGCAAGCATGAGGACCAGTTCATTACTCAATACGCATGTAAAAATATTGGGTATGAGATGTACATTTCTAATCCCAGTGCTGGGTAAACAGGAGGATCCCTGGCAGGGGGCCCATTAGCTAAGCAGTCCAGGCCATTGTGGGGTCCTGTCTCAAAGGAAGTAGATCGTGTTCTTGAAGAGGACATCTGAGGTTGTCTGCTGGTCTCCATACACTAGCATGTGCACACATGTGTACCCTAAAACATGTGAAACATTCCTAAATGAATGCATGCACATATACACATCACAAAACACCACTAAACTCAAGAGGAAAGAGAAAGGGTCCCCTCAGCTTATACACCTACTATGAGTCACACATACCTAGATCCTGCACGTGAGGTAGTCATTTCTAGTTATCACTGAGGAAACCAGGTCATTTAAGACATATATAATACTACTATGGTGGTTTGATTCACGTGTCCCCCATAAACTTAGGTGTTCAGAATGCTAGGTTCCCAGATGATGGAGATTTGGGAATTAATGCCTCCTAGAGGCAGTGTATTTTTGGGAGCGGGCTTGTGGGTATTATAGCCAGTTTCCCCTTGACAGTGTTGGGCACACTCTCCTATTCCTGTTGTCCACCTGATGTTGGCCAGGGGACGATGTCCACCCTCTACTCATGCCATCATTTTTCCATGGAGCTTCCCTCTCGAGCCTGTAAGCCAAAATAAACCTATTTTTTCCCACAAGTTGCTCTCAGTTGGGTGATTTCTACCAGCCATGCAAACCTGACTGCAGCAACTACATAACATATAAAAGTGGAAGTAAATTCAGTCTTGTGTTGACTTTCAAATCTATGCTCACTGACTATGTTGGCACAAGTCTATAATCCTAGCACTCAGGAAGGTGAGGCAGAAGGATCACTCATTTGAGGCCTACCTGGGCTGTATAGTGAGACTTTGCCTGGGATAAAAACAAATAAGAGGGCTGGAGAGATGGCTTAGCGGTTAAGGCACCTGCCTCCTAAGCCTAAGAACGCTGGTTCCAAGCTCCAGCGGTTCCAATCCCCAGGTCCCACGTTTAGCCAGATGCAAAGTGACGCAAGGGTGCAATGCCGCCCTTGACCACGAGGGGGCGCACACATCTGGATTTCGTTCTCAGCAGCTGAGAGGATGCTGGCGCGCCCATCTCTTGTCTGTCTCCCTCTTCCCCTCTCTCTGTCTGTGTCTCTCTCTTAAAAAATAAAAGTTTTTAAAAAAATATAAAAAAAAACAAATAAGAAAAAAAAATTAATCTATGCTCTTTTTAATATACCACACTTTACACACATGAGTGCATTTACCTACAGAAGCATGTGCATGTATGCAGCTCTTACAGACTGTTTGTGACAGTGATAAGATAATGTGAGTCATGAGCAAGTGACGATTCAGGCTGCACTATTCAGATCCTGGCTTGTTAGTCACTGAGTGTGTGGCAGAGGACAGGTGATTGTACTAAATGTGTGTGACTTGGTTTCCCCCACCATAAAATTTACAAAGTATGAAATAGTCTCATGTGAAATATCTTTTAAAGAATTCTCACAAGGAGGAAGCAATCGATATCCCCAAGTTATTCCAACATTCTCATGTTGGGACAGTGCTGCCAATGACTTAGGTACAGTGGTCACTGGTACACTGACAGAAACAATCTCTGTTTTAGGGTTAGTAAGACTGGTTGCTATGCATGTTTATTAATTGGCAAGGAAAATGTATTTAAAATAATTTTAAAACTCTTAAATGTGGACTGACCTGTTGGTAGTAAACCCAGCACAGGTACAACAGGACGGTACTGCTGTTGGGTGTTGTGGGGGAAAAGACTTGTGTAGGCTGTACCTATAAGGATGATTGCAGTGGTAGTATGGGACTTGGCTTTCTAAGTGAAAAGATGTTTTGAATAACTGGATGTATTCATTTTGTGATGACACTGATTATAATACATGATCCTGAAACTGTTTAGTGACTGTCATGTGTATATATCATCTTTTCACAGACTCAAAGATTTTTCTGGTCACTCCCTTGCTTTCCTGATTGAGGAGGAAATGAAGTAGAGTTGGGGAAAGTCCAGAACAAGCTTTCTCAGAAGGACTGAATCAGGGAGTGAAAAACATCTCATTCTCTACTCCTTGCTGGCCCCGCTGCCCAGAAGTATGACAAGGCCAGAGGATTGGGACCATGTTATGAACATGACATCTCAGTCCCGGATATGGACGTGGGGTCATGAGACTTGGATTTGCAGCTCAGCGACTTGCTCTTTACAAGATCCAGGAGAGGCGTGTGAACCACCTGCACTTCCACATGTCAAGGGGTAAGAGCCACGGTCCCTTCATTGCTCACATCCTCTGATTCTCCTCTGTTGTCATTCTTGTGCTCCTAGGGTCTAGAATTAATCTGGTGAGTCCAAGAAAACATCTGTCTCTACAAAGATATACAGACACCAGTCTGAGAGCCAATAGCCACCCGTCATTGCTCTTAATCCCTTTTGTCAGTTCCAGGTGGCTGGGCTCCCGCGGGACCATCTGTCCCTCCCAGCCAGCTCAAGAGCTGCATTACCCTGGAAGACACTGGACACAGATGTTGACCTTCTAGCTCCCTTCCTGGCATGCCTTCATTATCTCCACCCATTTCTCCTCTTCCTCTCCCATCCAAGGGACGAGATGAATCAAAGGCAAGTTGAGCAGACCCTCAGACAGACCCAGGTCTCTGTGACCCGAAGTGAGGAAAACTACCCGGGTCTCCTAACAAAATACAACATTAAGAAAAAATGCAATCCCAAAGACAGGGAGGAGGATAAAAAGAACTTTCCATTTTCAATTCTAAATGTCAAACAGCCATTGGAGTTTTTATTGTAGGACAAGTAACCATTATTTGTTGAAAATCTGCTGCAAATAACAGTAGGTTAAGGCTTTTTTAGGAGAAATTATTTGGGGAATGTATTTAACTCACTGTACTTAGAATTCACACTAGGAGAACTATTTTAAGTACAATGAAATGCCATTTTAATAATTTCATATAATATTGCAGTGATGGATAGCTACTTGGAATTTACATGCCAGCTATGTAAATGGCCATAAGTGATTTTTCATTATCCTAAATGGTGAGTAGCTTGAGATATTGATGTAAGTGCAATGCAGGCATAACATTTACAGTTTATTAAACTAAAAGGTTGCTAATCAATTATTGTATTTAAAACAACACCCACTGGGAAAATAAATTGATTTCTATGATAAATTTTTTAGAGTTGGGGAAAAAAAGTAAATTAGTGGTAAGAACTCACACGTATGGGTGCTGGTGACTATTTTGACCTTAAGAAATAGCTGCACCCTTATTGTTGAGTGGAGTGGGGCCTGGTGTGAACACCCCCTAGGAGTTCCTAATAGGACTAACAATCACGTACGCACCGATGCTGTGGCATAGTGTAAGCCCTGATGTTAGCGCTACACTTCTACCCCAGGCTCCTGCACATTCTCAGCTTCAGCTTTATCTTAGCTCACCGTGTCAGAAGTTCTGATCTGTGAGCATGGGTCCTGTTGATTTAGACCTGTGACCAGGCAGTGTGGGAGTGCATGGCCGAACAGAGCCTTCACATCATGAGCCAGAAAGCAAGAGAGAGGAAGAAGTCGAGGTCAAGGTCACACCGTCCCCTTCAAGGACATAATCATTCCAGGGACCTGAAGACTCCCCAAAATACCCACTTTTCAAAGATTTCACCTTTTCCAATAGAGCCACCCCATGACCACACCTGTAACATATACACCTTTGAGAAATGTTTATAATGCCACCTATTGAATTCACAGAATTCAAAGTTCACATATTGACATCTAGACTGTACATGATCATTTCTTTGGTTTTTCAAAAAAAAAAAAACTTTTCACTAAAGTATTGAAATCAGAAGGACAATATCCACTGGGTTAGAAGTAGTCCGCCCATGAGCTGCAGTGCAGCTTTTGGAAAACCTATTTGTGAAGCAGCATGAATCCTGTTGCTTTTTTCTCCTGCTAAAATGAGAAATCGGTCCCAGGCCACTGTGTTAATGACTGTGACTGAAAGTAATTATACATTTTCAAGTAATGATTCGAGGAATGTGGAGAGAGAGAAATAAAGAGAGAGAGAGACTGTGTGTGTGTGTGTGTGGTATAAAGTATATTTCTGTTTGTTTGCAGACGTGTGCACCCTGTGTACAAGCCTGTGGATGTCAGAGTAAAACGGGATATTCATCTCTATTGCTCCACCCCGCATTGTTTCCTTGAGATGGAGTCTCTCACGGAACCAGGAACTTCTGTTTTTTCTGTTAGAGTGGCAGGTCAGTGAGCCCCAGTGGTTCTCCAGTGTCCATCCCCTGCAGGAATTGGGTTACAGGCATGCCTGGCCATGGACTGATGCTTGCTTAACACAGGCTCTTACCCACTGAGCAATCTTCCCAAGCCCCCTCCAACATTTTTTGATCAGCTTTTATCAGCCAAGGATCAAGTTGGTTTAGTGGAAGGTCAATCTATACTTACAAAATTTGCTCTTTACAATTTAACTTAACTAAAACATGTTTCCAATTAATATTTATAGCTATGTTTTCGTGATTTGGAAGTGGACAATATTTCTTGTAAAGACTAAAAGCATGACTGGAGAGATGGCTTAGTGGTTAAGGTACCTGCCTGCAAAGCCTAGGGACTCATGTTCTAATATCCAGATCCCATGTAAACCAGATGTACATGGTGATGAAAGTACACATGGTTGCACATGTGCACAAGATGGCACATGCATCTGGAGTTCAATTGCTCTGGGTGGAGGCCCTGGTGCACCAATTCTCTCCCTCCCCTTCTCTCTGATAAAAATAATAATATAATAAAATAAAAAAGACAAAAATCATACATTTAGGTATCTAATTCACTTACATGGCTAATCCATAATTCATCCTTAATTGTGTCATTTTATGATATTTTACTACTTAGAAAGCTAAAAAATAAAGCATTATTCATAAACCATCCCATTTTCTGCACTTTTTTTTTCATTAACAGTCTTAATTTCAGTTATATTGTATGTCAACACCAGACCTGGTAGGACATATTTTATTCGATTCCACACTCCTTTAGTTCTAGCTACTCGGGCAGCTGAGGCAGCAGGAGCTCTTGAGCCCAGCAATTCAATGCCAAACTGACTTTGTTTTACCAAAGTAAAACAAAATTAAAAATATTTCTCCCCGGGCTAGTATTATGCACGTGCAGAATTTGTTCAGTTATTCAATATGGATTCCAATAAATGGTCACTGAAAGCTTTGTCAAAACAAAGCGATGGTGGAGTGACAAAGATGAGTAAAAGTAGTCCCTGCTTCCCGGGACAGAGACTGACTAGGTTATTTTGCTATTAGCGCAAATTGAATGAAAATATATTGGTTCAAATCAGACGTGTATCTGTTTCCCCATAGCGATCTGTAAGTAAGCATATGTAAATTGAGGGGGATATTCTGTCACCCTGCACACGTGGCTTCTAAGATTGCCCCAGCCATCATGTTTCCTAGCAGCAGGGAGGAGAAATTCAGGGGAAGAGACTTGTCATTAAGGAGGGGACCTGTAAGTCACATGTCATTTCTACCTACCTTTCACTGGAACGGATTTAGTCCTACAGCCACATTTGAAGAATGGAATCACTTTCTGGGCAGCCAGGACCCAGAAAGAACTGAAGAGAGTCCATTGCCCACGTGTAACAACATGGCCAACAAGTCCCGAGGATCCTCCTGTGTCTGACTCTCCAACTGAGCAATTATCGGGTCAGAATATTAGTCCGTCCAACAATGTGGCCAGCAAGTCCCAACGACCCTCCTGTCTCTCACTCCCTAACTCTGGGGTTATAGGTATGTCCCACCATGGCTGGCATTTGTACATGGGTTCTGGGCATTCAAACTTAGTTCTCATGCTTGTCAGGCAAGCGCTGTACTGACTGAGCTCTGTCCCTAGCAGCCACTTCGGTTTTTGAGACAGGCTCTCACTGCATAGCCTAGGCTTGCATTGAACTTGAGAGTCCCCTGCCTTACCCTTCTGAGTGCTGGGGTTACCGGAATGCCCCCCCCCAGAATAGTTTAACATTGTATGTGTGTATGTGTGTGCATGTGTGTTATATCTAATTTTGTATGTTTATTTGTCGCTGAGTATTACTATATTCTTTTTTTCTAATTGAAGACTTTGACTCCTACCTCTCTGCAATATACTAGTTGGATAATTTTGAGGAAGTTTATATGCCTCAAGTTTGTTTTTAACTTATAAAATGATTATGGGGGGCTGTGGAGATTGCTCAGTGGTTAAAGGTATTGCTTGCAAAGCCTGTTGGCCCAGGTTCAATTCCCTAGTACCCACATAAAACCAGATGCATAAAGTGGCACATGTATCTGGAGTTTGTCTGCAGGGGCAAGAGATCTTGATGTGCCCATTCTCCCATTATCATTCTCATTCATTTTCTCCCTCCCTCCCCTCTCTCTCTCTCTCTCTCTCTCTCTCTCTCTGTCACTATCTCTCACCTTGCAAATAAATACAAATACTTTTTTTAAATAATGATGATGGAAATAACACCTGCTAACTAGGGCTGTTAAGATTAGAAATGCGTCACAGATTTCACACAATACAAGGTCTAACATAGTAAAGCACATCAGAGTTTCTGCTTAATTTTTGCATAAAAGAGCATATGGACTAAATCACTGCGGTCTTCCATGTTTTAATCATTTGGCTAGGTTGTGATCACTTTTTTCTTTCAAATGACTTTCATTTTAGAGAAGCTGTACTTTTAAAGAAAAAAAATTTTAATTAAAAAATAAAAGTAAAACAAGTTGCATTTGAAAATTCAAGAATGAATGATGCCTAAATACATATGCAAACTAAAAAAATAAATTTAAAAAGAAAAATTTAGAAATACAGAGTATTTCCACATGACCATCTCCCCACATTTGCCCAACATGTGCCTTCATCGATATTCACACCAGAGTGGTACATTTGTCAACATGGATGAGCTTGAGTTGGCCTAACATCATCAAGTCTTCTTTTAGAGAAGACAGGAGCTAGCATGGCACAGGTGAGGCTGAGAGCATTCTGAAAGATCCTAAGAACAAGCAGGTGTGCAAAAAGTTCATGCAATTATATTAGGCAGTGTGCCATTCTGGCACACATTGTAACATTTGCATTTCTAAAAGTATGTTGCTTACATTATGTTTATTTCCTTCCATTAGGATCAAATTAACAAAAACTTGAGTACTATGAAGGTGAGAGGTGGGACCAATGATGATGATATAACCACTGTTCTTTAGGAGATAACCTAGCATATAGAGAAAATGGAGGCAAATTAATAGTGTTTTAAGATCCAAAGTATTTGCTGCTGTCTTTAGGATTAACAACTCACAAATTTCATGGCAAAGGATCTTGGGAATTAAAGGATCAGTTGGCATCTTCTGGCACCTTCCATTTCCCTCCTGATCTGCCTCAAGGTGACTTCTGTTCTTCTCAGATACTTACCAAGGATTCTTAGAGCACCTTCCCCCACAGCAGTAATTTACTATTGTTCAAGAAGTGAGTTGAAGATGGGCATGTGATGGGTCTCAAATCACACACCCCCTTCCCTTGCCCTCCTCACTGTCTTGTTGTACCAGAAACAATCTCATAGGTACCACTGGGAACATCTCCAGTAAGGTATCTAAAGGGAATTTGCGCTATCTTTTAACATGCTGTGAGTTTAGGAGTCTATTACAGGTGATCATTATGCACTCATGAGAATGGTCTCTGGACCTAGTTTCCAAGCAGAAATTCCCTAGTCCGTGATACTGAGCTATGTGCAGGAGGTCTCATATGTGTAACCAAAGGTACCAGGTATCTGTCATGATGATGCTTTGGGGATGCTTTGAGCTTCCAGTCGGTCATTGTCTAACCACACCATTGCTACTGGACGTTTCTTACTATGCACGCCATGTCTAGATGTACTTGTATTATAACATGGTATCACATTTCTCCATAAATATGCCATTGCAATTACCTGTCTATTTGTGTGCAGCAACATTATTACTTACTGTACTTAGTCTTGTAGTGTTTAGTGACCTTCACCAGGAGTTCAGCAATCTTGGCAGGCATTCCTTTTGGCCACAGGGGAACTTTGTATTTCTCTGGATCCTTCCAAGAGATGGGAATTCAACAGCAGCAGCTGTGGCTATGAAAATAACAAAGCACAAAATAGACATCAAACTCAGAACTGAAAGAGACTTCTCACTGAAGCCATTGTCGTGTGGCACCAAACATTTTATAGGATTCAGTGATAAGCTGGCTCCCACATGGCTCTATTAAGCCTGAAGAAGACCAAGGATAAAGAGACACATGATTTCAGTTTAAACCCAGATGATAAAGTTCCTGCTCTGTGTTTTATTCTAGAACCATCTGGGTGATTCATATTACACCCTGAGATACATGGGTATATTGAGAATAGAACAGAATTCTAATATAGTTCCCTTCATAATAAGATATAAATAAAATGTTAGGACTTCACATACAAAAACTGAATAGTGAGAAGATGATGTCAGGGTCTAGATTCTGTTAATAATTTCAGAGTGAGAGTTTTTTTCTTCATACTTAAAAAAGTTTTACTGATTATTCAGTGGCCAAGCTCACTGAGATACACAGTGTTTTCAAGTGAGAATTCCAAAAACATGACTGTCTCCTTCTGGCATGGCTTGCTTTCTCCAGCATTCTTAGTTAACAAGGCCAAAGACCTTCAGTTATAAGGTCTCTTAACCCTGAGAATCCCAGGAAGTCCCACCCAAATGTGTTCATGTTGCTACATTACCATCAAAGGGTGCCCCGTGAGAGCCATTAAAAAAATGGGCTGTAAGAGAGCAAGTAGAAGTTCCTGTTCCCGGGTAGAAGCAAATATACACATCACACTGTCCCCTGCAATTTGGGTCCTTAGTGAGGATGTTGACTCCTGAAATAAAGAATGCCTCCCCCAAAGTTTCCAGAAGCTTCCTTGCTTTTCCGGTTTTACTTTTCTTTCCTGGGGTATTTTAATGCATAAAGTCTCAACTCTGAAGCTGACTTTGAGATGCAGGAGAAATATTTCAACATTCATGCATTCAGTTCATGATTCAGAGGGTTTATTTATAAGACCGTTGATTTTGGGACACCCGACTCTTGCTTTTAAGCTGCTGATGTGAGTCATGTTTGTGGGAGGTAATTACTACCAGAAAGTACAACTAACTTGTAAGCTTCTCTTTCAAATGTCCACTCACAATCTACAATCACTGCAAATAACAGGTTCCCCCAGGCTTTTGCTACGTGTTATGGCTGTATATATTTATTATGAGTGCATTAGGCAACACCCAAACATACTTTTGACACAGCTGGGCTCCTGGAGGAGAAATGAGGACCTTTATTAACATGGGTGTAGATTTCAGAGGATGTAGAACTGGAAAGATGTAATCTCAAGCTACCCCTTCCATTATAGAAGACAAAGCCCTAAGAACAGCTGTTCAAAAGAGTAATGATGGATTTCACTCGTTGGAGAATACGTATGTGTACGGAGCAGTATCATATTAAACATCTGTTCAAACTCATTGAAATTATGGCGGGCACTTTTCTCTTAACAGCTCATTGTCTCTCTCAGACTGAGTTGACATCTTTCCAAGGGGCTCCCTGATTCTCCATGCAGTGACTGACGAAGCCCTACTAAGATGGGAGTGGACAGCTTCTCAAGGGCCACAACTGGATACCCTAATCCAGACATCCATGATTGCTTCTGCACCGATTACTGCCTACAATTCCCCAGAGAAGATAGAGGTGGTGAAGGAAGGAGAAAGAGGAGGCGGGAACATGGCATTTGGAACCAGCGTAAATGAGGGTCAGTCAGGAGTTGGAGAAAGCATCAGAAAAGAACAGCTGGGGTGGAGCGTGGCAGCGCATGCCTTTCATCCCAGCGCCTGGGAGGCAGAGGTAGGAGGATCTCCATGAGTTCAAGGCCACCCTGAGAATACAGAGTGAATTCCAGGTCAGCCGGGGCTACAGTGAGACCCTACCTTGAAAAATAAATAAATAATAATAATAATAAGTTAATTAATTAATTAATAAAAGAAAAGAAAAATAAATCTGGAATTCCAAAAACAAGCCTGGCTACTTGCTGGTTTCCACCTGCCTTTGGCTTGCTCTTGCTTTGCTCTGCTGGGATGCCGAGACCGCCCTGTCTCCCTTATGGCTTTCTTCCCTGAAGAGCTGAGCGCATCCTCTTCTTCAGTGGGGCTGGAACAACTCACTGCCTAAGTGTGGCTCCTCAGGCTGTGACCCAAAATGGTCCACATTTGTCCACTCACCACTCAGTTACTCAATAACTGTTTCTGAGTGTCTGGATGCATCAGTTGTGGTAGGTGAGCCTCACCCAGCTTGTCTTTGAGGATATTGGAGGGTTAAACTTTAATGGACTGAGAATGCATCTCAAGGTGTGTCTGATCCACTCTGAAATTGGTGCGACAACCCATTAAGCTGGGGTGGAAGGGGCAGGTGAAATAAAAGGGGAATGGGAAAAAGTTAGCTTCTCTCCCCTTCTCCCTTCTGGATGCTAATATGTATGCTGATAGATTGAAACCTAAAAAACCATGAGCCAAGGACTGGAGAGATGGCTTAGCAATTAAGGCGCTTGCTTGCAAAGCCAAAGGACCCAAGTTTGATTCCCCAGGACCCTTGTAAACCCAGATGCACAAGGTGACACATGCATCTGGAGTTTGTTTGCAGTGGCTTAAGGCCCTGGAGTGCCAATTCTCTTTCTTTTTGTATTTTTTTAAATTAAATTTTTTATTTATTAGAAACAGGGAGAGAAAGAGAGAGAAAGAGAGAGAGAGAATGGGTGCACCAGGTCCTCCAGCCACTGGAAACGAACTCCAGATACATGTGCCATCTTGTGCATCTGGCTTACATGGGACCTGAAGAATTGATCCTGGGTCCTTAGGCTTCACAGGCAAATGCCTTAACCACTAAGCCATCTCTCCATCCCCCAATTCTCTTTTTATATCTGCCTCTTTCTGTGTCAAATAAATAAATAGATAAATAAAATAATTTGAAAATAAAACAAGGGCTGGAGGGATTGCTTGGCGGTTAAGGTGCTTGCCTGCAAAGCCAAAGGACCTCAGTTCAATTCCCCAGGAGCCACATAAGCCAAATGCACAGGGTGGCACATGCGTCTGGAGTTTGTTTGCAGTGAGAATAGGCCCTGGCGTGTCCATTCTCCTTCTCTGTCTCTCTCTTTGCCTCTCTCTCTCTCTCAAATAAATAAATAAATGAATATAAATATAAATATTTAAAAAAAAAACATGAGCCAAAATAAATGCCTTTTCCTTTAAAGTTGTGTTTCTATCAGGTATTTCTCACATTGATAAAACTGACTAGTGCAGGGTCATAAAAAGTAGCAGGCACACAGAAAGGCATTCTGACTGACCTTAGAGAGCAAAGAACACTTCCCCGCAGTGTCCATGTTTAAATAAAGACCTGGAGACCAGTTAGGAGATGGTGAGGAGACTGGAGAGGAGCAAAGGCAAGGAGACAGGATGACATCATCTCGGAAGGAAACGAGGCCCAAGAGAACACTCCAGTTTGAATTTGATTCCCAGAATTCACAGAAACAGCTGGGCATGGCCACATGCATTCGGACTCACAGTTCTGGAGGGGTGCAGAGACCCAAGAATCACCAGAGAATGGGGAGGAGGGGGGCTCTAGGGTTAGTAAGAGACCCCAGCTCCAACAAGAGCAGGTGGAAGAGTGGTGGAGCAGGACACCTGATGTTGGGTTCTGGCCACCACAGGTGAGGGCACACTGCTGCAGGTGAGGGAGGGCACACTGCTGCAGGTGAGGGAGGGCACACTGCTGCAGGTGAGGGAGGGCACACTGCTGCAGGTGAGGGAGGGCACACTGCTGCAGGTGAGGGCACACTGCTGCAGGTGAGGGCACACTGCTGCAGGTGAGGGCACACTGCTGCAGGTGAGGGAGGGCACACTGCTGCAGGGGAGGGAGGGCACACTGCTGCAGGTGAGGGAGGGCACACTGCTGCAGGGGAGGGAGGGCACACTGCTGCAGGGGAGGGAGGGCACACTGCTGCAGGGGAGGGCACACTGCTGCAGGGGAGGGAGGGCACACTGCTGCAGGCAGGTGCGTGGAGCAGCACATGAGCATGGACACATGCATTCACCCCACCCGACACCACAGCACCCCCCCACACACACCACATTACACACACAGGCAAAACCATTGTTTCTATAAGAATGAAAGGCCTTGTCTGTCATGCTAGAGCTGAATGTGACTGGAATCATATGCACTGCACTTCTTGTGGGGCAGCCACCTACAAGACGTTTTATGCATTTGTATCGAAGCATCCCTGCTTAGTATGAGCAAGTGACCCCACCCACAGCGGCTAGGGTAGTTTTTGTCTCTGATCACCCCACGATGAACCTCAGCTGTGGTCAGAACAGATGCTCCATTTTGGGGGCTCTGACGTCTGACATTCTCAAGCTCAAGTCTCAATTCCTTAGTGACACAGCTGTGCCACAATTTAATCTGTATGGTTCATCTAAGCCAACATCCCTGCAGCTCTCCTATCTTACATATTTTCACATAAACATCTCCCTTGCTCAATTTTAAGTTGAATTAAGTTTTAGGTCTCTCTCTCTCTCTCTCTCTCTCTCTCTCTCTCTCTCACACACACACACACACACACGCGCCATTCACTTAAACAAGCATTAAAGGCATAACAAACACACTAGGGAATGGTGGATGTTCTGGGCAGTACAGCACTGACCATAAAACAAAGCCCCTCCTACCCTAATGGGGGCAACATTTGGGAGGGTGCAACACACAGAACATATCGCATGGTGATATTGGTCATATAGGGGATTATTATGAGATGATTATTACATTTAAACAAATAAGGGCTCTGGATGGTGTCTATAAAAGGCAGAAATGTTTTAGTTGTGAAATTTGAGACTATCGGGGTTAAATAAAAAGATTAAAATCTACCAGAAATAAAAGGCAGGTCACATGGACAAGGGACATTCAATGACTGGAAATGAATTTATTATTTTTACAACAAATGGAAAAATGTAAATAATATTTTGTTCACAAGACAATATAAATTAACTCTTATTGTACAATTTTGTACTGACCAAAGCTATCAAAATGTATAAAATAAATATTTTTCATAATTATAAGGATTTTGACAACCAAATTAGAGACTTTCATTATAGAAAATATTTTTTAAAATAATCCTTCAGTGCCTAGCAACCAACACATGTGGTGGCTTCAGCAATAGGGTCTCATATTCTTGTTCATGCTAGAGAAATGGACAATAGCCAAAAATGTTTCTGAAGAAAGTGAAAATTAATTTTTATAAAATTAAGAGATCAAAACAATGTGACTTTGCCACTGAGACAAATGATAATAAGTGAAACAGAAGACTTTCATAGAGAGGGGAACATCACATCTGTTATGGATGTGCTATGGATCATGGAGTCATGGATTTGTGGTGAAGCAAGGAGGTATTTATGAAAAAAAAAATTAAATTCTATCTCATTTTCGAAGCTGATTTAAAAGCTAAAATCATCAAGCAATACTTAAAAATTGTAAACACACAAAGAATATATTTAAGACCTGAGGGTGGGTAAAAAGTTCTTAAATGGGGCTGGAGAGATGGCTTAGCGGTTAAGGTGCCTGCCTGCTAAGCCTAAGAACCCGGTTCCAATCTCTAGGTCCCACGTTTAGCCAGATGCAAAGTGACGCAAGGGCGCAATGCTGCACTTGCCCACAAGGGGCGCACGCATCTGGATTTCGTTCACAGCAGCTGAGAGACTGTTGGTGCGCCCATTCTCTATCTGTCTCCCTCTCCCTCTCTCTCTATCTGTCTCTCTCTGTGTCTCTCTCCAAAAATAAAAAAAAAATTTTTAATTTTAAAAAATTTAAAAAAGTTCTTAAATGATATATGAAAGTAATTAAGGAAGGAAAGGATAAATTTGACTTACTAGAATATAAAATTTATCATAAAAATATGCTATCAGCTGACCCTCATGGCACAGGCTTGTAATCCAGACCACTTGGAAGCTGAGGCATGAGTGCTGTGATTTCAAGGCTTGCCTGAGCAGCTATCCTGTTCCTAAATAAAAAAAAATTAAAAGGGGGCTGGTGATGCGAGGATATAGCTCAGTGGAGGTGCACTTGCTCAGTGTGCAGAGTACAAGGTTCAATCTCTAGTACTGGAGAGGGAGAAGGAAGAGGAAGAGAAAGAGAGGAAGGAGAGAGAAGGAGGAAGAAGAGGGAGAAAGAAAGGAAAGAAGGAAGGGAGGGAGGGAGGAAGGGAGGCCTACAAATAACAGTAAGAATAACCAGTAAGAAATAGCTCAGTAAAAATAGCAGTGTATATTACATATCAGTGCAATAAAATAAACCTAAGAAAATTGTTCATCTTTTCTAGTTGGATGCAAAATAAAATAAGGTCGTTATTTGATATCCTGAGATTAGAAAATATTTAAGCATAGTAATATCAATGATATGTTTGGTGTACAGCAAGGAAAATTCTCAAGTATTTGTTGGGTATGCTGATGTACAAAGTATTTGGAGACTAATTTGACAAAAGTAGTTACTAAGAAACTTCACATACTTTGTGTATCAACATTCTAATCCTCGACACAGATCCTTTCTAGAGAACAATTTCAGATTTTTGTACACAGAAGTTTTTGCCCTAATGTTTGTTATAACAGTGCTGTTAATGGCAAAAGTTCTGTAAATCCATTGAATGTCAATCATGGAGTGCCAATTCTCTTTCTTTTTGTATTTTTTTAAATTAAATTTTTATTTATTAGAAACAGGGAGAGAAAGAGAGAGAAAGAGAGAGAGAGAATGGGTGCACCAGGTCCTCCAGCCACTGGAAACGAACTCCAGATACATGTGCCATCTTGTGCATCTGGCTTACGTGGGACCTGAAGAATTGATCCTGGGTCCTTAGGCTTCACAGGCAAATGCCTTAACCACTAAGCCATCTCTCCATCCCCCAATTCTCTTTTTATATCTGCCTCTTTCTGTGTCAAATAAATAAATAGATAAATAAAATAATTTGAAAATAAAACAAGGGCTGGAGGGATTGCTTGGCGGTTAAGGTGCTTGCCTGCAAAGCCAAAGGACCTCAGTTCAATTCCCCAGGAGCCACATAAGCCAGATGCACAGGGTGGCACATGCGTCTGGAGTTTGTTTGCAGTGAGAATAGGCCCTGGCGTGTCCATTCTCCTTCTCTGTCTCTCTCTTTGCCTCTCTCTCTCTCTCTCTCTCTCTCAAATAAATAAATAAATGAATATAAATATAAATATTTAAAAAACAAAAAAAAAAACATGAGCCAAAATAAATGCCTTTTCCTTTAAAGTTATGTTTCTATCAGGTATTTCTCACACTGATAAAACTGACTAGTGCAGGGTCATAAAAAGTAGCAGACACACAGAAAGGCATTCTGACTGACCTTAGAGAGCAAAGAACACTTCCCCGCAGTGTCCATGTTTAAATAAAGACCTGGAGACCAGTTAGGAGATGGTGAGGAGACTGGAGAGGAGCAAAGGCAAGGAGACAGGATGACATCATCTCGGAAGGAAACGAGGCCCAAGAGAACACTCCAGTTTGAATTTGATTCCCAGAATTCACAGAAACAGCTGGGCATGGCCACATGCATTCGGACTCACAGTTCTGGAGGGGTGCAGAGACCCAAGAATCACCAGAGAATGGGGAGGAGGGGGGCTCTAGGGTTAGTAAGAGACCCCAGCTCCAACAAGAGCAGGTGGAAGAGTGGTGGAGCAGGACACCTGATGTTGGGTTCTGGCCACCACAGGTGAGGGCACACTGCTGCAGGTGAGGGAGGGCACACTGCTGCAGGGGAGGGAGGGCACACTGCTGCAGGTGAGGGCACACTGCTGCAGGGGAGGGCACACTGCTGCAGGTGAGGGCACACTGCTGCAGGTGAGGGAGGGCACACTGCTGCAGGTGAGGGAGGGCACACTGCTGCAGGTGAGGGAGGGCACACTGCTGCAGGTGAGGGAGGGCACACTGCTGCAGGTGAGGGAGGGCACACTGCTGCAGGCAGGTGCGTGGAGCAGCACATGAGCATGGACACATGCATTCACCCCACCCGCCACCACAGCACCCCCCCACACGCACCACATTACACACACAGGCAAAACCATTGTTTCTATAAGAATGAAAGGCCTTGTCTGTCATGCTAGAGCTGAATGTGACTGGAATCATATGCACCGCACTTCTTGTGGGGCAGCCACCTACAAGACGTTTTATGCATTTGTATCGAAGCATCCCTGCTTAGTATGAGCAAGTGACCCCACCCACAGCGGCTAGGGTAGTTTTTGTCTCTGATCACCCCACGATGAACCTCAGCTGTGGTCAGAACAGATGCTCCATTTTGGGGGCTCTGACGTCTGACATTCTCAAGCTCAAGTCTCAATTCCTTAGTGACACAGCTGTGCCACAATTTAATCTGTATGGTTCATCTAAGCCAACATCCCTGCAGCTCTCCTATCTTACATATTTTCACATAAACATCTCCCTTGCTCAATTTTAAGTTGAATTAAGTTTTAGGTCTCTCTCTCTCTCTCTCTCTCTCTCTCACACACACACACACACACACACACACACACATGCACGCCATTCACTTAAGCATTAAAGGCATAACAAACACACTAGGGAATGGTGGATGTTCTGGGCAGTACAGCACTGACCATAAAACAAAGCCCCTCCTACCCTAATGGGGGCAACATTTGGGAGGGTGCAACACACAGAACATATCGCATGGTGATATTGGTCATATAGGGGATTATTATGAGATGATTATTACATTTAAACAAATAAGGGCTCTGGATGGTGTCTATAAAAGGCAGAAATGTTTTAGTTGTGAAATTTGAGACTATCGGGGTTAAATAAAAAAAGATTAAAATCTACCAGAAATAAAAAGGCAGGTCACATGGACAAGGGACATTCAATGACTGAAAATGAATTTATTATTTTTACAACAAATGGAAAAATGTAAATAATATTTTGTTCACAAGACAATATAAATTAACTCTTATTGTACAATTTTGTACTGACCAAAGCTATCAAAATATATAAAATAAATATTTTTCATAATTATAAGGATTTTGACAACTAACCAAATTAGAGACTTTCATTATAGAAAATATTTTTTAAAATAATCCTTCAGTGCCTAGCAACCAACACATGTGGTGGCTTCAGCAATAGGGTCTCATATTCTTGTTCATGCTAGAGAAATGGACAATAGCCAAAAATGTTTCTGAAGAAAGTGAAAATTAATTTTTATAAAACTAAGAGATCAAAACAATGTGACTTTGCCACTGAGACAAATGATAATAAGTGAAACAGAAGACTTTCATAGAGAGGGGAACATCACATCTGTTATGGATGTGCTATGGATCATGGAGTCATGGATTTGTGGTGAAGCAAGGAGGTATTTATGAAAAAAAAATTAAATTCTATCTCATTTTTGAAGCTGATTTAAAAGCTAAAATCATCAAGCAATACTTAAAAATTGTAAACACACAAAGAATATATTTAAGACCTGAGGGTGGGTAAAAAGTTCTTAAATGGGGCTGGAGAGATGGCTTAGCGGTTAAGGTGCCTGCCTGCTAAGCCTAAGAACCCGGTTCCAATCTCTAGGTCCCACGTTTAGCCAGATGCAAAGTGACGCAAGGGCGCAATGCTGCACTTGCCCACAAGGGGCGCATGCATCTGGATTTCGTTCACAGCAGCTGAGAGACTGTTGGTGCGCCCATTCTCTATCTGTCTCCCTCTCCCTCTCTCTCTATCTGTCTCTCTCTGTGTCTCTCTCCAAAAATAAAAAATAAAAAATTTTAATTTTAAAAAATTTTAAAAAGTTCTTAAATGATATATGAAAGTAATTAAGGAAGGAAAGGATAAATTTGACTTACTAGAATATAAAATTTATCATAAAAATATGCTATCAGCTGACCCTCATGGCACAGGCTTGTAATCCAGACCACTTGGAAGCTGAGGCATGAGTGCTGTGATTTCAAGGCTTGCCTGAGCAGCTATCCTGTTCCTAAATAAAAAAAAATTAAAAGGGGGCTGGTGATGCGAGGATATAGCTCAGTGGATGTGCACTTGCTCAGTGTGCAGAGTACAAGGTTCAATCTCTAGTACTGGAGAGGGAGAAGGAAGAGGAAGAGAAAGAGAGGAAGGAGAGAGAAGGAGGAAGAAGAGGGAGAAAGAAAGGAAAGAAGGAAGGGAGGGAGGGAGGAAGGGAGGCCTACAAATAACAGTAAGAATAACCAGTAAGAAATAGCTCAGTAAAAATAGCAGTGTATATTACATATCAGTGCAATAAAATAAACCTAAGAAAATTGTTCATCTTTTCTAGTTGGATGCAAAATAAAATAAGGTCATTATTTGATATCCTGAGATTAGAAAATATTTAAGCATAGTAATATCAATGATATGTTTGGTGTACAGCAATGAAAATTCTCAAGTATTTGTTGGGTATGCTGATGTACAAAGTATTTGGAGACTAATTTGACAAAAGCTAGTTACTAAGAAACTTCACATACTTTGTGTATCAACATTCTAATCCTCGACACAGATCCTTTCTAGAGAACAATTTCAGATTTTTGTACACAGAAGTTTTTGCCCTAATGTTTGTTATAACAGTGCTGTTAATGGCAAAAGTTCTGTAAATCCATTGAATGTCAATCAATCAAAGAATGGATAAGCAAACTGCGATGCATACAAGTAAACATGAACACTTGTACAACTTAAAATAAATGAAGCAGAGCCACAGGCATCAATATGAATTGATCTATAATCTACAGAAGGAAAATGTGGTGGTGCATGCCTTTAATCCCAGCACTCGGGAGGCAGAGGTAGGAGGATTACCATGTGTTCGAGGCCACCCTGAGACTGCATAGTGAATTCTAGGTCAGCCTGGACTAGAGTGAAACCTCAAAAACAAAAACAAAAACAAAATCATGTAATATGGTACCATTTATGTAAAGAGTATAGTCTTGAAAACAGTGCCATATATTATCATGAAGGTCCCTAAATTTGTAGGATATTAGCCCGCTGTGTGTTGCTAAAACAAAACAACCAAATCTAGGTAACTCATAAAGAGGTTGATTTGGCTTGTGATTGTGATGGATGAAGAGGCCAAGAGACACAGTACTGGTGTCCTGATGGGGATTCTACTGGCATAGCACGGGGCAGAAGAGGAAAAGGAAATAGCTGTGCATGCAAGTATGTGGGGTCGCTTCACTTTATGAGACTTTGCTGTCAAGAAAGCTACTTCATTTCTGTAACATCCAACCTACTTATTATTCATGAGGGTGGGGTCTCCATGAACCAGCCACCTTCCACTAGGTTCCATCACCTCAACACTGGAGTCAGGGAGATAAGCTTCTAGCACATGGCCTTTGGAGGACAAACTATATCTTAACTAAGTAGCAGAGAAGGATGGTATAAAGGCCACGTGATTGGCAGTAAGTGTCACTGCACATAGAATCGTGGACAGCATCCAGTAGGATGATGTAGGGGCTTCCAATGTATCTGTGCTATGCACTACCTCAATAATGTATGTCATCTCCAAAGGAAAGAGCAAATCTGGGACAATTTTGAGGATTGGTAAGACATGAGTGCACAAGTGAGTGTTTTTTCTGCAATTTTGTTTTTCTCTCTTTTATATTTCCCTTCATTCTAAAGGAGTGTCTAGCATGTACCCAATGCTGTGTTCAGATCCAAGGTTCCAGCAGTGGGCTTTATAATCACTGGCAGCTGGCATGAGGACCATAGTGGACATCCAGGTCAGTCAGCGTGACAGCCAGTTCCAGGAGGTCATCAGTGACCACCATGACACCGACTCCAGTGCCAGCCAGCTATGTGGTCAGTTCCAGAGTTCCAAACCACAGACGGATTACACCAACTTCTACTATACCTATAGCAAGGCCTCCTCTGGCCAGCACGTGCACAGAGCCTTCTTGCTGGACCTGAACTTGGGATCATAGACAACATCTGGTCCAGGCCTTCATGCACCTTGACAACTTGATCTTCAGCCCGAGTAAAGGTGACAAAAGCTGGGCCAAGGGACGCCACACCAAGGGCATGGGGTGGGTGGAGTAGTTGGTCTTGGACATCCTGCAGAAGGAGCGTGAGAACTTTGGCTATCTGCAGGGCTTTCCGCTGACACATTCACTGTGTTCAAGCTCAGGTTTGGTTGTGCTGCTTATTTGCAAAGTGTGTGGAGCACATCCCAGTGGTGCCTTCACCCAAGGTGTTGTAGACATTGGGGGAGCCCAGCAATATCAATGCTACCGGTACACAAGCTGTTGAGAACACTACGAGACCTGCTATAAACACAGAGGACCTCTATGACATCTAGGTCTCTGTGCTCAAGCCACGCCCACCTACAGGGACCCAACCACCTGTGTTAGTCACCTTGAGTATAGTCACCGCCACCCTCAGCTTCCCCGACCAGCTCAGTGCTGACCTTCCAGAGCCGGCCATGAGCATGGTTCCCTTCTCCCACCTGTACTTCTTCATGCTAGACTTTGCCCCATTAGAGCTGGGCAGCCAGTGCTCCTCCCAGACAATGCCCGTGCCAACCCAGCAGATGTTTGATGGCAAGAACATGACATGACTTGTGCCAGGGATGCTGCTTGACTGGACACCATTTTCAGTGGACACATGTCTATGAGGGAGGTGGGCGAGCAGATGTAAAGTATGCACAGTGGGAATAGCAGGTCTTTGTGATGTGAACGGTCAACATCATCCACGTGGTTTGTGACAGCCCACCGCCAAGGTTCAATGTGTCCTCTGCCTCCAGAAGGATGAGCAAAAACAAACCTTTCATGGCCACACAAATATCCCATGTCAGGTGTTTCATTATAATGACATGAAGCTGACAAATAAATATGGTTGAATGATTTTTTTTTCTATTTTTTGTCTTATTTCTGTGTATGTATATGTGGGTGTATGTATGGCACAATACAGGCTTGGTCCTAGCCAGACCGCATGCTAAAAGAAACCAGGAAGTGGCTTCTGTGGACATGGCATCCTGCACAGGCCTGGCATGACAACAGCTACAGTCCCATACTCACGAGCAACCTGCTACGAGATGATCTGCCTGGAGACAGGCTGTCATTGGTCACAAGAAGGGGACCACCCCATACAATGATTGGCCAGCCAAACCCTTTAAACCCCCTACACTTCCTTGAATAAATGAGTTTGCAGCAGCTCGCCCTCTGTCTGCTTCCACCCAACTCCCGGAGTCTGTGTCATGACTCCGCGCCTCTCACCCCTACTCGGCAGAGACCCTGCCGTCCCTCCTGGGCTGGCCCTAGGGGAGACCCCAGAAGGTGTATATAGGTGCAGGTGTCTACAAGCACGTGTGTTGAGGTCAGAAGACAACTTTATGGAGTTTCTCCTCTCCATTCAACTTATTTTGAAATAGGATTTTTCTTCCTGCTCTGACCGCTTCTGCTGCTTGCATGCTTCTGGATTCTTTTGGTTACACTTACATTGTCACAGGTGCATTGGGATGACGGATGTGTGTGCCACTTTGCATTCTGTTTTATGTGGGTACTGAGGAGGAAGGTTTGCAAGTAAGTGGTTTTAACCTCTGAGTCATCTCCCCAGCCCCTTAAATGGCTTCTGACAACAGTGCCAAGACTATTCAATCTGGAAAGGAGTGTCATTTCAATAAACTGTGTGTGGGAAACTGAATATGCACACGGAAAGGAAGTTAGACCCTTAGCTAATACCTGGTGTAAAATTAACCCCAGTTGGATTAAAGACAAAAACCTAAGAACGGAAACTGAAACTTAAGGAAAACACAGAGCAAAGGCCTCCCAGGTCAGACATTCTGGGCTTCTTAGTGACGCATCCTCTGTGTTCAGACTGTCCCTAATTCTGAATCTGGCAACCTTTTCTGCTGAAGTGTTGTGGACATGGGTTTAAGTAGCAAGTTAAATGGACTCCTAGTGGGTATTCCCAGGATGGAGTCCTGCCGAGGGACTCAAACCAGGAGGGGGCTGCTATGTGTATAATATACTCCAGGCTCCATTACAAGCTACCTGAAGACAAAGCGTCTGCCCTGATTACAGTGTAGTTGCTGAGTGGGTGTTCACTTGTATGCTGGACTCGTTCACATGAATACTGGACCAGACAGAATCGAAATAGCCAGGAATCAAGGAGAGGGCCTCATTTGGAGCAGTACTGCCTAGGTTCCAGAATATCATCTTTATAATTTATCAAGGGTTGTTGTTGTTGTTATTTGTGTGTGTGTGTGTGTGTGTGTGTGTGTGAGAGAGAGAGAGAGAGAGAGACTAAGAACTGAGAAAGAAGACAGAGACAAAGATGGAGACCTACCATGTCCTGATAAGGGTGGGGGAAATCCCGGGAGGAAGTGCCTGTGTTCTGTGTCTATAGCCACTTCCTTCCCTTTCTAGGGCCACTTATCTACCAGGACACTCAGCTTTCCACAGGTCTGGTGACTCACTGGGCAGTGCAAGGAGCTCTGGACTTTGGATGACTAAGCTTATTATGCACCATGCTGACATCAATTGGGGAAAATACAGCACCAGGAAGAGGGTCAGTTTGTAGGGAAGGGGTGTGTGGCATCTGAGAATCAAAGCTGGGCACAGGTGGGTAAAGCTGAGTCAGAGCTGAGTCATGGAAGGAAGAACGGGATATGAGAGTAATGGGCTCTGGAGCAATGGACATCCTAGCCAGGGGTGGATGCTACCAGGTCTGCTGAGAAGCAGCAATGCTCCTGTCTTCTGCCCAGCGCTCCCTAACCTCAGTCCAGTCAGCAAGCTTCTGCTTTATGCTCAGGACAAATATGCCTTGCACTTACTCTCGGTTTACTTTTCTAGGTCTCTGAGGGTTAGTGGTTGAGTTTGGAATTCTGAGGCTAGGGTATCCTAAGGCACCTCTTCCCAGATGGAAGGACTGCTGTATATTATCCTGGCCAAGCCCCTACCCTGTGTTATGGAGGCTTCTCCAGGCATCCATCATTTTTTTGTTTGTGTGGTTGGATTTTGTTTGTTTTGAAACAAAGTCTCACTACATAGTCCAGGCTGGCCCTTCAAGTCATAAGCCTCATCAGTCTCTCAAGTGTTTTGGGATTATAGGCATGCACCAGCATGTCTTACCTACATCCACCACTTCTGAAGGAAGTGCAGAAGACAGCTAACAACTCTTGCCAGGTGTCAAATTCTGCATGGGGGCATTGTAGTATATGCTAGTTGATGCGATTTCTTCCTTCCAACTATCTTTTAAGACGGCTATAATTTCTCTGTTTTGTAGGGTGAGTAAACAGGGGACTCAGAAGTTATTCCTTTGTAGGGCATGTGGATATCTTCATTGCTCTGGTTTTATTTCTCTTGATCCTCCATTCATCAAATGTATTTTCCTCAATATTCTCCATAACTGGAGATAATAATATACTCACCATAGTATTGAGGATTAAATAAAGTCCTTAATATGAAAAAGCTTAGCACAAGGAATGCATTCAGTAGCAGTTTCTTTATTCCATCCTATTCTGATCTCTGCATAGAGACCCTGGGCTCCCCTGACAGTCTGGGCCATGGTATGTGCTCAGTACAGCACCAGCATGTGCAGGAGGTTGTAGTCAATGCCTGATGGGGGCATGGGTGGTGAGGCAATAGAAACGTTAAAATCCCATTTAGCATCAATAAAAACCTACAGACCTTCCTTGGCACCTCACCGTGCCACGCCTGGCTGTCTACTCTTTGGGTCTCTAATGTGAGGGCCAGACTTACTATTCCGCTGGGTTTCTTTCCCCCTATTCGTCTAATTATCCACATGCTTCTCAGTGTTGTGTGTGCCTGGTTAGCGTGCCTGATGCCATCCTAGCTTGCGGCTAACCTCACCTTCTAGAGCCCGGTCTTGGTCTAAGGAAGTCGAACAACAGAGCTGTGTTGGAGTGGCCCTCCAGGAGAAGGTCTGTGGGCAGGAGACCGAGGTGGCACTCCACCGCAGGATGGCTGGCTCTGGGCTGAGAAGACCATCTGCTGCCTCAGCACATTTCCAGAGAATGAAGCAATCTACTGAGAGCTGGAGTCTGGAATCACAGATGAAAGCTTTGGAAAGCAGTACAAGTCAGAAGTGTACAGCTGCTTCCCCTAGCCAGCAGGTCCATTAAGGATATTCATTTGAGTGCTTTGTGGATGAAGACTGTAGTTCAGTCATACATATGTCCAGCTTCCACTCCGTCCTCAGTCAGCAGATTCGAAGGAAGCTCAGAAAGAAAAGCCAGGCCACTGGACCATCTGTATCCCTAGACATAACTGCAGATACCCCAGGAAAAAGATACCTGGGGCCCTGTGCCAATTACATTGAGCATCTATGAGGGGTTAGAAGAATGATACCTGCTTGTCAAGGAAGGGCTACCTCTAGACCTTGACCAAGCCTCAAAATTAAGACTGTTGGGAAAAGTTAGAGAAGTCCATAGAAAAGGATCCCTAAGTTACAGAAGGATTGTGAACTAGAAATTCCATGCTCCCAAAGCCCGTTTGTTGCCCAGAGAAACCATGTAGTGACCATCTGGACACTAAGCCCTGTTCCAGGCTCTATGAGCAATCTATCTTCTGGCCAGGAAGCATGTAGGTTGACAGTGGGCATTAACATCACATCAGCTCTGTCCTGTTATCCACCTTGACCTGAAACTCCTGAAGCTGAGAAATGTGTTGGAACCTGAGACTTTGTGGTCAGGTCTCTCCTTGTGACTCAGAAGTCCTTACCGTCTTGGACAGCTGAGCTCTTCCCTGCCTGCCTCAGAATTTTCAGAACTGAAGTCTTGCCTTGCTGTGGTGATTGGAATCAGATCTCCCTCGTGAACTCATGTGTCTGAATGCTTGGTTCCCAGATGGTAGTGCCTTGGGAGGTGGAACTTTGCTTGAGGAGGTTTGTTTCTGGGGTGGGACTTTTGGGTGATACAGCCAGTTCCCCCTCACCAGGTGATGTTTAGCCTCTGCTTCATGCTATGCTTTCTACTGCCATTGTGAATCTTCCCCTCAATCCTGTAAGTTAAAATAAACCCTTTCCTCCCATTGACTGCTTTTGGTCAGGTATTTTATCCCAGTAATGAGAAGGGAACTTCAACATGCGCCATCAGAACTTTAAGGAATCAGATTCTGTTGATGGTTGTGAAGTCTAAAGAGGATTGCTGTGTGCTGAAATCTCCCAGGACAACCTGCTTTAACATGTTGTATTAACCCAGTTTTGCACCTTATTCCCATCATAACCCAGTCTGCTCAGATCTGATGTCTAACTGCACCCTGATTATGAAAGAGTAGACTTGGCCTAGAGAAATGGCTTAGCAGTTAAGGCGCTTGCCTGTGAAGCCTAAGGACCCATGTTCTACTCTCCAGATCCCATGTTAGCCAGATGCACAAATATGAGGCAAGCACAAGGCACATGCCCACTAGGTGGCACAAGAGTCTGGAGTTTGATTGCAATGGCTGAGGCCCTGGTGTGCCAATTCTCTCTCTCTCTCACTCACTCTCCCTAAAAGAAAAAGAAAAAGAAAGAGTAGACTTGGGTGGATTGACCTATTCATGGCCAGTGTTGGCATCTGCATGAAGAGTCAGGGGCCTGGGCAAAGTCTGCTACGCAATGGGCACCAGTGGTACTATGACATCACCACTGAGCATGAGGGAGACCCCACTTCTGCTTTTGAACAGAAACCTACCTACCAACCATTCCAAGAAGACTAAGACTGGCTTCCAGAGCCACATGTGTGCATTCACTTCAGCCTTCAAATCTTAGCACCACGCCATATGCCTTCATTTCAAAGAATAGCCAATTAAGGACCATAAACTGCTGTGAAGCAAGAAAAATTTCCCTCAACAATAACTATGCAGAAGATCATTTCCAAGAGCAAGATTTTGTTATTTCATTTTAGGCATTCTAAATTAAGCCCTGGAGAAACATGTTTATTGCTAATAAATAATCGCTTGTTATAATATGCATTATTACTGAGATAATAGGCTACATCAATATCTATTCATGCTATTGTAACTGGGAAATAAGACCTGAGAACACTACTCCATGTCCCAGTATTGAGGAAAAACAAAGTTAATTTTCATACTGTCATGTTTGGCTTAAATTATCTATTCTAAAATATAGACATGGATTCACTTTCCCCATAATGAATTCATTTGCTACTCAGCCACATTTGATTTTTGTCAATTTTCTTTGTGAAACAATTTTACATGATAGGGCTCAGATGAACAAATCAGCCCACAACTTAGCAGTTGATAAATAATATACTAACTCTTACGAAAAGAGTGTTGGTGAAATCATTTCAAAAGTTTCTTTAAATGATAATTGTATTGGGTACTTTTATCATTGCTGTGAGAAAATACTTGAAAGAAGCAATTTAAAGGAGGAAGGATTTATTTTGGCTCACAGTTTGAGGGAATCTAATCCATCACGGTGGGGCTCCCTGGTGGTGGGGATGCAGGACGGGGACTACTCACCTCCTCACAGCTCAGAACAGGACACAGAAACAACAGGAAATGGGAACAGAACTGTAAACCCAAGTGCCATCCCCAGTGATCCACTTCCCCTACCAGAACTCCACTTGCTCAACCTCTAGGGAAAGTATCACCAGCTGGGACCAAGTATTCAAACGCAGGATCCTGTTTTCATGCATATATACATTTATGCACATATACATCTTAATCATAAACCATACGAAAAATCTTTGTTGTTATTTTCAAAGAAGGTTTTCACTCTAGCCCAGGTTTACCTGGAATTCACTATATAGTCTCAGGCTGACCTCAGACTCACAGCGACCCTCCTACCTCTGCCTTCAGAGTGCCAAGATTAAAGGCGTGTGCCACCATGCCTTTAATCAAACACCTCAACAAGGTGTTTTATAATAAACTTACATTTTTTTTATTTATTTGAGAGATAGAAAGAGAGGGTAGAGAGAAAGAAGAAGGGAGGGAGAGAGAATATTGGCACCCCAGGGCCTCTTGCCACTTGCAAATAAACTTCAAATGCATGAATCCATTTATGCATCTGGCTTTTCATGGGTGCTGGGAAATGAGACTCAGGCCAACAGGCTTTTCAAGCAAGTGCCTTTAACCACTGAGCAATCTCTCCAGCCCGATAGACTTTTAAGTTTTATATCTTGGAGATTAAAATATTACTAGTTAAGATTCCTTAATGCATTGCTTTCCTGCTGAGCCACCTTCAGGTTTGTTGACTTTAGAAATCCTAAATCAAGGGCAGGGATATGGCTCAGCGGGTTAAGTGCTTGCTGAGCCAAGTTCCAGGTCCTGAGTTCCCATGTAAATCCAGACATGCATCTGTAATCCTAACCCTCCCAAAAAAGATGGAAGGTGAAGACAGAAGAATCCCTAGAAGCTTGAGAGCCAGTGAGTCTGGTGCACACAGCAGTGAACAAGAGAGTTGGCCTCAAGCAAGATGGAAGGCTAGACCAACACTTGAGTACATGTACATGCCCCCACCCCCAGACACACAGACACACACATATACAAAGATTTTTTTTAAAAATTCAGAATCATCTAGAAATATATTATTTTAGCCTATATTGTCAATCCTTCCGTTGGAGACTCACAGTCTCTGACTTTAAGATTTGATTTGAGAGTTTAAAAATTATTTATTTGATAGAAAAAGAGGAGGAGAGAGAAAGGAGAGAGAGAGAGAAAGAGAATGGGCACACCAGGACCTCTGGCCACTGCAAACTCCATATGCATGCACTACTTTGTGCATCTAGCTTTAGTGGGTACAGGGGAATTGAGCTCAGGCCATTGGGTTTTGCAAGCAAGTTCCTTTAACCACTGAGCTATCTCTCCAGCCAGTTTGATTTGCGTTTTTAATCTGAAAGGAGAGATTTCTGGAAAATTAATTGTTTTTGTCTCATGGCTACTTAAAAGTTTACTTTTAAATACACATTTAAAATAAATGGGGGAGGTGTAAGGATCATGAAAATTGCTGTAGTTGAATCTAAAAACCATTCCAAGGCTTCTGTTTCAAATTCTTCAATCCAGCATCTTTAAAGCTGTGCAATGGAGTGGTAATTAATAGAATGAATCAGCCATACATTATAAAGATAAAATGTTTAGTAAAGTGATTTTACATCCATGCTAGGTCAGTCTGACAACAGTCCTGTGAGATTCTTTGTGACTTACATATCAATATCGACTATCTGACATAGAAGCACCCTACCAACTGTGTTCTAGAGATTGTGCTGGTCAATTATGAAGGCCAGGAGTTTGCTGAACCTTGTAAGAATGGAGATAGGAAGCATTCATAATCAGAAAATTTATGCTACAACTTTTAGGGTTTTCTTTTCAAACCTTAGAGTCATTTTTGGTTTCTGTAACTGACCAGTGCTCACAGTGAAGGAGCCAGGACTTGAGGAACCAATGTCCCAGAGCAAAGGGATATTGAAGAAAGCTCAAAACGTTGTCATCAAAGAAACCTGTAAGGCATTTAGCGACTTAAGCTGGGAAAGGCAGATTCTAGGAAACAGAGGGACTTTTGACAGTCGCATGGTTCTTGGAAGGAAAATGTTGCATTTCAGAACTTACTGGAGAAAGGGCTAGGGATATGACTCAGTTGGTAAAGAGCCTGCTGTTCAAACAAGCCTGTGAGTTTAGATCGCCAGTGGCCACATGCAACCCAGGCAAGGCAGTGTGTACCTGGATCCCAGCACCAGGGCTACAGAGACAGGACGATTCCTGGGCTTACTGGCTGGCGAGTTTACCCCAGTGGGTAAGCTCCAGGTTCAGTGAGTGACCTTGTCTCATAAATAAAGTGGGAATGATTCAGGAAGATACTCAACATAGACTGCTGGCCTCCAAACACATACATACATTTGCTAACATGTATACACACCACACACACACATATACATGCAAAGAAAGAAAAGAAGTTGCACAAGAAGGGAGGGAGTACTGAGGTTTTTAGTTAGTATTCCTGGAAGCACACCTTCTTTTGTTTGCCTAGGATCAAGAATGAGACAAAGACGTCGAATTCTACCACTATGTGAGCAGTAAATAGGGGTTCTAACTCATATAAAAAGCAAGAAAAAGGTAGAGTGATTAAATAGGAAGAAATAAATTAGGGGAAAGGGGCTGGAGAGATGGCTCAGCAGTTAAGGCGGCTGCCTAAAAAAACCTAATGACACAGGTTTGATTCCCCAGTACCAATGTATAGCCAAATGCACAAAAGAGGTGCACGCGTCTGGAGCTCATTTGTAGTGGCTAGAGGCCCTGGCATGCCCATTCTGTCTGTCTGTCTCTCTTTCTCTCTCTTCTCTCTATCTCTCTCTGCTTACAAATACATAAATAAAAATATTTTTTGAAAACATGGGAACGAAATGCTCTTGTTATGCAGTAGAGGATGATTTAGAAAGCATTAAACATAATGGTTAATTAAAACATAATCAGCAAACATACAAAGAATCATAACTGATAAACAGAACTCCATAAAATTAGGAAATTATTTCTAATACCATTGAGAGTGAAAAGGCAAGTGAAAAAAAGTACATAAGTTTTACAACCCATGTAACCTAAAAAGAACACAAAAATAAGATATATAAAGAACTCTTAACCAAAAAAAAGATATGGGCTACATACATGGCCATATATATATATTGCAAAAAAAAAAAGTGATCAAATCCTAAGTTACTACCAGAGTAGCTAAGTGACAAAGAATACTGATAATACCAGGTTTGAGCAAAGTTAGGGGAAACTGGAAATGCTATGTACAGCTGCTCAGTGTATGAGCTGGCAAAGGACACTTTGAAAAAGTAAACTCACATAAGAAGAAATAAAAAATCAAAGCAGGGCTATAATTTGTAAAGCTATTGACTCTTCAATTTAAAACTTTCCCACAAACAAAACTCTTAAGTTGATATGCCATCAGCAATGAATTCTATCAAGTGTTTCCAATTTTGATCAATAAATGGAATTAAGAAGAATCCACTTGACCTTATTTGTGCTAGCCTATACTTATTTAATGCATACAGCATTGTGACCTTGGAACAGGAGAAAATGAGTCTGGCTCTGGGATAAAGAATGAGTCTATGACTATGACGATATGAGCAGTGTTCACAGATACTCAGTATTAGGGTTGACCTACATTCAAACCATGAAATACTTAACTATAGGGCAAAATATGAACAGTGTTAGCTTCAGTGATGTAAAATAAGGTCTACCAAAGGTACAAGTTGAAGTGATAGCAAAGTGACCAAGAAGTCACTTTTATATTGTAAGGCAAGGAATCAAAATGTGGGCCAGGCATGGTGGCACATGCCTTTATTCCCAGCACTTGGGAGGCAGAAGTAGGAGGATTGCTGAGTTCAAGGCCACCCTGAGACTACATAGTCAATTCCAGGTCAGCCTGAGCTAGAGTAAGACCCTACCTCGGAAAAAAAAAAAAAAAAAAGAGAGAGAGAGAGAGTGTCTAACGAAATGCATTGTGGACATTTGATGGAACCTAAAATAGAAGTTTAGATCTTGTGTTTTAATTCACAAACAGAATCAAAAAATAGGGGAAGAGAAGCAAGTAAAAAAATTATCAAAGGCTGAAAGAGGAGGAAAAGAGATAAAATAACATATATAAATGTGCCAAACCATTTGTCATAGCAGAATAGCTCATTGCAAGGCTGCATTATATTGTTTAGTGACACAAAGTTGATGCCAGGAAAAATAAAAATAAAAATGATTAAAACTATTTGTCTCACATTGAAAAGGATTAAAGCTAGGACAAGGCATATTGGAGAATGATTTACTTTTATTATTAACAGTTTATCATCTGATTATTTCACATCACAATAATATGTTTTTAATAAAAAAAACTGTTGGGCTGGAGAGATGACTTAGCTTTTAAGGCACAAGCCTGCTAATCCTAAGAACCCCAGTTCAATTCTCCAGGTCCCATGTAAGCCAGATGCGCATGATGGAGCATGCATCTGGAGTTTGTTCACAGTGGCTAGAGGCCCTGGTACACCCATTCTCCCTCTCTCTGTCTTTAATAAATAAAAATAAAATCTTTAAGAAAAGATTTAAAAACTGTTGAATGAACATGAAAATAAATGTAGAGATAGACTAAAGGGATCCTAACTTATATTGAAATCCAATATATGAAGAAAAATATCAGAAGTCAGAGCAGAAGAGAAGAAAATTGAAATAAATGACTCTGAAACTATTTTTATCTACTGGGATATACTTGTTTCACACCATGACCCCAAGTAATGACAGCTAGAAGAATTCCTTCTTGGACAAGGAGTTTCCAAGCATCAAAGAAAGAAAACCTCAAGGAAAATATTTGATGACAAAAAAAATTGAAATTTGAGCTGTAGAGATGACTTAGCAGTCAAAAGCGCTTGCTTCCCTAGTGCCCACGTAAAACCAGATGCACAAGGTGAAACATGCATCTGGAGTGCGTTTGCAGTGGCAGGAGGCCCTGGCATGCCCATATTCACTCCCTCCCCCCCCACCCCTTTCTCAGTCTGTATCTCTCAAATAAATAAAAATATTTTGAAAATTTGAAAGTCTTTCTTGAGAAAAACAGTCTAATTGGGTTAAAGGGAAATAAAGTTGTGGAAAAATCATTGCAAGAAAAAGGGAAGGCTTGTTTGGTTGATATATGAATAAGTGTTAATAAGAAGATAAATTAAGAAATTATTTTGTCTGTGAAGTTTTAAAGTAGAAACCCCAAGGTTTAAATGGAGGACTTTCATATGCAACAATCTTTATTATGAACTTGGGGAAGTCTATAGTATTTACCGTAGCAATTTCATATCTGAAAACTGGTCTTAAGGGGACAAATCAGAAATTCTAATGAAGATTTATATTTTTAAAAATCAGAGTGTTTAAAATGTGAAGGAGGAAGAGAGGAGAGGAGGCTGAGAGAGATATACATTCATATAATAAACAGGAATTTCTTGAGTGTTCACTCTGGGCCTATGATAAACAATGAATGGGCACACTGAACTGCAGGCTCTTACTGAGCTTACGTATTGAGACTCTTTAACAATGGAGGAAGATGTTCAAGATTCACAGAAATTCTGTTATATTCTCAGTTGTGTAAAACAATATGTGAAAGAAAGAGAAATACACCCAATTTCTAATAGTGGATGTCTGTGTGGCAAATGCTGATGTATAATTTCCTGTTTGTTCTCTTTCCATATTTTCCACCTTTTTGACCATGCACATATAATTCACTAAAGAAAAACACATGGGGCTGGAGAGATGGCTTAGTGGTTAAGGCACTTGCCTGTGAAGACTAAGGACCCATGTTTGATCACCTAGTACCCACATAAGCCAGATGCACAAGGTGGCACATGTATCTAGAGTCCATTTGCAGTAGTTGGAGGCCCTGGCGCACCTATTCTCTCCCTCCCCTCTCTCTCTCTCTCTCAAATAAATACAAATAAAATATTTTTCATAAAAAACACATGTACCCTCACTAACAGTATGGTCATGAGGGTTAACTGAAATCAAGTATAAATGCTTGATTATAAAGAGTAGGTTTTCATAAATGTCAGTTTCCCTTTCCTTTGCAAATGCAAGATTAGTTTTGCCCCTTGCTTTTCTCCCTCTTCATGATGGACGGTTTGGTTTGTTGCCATCACATATTATTTTGGCATTTCTTTATAGTGAATATATTTTAAATTTTAATCAAAATTGTCATGCTTATTGTTAAATGGGTTGCCTATTATTTTCAGGGAATGCCCTTAGTTTTATGCCATTCCAACCTGTAAGAGATAGATCTTCAGGCAGAAGCACTTGCCACAGCATCTCAAGCCAGTATGGTGAGTGCTTTATTGCTCTGATTCTTAGTCCTCAGAAACCCAGGTGATGTGGTGCAAACTTTATCCCATATTTATATGGTATTTGCAGTCAGACTACCCATTGACTTGGGAACTTCGCTTTGAAAGAAACCATGACATGACACCACTGTCCAGTCAGAAGTGATTTGCAAATTATAGCAGGACATGCAGTAGAGATCTCCAAAACTGTGAGTCTTTAGGGAATTCCTGACCTTAGACTTTAAATATATATATAGTGCATGCATTTGCACGTGTGCGTGCATGTGTGCATGTCTGAGTGTGAACATACACCACCATGGCCCATGGTGGTCCAGGATAACTTTCAGGTCCCCCACATGTTGAGGCGGGTCTCTCCTCATTATCACTCCTTCATTTGTGACCTTCTGAGAAAGTCTCTGTCTCGCCCTCCCTTCTTCCCATAGCCCACCACAACTTCTGGCTTTTTCCTTGGTATTTGAGGATTTAAGCTCAAGCACTCAGAGTTTCACAGTAAGTACTTTATCCACTGAGCATCTTCCTAGCCCAGACTCATTACTTGCATTATATGCATTTTGTATACCTTTAAATTTAAGAAGAATCTAAAGTTGAATATCATTTTAGGACAAAAAATATGTCATGCTGCCAACATCCAGGGAATGTGATTTCTCTCATACATCCAGCTAACTGACCAGGAATCACATGGAAGCAAAACTCTTCCACTAGCCTTTGTCAAAAATTTTCAACAGAATAAAAATATCATTAATAATCATAGCAAAAATGCAATGAAGTATTCTGCTAAGGTTTTGAATGTTTCTAGATGTGAAACCAATGTTATAAGCTTTGTGTTTTGTTTTGTTTTTTTTTTTTTTAATCTTGATTAGTTTTCCATGTAGAAAATGTTTACAACATTGCAGGAGACATATTACTGGAAACTGTTTTTACAAAGAGAGAGGACTGGGGAGATGGATCAGTGGTTAAAAGTACTTGCTTACAAAGTCTGTTGGCTCAGGTTTAATTCCCCAGCACTTACACAAAGCCAAATGCACAAAGTGGAGCATGAATCTGGAGTTTGTTTGCAGTGGCAAGAGGCCCTGGTGAGCCCATTCCTCCTCCACCCTCTCTTTGTTTGCAAATAAATAAGTATATTTTTAAACAGGGCAATAAACCAGAGTCATAGCAGCATATTATGCATAATAGCAAAAACTTAGTGACTCAAATGACCCTCAGGAGGGCACTAAATAAAAATTATAGTATACTCACAAAGTAGGATACTCCACAGAATTTTTTAAAGCACCAATTAGTGTTGGATGTACCAACATGGATGAACTTCACAGGCATAATATGGAGGGAAAGAAATAGAAACAAACTTACCTATTGTATCATACTGTTCCTGTGATGTCTGAGACCAGGCAAAACCAGTCTACACCAGTAAAAGTCAGGTGAGAGCCAGCCTTTTCCCAATTATCACTGTTCAGATATCAGAAACTGGTTTACTACAGTGCTTCTGTAAGTGATTTTTTACTCCTCTGGATACACACACATACACACACACACAAACAAACACACACACAAACACACACACATACACACACACTTTTTTTGTTTTCCTTTGGTTTTATTGTGATTTTTTTTTTCAAAAGTTCATCTTGGTTGGAATTCATCAGGCTTACTGCATCCAAGGATTAAGGTCTCTCATAGCCCAAGTTAGCCTTAAATTTTGACTATGCAACTGACCTTGAACTCCTGATCCTCCCTCTTCTACCTCCCAAGTGCTGGGTAACAGGAATGTGCCCCCAACCCCCACGTTTGTATGTGGGTGTGTATTTTATGATATCTCTGTTAAGTTTCACCCATGGTGTGTTCTCTTCTTGAGTGTCTCAGGAATTTTGCTAGGTTGTTGTGGAAAGTGTGAGAATTCTTGGAGTTGAAGCTGAGTCCTCCAGAGAGACTTGTCCCTGCCTCTTGATGTCACTAACCTGCAACTACTTTAATTGAATTTTCAGCCTGAGCTTTCTGGATCTCTCAGTGTAGATATAGACTTGTGCTTATGCATTCCCAGTAGGGAGGAGGGTAGGGACAGGCCGGCTTCCTCTTCTGCATGTAGCTTAGGATACTGGATTCCCATGTTCCACATAATTGTCTTATTAGGTGTCCTGCTCAGGGGCAAACCTAAGTCTTACCATCGGCCCTGGAACCCTGTACACTATGAGAGCCTCACAGCATCTCAGGCCTCAGCCACGCCGTCTGGGCATAATGGGTTGGGTATTTGTCTACTTCCCCGGATTCCTGTCTCACTGCCTTTGGGATTGTGAACATTCTTTAACTTCATGACAGCTCAGTAATGAATGCATTTAACTTAGGGTGATTTTTCAGTGTTCACTGGTTTGTTCATTTTTAGCATTCAGAGTTTCTTGTCATCCATGCCTCCCTACAAATGATGGCCTCCAACCCCCCAGACAGATTATCTTCCAGTAGGCCTGAAGTTTCTGTAGAGCCCTAACTTAACTTAGGGGCTCTGTGTTACTATTTGCTATCAGAGGAAATGATTTTTCCCACCTACCATAAGAGCTCAATTAAACAGGCTACAGAGGCTTAATCTACCGGGGCATTGAGTGGTAGAAGTCTGTAGTGATGTTAGAATAATGTCTTCACATTTTTAATCAGCCCAAGCAGTCTACAGTATTGTCATTGTTGGAACAGTGGGAAGCTTGGAGTGGGTTTCATAATGCAATCATTCTTCCAAATGCATAGCATGGCACCAGGCCGAGCCCTTGTCACCATCTACAAAATGAGCAGAACGAGGCCAAGTTCTCCTGCAGCACTCGGACCTGTGGGAAATGACTTGCTGATTTACAGGGATGGATGAAGACCATTAAAGTTATTGTTCAAGTTTGTTCCATAAATTGTCTTTTCTTCCTCTCCCACTTGCTCCTTATTTCCCACTTCTTTCCACGGTGGATCTTATTTTTATAAGAGTTGCTGGATTGAAAATTCCATTTAGAGAGAGATAACAGCATTCATAAGTGAACCAAGATAAAGCAGTATGTCCATGAGCATTCTTTTTCCAGATTTGGACTTTTCTCTGTTCAAAGGAATCTGTTTCCAAACAGTCATTCTATGCTTATACATCTGGTAGGTAATCACATTAGTGAAAAATATTAATATTTTATAAACATCTCTTTTTAAATGCAAAAAGCACAGGGCATAGTTAATGTCGATAGTATTATCTTATTTTTTTTTCTTTTTACTCTTCTAGATACCTGTGAATTCACTACCAATCTACTGCTGCTATTACAGCTTGCCTGCTGAGCTGTGTATATGAGATTCTATCATCTGCAGTGCCCATGAGTCATGTTAAAGGAAAGAGAACAAATGGTACTAGAAAGATCCAGTCTCATAGTCCAAGTATTGTTCCGATGCTCACTGAGCTTTCTCCCACTGAAAAAGTCAAGTGGACTATAAGCAGCTTGAGTGTGGCACAGCCACAGAAGAATTAAACAGGTGATGCCTCTGGAATCAGATTTCTCTTCTGTTGTCTGTAACTATATATACAAGAACCAGGTAAATTATGACTTAAATGCTGGTTTGGGGGGGAGTTAGTTTGGCTTTTCTCTTTTCTTTGGAAAAGTATTCTGTGGAACCACTCACAACATTCTGTCAGCCAAGTGTTTTCTTAGCTTTTTACATTTGATTATTTATACTTGAGAAGAGTATTAAATTCCAAACGTATACAGATGATTAATATCTGGAGAGACAGAGATGCTTATAGCTCTATGTTACATATTATACGCATGGGTGAACTACCATAGTATACCTCATAAAAGTGTCCAAATATTATGCCTCCATAAACAAGGAGGAAGAAGAAAAATCAATGTCCCTGTCTCAGCTTGAAGACCAGTGAATTTCTACATTTGACATAATCTCCTATGAACGAGAACCCTAAGAATAAGCATTTAAGCATGTCTTTACCTCTTTGTGTCTTCACACCACGGTTATCTTCATGTTATGAAGGAGAAGCCCAAGCCAGAGAGGTTAAGGAGGCATCATCTGTAATCGCGCTAGGAAGAGGAGGGGCCCTGCTTCCACTTTATGTCTCTTTATTGACGGACGTCTGACCTGGCAGTTAATCCTTTCAACTCCATTCATGAAGTTTTGGAGACAGAAGCTTTGGCATGTGTAGGGACCACATGGACGAGCATCCCGTGCCCTGAGGTACTGTGTGCACAGTGGGTCAAGTGCCACTGGGCCTGAACTGTGACTCAGAGGCTGCCACCAGAGCTGACTCCTGAGCCCCCACCCCTCACCTCCCAACCCCCAACCCCCACCATGCCTTCCAAAGATGAAGTGTGGCATGGAGCAAGTTGATTTTTTTTTTTTTTAGCTACTATAGTTTTTCATTAATCTTGTTTATACCATTCACTGAAAGAACTGTGAGCCTTAAATTTGGGTAGTAGAATAAATGGTAATCTAGCACGCAGGAGGCCATAGCATACAGATCAAAAGTTCGAGGCCAGCCTGGACTACAAAACAGACCATGTCTCAAAAAAAGGTGCACATGCTAAATGAGGCTGTGTAAGCACCACAAGCCCACTCACAATCATCTCACCCCTACATGTGGGTTTCTCAGGGGCAGCAACCCAGCCACCCTCAAACATGCCACATCATTTTCAGGGCTAAGTTCCTTCACCTCAAGGAAGGTATCACAGAAAAGATGAGAATGGCCTTGATTTTAGCCACAAAGAAGCTCCTGGCATGCACGCCTCTTTTCCATGTCTTTTGGCTTAGGACCACAGTGGCTAAGACTTCAGGCAGCACTAGCAATGGGGACTAGGGTGCCCACTTAGACCTGGTTCACCGTAAGAGACTGGACACTTGGAGTATGCCGGTTTGACTGCTGTTGGTGCTCTCTGGAATGTAAACCAGAAGTCATGGCTCTAACCTTGTTCCTTTTCCCCTGAGCACGGCTCTGAAGCTGAGCGCACTGAGGATGGGGCTGCTGTAGGTCCTTCTCTTTCTGAGTGCTGGGACCTGACTCCCAGATTGCCGGATGCTATCCCAATCGCAGCTTTGCCTTCCATATCAAAAAGGCAACAAGGGTTTCTCTTTGCATATAATCTCATTTATAAACTATCTGAAAGGGTTTTCCAATAAGAAATGGTGAAAGGATAATTGATAGAAATGCTTCAATTAACTGGATGTTCTGGTAAATAAGTATGCCAATAACATTGCCATCTCAACTGATTCTTCAAGAATGGGGCACACGCCTTTAATCCCAGCACTCAGGGAGGCAGAGGTAGGAGGATCCCCGTGAATTCAAGGCCACCCTGAGACTACACAGTGAATGCCAGGTCAGCCTGGGCTACAGTGAGACCCTACAAAAAAAAATGGGAGTTTCAGACATTGCAAGAAAATTATGCCCAAAATCATGGAGAAAGGGGCTGGGGGATAGCTTGGTGAGTAAAGTGCTTATAATGCAAGCCTGAGGATCTGAGTTTGAATCCCCAGCACCCACATAAAGCTGGGCATGGTGGCTCATACCTGCAATCCAGGCACTGGGGAGGCAGAGTCAGAAGGATCCCTGGGGTTCACTGGCCAGCTATTCTGGCTATATTGATGAGCTCTAGGCTCAGTGAGAGAGACTGTCTCAAAAGAACTAAGGTGGGGTTGGAGAGAGGGCTTAGCAGTTAAGGTGCTTGCCTGCAAAGCCTAAGGACCCATGTTTGACTCTCCAGATCCCACATAAGCCAGACACACAAGGTGACACAAGTGCACAGGTCACACATGTGCACAAGGTGGTGCATGCATCTGGAGTTCAATTGCAATGGCTCTCTACCTCTCTCTCGTAAAGGCATGTGCCACCACGGCCAGCCAAAAGAAATAAGGTGGACAGTGACTAGAGAAGACAGTGAACATTGACCTCTGGCCTCTACACGTGTGCACACATGTGCAGTGCACCTGCACACATACGTGTATCCACATGCACCTGAACATGCACATGTTCATGCATGAACACCCCCCCCACACACCTATGAAAAAAATCATGCAATATTTGTTGAGAGAAACAAGATACATGACTTGCAGTAAAAAGCACTTTTTGCACATGAGGATAGTTCAAGACTTAATGATGATCTTCAAGAAATAATTATTTAATGAGAGAGGAATTTTGGGAAGCTCTGAGAAAGGTGATTAGTCATCCTAGGTTTTATAATAGCCAAGGACAGGATGTGGTGTGCAGAGGACTAATCTGTCGGAGTTTGGATCTGGAATGTCTCCCCAAAGGCCCTTATTTTGAAGGCTTGGTCCTGGCATGGTGCTATGGGAGGAAGTGGAAACTTTTAGAGGTGGGACCTAGTGGAGGGCTTTGGGTCATTGGAGGTGTACCCTCAAAGAGATTTGTGGAAGCTTGGTCTCTTCCTCTGCTACTTCCTCTAATTTGTTCCCTGTCTATGATGTGAGCAGCTTCACTCTGACATGGGCTCTCCCGAAAGCAATAAAGTGTTCAACTAACCATGGATCAAAACCCCAAAGCTGTGAGCCAAAATAAACCTTTTATCTCAATAACATGTTATAGTGAAGGAAACTAACATGCCAACGAACTCTGAGTCTGAGCCTGGAGCCTGACAGAAGGAGGGCAGAATGTCAGGGGCCCTAGAGAAAGAGTGCTAGAGCAGCCAGGGCCCCAAGAACCAGCGTACAGGGAAACTCGGGGAACCTGGAGTACATGCTACATAGTGGCCCTGGTGTTCTTGGACAAAGTGAGGCCTGTTCATGGACGTGGCTTTAGACCCTGAGCACTGGAGAGGGGGCAGGGCCTGCTCCATCACAGAAGAGCAGAACACTTGCATGATTTCCAGGGATGAGATGCAGATATGAGACAAAGGGTGCAGCTAGTAGAGGGAACATCACCCAGATACCTGGCTTGATCCAGAGTTTTAGGGCATCAGTATTGGGAAAAGATGCCCAGATGCATAAATGCCCATGCACATAGTTGGCTTTCCAGGACTCTCAGGAGTTAACTGGGACAGAAGCCTGTGCTCTGTCACACTGCTGCTGGGCTGGGATCTGCCACCTTTGTTGGATTCTTTTCCTAAATCTTGGCCATTGGCTATGAGGAGCTGTGGACTTGAGGCCATAGGTGGGGTCTGGCCCCAGATCACCCAAGACTTGATTTGGTTGTTGTGTTATCTAAAGGATTTTGGCTCTGAAGTGCTACTCACTCCCACTCTTCCCTATGGCCCTACGCATCTGCCCGTGCCCTCCCTTTTCTTTACCTGGGTGGACATCTGAGCATCTCCCAGCTCTGAGAAGTGGTTTTCCTCTAATATTTTGCCTGAATTTCTGTCCCTTCTGCTGGCCCATCTCAGCTTCAGAAGCTACATCACACCCACACCTGCAGCCTCTGCAGCCCCATTGAACACAATGCAGGTCGTGCTTTTAGAAGAAACTTATCTGTGAGTTCTGTACGCCCGCAGTGGACATGCAGAACTGGTGGACTGCAAACTGATCCCAAATGTGAATGCTAAGAGAGGAGGATAAATCTACAAAAGTCTGGGTGGATGGGCAAAGGTTCAAACTAGAATGAGACCTGCAAAGATGCCAAAGGAAAGAGCTTTTAAAGCTGAAAGAGGGAGCAACAAGCAAATGCACAAAGTGTCTGCTTGTGGAGAGTGCAGACATGGGAAACAGCAAAAGGGCCAGCAACTTCATTCCTCCTTCCTTCTGTATATGTCGCTGAACAGTGTTCATGCCTAGCATGGAGAAATAGGATGGAACACTGCCAAGCAGGTAAGAGCCTAGAATAGCTCAGGACCTGGCTGGACCCTACCGTCCAAGAGAACCAGAGCTGCTACACAGCATCACTCCCCACCCTCCCACCTCTCAGCTTTACCCAAACCACACTCGTGGGCTTTGCTAACTGTCTAGAAGGCTTCCTACACATGGGCCCAGACTGTGGCAAGTCCCAGAACCCTCTCTGGACCTCTTCAACCTCGGGGCTGTTTCACCCCTAGCTCTGTTCACCTGCAGCTCCCTTTCTAGTAACTCCTGATGTCCAATAGCTCACAAGCACAAAGTCTTAGCCTTGCCAGTTTCATGATCCAGTGGAGGAATTGTGTGCAGCAGAGGGACACAGCTGCCCTTGACATTGGATGCCCATTCAGCTTAGTGAGAGAGCTTGAAAGAGCTACCAGGGCTAGTCTGCCACTCACACATGGAGGCAGAATCCCTGGGGCCCAGTTGTGTTCTTCAAATATGTAAGTCAGGTCTGAAAACACTGAGGAAAGCCAGCTGGAGGCCAATCAGTGGAAGTACTCTGGTCCATACTGCCATCATTGATGCATCCTTAGGAAAGTCATATGGTCTCCCTCTCCCACTTTCTCCATCTGCAAAATAAATAAGAATGCTGAACTTGTCTAGTTTAAGATTTTCGCATGAGGTCTGCTGAGATCGTGTCATGATTTGAATCTGAATTGGCCCTGCAGTGGTTTGAATCAAATGTCCTCCCATAAACTCATGTCGTTTTCAACACTTGGTCCCTAACCGGTGGCAGTTTGGGAGGTGGCGCCTTACTGAAGGAGGTGTATGAATGGGGACAGACCTTGAGTTTAATTAGCCCCCAGCTTGCCATTGCTAGCTCCCTTACTCTCTTTCTGCCACCTCCTGTGGCAAGAAGTAATGTCCAGCCTCTGCTCTACCATCCTTTTCCTGCCATCATGAAGCTTCCCTTAGAGACTGTAAGCCAAAAATAAACTCTTTCCCGCCATCAGCTACTTCTGCCAGGTTTTTTTGTCCCACCAACACAAAGGTAGATACCAAAGCTCCTGTCCCACTGGTGACACCATTTGGAGAGGTTGTACAACCTTAAGGAGGTATGGGGCTTGGATGGGCCTTTGGAGGTTATAACCTGGTCCTGGTTCTGGAATGCTCTCCACCTCCTGGTCCACTGTGATGTGAATAGCCTCTACTACATGCTGCTGCTGCCACAATGCCTTTACCACCATGATGGACTGAGGCCCCCTGAAACCATGAACCAAAATACATCTTCCCTTCCATAAGTTGTTTCTCTCAAGGATTTCTGATGCAGTGATGCAAAAGCTACTATACAGATAGCACTCAAGAAAGTAATCTACTGTGAGTTTCGTGTTAGTTACTGTTATGATTCTTACATGCTAGAAGGAAGGAGAAACAGGGTGTGAGAAAGTCAAATAACCGTCATAACAAAGGACCTCCTGAGCATGATCAGTCTGGTCTGGGCCTCTCTCTCCCAAACATACTAATTACAAAGAAGAGGTTATCACTTCACGGTGGAAGAATCTGGTGTCTGTGACTGTAACCACAGTGTCAAGGGAATGTCCATGTCCGACCCAGCGGTCAACGTGGGAGTTTTGTCTCAAGACAAGTCAGCCTGTATGCCTGTGATTATCAGGATGAGGTAGGACAGTACCTCCCAGGCCAGCCCAGGCTACCGAGAAGACCCTGTCTTAAACAAAAAGTAAAAATAAAAAATACTGGGCTGGAGAGATGGCTCAGCAGTTAAGACACTTGTCTATGAAGCTTAAGGACCCAGGTTTGATTCTCAAGGTCCCACTTAAGCCAGATGCACAAGGTGGCGCATGCATTGGGAGTTTGTTTGCAGTGGCTAGAGGCCCTGGCATGCCCATTCTCTCTCTCTCCCTCTTTCTCTAATAAATAAATAAAAATTTTTAAAAATTAAAATATATAGCTAGCCAAATTGCTGGCATCTCTGGAGTACAGGCCATAGTTTACCCCCATGGTGTCCCTGTCAGCACAAGAGCCAATGACGGACCTGCTGCAGTGTGAGTCCCTTCTGAGCAGCAGCTCCCCATGTCCTCACCTCATTCGGAACCAAAGCCCATATTAGGATGCCCACAGAACTTGGCCCGGCCCTGTGTCCCTGCTTCCTCTTCCCTGACTTCCTCAGTTCCCCAGATGTCTCCCCCACACTCCCACTCTGTTCCTCCTGCCTGGAACAGTTTCCTTCCCAATGTCAGCCAACAGCTCTCTCTCAGTGCAGCTCTCCCCAGAAACTGTTCAAAGTTCCACATCATGGTTATTACGAATTACACTGACATCAACGTGGAAGTGCAAAGATCTCCCAACAAAGTGACTTCATTCCTGCAGATGGATACCCAGAAGAGCTTGCTGGATCACATGGTAGATCTACTTTTAAGTTTTTATTTTTTTTTAAGGAATCTCCATATAGTTTGCTTAATTACTACCAATTTGCATTTCCATGAACAGTACAGAGTTCCCATTACTCCATCTTCTACAAGTCAGCACTTGTTATTCTTTACCTTAGAAAGAATTTGTACCATATAGAATATTGTACAGCATTTTACAAGATGATCTGGTGGTCTTTTGACATTTATGAACCTGTAGGATATTATCCTTGCTGTGAACTAAGCCAGATGCAGAAGGTAATATTATATGAGCTCACTTATGTGTGGAACTTTTAATTAAACTATCATTCCTGGTAATGACTCTTGTGTGGGGAGATGCTGCAGAAGGAGTACAGCTGCAGTGACACAATGTGAATCGGGCTAGAGAGCCAATGTTTGCATGAGGACACAGTTGATAATACTGTACTATATACCAGAATTCTGCTAAGAGAGCAGATTTTAGGTTTTCTTACCATACTTGAACACACACCCACACATACCCACATGTGCACACACATATGCATCTATGTAAAGAGATAGAAATGTTCATGTGCTTGACTATGGTCATTATTACAGTATGTTCAAGTCTGACAAAACATCACACTCTCCACTCTGGGTTGCATTCATTCTTCCCTATCTGTGGATTCTATGTTATACATTCAACTAAAATGGACTGGAAATATCACGTACTCGTGCCTGCAATGAACCGGTAAAGACCGTACTCTTATCACGCTTCCTTAAACAATCGTCTACACTATTCCCACAGCGTTTCGGTTGGCTCAGGTATTATAAGTGATCAGGAGAGGCGTTAAGTTGTGCCAGAGAATGTGTGCAGGTTCTGTGTAAATACCACAGCACTTCCTTTTTCTTTTAGTGCGTGCGTGTGTGTGCATGTATGCATATTGCATGTACTTGTGTACATAGGGAATATGTATGCCCCCTGTGCATGCACATATGGAGGCCAGGGAGGGATTCTGATTGTCCTTGAATTGCTCCTCTACTTTATTTCCTTGAGACAGAACCTCTCACTGAACCTAGAGCACCCCACTTTTCGATTAGATTTGATTTGACCAGGGAGCCCAGTGATCCTCCTGTCTCTTTGCTGGAGTTATAAGCACATGTAGCCATGCCTGTTTTTGTTGTTTAAATTACTTCCGTGTGTGTGTGTGTGTGTGTGTGTGTGTGTGTGTGTGTGTGTGTGTAGATGTGCTAGCATCTCTCACTGAGCCATCTCCCTAGCCACTCGGGACTGGCTTTGTCCATGGGTGCTGGGGATCAAACTGTGGTCCTTATGCTTACACAGCAAGTGACCTTACCTGTTGAACTGCCACCATGTCCTACAGCACTTTCTACGAAGGATGTGAGCATTTTCTATAAGTGAACTTGCGTATCTACTGGGGGTCCTTGAACCCACCCTCACAGATACCTGGGGACAGCTGTGTACACATTTATTAATAAATAAGTAAATATTGGGGCTGGCGAGATAGCCTAAGGACCTAGGTTCAATTCCCCAGCTATGTAAGCAGATGCACAAGGTAGTGCATGTGTCTTGAGTTCGTTTGCAATGGTGCACCCATTCTCTCTCTCTCTCTCTCCCTCTCAAATAAATAATTAAATATTTTAAAATAAAATAAGTAAATTCCAGTGATGTTCAGATGTCTTCAGCCACCTCTGTGGCTGACATTTACTTGTGATCATCGTCTGTATCTCACACTAGCAGCTGATCAGGAAAAATCTCATTGCAGCCACTTGCATACATATTTGTTGAGTGTTAAATGAACTTATAAACTCTGTGTACTGATTAAGTACCTACTCGCACCAATGTGTGCTATGAATATAATGGTACACAAAGAATGAAAACAAAACAAAATTTAAAACAACCCAAACTAACAAGTAAAGCCAACACATTTGCCATAATCCCCAGCTCTCCAGAAGGTGACAGGAAGGGGCGAGGGAGCGTAGGATCAGCACGGGGAAACTCTCTTCTGCAAACACAGCCCAGAAGAAGGCATTCCCAGCATGGTGGGGAGGGGATGTGGAGGAGGGAGGTCAGCTTCTTAGGCAACAGGGAGACTCCTACAGGAGCCAACCCTGGGGGGAATCTAGAGGCCCAGGGGCTGTTGTGAGTGTGTGTCCAGCCAGGTGGGTGTTTGGGGCTCCCAAGGTCCCTCCTTTCCTGTCAGTTTTAGGTCAAGATCCTTGGCTTAGTTTGCATAACCCACAAACACCTCTGAGGCAGGGAGTGTCAAGGTAGGGAATAGTCTCAGGAGGTAGGAAATGAGGCAAGGATCATTGTGTGGACCAGGCTAATCCTGCTTGAGGCCCGTGTACAGTACGGATAAGCCTCAGAGATCTCCCTGGAGAGGCCAGCAAGCTGAAGGACCCTTCGCTCCTGCTCTGCTCTACCTGTGTGGCGTGCTGAGGCGTCTGTGGGGTTAGGAACTGCCCACACCTCTGGTCTGCCCATGTGGGTGAACAGGAGAGGCAGAGCACAGCTGGGAGCAGCAGATGAGCAGGCACCTACAGAGGATGGCAAAGCTTTTGCATCAGATACTAAATAGACATTTATCGGGTTAAAGCCATATGCATGACTCAGTTATTTTTAAATAAAGAGGAGTAAGAAGTTTCTTTGCACAACCACAATTTAGAGCTATGAAACTCAATCCGAGTGCTGTGTAAAGACACAAAAGGAGTCAGTGTGTTGTTAAAGCCAGCTGTAGCTTAGTCACTGAACTGCCTTTCTGGCGATGACTCTAAACTAGTATTGCAGCCATTCTGCCATCCTAAAGCATTCTTCACCGGAAAAAAACGAGCTTGGGTGATGATCTGAAGCACAAGCCACATCCCTATTCATTCACAAAAAAACAAATGACACTTGTATTTTTTATTCTCATTTGATTCCATCATATCTGGATGTGAACGAACCTCATTTCTACAAGACCACTGCACACTTTTTAAAAGACACAGTGGAAGCAAGCTCACAAGGCCTTGGGCTATGTTCCCACAGAGAGAAATACCCTTGAATGTGGGCTTCTCTGTGGAAATCCATCCAGCCCTGTGCTGTCATGACAGCCTTGGTGGACAGATCCAGGATAGGTGACAGCAGCGGTGGCCCCGTGAGAAAGCAAAGTGGGGTTCTGAGGACCAGTAAACAGAGCTGCCCTGACCTCTCTTGCCCATCCCTCCACCTGCTGCTAAATAATCATTCTGGGGCCAATTCTGTTTCTGTTGGACTTTTTTTGATTCCTGAACCTTCCAGGAGTGTGACATGAGGGCAGCCAACCAGGGCCAGGTGAGGAGGCTGGGCATTTCAACAGTGTGGGGCCAGGCAGGGGACGGCACTTTCTAATTGTCCAAGGGCAATGTAGTTGAACCTCTGCCTTTCAACAAAGTGTGGCCAAGTGGGCTTTTTGCTGTTTATGCTGGTAATTATTAGGGCCATGTACTTAATCTAGGAGGAAGGAAGAACCAGGGAAGGTTTATCTTCTCTCTCAGGCTCTGGGGGGTGGGTCTTACCCAAGGGGTTCCCTCTGGTCTTTAGGTCTAGACCTGCTCAGAAACCACCCTTCCGCATTGACTCCTGAGACAACACAAGGTGCCCTGAAAGAATGGCTCAGCACCAACTGGTGCAATGGTGGCACATCTGTTACTGGGGAAACCAATTGCTTTCTGATTGGATTTGCAGTCTGTTCCATGAGAGGAAATACACGACTGATACCAAAAACCTAATCCAAAGCCTATGGTGGGGAGGTCATAAGCCCTAGAAGGAAAACTACTGAGAAGGGGGCACAGTTAGGAAGACTGGACCCCTGAAGGTGAAAAAAAAGGCAGGAAAATCTGCCCTTGTTAGAAATCAAAGATAATCTGACTTCTTATCTCTTGACTAGCTCCCTAGACCTGATTTTACACAAACAACCAGGACCTCTCCTGGGAGGGAGGTTTTTCATAGGATTTAAACATAGTGGTTGGTCAAGTTCAGCCCCCTGAACTTGGTATCAGGACCAGCCTCTTCCTGAGACAGCCCCTAGCTGTAGCCAATCCCTCTGGTTCACCTGAGCCAGAGGTCAGCCCACCACTCTAAGGTTATAAATGCCTTTGTAAAGGGAAGGCAGGCCCACTGACCACTTGGAACTTGCAGTTGTGGGTGAGTTTTTCCCTTGGCTGGGCAGCCAGGTTGAGCTGAGGGAAGGCCCCCCGAGCACTTACCCTCCACAGGGTCCTTTACCCCCTCCAGCTCTCCAAATGGCAAGGGCTCCTTGAAGTGTCTCTTCTCTCATTTCTTTCCCCGGTTTTTCCAGCCCACCACATGGAATCTCTTGAAATGCGGGAGCCTTTCCTGGGCTGTGTACTTCCCTCAATAAATGTAATAATTATCCATTTCAGTCTCTGTTTATTCAATTCTTTGATTAAAATTAGAAGCGAACCTAGGGTTTGGGGGTTCAAGGACTTTCCTGGACCCCAACTATCCTGTTACACTACTACAATTGTTTGGCTAAATGGCTATATTATGTCTACCAAATGAATCTATTATGCACACATAGTACTTGGGTGGATTTTGATGAGGTGGCAGGAGTGCAGGTTCATTGCAGCAGGCTCCTGAAGGTGAGTCCACGTGATTCAGCCTCAGAAGCCCCTAGGAAGGTGCTGCTTGTACACCTGGGCAACTGGGCGGTATAGACAGACTGCTGCTTCAGACCTGCACTGCAGGCTCCAGCAGGTTCTCTGTGGGGTGGCCTCTTCCCAGTGCATCTTGCAGTGTGCCTCAGATTCATAGCCTGCAGCATTATTTATGATTTTTCTGCTGGAACCAAAGCCATCCTATGCTGACTGCAAATGGGTCTGCGCCAGCAGAGAGTAGGAATGCCCGGAACCCAGCCTTCCTGACACCTCACTTTAATGTGTGATCGACTTTAAAGATTATGTCTTCCACTGGTGTTTTTCTCAGATGCAATTCAAGCCATTTCCTCACCATCTGTGACATCCAGCAAAGAGAAGTAGTCCAGAACCATCTCTACTCTGTGGGATCTGAGGACTTGAACCTGAACAGTGACTCATACATTGCATGGGAAATGTGGGGTGCTTCTCCACACAGGCCACAGACAGACAGACACTTGCACAGAGTCCAGGAATGCTACACCCTTGGCCAAACCTGCTTCCCAAGATACCTCTCTGCTTCCTCACTAGAGCCTGTGAGCCATTCCTTGCCTGGCAGAAGGGCAGTAGGCCTTCTGTTATTGAATGCAGCTCACAGGTCCTGCACCGTGTGATGTAACCTCCCTTCCACAGCATCTCTTGAGTCACTGCCACAGAGCTGTGTCATTGAACCCATTCGGGAGTCCTTTGTCCTGGGAGGAATGATTCCCAGTGTACAGGCTCAACAAGTCAAGCAAGTGATCTTGGTTCATGAAGCCAAAATGTGAAACCGTGATTCAAGTCCAGGTCTTTGCGGCCACACTCCCACCGCGTGGGTCTTGTGGAATCCCTAGCCCATAAAATAATATATGAACACACACACACACACACACACACACACATGCACATGCACTATACTCTACCACCACATATCAAACCCTAGGTAGGCTTTTAAAACTTGCTGAGTGAATTAATAAATTCATGAATGATGTCCTCTTTTTAGGTAATACTTACTTTGCTGTAAGTGCCTCTGTGAATCTGCATATCAGACAACTCAACCATTCCCCAGCAAGCAGTACATCTCCCAGAGAGTTGCATTTATTATTTATTTATTTGTTTATTTATTTATTTATGTATTTATTTATTTATTTTAAGTAGAAAGAAAGAGACAGAGAGTGAGAAAAATGGGAATGCCAGGTCCTCTAGCTACTGCAAACAAACTCAAGATGCATGTGTCACTTTGTGCATCTGGCTTTACATGGGTCCTGGGGAATCAAGCCCTGGTCATCAGGTTTTGTAGGAAGCGCCTTAAGCCATCTCTCCAGCCCTGAGCGTTGCCTTTATTATACAACTACTCTGTGTAGGGCTCTAATACTTAGATTTTCATTTTATCCTTTTTTGACCTTCTGTGAAATCTTTTAAGCTAATGTCAGTCACTTTTTGTTGCAAAATTCCCTGTGACAGAATACCTGAGCAAGTCAGCTTACAAGAGGAAAGATGTATTTTGGCTCACAATCTCACAAGTTTCAGCCCAGGGCTGACTGGCTTGTTCTAAGTCTGGGGCATTATGGTGGAGAGGCTGGTGGAGGAGAGCTGCTTAACTCATGGCAGTCAGGAAGCAGAGAAAAAGAGAGAGAGGGAGGGTTGGACAAAAGAGACCCCTCAAAGTCACTCACCTGTTGAGGGACTTCCTTTAAGTAAGCACTCAGCTATGAAATCATCAGTGGTTGATCAGCTGATGAAATTAACACCCTCATGAATCAAACACCTTTCAATAGGGCCACCAGCTTGGGATAAAGCCTTCACATGATATTTTTAGGGGAACGCTTCACATGGAAACCGTAACAAGCCACTGTGCTCCCATGACGTAAGTCAGTGATGACAGGATTGCCGACCTTGAGACCCTCCAAGCCTGAAGGTCTAGAAACAGTGTGTAGGAGAGTCATAATCCTGATGTGATTAAAACTCACAAATGGAAATTCGAAAAGACCACTGTTGCATAAATGTCACATGATAAATGTCATGTGTTCATGTATGTTTAGAGGTAAAGAAAGTCTAAGCATAACTTACCGCCACATAGGAGGCCTGTGCTGTCTCCATTAGCACATGCACTGTCTGCAGCCCCAGCACAGCTCAGAGTCCATCTTCCACTGCTCCTTGTATTGTGTCTGCTGTGTGTGTATGTGTGTGTGTGTGTGTGTGTGTGTGTGTGTGTGTGTGTGTGTGCATCAGGGTCTCTTGCTACTGTGTAGCCAATTACTCCAAACTGAAGAGAGAAAGGAGGCTCTAGGGATTCAGGAAGTCAAGTCTGGGAGACTGGAATCTTAAAGGTCACACATCCACTCCCCAAGGTTATGTTAGCAAGAAACTGAAACATCCCTTCCTGGGTGAGGGCAGAAAGTTCCAGAGACTTAGCAGTTAAGGCACATGCCTGTGAAGCCTAAGGACCCTGGTTCGATTCTCCAGGTCCCACGTAAGCCACATGTACAAGAGGGGAGCATGCATCTGGAGTTCGTTTGCAGTGGCTAGAGGCCCTGGTGTGCCCTTTCTCACTCTGTCTCTAATAAATAAATAAAAATAAAGTTTAACAAAAAGAAAATTCCAGAGACTCAGGAACTCAACAAGTGTGGGAAAGGGCTGCAAGACCCCACCCTAAGGCTATAGAAAGGACTGCTTGGGATGAGAGACTCAGATGGAGCAGCCTGCAGTGATGCAGTGCGCTCCAGAGATGCAGCTCCCACGAGTCGTCACCTAGGCTGAGCTGGGCTTTCTGGTGATGCAGCTGTCTTTGAGGTGAAGCAGCTGTGGGAGGTCATCATCCAGGGTGTGGTGACTTCTCGTGGGGTGGTGGCGGTGGAGCCGTCTATTGCTCCTGTAAGCAACCCCTCACACTCTCTCTAAATACCCCTAATAAACTCATCGGTGCACCAAAACCAGTGTTTTTGTGTAATCATCCTATGGTCTGCCCTCTGTGCCCTATCTTGGGAGAAGATGTGTGTTCATGTCACCCCAAAGGAAAGCTTTGCCCTGACGCTTGCTGTTGCAAATGAGTACCCCTTCAGCTGTATGGAAATGGCTGACCTTCCTGACAGACTTTCCAAGCAAGCACTTTAACTGCTAAGCCATTTCCCCAGCTCCTGTGTCTCCACTTTTAGGTGAAATGATTGCTAGCAGTAATACAGTGTGTGGTCTGTTCAAATTTCTGGTTTTTCTCTCCAAAGTGTTCTCTAAGTCCAAAAATTTCCCTAATTCAATTTTCTATAGAAATTTACCCTTTCCTTCAAAATAACAGAAAGAGGGCCAGGGAGGGAGGGGCGTCCTTAGTGATCATAGACCTGATCATTTATAAATCTCTAACATTTCCTTGTGTTTTTAACTACCTTATATATAAATACAGGCCAGTTAAAACAGTTCACTGCCTCATAAACTCTTGGATTGTTGAGGCTTAAAGAAAAGTAAAGCAGGAAAAGAAAGAAAAGGAGAAAGTGAAGGAGAAAATTCTACCTTAGTTTTTCTAGGGTGTTTCCACATGTCTGGTATTGGGTGGCACTGGGGTAGCCAGCCATTTTATTGTTTATTAGGCAATGTGAGTTTCGAACTGAACAGCCATACTGTCTCCTACATTGGGCAATTTAGGCTTCTTTACCTTGGTAAGCCTCTCTGAGAAAAAGGCAGTTATTTTCACAGATATGAAAGAAAGCATTGACTAGTGTCATCAATAATTAACTCCGCCATCAGTCATCCCCTGAGAAGGTGCATGTCAGGGGAAGTTACCAAGACAACAGAGAAGCGTTGGTCATGGTGACATCATGAGACCCTAGGACTTCCCTAGAGAAAATGCCTCTGGAGGTGGTATATGTCTTAGCAGATACTCAGAATCCAGCTCATCCATCAGTGATGAAAGCCTGCAGCAGAGGATGGGAAGCTAGGACACCCCCCACCCCCGCTCCCCATGCAGCCACAACAGACACACAGTCAAAGCCAGTGTAAGGGCAAATGTGGGTTCAGTTTTACTTAAAATCACCTGGTCATCTTTGTATTCCTTCAGCAAACGTACTTAACAGTAGAGAAGGCGTGGTTCTGTGTGCTGTGTGTGGTTCGGACTGCCCTGATGTTCTTCACATTATCCTTTGTATCCACGGGGAGCATGACTGATCCCAGCATCCTCTGTGGGCACCAAAAAAGTATCAAGTCCTCATCTATGAAGTAGCATAAACAAGGTAAAATTAAATAAATAGTCAAAAGAGAAAATAAAATTGTGTAGGGCTGGGGATGTACCTTCATGATAGAACATGTGCTTGGTTTGCATAAGACCCCATGTTCAACCCTCAGCAGTAATAAATAAATTAAATGGCATAGTATTTGCATATAACTTATCAATGAATCTTCGCATGATAAACCCATGGATATAGATTATATATTTTGAAGATGAAGAAAAATATTCTCATGTGTATATACATATATAATTACATGTTACATCAGTATAGAATATGCTAGTATATTATCTATTAAATGTAAGGTAGCAATATTATGTATAAAAATCTCAAATAGGAGTAAGTGATGTGTAGAAACTGAGGCAGATAAAGAGGACAGGTAGAGTTTGTTTTTTGTTGTTGTTTCCCGTTGCATGGTAACAGGAAATGTCTCTTTGAGGATATGATTATTGTGCAAAACCTGAAAGAAGAAGGAAAAATGCTGGCCTTTGCAAGAAGACCATGAAAGAAAGAAAAAGAAAGAAAGAAAGAAAGAAAGAAAGAAAGAAAGAAAGAAAGAAGAAAGGAGGAAAGAAATGAAAGAAAGAAAGAAAGAAAGAAAGAAAGAGAGGAAGGAAAGAAAGAAGGAAGGAAGGAAGGAAGGAAGGAAGGAAGGAAGGAAGAGAAAGCAGGCAAGCTGGAGAGATGGCTTAGCAGTTAAGGCACATGCCTGCGAAGCCTAAGGACCCCAGTTCAATTCTCCAGGTCCCACGTAAGCCATAGCACCTGGTGGCACATGCATCTGGAGTTCATTTGCAGTGGCTAGAAGCCCTGGCATGCCCATTCTCACTCTTTCACTCTCTCTCTCTCTCTCCTTCTCTCTGTCTCTAATAAATAAATAAATAAAAATTATTAAAATAAAGAAGGAAGGAAGGAAGGAAGGAAGGAAGGAAGGAAGGAAGGAAGGAAGGAAGGAAGGGCCCATGGACAGGCTCTCTGAAAGAGGACCATGGTACCCATTGCCCTTGGACTGAACAGTGTGAGCACACGGGAGCCAGTCCGTGAGTGAGGGCTGGGGTGATGGGCTCATCTCCAGAGAACTTCAAGGGCTTTGTGAGAAATTCTGGTTTTTTATCTCAGTGAACTGAAAGGCTGGAGGGTGATTAGGTGAGGAAAGATGTGACCTGACTTCCTAAAACCAAAAGGCCTAGTATGTAATAGAGCAAGTGCAGCAAAGGCTGGAGCCTGGGACCACCTTGGGAATGTTCTGGAATAATTCAGGTGACAAATGGGTATCTAGTTCTACTGAAGAATCAAGTCAGATGAAGATCAAAAATACAGCACTAGCTCGAACCTCTGAATACCTTGGTGACTTGGGCCAAAGTTGCTTTAGAGGAGGGAAGGATGAAGCCCTAGTGGGTTAAGTTCAGGACAGAATGGGTAAGAGCAGGGCAGATGCTCTTTCAAGTGGAGAGGTGGAGTCAGAAGGGGCATAGGGCATAGGAGAGGGGAGATGGTTTGCAGCTGACAGGGGTGATTAAATAGGGTCACCTCACAGAGATGAAGGAGGCAGAACAGGGGAGATGTTAGTGGAAGATCTGCCTAATGGGCACTTTCACGGGCCCCACTGAATCACATCCTCTTTGCAACTAGTCTCTTTTCTGTTTTGGTGTCATCATTTTTTCCCTCCTGTTATGTAGGTCTTGTGTAGGTAGTGTCAGCCGCCATGATGGCATGAAGGCTGTAATCTTGAAGAATGTGTATGATTGCATGGAAAATGGAAGGCAGGAGTTGGAAATCCACTTGAGGTTTATTAACCACAGCTTGCTAGTGTTCGTTTGGCTCACTCTCCTGCTATGGTGTTCCACCTGTGGTGGCAGAGGTGATGTCTAGACTTTGTCCATGCCATGCCATCCCCTGCCATTATTCAGTCAAATGCTCTACCCTTGAGCTGAACTCACAATCCCCTGCCATTATGAAGCTTCCCCTCAAGACTATAAGACAAAATGAGCCCTTTCTTTCCATGAGCTGCTCTTGGTCAGGTGTTTTATCCCAGCAATGAAAAGGTAACCACACACCCTGCTACAGGCCTTACCTTATAATGATGGCTATAATCACTAAACTGGCTGTCATGAGCCAGCACAGCCTAGCTCTGAAACATTGCTTCCAGCATACCTTGCCCATAACCTTGGATCACTCTCGCAGGAAGACAAACACCTCCCCAGGATTGCTCCCCTCATATTTAGCACTTGTAATGCAGGCCCGTCTTCTTGGATTCCTTCCTATTTCTCCATAGTTTCAACCAACAACAAACACCATTCACAAGGTGCCAGGTGGGCTGAAGAACTAGGATAAATATACATGGTTATTTTTGTAAAACTGGGCTAGAATAGACCCTTTAAGCAGAAACCAGAGAAAAAAGTGAACTGAATTGGTTTAATAATTTACAGTCATTTTATGAGACAATATTTCATCATAAACAAAGTTAAAGCAAAAAAATTCACAGAATGGGAGAAAAATAGAAGTACCAGACCTTTAAGGCCATACTCTCTATATAAAATCTCTTAGAAATTAAAAGCAAATGATGAAAAAGTCCAATGGAAAAATGAGCCAAAGATATGAAAAGATAATTCACAGAACAATAAATTCCAATAAACAATAAATGCCTGCGGAACCTGACAGATTAGTAAATATTAAAATCTTTGGTAATCTCATCCCAGAGGTATGAGAAAGCTGGCATCCATTCACAATCTATTGACAGAAGTGTAAACCTCACTGAAATCTATTTGAAGAGGGACGATAATATGTAACAAAGAAAAGAATTGAAATGTACCCCTTGAGTCAACAATTCTATTATTTAAATTTTTTAATGATTAAAAATACATGGACAAAAATGTCACAGCATGGTTGTAACTACACAATACTAGAAACAATGTCAATGTTGTCTACCAATTGTGTGGGATGGGGACTAGGCATATGTACTACACAGTGAAAATCTGTATGGGCAAATAGAAAAGTTCTCCAAGATACACCATTAAACATGAAAAGGGAAGAAAGTTTAAAGTCTATAATTATTCCATTTCTATAAATCAAACACATATTTGTAGGTATACACATATATGCTTTCATAATTTCACATGCTCATACACACATTTGTATAGTCATATCTGGGAACAATAAGGAAATTTTAACCATCATTACTTTTAGGTGAAAGGTAAAGATTAGAAGATGAAAATGATTCATTTGTTTATGCTCTGTGTGGTGGTATGAAGCAGATATCACCCCAAAACTCGCGTGTTCTGGGTGCTTGCTGCCCAGCTGGTGGCTGTTTGGGAGGTGGAACCTTGCTGGAGGAGATGTGTCACTGGGGAGGGTGGTCTATTAGCCCCCTGCTTACCAGTGCTAGTTCAGCTCACTCTCTCCCTGCTGTTTTCCACTGGCGGTGGTAAGAAGTGATGTCTACGTCTGTCCTCCCTTCTTCTTCTTCTGTCATGAAGCTTCCTCTTGAGACTGTAAAGCAAAATAACTTCTTCACCACCATCTGTTGCTTTTGGTTGGGTGTTTGTTCTAGCAACACAACGGTAACTGCAACACTCTGATTATATTTTTAAAACTCAGGTCCATGCATCATCATATTTGAAAAATAAACCCTCTTGTTCATAAATGAAGATGATTTTTATTATTTTGGTTTCTTCAAAACAGACCTTGAGATGGGGAGTGTGGAGGTTTCTTTGTGAGACGATCCTAGACAGCATCAGTTAGGAATCAAGAAAGGGAGTGGAGTGAGTGGAGTGTGTTGTCAAACAAGTAATCCCTAGATTCAGTAATAAAGCACAAAACACTCACCTCGGAGTTGACCCCCAAATGGCCAAAGAACTGAGGGACTGCTGGGGCTCATGTGCTCTGGGTCACTTCATTTCACGGCTCATTGGAAGACAGAAAAAAGAAACTCTTCAGACCAGAAAAAGGTCTGCATGAGCCTTGAGCACAGAGCCGGGACAGATGCAGCAGATGGGAGCTGGGAGGAGGTGTGTGGAGGTGGGCACTAGACGTATGTGCTGGAGAGACCACAGTCACAGAACCAGAGCACAACAAAGGTGCCCATTTCAGTTGCCTCAGTGTCACACTGAGGCATCTTCCTCCTGGTGTTCCAATAAACCCAGCCCTGAGTACCAACATACAAGGATAGAGGGGTTTTTTTAAAAGATTTTATTTATTTATTTATATGAGAGAGAGATAGAGAGAACAAGAGAGAGAAAGAGAGAGAGAGAATGGGCACACCAGGGCCTCCAGCCACTGCAAACAAACTCCAGATGTATGTGCCACCTTATGCATCTGGCTTACGTGGGTACTGGAGAATTGAGCCTCGAACTGGGGTCCTTAGGCTTCACAGGCAAGTGCTTAACCACTAAGCCATCTCTCCAGCCCCAAGGATAGAGTTTTTTAATTGAAATGTGCTGGTGCTTCAACTGTACCACGTGACTGAGTTATTAGCCAGAATGCCTCTGTATTTTGGATCCTAAATGTTCCATGTGTTACAGTCCTGATTCCCAGCTGTGGTACGGTTGGGAAGTTGTGGAAACTAAAAGGCAGGGGGCTTCAGGTCATGTGGTGTGTCACCTAGCAGGGGCATATGGCACTTTGCCCCACCTTGTTTCCTGTGTTCCACATCCTAGCTATGAGGTGAGCAGCTTCTACCACACACTCCCCACCCCTTACCACAGACACAGAGGCCATAGATTGAACTGACCATGACCAGAGACACATGAAATGGCCAAAACAAAGCTCATCTTGTAACTGGATTATCCCATCTGTTTGGTTATAGTAACAGAAGACTAATGAATGTCCTTGATGTACACAGCTACTCTTCACCCCACAAAACCCAGTTCTGATATCACTTCCTCTGGGTGGCCTGCAGTACAGGGTGAGAAACTCACATATTCTTTGTGCCAACCCCAGATTCACACCAGATCTGCCCGGCTTCCCAGCCACTGCCAAGTAGACATGGTGTGCTGTGCTGTGAACACACCTACAGGCCAAGAGATTCCTCCGTGGCCTTGCTGCCTCTAGTCATAAGCAGCACATGCACTTGCTATAGAGCAATATACAAATACTATCATTTTCTGCGTATGTTAAGCACTATTATAAGACAGTAAACTGGAGCAAGTTTATTCTCTGTTTCAACAGAGACCCGAAGCGATAGAAGAAACATTCATTCCAGAGAAAGAAGCAAGTTTGCAGAAAGTGCCTCTGAAAATCCTGTGGTACTTAACTTCCAGCCTAACTCCCACCTCCAGATTACAAAAGATCAGAGAAGACTAAGAAAATAGAATTCAGGACTGGGAAGATTGCTCAGTAGTTAAAGGCACTCGTTTGCAAAGTCTACTGGCCTGGGTTTGATTCCCCATTATCCACAGATGCACAAAGTGACACATGAGTCTGGAGTTCCTTTGCAATGGCAAGAAGCCCTGGTGAGCCCATTCTCTAAACCCCCTCTCTCTGCAACTCAATAAAAAATAAAAATAAAGAAAACAGAATAAAGACGTGACCTTTGACTATCTGACAGGAGCATAGGTTTTGTTTTTCTTTGGCCGTTGTTTTTTGCTTATTTGTGTTAGAGAAAGCTATGTTGTGGACATTGCCTAGAAGAATGGGTTCACTTGTGCCACCATAAGGCAATGTATAGAAGCTTTGGAGAGTACCTGTTCCTGCTGGACCTGGAGGACACAGTGAATGGAGTCTACCCAAGAAGTCTGAAGGGTATAGCCTAGCTGGTCACGTGCCTAGTTGAGCTGGGATCAGCTTGGACCCAGCATTGGGAACAAAGGCTCATAGTGTGTCTAGTGGATTAGGCAAGTGGACTTTTTGGAGGTATGCGAGAGCAAGAGCATCCAAAATAAAGTCACGTGGAGAGTGAGGTAATGCCAAGCAGAGAAAGACTGCAGACACGCAAGGTGGAGGACAGCACCATACTAACCAATCAAAGTTTCACTCAACACATGCAGTCACCCCCAGCTGGGACCCGGAATTGGGTGATGAGGGTGTTGCTTCAGAGAGGAGCCGTTGTGACAGTACCCTCACCCAGCAGGGCTCTCCTTCTCCCTGCCTTGCCCGCCTCCTCCTCCACTTCTCTCGTACCGACATTGGAAGCGTCAGGCACCATGCTGGACGCAGCAGCAGCCAGGCCGAGGTCGGTGCAAAGGGAGCTGGAAGGCACAGGAGACATTCTACCTCTAAGTGAAGCATGACACTTTCATGACTTCATTTGCTTTCACATATTAATTATTGAAGTGAGCTGAGGTTTTGTGATTAAGTGAACACATTTGACATCAAAGAGTGACCAGGAAAGTCATGGGGTTCCTGCAACTTCCCCCACTAAAGCAAAGCCCACTCACGCAATGTGTGGGGAGGTGGGCACAAGGGTACATTTCCCTGTTATTCTCTGTGGATGGACCATTATGCATCATGGGAATGAGGTTCTGCCTCTAGGATTCCGCCCCCCTCCCATTGGTAGTTTGTCCATTTCCTGGTGTCCTGGTGTCATATGGGGTTTAGCTCACAGGGACTGTGGGGTTTTGTGGGGTGGCCCAAATGATATGAAGCCATGTTTTTTAAAAATATATTTATTTATTTATTGATTGATTGATTTGCAAGGAGAGAAAGAGATTGAAAGAGAGGGAGAGAGGGAGAGAGAAAAGCACACCAGGGCCTCAAGCCACTGCAAATGGACTCCAGATGCATGCACTACTTTGTGCACCTGGCTGCATGTGCATAGTAAGGAATCGAATCTAGGCTGTCAGGCTTCGCAAGCAAGCACCTTTAACCACTGAGCCATCTTCCCAGCACTCATGCCATGTTTTATTTTTTCCTTCCCAGTTTCCTCAGCCTGAGCGTGTAAGGGGCATTCTTGATGACAGAATACCTGCAAGAATGACTTAAGTGAGGAAAGATTTCCTTGGGCCCATGGTTCCAGTTCATGGTTGCTTGGGCAGACTTTACAGTGGGGGAAGCCTGTGGAGAGGGGACTTCTTCACCTCACAGACATGGAAAGAGTGACAGGGAGCAGCTCAGATACAGCCCCAAAGGACACCCCCACCCCGAGACAACTTCTTCCTGCCAGACTCCACCTCCTAAAGTTTCCAGAACCTCCACAAATAGCGCTACCAGCTGGGGACCAAATGAATGCATGAATGAGCCTGTGGGGGACATTTGATGATCATGCCATACCACTGAGCTCCTCAGCTCTGGGCCTGGAAGGCATCCCAAGTTGAGGGGATAGTGGTCACTCTGAGCACCCAGTGTCTCCTGGAGAGTGCCCAGGATATCTCTGAGGTGGCTCATAGTAATACCAGTGGACAGCGAGTGAACCCTCTTCTGGGTTGCCTCCGAAGCCCATCATTTCTGAGTATCTTGGCACTTTTGCTTTCTAACTCTCCTCCCTGAAGTACATTCATGTTTAAAACAATGTCTCTTCCAATGTTCACCACTCTGTTTTGCTGCTCGCTACACCGTCAGCAAATGAATAGTTATTCCTGACATACGAGATCAATTTTAAGTCCCTTCTTTCTTCATCATTGCCTGTGTCCATCAAGAGCCTTGTACACTTGGACTAAGGGGAAATGTTGTGTCCACCAGATTGCTCTCTAAATATTTCTGTGGAGACCCATGGATTGCTGCTGCTCTTGCCTTTATGGCTGTGATGCCAGGGAAGATATATGACTCTTCCAAATGCTGGGAATAAGGGGCTGTTGAGTGCTCCGCGTCAAATGAGACGTCTATCTGCCTCACGCTCGCCAAGGCAGGGGGCAGAAAGAAAGTGCGAGCTGGAGGATGGGGAGGAGTGCTGTGGAAGGCCGTGTTCCAGACATGAAGTACGTGTTCCATTCATGACCTCACAGCAGCTATCATGACTCGTACCAGACCTGCACTTTCGGATCATCCACATTCTGACGTGGATGATAAAGGAGGGCCAAGAACAAAGAGACATCAAAATAGAAGAGGGACTAGCTGGAGAGAAGAAAGGGTTGAGTTGAAAGGGCTCAAGGGGTAGGGGACAAAAGAAGGTAATGGGAGGGAATTCTGACCAATACATATTATGTGCATATATGAAAATTGTCAATAAAAGAAGTTAAAGCAGCAGTGTATGCTTTGTTACATCCAAGGATCACAGTGGTCAACATGCAGGAAACTGGATGAGGGTGAGAACCAGATGAAGGCGTCACCAGGAGCTGCTGTATGTGTACAGGAAGGTGGGACAGCATTACTCGGTTGTCCTTGGGCAACTGAATGGGGCTCAGAGGCCCCTCTGGCATTTGGACCCCATGTGTTTACCTCTACCCTGAGATCTAACGTGTCCATTTCCTATACAACAGGACATAACAGTGGTTGGTGATGGCTGGTGTAGGTGACTAAAGACCCTCCTCAAAATCAGTAGGATCTCCCCAGATACCCTCCCTTTGCTTTCTAGCCTGGGACCGTGCAGTGGTACGGCTCAGGCCACTGAGTGTATGTGCGTGCACCTTGGGTTGGCCAGCAGGTGAAGTTGAGGTCCTCATAATTCCATCTGCTCTGGGATCCTCCCTAGACACCTTTTGTCTTTCCACCCCCCCCACACACACCACCACCACAGGTTAGTTCTGCCTCTGTGAATAGCATGCCCACGTCCTTGCCTGCCCTCATTTTTCACATTCCTCAGGATGGAGAAGCAGGTGTTGTAGCACAGTGCCCTTTTCCATGTCAGCCAGGAGAGCCAGCCTCCCATTATGTCTTGGCAGGACTCCAGGAACACCACACCCCGCCTTGGGAGGTTTTATATGACAACAGCCTCCCCCACAACCACGTACATGCACATATACACCTAAATGAAGGAATATTCTAAACGAAAATGAGTCAGCTTCCGAGCAAGAGCTTCAGTTTCCCCACAGGTAGTTTTCAAACAATCTTGAAAATGTTAAAGGCTAAGTCAAATTTCCTCCTCCTTTATCCTTCCTATTTTCTCCTATTCTAAAAGATCTCGTATGCATCCACCACCCTCAGAGGCATGCTCTCTAGGATGTGAGTAACAAAAGCAAATATTGTGGTGGGGATTCTGGTGCTCCGAAGAAGGAGGTGTGATTCTTAATTTCAATGTGCAATTGAGCGCAACTCTACCTGCCCTGCACACACACACACACACACACACACACACACACACACTGGCCCTCATGACCTCCACCTCCCTCAGGGCTTATCCATAGCCATTGTTGATCTAATCAACTCAACACTTGGCCAAATATCCCACTACCATATTTGAGCCATTGCCAAATCTAGCTAGTTAATTAAATTCAGGGCCTGGTCACTGCCTATTTCCAGGAAAAAATGATCTATACATTTTTCAGCCCAGTCTCACTGCTATTTGATATAGTCACTGTCACAGAGACATGAGCATTTTGGGGGACACAAAAGCAAAGCCAGAATAATACTCAAAACTTCTAAAAATGCTCATTTATTTAAGTTGCAAGAATTCTGCTGTGAATTGGGGACATTCACTTTGATCTGCAATTCTACAAAGTCCAGAGGATGTCTTCCCTTCTTGTTGGTGTTCTGATCTTGGCCTTGTGATATATGGTCCCACTTCCCTCGTGCATGGCAGGGTCCCTGGCACATGGCAGGGGAGAACCACAGAAGAAAGCTGGTGTGGAATGCAAATTCCATCGCAGACTTTCTCCTAGCAACCAGGCAAAAGTAACAAAGCCCTTGTCTTTAGCACTAAAAAGCCATGGGACCATTAGTCTCACCAGCACTTTCAAAGAATGCTTTTGCAAGTGAAGAATGATTTCTGGCCGAAGCATTGAAATCCAAGTTTCTCGGTTGCTTTTCTTCAGTGTGCACATCTCCCTAACAATGCAAGGCCCCAAGTTTTTATCTGAGCTGCAGACATACCCAGAGCAGGGCACAAGGTCAAGGAAGGTTCTAGTCGAGGCTTTGGCTGGTGAGCTTCCTCTATACCGCTGGGCAAGTCACTAACTCACTAGGTCTCGTGTCATCTTGAAATGAGGAGTTTGTTTCGCCCTAGTTCATGGGGCTGAAAATACAGATCGCCAGTGATTCAGGGCCTCTGGTTTGGGTGGGATGTGAATTCAATACATGGCAGATACACAGCACTGCTAAAGCCCTACCACTGGCCTTCCAATGGTGCTTGCCAGACAACACTTCAGGGTTAGTCATTTACTGGGGGAAGGGAACTTTTTTCCCTCAGGGATTTTTTTTTTTTTTTTTTTGGTCTGGGAGTTTTATAAAGGACTAACCCATGTACTTTGCTATTTTGGGTTGGCAACCCTATATGAAAGGCTTTCTATAAGGTCCTCACCTTAATCCAAAAAAAAGAAAAAAAGAAAAGAAAAGAAAAAAAAAGAATTAAAGACCCTTTGGACGTGCATCTCCAATATACTTACATTAAAAGTAGATACTTGGACTAGAGAGATGGCTTAGTCATTAAGGTGCTTGCCTGAGAAGCCTAAGAAACCACATTCAATTTCCCAGGACCCACGAAAAGCCAGATGCACAAGGTGACACATGCATCTGGAGTTTGTTTGCAGGGGCTAGAGGCCCTGGTATGCCTATTCGCTCCCTCTCTAATAAATAAATAATTAAATAAAATATTTTTTTAAATATGTGCAATTTAACTTCTGTGGTTCCATGCTGTACTGTGCTTGAACATATTACCATTAAGTATTAACATTTTATGAACATTGTAAAAGATTAGTATTTTAAAATGAAAAATGTTGAAAAACACTTTTTAAGAATTTGATTCCTGGAAATCTTGGTTTAACACTTTGGTATAATAAATCAAACACAATTTCTTACACTTATTTTGAGGTTGCTGTTTTTTTAACAGTTAAAGTGGAGGAGACTATTTTCACAGAGATTGTAACTTAAATTCAATTTACTTTCAAATATCCTCCTTATAAACTATGCTGCTGATTTTTAAATTCCATCCACTAACTTTGACAAAGTATCTTATGGGCTAGTAAAATCCAGATTTTCTGGATGTCAAGTTTTTTTTATTGCAAAACTCTATAATATATGACATTTGAAGTATTTCTTACATATTTGAAATGTGATAAATCATTCATTAAAATGTTTATTTCTAGGATTTTTATGTATACAGATATGTATTTTTTACATTCTCCTTGGAAATATTAAACATGAATATTTGAAATAATTCCAAGCATCCATTCCCAAGATACATGAATTTCTTTTTTAAAAAATGATTTACCTCTTCCTTTATTTTAAATTATTTTCTGTCCATCTTTATTTAAGGTTGACAGGTTAAACCCATATTTGAAAACATCTGCTGGATATCAGCCACAGAAATGACCAGCAAATTCAGAACATTTGTAGTTATGAAGGAGTAATCCCAAGTTTAACCATACTGTTCCATGATCTCCCATGAGATCTCACAAGCCTTGAAGGGCACAGAAGATGTCCACAGCCATTCTTCTTCTCACTGATTCTACTCCTGGTTTCCTTCCAGATCAACACATGACCACATGCAAAAATCCAGTAGCATATAAAACACTGGATGTAGAAAGCATGCAGAAACACACTGGCTTTCAGGTTTAACTTTTGGCCACAGTGATGTACTGGAGTCAGTGGGCAGAATCAGGGAAGTGGGGGCTTCCAGCATATTTTAATTTTTAGTCCACTACAAGCAGCTACTCTAGGGTCATGATTCTGCTCATATGGAGAGCCCTCCACTCTCCATTCTGTTTCACTCCAAGTGCTCATAAGCTCTTGATGACGCATATTCTTCGTTATGTCTTTTCATCAGCAGATCATGGTAAGGCATGTCCTCGTGGATCTCATTATGGCAGCAGAACCTCCCATCTTGGTTCCAGAACCATGCTGAAGCATCTCAACCTTCATTTAGCGATTATCCATCCCATCATTGGTGGCTCTTGCTAACACTTTCTGTCTTGTATTTCCAAAGACTCTTTTTTAACTAAAGAGATAATGTCAATGTCTCACCATTGCTTCATATAAATGATTTTCTGAGCTTTGCTGCAGCAGTTTCTCCAATCATATCATTGCTAGTAGGGAAGAAAGAATGACTTCTAAATATGTATTAACATTTTATAATATGCTTTAAAATCTTGGGCTGAGAGTCACACTTCACACTTCAAACAAAACCAGAGGCTGTTACATTTCAAATCATCCCATCACTGCAGAGAGACATTTGGAAACAATGATGGTTATAAAAATTAAATTTCAGGGAACTCACAGAGAATTTTTTATTTGAAAGAATTCTGGGTTATGGAAAGAATACAAAGATTAAGCGAATATTCCCAATCACCCTTTACATAGCTTCTCCTAATGTTATTTGCATATTGATGTTATCTTACAGGTATTTATCAGAACAAAGAGCTCAACATTAGTGCCTTACTATGACCTACACTTCACACTTTATTACTGGTATTTAGTTGTTCCATTAATTTCCATTGTCTGTTCCAAGTAGTCTTCAATGCTACAACATATTATGTGAAGTTTCATTTAGTTAAAGCTAACTTTAGCATTCTAATTCACCAAGAATGAGTAGATTGAAAAACATAACATTGAAACTGAGGGTGTCTTTGTCACCCCGCTTTTAGTTGTGGAATCGGGGTCCTTCACTGAGACACTTCCTGTGCTTGTACCAAGAATCTTCCCCTAAGATTCTACTTACATTAATAAGGTCTAAACTAGCAAGCTGAACACTTTCAGTACCTAGTCGGGTACTGGCTAATGCCCTGTTCCCTCTGGTTTATTCCTAGGTAACAAACAATTATTGCGTATCCCATGAAGGCAGCCAGTTACTGCAGAAGAACCTGCCCAGGATGCTCTGCGTCAACCTGTCCCTCCGTGGCCTGACAAAGCTCTTCTGTACTTCTGGAATGGTGCTATAGGAAAAGCATGGGCTCTGGGGACAGCCCTGAAGTCCTACCACACAAGCCCGGTGCCTCCACCTTCCAGCAGTGAGGAGAGAAGCTACAAACTTAAGAGCTATGCAGCCCACTAGTTGGAAGAGTGAATGATACCGCAGAGGACGCCATGTGCTGCTTGGTCTCCCTTTGAGGATGATGTGTCCCCAGGCTGTTGTCTGTGTCGCTGAAACAAGGCTGTCAGTAGCCAGTCCTCTTTGGGGATTTTCTCAGCTGAGGAAGATGATCTCATGAAGACGCTTCCTCCTTCTGCCCACTCTGAAGCTGGCTGAGGGATGGCCTTAGGTTTGGCACAGTTGGTTGCAGATCAGCTCCTGCCCATTCCTGCATTCTTTCCTTCTCCACAGGCTCAGATGTCAGATTGTTCCTCAACAAAACATTTCACCTGAGACTCAACTTCCCAGGCTGGTAGTTCCCAGTGGAGCTCCGTGGTGGAGCGCTTGCCTAGCATTTGTGAAGCCCTGGTGTTTCCTAAGTGCTGATCTAAAGAGGAGGGAGAAGGAGGGAGAGGGAAAGGGGGAGGAAAGAGAGAGAAGAGGGAAAAAAAGAGAAACTAGGGGCTGAGGAGATAGCTCAGTGGATAAAGGCACTTGCTTGGAATGCCTGAGGGCCCAGGTTTGATTCCTCAGTACCCATATAAAGTCAGAAGCACAAACTGGTAGGCACGTGTGTCTAGAGTTTGTTTTTAGTGGCAAGCCCATGTGCGCTCTCTCTCTCTGTCTGATAAATAAAAATTTTAAAAATAATTTAAAAAGAAAAGAGAAACTACCTCCCCAAACCACACCCCTACCTATCCAAGTGGTCAAAATTCAACAGTACAAACCCGGAAAGGAAACTGCACTGCACTGATGAAATTATATGTTTGGATTTTTGCCCATTTTTCTTATTCTCTTAAACTTTGTAGCAGCTTATACTGGCATGCTTTCTTCAGTGACATCTATCTTTATTTTTGCATATTGATACAGAAAGCTTCAAAATTTATTGCCTACAATTAATATAACATAATAGCTACACTCTCTGAGCGCTGGCTCTTTTCTCGGTAGCCTCCTATCTCTTTATATTTATCCAACACATATTTATTGAGTATCCATTATTGCCAAGTACTGTTCTAGGCACTAGGGACACTAGCAACTATTATCTCATATTTCATTTAAAGAGCTAGCTACTTATTATTATTTCTGTGTTACAGATGTGAAGACTGACATTGTATGAACTTGCCCAAGTTCATGTGACCAGTAAGAATTGGGGCCAGGCCCATGCCTAGCAGCCCCCTCCATTGCAGAATATTTTATCAGATTCCTCTCTTCTTTTTTCATGTGTGTATGTATGTGTGTTTATGTATGTGTGGGTGTACACATATGTATATCATGTGGAGGTCAGAGATAACCTTAAGTATTATCTTCAGGAACATCACCTACCTCTTTTTGAGACAGTGTCTCTCATTGGCCTGCAGCTTACCAATTAGGCTAGATTGGCTGGCCAGCAAGCTTCAGGGATTCTCCTGTCTCTGACTCAGCAGTGCTGTAATCACTGGCATACATTGCTACTTCTGGCATTTTTACATGGGTACTGGCTATCAAACATGGGCTCTTACGCTTGTAAGTGAACACTTTACCTACTGAGCTATCCCCAGGCTCCATGACTGCTCTCTGGATGGACAGTCAGGTCACAGGTACTTGGTGTCTACTGTAAATCATGCTATATGCATGCCTTTCCCTTTATCCCTGGGTGCTGGCCACTCAAGTCAAAAAGAGATTGGCAAAAGGCAACATAGTGCTGAGAAGAAGGGATGGAGGAGTGCCCAGCACTGAAACACCTCTGTCACACCCTCCAAGGCTCAGGGACCATTGTGGAAGAGGGGGCGGATAGAATGGAAGAGCCAAAGGAAGGGTATGACCTCTTACAATGCAACTGCCCAGACAGAAATTGGCCTCGATATCCATGACCTTGCAGTGCCTAGCAATACCTTCGCAAGACCCTCAAATTAAAAGAGAGACTAATGGAGAGAGGGAGGGGATACGACAGAGATTGGAGTTCTAAAGTGGAATGGGGGAAGGGGAGGGAAATATCATGTGTTTTTTTGTATGTAAGTATAGAAGTTGTCAATAAAAAAATAATAATTAAAAAAAGAAAAAGAGAAAATAAAAGAAAAACAAAAGAGATTGGAAAGGGGGGGGGCTTGAGAGATGACTTTGCACTTAAGGCACTTGCCTGCAAAACCTAAGGACACAAGTTCGATTCTCCATTACCCACATAAAGCCAGATGCACCAAGTGGTGCATGCATATTGAGTTTGCTTGCAGGGGCTAGTGGCCCTCGTGTGCCCATTCTCTCTCTCTCTTTCCTTGCAAGTAAATAGTTTTTTTTTTTTAAGAGATTGGAATCAAGGACTGGATAAACACATCATTTAATGGATATATCTGTTAGTGTCGGTCCTTACTAGACCATTTGAAAAGGCACCTTTCTTCACAATTAGAGCTTTAGAGAATCAAAAGATACGGCATTCCAGTCTTAATATGAAAATCCTAGGTCAAGCTTCTAAAATGTGTCTCTGCAGGCCCTGCATGTTGGATGCACATCCCCAAGCAGGGGAACACCTGGAGCACCATTGGCAGGGGCTTTGGTGGGAAGCAGAATGTTTTATTGAAATTGCCCTTGTTTGTGTTTGAGGGGGGAAATGAAAGCAGATCTACAAACTGTGTCTGTTTTTAATCATAGCACAATCTTCATGAGACAACATGAGGCTGAGATTTCCAAAGGGAGAAAAATGCATGTTCAAAAAATGACACAAACCAACATGCCTTAGAAGAAGGAAGGGGGAGGGGAGACACATCCTGTATAAAAGAGAAGTAGGAAATTCCAGAGGAGTTTCACAGGGAGGAGGGGGACCCACTACTTAGAGGCAGGGGCTGTTTCTCAGTGTGGTATAATAACCATATATATTGATCAACTCAGATGCAGGTTAGAGGAAACCAGACAGTTCACGTTCAATGTTGTGAGAACATAACAGTTCAGGGAGCTTATCACAGACCCACCCTGTGTCTTGTGACCCATCAGTTTTTTAAATAAATACCCTCTTCAGAGAATCTTCCCTATTGTAATCACAGATCCATCTTGTGTTAGATGAGCTAATGTCTGAGTCATTTATAATATCTGTAGATATTTCTGAAATCTTCATATAATAAAATATTCCACTAATGGCGGGAAGTGGGGACTAATTTGGCATGACTTCAGGGTTACTTGTTGAGATTTTAAGCTGTTTTCATTTCAGGCTTGGTTATATTGGGAATCATAAAATTTCAATCTTCCAATAATCTGCAAAACCATTAGTGGATTTCTAGCAATATTGCTTCGTGTTAATACTCAGCAGAATATAGTTTTCATTAACTGTGAAAGCAGTCCAAGTGTGTTTCATACCAGGTGCACTAACTTTACTATTTCCTTGAGTGTCCATAATTTTAAAAGTAATCTAGTCTTCTGTTATATTTTTGTGTGAATCTTGGCTTCCTTTTCAAAGGATGCAATGATTAAATTTTGGAGAATCATAACTGGAACAACAAAGCCAATAAAAATATGAAGAAAGAAAAAGTTTCAGAGAAATGACATTTGTCACTGATGGACACTATTGTTCCCTCTATCTTCCATCTTAAATTTATTCTCTGTGCCGCAGTTAGGGCTCAGTTACGTCGGCTGTAGCATGAACCACATTGTGAGAGTTAAATGAGTAATCAAACACAGCTTTAAAACTCATCCTTGAGTTATAATCATCTCTTTTTTTATTCCCATTGTCTTGTCTCTTTCCAAAGCAAGAAATTTACATTTTTATGTGACTAAAATAGGCACATGTCACAATACCATAAGATTTAAAACTTCAACTGCTTTGGCTTACCCATTTTAATTTCCTAAATCCAGAGTGAAAACCAAAGGAACACTGGATAAATTAAAATGTCTAATATTTTCCCGTTATTAGACTCCACTTCTTTACCATTGCCATAAATTATAAGTGTTTACTGGAGTGAATACAAATTAAATTTTTCCCTATTGCTTAAATCCCCTTGTCTACTGACAGTGGAATGAGAGCTCATCTGATCTTTGAGTCTCTGTTTCTGTAACTGAATCAATACAAGTATCTCAAGCAAGCAGCAGGGTGGAGTGAAGCTCCCTGTAGATTTTCTTTTGGAATCTCCTTCATAATCTCTGTGTAGATACTTAATAGTGAAAACATGTGGCCGGAAATGCCAAATCATTGTTTGTAAGAAAGAGAAAAACTCAAATACTGTTGGTAAGAGCATGCTGTCTTTGTTAGAAGGATCTTTTTTCTGAGACAGAGTATCACTAAAGCTATGACCCTCCAGCTTTAGTTTCCCATGGTTAGGACTACCAACTGCACAACCAGGCCAGGCTGAATGCTGAGAACGCCAGGGTTCTGCCAGGTGGATTTTTCAGTATACAAATTGTGAGTTTGATCTTTACTTCACTAACACATCACTTTGCCACTGCCTTTGGGCCCCACAAATCCAGTTTCTTGACCCTGATCCCCAAGAATTTTCCTTATCCCCAGAGGCTGCCTCAGTGATGGGAGGAAGCAGAGTAAAAACAATTTGAGGGCAGCCCCATTCAGAAAGTCAATGCTAAACTTGAAGTTTGTGGGAAAATAGTCCCTGTCACCTGCCTTATGTGGCCTGCATATGCCATGTATTTAGCATATTAAACTGACATGTTTTTAAGGAAGATGTTTTTCATTTTAGATGTTTTTTAAATTTTTTAAATTTATTTATTTGACTGAGAAAAAGGAAGGGAGAGAGGGAGAGAGAATGGGCATGCCAGGGCCTCCAGCCACTGCAAGCGAACTCCAGATGTGTGAGCCCCGTTGTGCATCTGGCTAATGTGGTCCTGCGGAATCAAAACTGGGTCCTTTGGCTTTGCAGGCAAATGCCTTAACCACTAAGCCATCCCTCAGCCCTGTTTTTCATTTTAAAATAGTGATGCTGATAGACTATAACCTATCATTGACAAAGTGAATTCACACACATAAATTGTCTGCATTTATTTATTTTTTAAAAATATTTTTATTGATTGATTTTTCAAGGAGAGAGAGAAAGAGAGTTCACCTCTACCATTACAAACAACTCCAGATGTATGCACTTTGTGCACTTGTCTTTACATGGGTACTGGGGAATTGAATCTGGGTCGTTAGGCTTTGCAGGCAAGCACCTTAATTGCTGAGCCATTCCTCCAGTCCTGCATTTATTTTGTAAATTACACTTACTTTGAAATGTTGGGGAGTGTGGTGGCTTGAATCAGATGTCCCTCATAAATTCACGTGTTCTGAATGCTTTGTCTATTGCTGGTGGCAACTAGGGAGGTGGGGCCTTACAAGAGGAGGTGTGTTTCTGGGGGCAGGCTTAGAGATATTATTGCCTGCTCCCCCTAGTCAAAGTTTGGCTCATTCTCCTGCTGCTGTTTTCTACCTGCTGTGGTAAGGAGGTAATATCCATCCTCTGCTCATGACATGCTTTTTCATGCCATTTGAAGCTTCCCCTCAAGACTGTGAGCCAAAATAAATGCTGTCCTTTCCTGAGCTGCTTTTGGTTGTGTGTTTTGTCTCAGCAATGAGAAGGTGACTGCAACCAGGAGAATATGTGGAGATAAACAGAAAGAAGAAATGAACAGATATCTGAGTTCCTTGCATGGGCAGTGTGTGGGCAGGAGCAGTGCTCTGGAGTGAGTAGGCCAGACCCATTTCCGGGCTACTCCCAACTCCCAGGTCTGAGTTCCTTGTGCTGATGGTGTGTGGGCAGTCTGGAATGAGCAGGCCAGATCCATTTATGGACTCCTCCCACTTCCCCAGGCCTGAGTTCCTTGCTCAGACAGTGTGTGGGCAGGCATGGGGGGTCTGGAGTAAGTAGGCCAGATCCATCTCCAGGTTTCTCCCACTTCCCAGGTCTAAGTTCCTTGTGCAGTGTGGGCAGGCATGGAGGACTGGAGAGAGTAGGCTAGACCCATCTCTGGGCTATTCCCACTTCCCAAGTCTGAGTTCCTTGCACAGACTATGTGGACAGCATGTGGGTGGGTGCAATGGTCTGGAGTGAGCAGGCCAGGCCCATTTCCAGACTACTCCCAATTTCTGGGTCTGAATTCCTTACATGGACAGTGTGCGGACAGGTGCAGCAGTCTGGAGTGAGTAGGCCAGACCCATTTCTGGACTCCTCCCACCTCCCAGGTCTGAGTTACCTGCCCTGCTCTGTGTGCTGGAAGCTTGGCATGAGTAGGCCAGATCCCTGTTCCCTTGCTCTTCCTGGTCCCCTGGTCCTGGTAGGTTCCATTGTGCCCTGCGTGGGGAGGCCTGGTCCCTGTGTGAGCAGTGGAATCAGGCCTTTTGCTCTGGTATCCATACTGGCCACTAGGTACCAACATCCCTGTTCACCTGAGACAGAGGGTCCACAGGACAAAAACCTGCTTCATCCTCAGTAAAATAAAGAGTCTCTGTAAAATGGGTAGACAACAGTGCCAAAAAGCCAATGAAAGTCAGAAAACTGAGAGCTCTCCTCTAAAGATGCCGAGTCCTACAGTGGAAGCCTCCAATGAAATCATAGAGAAATCAACAGAAATTCATTGCCAAAATGAAAACACAACAACCAATGAGACCCTGATTTAAAAAAATATCACTGAACTTGAAGCAAACTATCAAAGAACCAACAATCATATTAATGAAATTGAACAGAATTGTCTCCTAGAGTGTTCAGCTTTTGACAGTAGGCTTAACCTGATCGAAGAAAATATTAGAACCCTCCAAAGAGATATGAATAAATTGAAAGGTAAGTCAAGAAATGGAAGACTTCAACAACTGGTTGATTAACCTTAATGAAGACTTGATCAAATGCAAGAATGAACTACAGGAAGCTCCAAGAAAAATAGAACTCGAATTGAAATCATACCTCGAAAAATGGACACACAAAAGATGGACACGATGCAAAACAACACAACAGAAAACAAAAATCAAATGGAAATTATAAAAACCTCTCTAGAACACTAACCAACAGAGTTACTTATGTGGAAGACAAAACCTCTGACCTGGAAGATAAGACAAAAGAAATTTATTGGGAGGCCAAAAATTTTGCTAAGTTCAAAATATCAAGGGAACGGAATAAGAGGGAACTGTGGGATACTCTAAAATGACCAAACATCTGGATCATGGGTATATTATTGAAAGAGAGGAAATCCAGACCAGAGGCATAGAGAACATATTCAACAAAACTATTGTAGAAAATTTTCCCAATCTCACAAAAGGGAGGCCCATCTAGGTACAAGGAGCTCACAGAACACCAAACAGACAGGACCAAAGAAGAAACTCTCCAAGACACATCATAGTTAAAACTCTTAACAATGAAAACAAAGAGAGAGTGTTAAAACCAGCAAGAGAGAAGCAATTCACAACATAGAAAGGCAATCCCATCAGAATCACATCACATTTCTCAACAGAAACCCTGAAAGCCAGAAAGGCCTGGAATGGAACACTTCAAAGTCTGAAAAACCATAGCTTCCAACCCAAGCTACTTTACCCAGCAAAAGTATCCCTCATAATAGATGGTGAAAGAAAAATGTTCCACATAAAAAGTCAACTCTATGATTATATGAACACAAAGCCAAATCTATAGAGAATACTTGAGGGAATAATCCACACAGAACAGTCAAACAACCAATTTCAAGAGCCTACAGGAAGAAGTTCACAATAACCAAAATAAACCAAGCTCAAAACAGTACAAAACACAAGAAAGCACAAAACCCCATAGAACACCTCATCATGGCAGGGATTAATTCAAACCTCACAGTAATAACCTTAAATATTAATGGTCTTAACTCACCCATCAAAAGACACAGGTTAGCCAGGCATGGTGGCGCACGCCTTTAATCCCAGCACTAAGGAGGCAGAGGTAGGAGGATCGCTGAGAGTTCGAGGCCACCCTGAGACTACATAGTTAATTCCAGGTCAGCCTAGACCAGAGTGAGACCCTACCTTGCAAAACCAAAAAAAAAAAAAAAAAGAAAAGACACAGGTTATCAGGATGGATCGAAAAACTAGACCCTTCTATCTGCTGTCTTCAAGAAACCCACCTCACCACTAAAGATAGACACCTCCTCAGGGTGAAAGGTTGGAAAATGATATTCCAAGCAAATGGAAATAAAAAACAAGAGGGTGTTGCTGTATTGATATCTGGTACAATAGACTTCAAACCAAAAGTAATCAAAAAGGACAAAGAAGGCCACTTCTAACTTAACAAGGGAATGATCCAAGAGAAGCACATCACAATCATAAATCTATATGCACCAAACACAGGTGCACCACAGTTTATAAAACAAAATCTATTAGTCAATAAAACAGAAGGTAACACCAACACCATCATAGTCAGAGACTTCAATACTCCACCACCATCAGTAGATACATCATCCAAACAGAAAATCAACAGGGAAATAATAGAGCTCAACAACATCATAGATCAACTAGACCTAATGGACATCTACAGAACTTTCCACCCCAACTCTACAGAATACACATTGCTCTTAGCAGCCCACAGAACCTTCTCCAAAATTGACCATATATTGGGCAATAAAGTGTGCCTTTATAAAGTCAGGAAAATTGAAGTAACTTCCTGCAACATGTCAAATTACAACACTTTAAAGCTAGAAATTAACAACAATAGACACATCAAGAACTCTACCAGCTCCTGGTGACTAAGCAACACACTTTTTAACAATGAATGGATTATGGAAGAAATCAAAAGAGAAATTGTAAAATTCCTAGAATTAAATGATAATGAAAACACAACCTACCAAAACTTATGGGACACAATGAAGGCAGTCCTAAGGGGAAAATTCATAGCCTAAATGCCTTCATTACAAAGACAAAGAGATTCCAAATCAATAACCTGACTGTCCACCTAAAGGCAATGGAAAAACAAGAAGAATCCAACCCAAAGAGCTCCAGAGGAAAGAAATAATCAAGATTAGAGCAGAAATTAATGAATTGGAACCTAAGAAAACAATTTTTAAAAATCAATAAAATGAAGAGCTGGTTCTTTTGAAAAATAAACAAGATTGAAAACCCCTGACCAAATTGATCAAGCAAAAAAAAAAAAAAGAGAGAGAGAGAGAGAGAGAAGTCTCAAATTAACAAAATCAGAAATGAAAAAGGAGAGATCACAACAGACATCAATGAAATTGGAAGAATAATCAGGGCATACTTCCAAAACCTCTACTCCACAAAATTAAATAATCTGGAAGAAATGGATGAATTCCTAGACACATACTGCCTATCAAAACTAAACTCAGAGCAGATTAATCTCCTAAACAAACCTACCACATCCATGGAAATTGAAAAGGTAATCAAAAACCTCCCCAAAAAGGAAAGTCTAGGATCGGATGGCTTCTCAGCTTAATTCTATCAAACCTTCATAGAAGAATGTAAACCAATTTTTCTCAAACAACCCACTCCAAAAGTGGGGCAGAAAACTAATTACAAATTCTATACTATTAAGCAATAATTCTCTATTCCTCCTCCCTCCTAAACTACTTCCTATCCCTAGGAATTGATCCAGTCTCAATATTTCCTACAAGTGAAATCATAAAATATTTGTTCCCTTGTATCTGGTCTCCGTTACTTAGTATAGTATTTTCAAGGTCCACCTGTATTGCATTAGGTATCAGAACCCCACACCTTGATTTAGGTGTATAATATTTCTTTGCATGCATATACCACATTTGGTTTCTCTTTTCATCTGCTAATGGACCCTTGAGTTGTTTATACCTTTTTTCTTTTTATTTATTTATTTATTTATTTATTTATTTATTTATTTATTTATTTGAGACAGAGAGAAAGAAAGAGGCAGATAGAGAATGGGTGTGCCAGGGCCTCTAGCTACTGCAAGCAAACTCCAGATGCATGTGCATCTGACTTTACATGGGCACTGGGGAATCAAACCTGGGTCCTTAGGCTTTGCAGGCAAGCTCCTTAACCACTAACCCATCTCTCCAGCCCTGTTTGTACCTTCTGACTACAAAATGCTGCCATGAACACTGATGGCCAAGTTCTCCATTCAAGTCTCTGCTTTCAGTTCATTGGAGCATATACCAAGGAGTGGAATTTCTAGATCATTATAGCAATTCTATGTTTAGCTTTTGAAGAAACTCTGGTTTTCCATAGCAAACCTGTAAGATTCTGAACATTCAGGTTGACTATAAACCTGAAAAGGGCAGCTCCCGCTGAGTAACAAGATGAACAGAGTAATGAAATCTCATTAGTAGAGCCTGTCTCCCTAGGCCCTGGCCACACAGGTCCACGCTGGAGAGGCTTTTAGATGTAGGATAAACTGGCCCTGAAGTTAGTGAACCATAAGCCTAGGGCTCCTTGCTGATTCTGACCCCTCCCTGGGGCCTATGAAGAGCTCTTACAGTGTAGTCACATACATTTTTTTTTTTACCTTCAAAAGTAAAGATTTTAACTCGAACTCGTTAAAATCATTGCCTCTTTCCACTCAGGCTTCTGTTCTCTCAGATCTCTCATGTATGGGGGATGTCACAATGCCCAAAGGCATTTGGGGATTTGGTGACAGAGAAGTTGAGTTAGAGATACATTCCATTTTGGTTTAGGGGCTTGTAGTTTTGGGGGATTTTTGTTTGTTTGTTTGTTTTGCATCAATTCTGGTCCTGAAGACTTCTAGGAATGCTCCTGCCACAAGAAGCGGAAGTCTCTGACATTATGACATGCAGGAGCTAAACGTAGATAGGCTGTAGCTTAGATCTGGATGTCCCCAAGAGGTCTATATGTTAGAGGCTTGAACCCAGACTGGAATTATTGGAGGTTGTGGGACCTTTAAGAGGTGGGACCCAGTGAGAGGTCTTCTGGTGTGGCCTCACAGGGACAGTGTGACTTCTCCTTCCCCAATCCCCCTCTCTCTCTTATTTTTGTAAAAACAAAACAAAACAAAACTTCATTTATTTATTTGTGTGGGGCAAGGCAACATACCAGGGCCACTCACTGCTACAGTGGAATTTTAAATTCATGTGCTACTTTGTGCATATGGCTTCATGGGAGGACTGGGGAGTTGAACCCAGATGGGCAGGGTTTGCAAGTAAGTGCCTTTAACCACTTACTCTTCTCTTTCTTTTTAAGTTGGGTATGTGGGAGCTGACTAACACATGCCCATACTCTACCCAGTGGGAGAAATGGAGAGCCATGAGTAACACTGTGACAAATCCTTTCACATCACACATGAGCCTCAGAAGGTCTGTTGTCATGATCTGGATGGGATAAACAGTCACAGCACATGGCTTGTTATTTTTACAAGAATTCAGGCTGGGCATGGTGGCACATGCCTTTAATCCCAGCACTCGGGAGGCAGAGGCAGGAGGATTGCCATGAATTCGAGGCCAGCCTGAGACTACATAGTGAATTCCAGGTCAGCCTGAGCTACCAAAAGAAAAAAAAAAAAATTGCACAAGAGGGTGCCCACAGCTTGCTATCAAAATGAGCAAGTTTATGAAACCTGGGAAAGTGGCGCTGGTCCTGGCTGGCTGCTGCTCAGGATGCAAAGCCGTCATCATGAAACACATTGATGCCAGTAGCTCAGCCCATCCTTACAGGCATGCTCTGATGGCTGAAATGGACCTCCATCCACACGCAGAGACAGCTGCCATGGACAAGAAGAAACCTGCCAGCAGGTCAAAGATCAAGTCTTTTTTTTTTTTTTTTTTTTTTTGGTTTTCCAAGGTAGTTCACTATAAATTTACCTTGACCTATGATACTTTTATTTGTGAGGTAGGGTCTTCACTCATGGCAATCCTCCTACCTCTGCCTCCCAAGTGCTGGGATTAAAGGCATGCGCCACCACGCCCAGCTTAGAGATCAAGTCTTTTATGAAAGTTTATAACTATAATCACCTTATGTACATAAGATACCATGGACAAGACTGTTATCAACATATCCCCTCCCCTGTCAATAAAAAATAAATAAGTAAATAAATGAATAAATAAACTGTTACCAACAAAGATGTGTTCAGAGACCCAGCTCTGAAACAAGGCCAGATGGGAGGCCAAGGCCAAGTTTGAGGAGATACAAGGTGTTCAAGAACAAGTGGTTCTTCTAGAAGCTTTGGCTTTAGGTGCTTGTTTCCATCATTATAAATAAGAGACCATGCTGGTTTCTAATTTTAGCTCTGCGGCAGACACTGGGTTGCATAAGGAAAAAAAAAAAACTGGTGCAAGTGTTTACCTTGGAGAATGACTTGAAAGAGAAAAGTCTTGCTTTGGACCAAGCCCATGACTGATACCCCAAAACATATTTGGTCAGGAGAAAATCATTGAGCTGGGCATGGTGGCACACACCTTTAATCCCAGCACTCGGGAGGCAGAGGTAGGAAGATCACCATGAGTTCAAGGTCAGCCTGAAACTACATAGTAAATTCCAGGTCAGCCTGGGCTAGAGGGAGAACCTACCTTGAAGAAAAGAGAGAGAGAGAGAGAGAGAGAGAGAGAAAGTCATTGAGAGGACCATTGCATAAGAAGTATGAGACATCCATCCCATGAAATGAGCAATTCTAAGCATAGAAATGAAAGAAAAATGAGAAGACATAACAGGAGACCTCCTAAAGTTCATAACTCTGTGGTAACTGATTCCAGAGACATCAAAGAAGATGAACCAATGGTTAAAGAACCTGAAATCCAGCTTTAAAAAGCCCTTATAGAGGGCTGGAGAGATGGCTTAGTGGTTAAGGCACTTGCCTGCAAAGCCAAAGGACCCTGATTCGATTCTCCAGGACCCACATAAGTCAGCTGCACAAGGCGGCGCATGCATCTGGAGTTCATTTGTAGTGGCTGGATGCTCTGACACATTCATTCTCTCTCTCTCTCTCTCTTTTCTATCTCTCTCCCTCTCACTCTTTCTCTCTCAAATAAATAAAAATTAAATTAAAAAATATAAACGACTGTTTACCATAAAACTTTATTTTTAAAAAAGCCCTTACAGAAGGCTGGAGAGATTGTTCAGTGGTTAAGGCATTTTCCTTAAAAGCTTAATGACCTGGGTTAGATTCCCCAGGACCTACATAAAGCCAGATGCACAAAGTGACTCATGCATCTGGAGATATTTGCTGTAGCTAGAGGACCTGGCACTCCCATTCTCTCTCTCTTTCTCTCCTCCCTCTCTCTGTCTCTCTTTGCTTGCAAGTAAATAAAATATTTTAAAAAGCCTTTTCAGAGGCTATGTATTAGCACATAAATCAGAAGATGAAGACTGTGGATAAACAACTCTGTGCATCTGAAGAGAAGATAAATAAGCAACTTAATACACTTGAAGAGTGTGTAAACAATCTGATATCAAAGAGGATAGAACCAGAATGTTCAGTGCAATGGAGGAGGCAGTGCAGAGGCTGAAAGAGATGTGAGTGAAGGACCAGCAGTTGGTGAATGAGGCCCTTGACTACAAGCCTCATAATGAGAAAGGGATTCAGAATGAGATTGAAACAGAGATCTTGGAACTGAGAAGCTCAGGAAATCAGACTAAAAGAGAAAATTAACGGCCATGTTGGCAGGTGGCAGATTAGATCACGGAGGAAAGAATATCAGAGTTTGAAGACAAGACTTTTGAAATGTTAGTTAAAGAAAGAAAGACAAAAAGAGAATTTAAAGGGTTGGATGAGGAAATGTGTGAGCTTTGAGACACTATTAAAAGAGCAAACATTTGGCTCACTAGCATACCTGAGGGAGGAGAACAGCACATGCCAATACAGAAAATCTTTTTCATAAAATAATAGCAGAAAACTTCCCAAATCTGGGGAAAGACACAGACATCCAGGTACCGGAAACATTTAGAGTCCCAAATACTGATGACTGTAAGTGGTCTGTGACATATTAAAGTTAAATTGTACAGGATAAAGAAAGAATATTACATTCTGCAAGAGAGAGAAGCACTAAGCAACATTTAATGGCAAATATATTAGACTAACATCTGATGTCTCAAAAGGAACTCTAAGTGCCAGGGGACATGGGATGAAGAATTTCAGGTTAGAAAAAAAAAACTGCCAGCCAAGATTATTGTATTCAGCAAGGATGTTCTTCACAGTTGAAGGAGAAATAAATGCATTCCCTGACAAAGAGTTTTGCGACCACTAGACCAGAATTACAAGTTTCTTAAGGGTGGTGTCACACACCTTTAATGGCAGCACTTGGGTGGCAGAGGTAGGAAAATCACTGTGAGCCTGAGACTACAGAGGAAGTGCTAGATCAGCCTGGGCAAGAGTGAGACCCTATCTCAAAAAAAAAAAAAAAACAAACAGTGAATAAATCCCAAAGAAAATATCAATCTCCCAGTAAGAAACAGAAAAGCATCAAATTATTACCAAAATGGCAGACAAACAAATCAAGATGAATAATAGGGCTGGAGAGATGGCTTAGAGGTTAAAGTGCTTGCCTGTGAAGCCTAAGGACCCAGGTTTGAGTCCCCAGTAAGCACATAAGCTAGATGCACAAGGTGGCACATGCATCTGGAATTTGTTTATAGTGGCTAGAGGCCCTTTCATGCCCATTCATTCTCTCTCTCTCTCTCTCTCTCTCTCTCTCTCTCTCTCTCTCTCTATATATATATATATATATATATATATATATATATATATATATATATATATCTGCCTCTTCCTCTCTCTCTCTCTCCCTTAAGTAAATAAATTAACAAAATATGAAAAAACTCAAAGATCTCTGACATTTAAAAAATGAATAAGAGAGGAATAAATGATACATTCCCAATTACCAGAAGAAAATCAGCAAAATGACAAGACCAGGTAGATAGCATTTGCAGCCCTGAATGTAAATAGTCTTAATCTAATTATGACTACAGACTGGCTGATTAAAAGACAAGACCCAACCAAAGACTGTAGAGAGGCACAGCTCACCTGTGTGGAAAAATGAAAAATCAAATTCCAAGCAACTGGGATCCAAATGCCAGCAGGAAGAGATAGATTAACCAAACAAACTTAAAATGTGTTAGACAACCATTACTATATATTAAACAGGGGAGCCATTTGTCAAGAAAATATGGTCAGTTTATGTGCACCATGTTGTGGAGCAGCTGGAAGGATTAACAAATTGCGTCAAGTTTAAAAGGTTCTACCATCAAACAAGCACAGTGATAAGTCTTTGTCATCTCTCATTTCAGGAGCAATACCCTCTCTAATATATAAAGAACTAAAAAAAAATTAATCCAAAGGACCCGGAATTCAGAACAGACACTGAAGACATACACTTGGCCTACAAGGTGATGAATGGTTCTTTTTCCTTTAGCCATCAGGCAAATGAAAACAATGAGATCCCATTTCACTTGAGCTAGAATGGGTAGTGCCAACACATGCTAGAATTCGGAAAGAAGCTGTCATGTGGTCTAGTCTATGTGGAATACAATCTGGAGGTTCTCCCATACAACCATGTGATCTAGTTATTCCATTCCTGGTAGGCAGTGGGAAATGAAGTGGGCATAAAAGAGATATGGACACATCTGTTTATTGAGGAACTTCACAGTAGCCATGATATAAAATCAGCCAGAGTGCCAGTCAGTAAATGAGCAGATAGAGGATATGGTACATAAGCTATGGTGTCCAGCTATTAATAAATGAGCAGATAGAGGATATGTTATATAAGCCATGGTATCCAGCTATAAACAATTAGGTTCTGTCATTGTCATGACTATGCTACATTAAGGGAAATCATTACAAGTCAGGTGTTTTTCATATATGGAAACAAAAGAAGTACTATTAGGAACAAAAAAGGGCTTGAGGAGAAGCAGGGAGGGTTACAAAGGTGGGTGAATATGATCAGCGCATGACACACTCATGAACTGAAATTCACTGAATCCGATTGTTATAATAAATTGCAAATGTGAAGCGATAAAAGAAAATAAAGACTTGCACAAGATAGAAATGTCATGAATTTCTATAGTTTTAATGCTGGTTCTAGTTTGGGAATCATTGTACTACTATAAAATAGGAAGGAGGTATATTTCTAGCAGTACATGCTGAACATCTGACAGAACTTTGTCTAGATTTGACAACAATCTTAACATTTGACATGCTGTTGCCAGTAATGATGGGGAAAATTGAAGAAACTCTTCTAAAATGTTGTGGTGGTTTGATTCAGGTGTCCCCCATAAACTTCAAGTGTTCTGAATGCTAGGTTCCCAGCTGATGGCAACTTGGGAATTAACACCTCCTGGAGGCAGAGTATTGTTGGGGGCGGGCTTATGGGTATTATAGCCAGCTCCCCCTTGCCAGTATTTGGCACACTCTCCGGTCGCTGTTGTCCACCTTATGTTGACCAGAGGGTGATGTCCACCCTCTGCTCATGCCATCGTTTTTCCTGCCATCATGGAGCTTCCCCCTCGAGCCTGTAAGCCAAAATAAACCTCTTTTTTCCCACAAGCTGCTTTTAGTCGGGTGATTTCTGCCAGCAATGCGGACCTGACTGCAACAGTAAAGTGGTACCGAGGAGTGGGATTGCTGCTAGACACCTGACTGTGTGGCTTTGGCCTTTTGGAGCTGATTTTCAAGAGGAATGTGGAAGGATTTGAAATCTTGGCCTAAGACATGCCTTGCAGTGCTGTAAGTACAGCTTAATGGACTATTCTGGTCAGAGCTGAAAGACCTGAATGCAATAAGAACTATGAACTGTGAGGTTTGGCTTATGAGGGTGAGAAAGAGCTTTACTTGGACTGGGCTAGCAGTTTGTGTGAGAAGCGTCCTGTCCTGAGAAGATGTGCAGGGTTGCTTTGCGTAAAAATGAACTGGTGTGAGCAGAGGGATATGGCACAGAAAAAATGAAATCTTTGGGTGAACTCTACCCGTTCAGCTGCAGTTGAGAGATTACAACCTTTGAGATTGGGCCAGCTGACCTGCACTGGGGCAACAGGAAGAATGCAGACTCTTTTGAAGGAGCCTGAATGCTGAAGGAGTGTCCTGTTCTTCAAAGTCTGATTTATTCCCCCCTGGATTAACAAATTGGCACCCTACCTGGTATTATGGAGTATAACAAATGCAGGAAAGAGAGGGTCATTGAGTTTTTAACGCGGTCTTGTGTTTTGGAAATGGCCATGGGCAGTGTGAAGCAGGTTTGCTGGATGCCTGCATGGAGATCCCATGGGGCCATGAGGATGGACCGTGGGTTGCAGTGGAGACCCACTGGAGACCCAGTGGAGATGCCAGGATTATGAGATGGCTGCCAAGGAGAGCTGCCGGCCCTGGATGAAGTTTTCCAGGACTGTGAGTAGCCTAGCTGGAGGGGTGGAATTGGAACTCCAGAGACTTGTTGCTGCTCAGAAGTATTGGACTTGGAGATTTGTCACTGACTAGTTGTTGGATTGGAATTACAGAGTTTGACGTTTGCCCTGGTTGTTTAAAATCTTGTATTGGTTAAGTATTTCTTTGTTTTGCCCAATGCCATCCTTTGCAGTGTGAATGTTTTATTCTGTGCCATTCTGGGTTTTTTTGGGGGATTATTTTTGGTATTATGGCTCAGTTAAAAGACCTTGGATTATGGGGACATATGAACATCATTGGAATTGATAAAAACTATGGGGACTTTTAAATTTGCATGAATGCATTGTATTTTACATCATGTACAGTTATCAGTTTATGGGGGCCAGGGGCGGAATGTGGTGGTTTGATTCAGGTGTCCCCCATAAACTTCAAGTGTTCTGAATGCTAGGTTCCCAGCTGATGGCAACTTGGGAATTAACACCTCCTGGAGGCAGAGTATTGTTGGGGGCGGGCTTATGGGTATTATAGCCAGCTCCCCCTTGCCAGTATTTGGCACACTCTCCGGTCGCTGTTGTCCACCTTATGTTGACCAGAGGGTGATGTCCACCCTCTGCTCATGCCATCGTTTTTCCTGCCATCATGGAGCTTCCCCCTCGAGCCTGTAAGCCAAAATAAACCTCTTTTTTCCCACAAGCTGCTTTTAGTCGGGTGATTTCTGCCAGCAATGCGAACCTGACTGCAACAAATGTCAATTATTCAAACAACTTATTTTGATCAATTGTGATATAGAATAAAGCTGGGTTATCTCTTTTCTCTAAAGAAAGTACAATGCAATCACGCTCTCACAAAGGAGTGTTCAAAAAGCATACATACAGCAAACTCATGGGGATAGCAACAGATAGTGAATAAAAAAGGATGTGTTTCAACACACTCCCACCATGAGAGGAAACAGAAGTTTATTTCAGGTCCTGGTTTGGGAATTTTATGCATTAGACCAGGCAACCCTAGTGCCTGGGGGGCAGCATATCATGGCAGAAGCCAGTGGCCACATCTGAAGCCAGAATAGAGAAGGAGAAATAGGGTGTGGTCCCACAACACCTTCAGACATACTTCTGAGGAGTCAGGGACCCACTAGGCCACACCTCTTAAAGGTCCACAGTGCCTCCCAGCATTACCATCTGAGACCTCAGCTATTATTCTTGAACTTCTGAGGAACTCTCGTCCACAGGTCAGAAGTATATTGGGCTCTGGGTCATATATCTTTTGTAGTATTTGTCATCTGTTCACAGTTCATAGTTTTGACATTTGTTCTCATTTTTATATGAGCATATAAAATGTGTGGAGTGGTATGGGTGTGGTGTGTATGTGTACAATGTATGTATGTGGTGTGTATATGTACAATGTATGTATGGGTGTGGTGTGTATATGTACAATGTATGGACACAGGTGTCAGAGGAGGTTGGGTGTCTTTATCTCTTATCCAGGTGTTTCCTGGAGTTGGAGTATCTCACTAGCCCCAGAGCTGCAGCTTTTTGGTTAGACTGGCTGGCCAGCAAGCTCCAAAGTTTCTCCTATCTTTGCTCCCCACAGAACAAGGGTCATTGTTGTGTGTGCCCATGCCCAACTGTTTATATGGGTGCTGGGATAAAACTCAGGGTGAATCAGGCCCCTTCAGACTCTCATCCTTGCACAGCATTTTTACCCACTGAGCCATTCTTTTTAAAAAAAAATTGCCCACACTAAATTTTGAATATTTAACTTTAAATCATTTTTTCTTTAAAATAGCATAACATTTGTCAGTGGCATAAAAGTATCATAGGTTGAGCTGGGTGTTGTGGCACATGCCTTTAATCCCAGCACTCGGGAGGCAGAGGTACGAGGATCGCCGTGAGTTCAAGGCCACCCGGAGAATACAGAGTGAATTCCAGGTCAGCCTGGGCTAGAGTGAAGACCCTACCTCACAAATAAAAGTATCATAGGTCAAGGTAAATTTATAGTGAACTACTGAATAATAATTCTGTGGTGTGCATAGTTTATTTTAATCTTAATATAAAGTTACAATACAAAAATATTAAGAATGGGCTGGTGAGATGACTTACTGGTTGAAGGTACTTGTTTGCAAAGCCTGCCAGCCAGTCCAGGCTCAATTCCTCAGCACCCATGTAAAGCCAGATGTAAAATGGTGCATGTATCTGTGATCCCAATGCACCTATGACAATAGGAGACAGAGCCAGGAACATGAGATGTGGGCCAGATAGTCTGAATTCATTTGTAAAGAGACCCTTTCTTAAAGAATGTGAAATACAGACACCTGTAGTTGTCCTCTGACCACCCTATATGTCCCATTGCATATGTGTTCCTCGCTGCACAAATAAAAACTTGAAAAACATATTAAGAATAACTATAATTACAGAAGCTTATTAGTATATAAACAATATAAAATGTTAATTCTTCAAGACCACAAAGTAAAGAAAGTATATAGTTTTGTAAGAAATTGAAGTCAGATTATCAAGGGTGCCATCAACTACCGTATGGTGTAGAGACTGGGAAGTGATGATGCCTGGAGGCTCGTGCAGGCCTGCCCTGCAGACACTTCTGTGTCAGCCAAGGGAAATGGCATTCAGACATTGCACCCTGACAAGTGTTAGAGGAGAAATGTGTGTCAAGAAGCCACAGGAGACAGTTATGCCCCTCACTTGCCAAACTATGTCCAAAGGGCTAGATGTCTTCCATTCAAATAGTCTCTGGTTCCAATATTGTGGTCACAAGTCCCCTTTGTGTCCTCTTGGCCACCTTGCACTCATCTCATTTGCCATGATCTTTTTATAGCAGGACCTTGAGGCCCTGCTGTGAAGGCTTATATTTCCTATCTTTGTGACTTTGCCTAGCAGTGACCAAAGGACCCGAGAGAACAATTTTTTTTTTATAGGAGAGGATCTATTAGACTCGCAGTTTCCAAGGGCTCAGCCCAGGCTTGCTTGGTCTCATGCATGTGGGCAGAATATCCCCATTATAGGAGCCATTATAGGAGGTAGGAGTTCTTCACTTCTGGGGGGAACGAGAAGCAAAGAGAGGAAGGGATCAGGGATCAGGTAGGTAAAGCCTCCACAAACACCTCTACAACTATGCTACCAGTCAGACACCAAACATTCAAAACATGAGCCTATGGGGACATTCCATATGCAAACCAACCCCTATTCACCCATGTCCTTGTGCCAAGCTAGTAGCATCAGTGGATCACTGCAGCAGAACCCTAAGAGAGTGGGGAGGCAACACTCCCACCTCCCCACTTTCGGCACGTCTCTGTGTCCAGTTCCATCTTTTCTTGAAGAGTTCTTTGTGCGGGAGTTGGGAACGCCTTCCATCATCACTTACTGTTGCAGTCAGCTTCACGTTGCTGGCAGAAAGTACCCAACAAAGAGCAGCTGGTGAGAGGAAAGGGTTTATTATTGGCTTACAGACTCAAGAGGCAGCTCCAGGATGGCAGGGGAAAATGATGGCATGAGAAGAGGGTGGACATCACCTCCTGGCCGATGCCAGGGGGACAACAGCAACAGGAAAGTGTGCCAAGAGGAAGCTGGCTATAACAACCATAAGCCTCTCCCAGCAAGACACTGCCTCTAGGAGGATCCAATTCCCAAACAGTCACCAGCTGGGGACCTGACATTCACAACACATAAGTTTATGGGGGACACCTGAATCAAACCACCACACTTACCCAGACCAGAACAAGAATCACAAAACAAAATTCTTTTGTAAATTACTTTTATTTATTTGAGAGAGGGGGTGAAATACAGAGACAGAATGGGTATCCCAGGGCCTCTTGCTAGTGCTGATAAACTCTTTGTTCTGGGGCAAAAGGCAGCCAAAAATAATCCAGAAATAAACAAGTACAGCTATGTTCCAATAAAGCTTTATTTATTTAAGAACAGGCAGTGAGTAAAACACCAGCTAAGAAAACTCTGGGCAATGAATGATCACTGGGTATCTGTGAACAGGAAGATGACATTATGGTATTACCAATGTGATGTATTTGCAAAAGTCAAAGGAAGTGGAATGCAGAGTAGAAATAACATCGGGAAGGCTAATCATAGTGCTTCAGGAAGAGGTTGAACGGAGTAAGGAGAGCGAAAGTAAGAAAACCCACTTATGGGATGGAAAGAGGAACGGAAAGAGCTATGTTAAAGATGGCTTCCACCGTGGGGCCTGGGACGTGGACAAGAGGGGAGGCTGAGGAGCAATAGAATTAGAGAGTTTGAGTCAGGTGTTGAATTTGCCTCCGGATGCTCTTTGTATTCTAGTCAGCCAGTAAATAAAGCTGAGGAAGCCAGACAGACAGCGTGGCCAGGCAGCTTGTCAGGCCTCTCAGTGTCTTTTGTGCAGGATGTCACAGCACATGGGACTTGGGGCTGACATGGCTTCCATGCAGACAGCACCTGACACTCTTCGAGTCTGGCCAAGTTTGGACTCCGAGCAAGAGAGGATGAGGCTCCCTGAGCCACTAGACATCATCTCGGAGAGCAGCCAAAGCTGAACAAAACCAGCCCCGTTAGAAGCCGGGGGAGGCTGAGCCAAGTGAGCACGGAAGCTGCGTGTGTGGGCCAAATTGCTTTCTAATTACGCTGCTCTGCAGACAAAACTGTGTCTCCAACCGCATGCATGAGGACTCGGGGGTAAGTCTATGGCAGTCCAAGCATCCTAAATCCAGAGCTAGGAATCAAGTTTCAGAATTCAGAGTACACCCTGGGCTAGAGACAGCAGATTACAGACAGGAGGCAGAAAGGAGTCTGTGACTCAGTGGAACATTTCAAGATCTGTTATAAGGAATTCCACACGTTGAAATGGAGCAGGTGACTCAGGAAGAAAATGTGCCATTTCCCCATGGACACCTCATCTTTTCTCTCTGGAACTTAATACAATGCCCTCCTGGAATACAACATAAAGATTGGGGATTTTTTTGCCTGTGTCCTATAGCAAACACTCTTTCCACTGCCATGTGTGCTGAGACAATTTACCCAAAGAAAAGCCAGCTTAGAATTTGCCATGTTGATATTTGACAAAGAGGGAATTTACTCACTAACTGCACATTTTCTTGCTCACAGGCAAGTGCACTGGGTTGGCAGATATCAAAAATGCTATTTTGATATTTTATGCACTTTGTTGGGAATCTTATTTCAGAAGCATAACAAGGAGCCAACTATTCCTGATGCCGAAATATAAATATAATACCACCATTTGGAGTGATTTGTTTCCCAAGCAATCAATCAGGAAATGTTAGGAAAGATTTTTTTCAGAGTTGTTTCAAACATGAGCATGATTCTAGTCAAACAAGTAATCTCTTTTCATTCACTTTTCATAACATTATAGGATTTTAAAAAATAAAGAACGATGAAAGAGTAAGAGAGTGAAAGCCACTTGAACTCAGATCACAAATATGAATGCATGAAGATGACTGTCAATTTTTTTTACAGGACTGCTCGTTTTTAATGGAATGAAATGACTTTAATTGCGCTGAAACAAATGCTGATGATGGAATCAAACACTGCCCACGATATTAACATGTACAATAGTAAAATGCAACTGTGATCCCAGGAGGTTGTGGGTTTTTTTTTTTTTCTGTCTATTGTTTGTTTTTGAGATAATGTCTCACTATGTAGCTCAGGCTGGCGTCAAGCTTAACATGTAGCTGAGGTGGACGGTGAACTTAGCACGTTCTAGCCTCTGCCTCCTGATTGCAGGGATCATAGGCATTCCCCATCATACCAGGCTGATTCAAGAACATGCTGGGAACTTTGACTTCTGTCAGGATGGAGGATCAGCCGGCTGCTGTCCAGTCTCTTCTGCCAGGCCCTAGGTGGAGGGCATCCTCTGTCATTTCAAGAATTGGTTAGGAAGGAAGCATGAGAAAAGTTGGGCATGGGTCCTTTCTGTCTTCTTCCCGTAGGGGAAAGGAACTGGCTGGAGGAAGAGCTTGTCTGCCTGGGTCAGACCGAGAGAGCAAGTGGTGAAAGGGAAGAGGAAGAGAAGTCAGATGGGTCTTTCTGGTAAGAAGTCCTCCTTCCTGGACTCTCTAAAAGTCCATTTGGCTTTTGAAGGACCTATGGGAAACCTTGTTGGGCCAAGAGTAGACTTGGCTTATTATGCTGTACCCATCTGCAAACCTGCGTTGGCCATGTGCTTGGTGTTTCCTGCTCTTGAATGTGTACCACGAGGGGAAGATTGGGAAGTGCAGTGCTGTCACACTGAGCCTACCCCAGGGAGAAGAGAACTGGGTCTCACGACCAAGGCAGCTGCTCTCAACTCTGCTACAGCAGGCAGCACAGGAGGAGCCAAACGTGAGCCCAGCTTCATGCACTGTGGGCCTCGGTGCCCAAGGAAGCCGCTGTGAGCATTGCTGGGGATGAAGGGAGGACTCTCTCCTCCAAAGCTGCTTGGCTCACAGCCCTGCCCTGTCTCCTGTGAGACAGGAGATCGTGAATCCATAGACCAGGCAGAAGGTGAATAGGTGACATTGTATTTTCCTTTTCCACGCGTAGCTCATCTCGTGCTTTTCCAGACCCACTTCAGGGACCCAAGCCTCCAGCTTCCGTCACCCTTCCCTGTCCCACCCCCAAGTGCCTAGAAAGCCTGTGCCTCTGGAAGTGAACGCAGATCCGTTGAAGGCTTAGAGGGAAGTTTTCAGTGAGACCCTCTCCATCATACTGACATACATCTGGTGGAAGAATTAAAGATTTAGCTTCCTGTTTGAAGGATTTCAAACAACAGACAGAAGACGTCATGCAAATAACCTGTCCTCGGACAGATGGCACCCCAGCTTCATTTTCTTCTCTGGCCCATTCGGTGTGGGCCTCCTTTCCCTAGCTCTGCTTGACCTAATCTGGGGAATGTAGTCTGAGAAAGGAAATGACCTGCTGTGATGAGAGGCTTTCCCTGGTGACATCCACCCAGCTGGACACCCCAGGGTCTGGGGCCCATACGTGCAGGATGTCAGAATGTGCCAAGATCAGCAACGAGAGGCTCGCATCCCAAGTATCAAAGCAAGGAGATGGGACACAGAGACAAGCGTGAGCCTCGCACTTGCTTCCGAGAGCTTCAGCCAGTGCAGCAGCCAATCTGGACTCAAGAAGTGACATGACCGGATGAGAAGGGACAGGTCAAGGTCATAGCTCATAGCTTTGAGGCAGGTTCCATCTGCTGCCATGGAAGCTCAAGACATTTACTGTTTGTGTCTCACTGGGCATTTGTTACTGGCCTCCTCTGGTAAGAGAGCTCAGGATGGCTAAAGGCACTATCAGTTCTGTGATCAGAGGGACCCTCCGCCGTCTTGTTCTTGAAGCCAACTGGCTTGCTTCACAGGCTCATGTCAGCCATTGCTATAGTGGAGCCCTGACCATGTGCTTTGTATTAGTTAGACTCAGTGTGTGCAGGCCACCTCCTTCCACTAGGCCTCCTGCTAGTGTGAACTGAGGGCTGAGAAAGTTGAAGGAAGTCAAAATCAGAGATGAACTTTCACCATCCATGTTTCTCTTCTGCATTTAGTTTCCTCCACCATGAGCACAGTAAATGACTTTTTCTTTTTTTTGTCATTTGAGCCATTTCCATCCCTTTTAGATGGTCCCTGTCCCCTTGCTGTGACAAGTGCTCAGCTCTTCAACCAAATTGCAGGGGATGGTTGTGAAAGGACAAAAACCTAGTTTACATACTGCAAATTAAAGGAATGCATTAAAGTGCACAGAATCCGAGTCTCGCCGCCACCCAAGTGGCAGCAGGCCTGGGCCCCTAGGGATGGGCACTGCATGAGGCTTCACCGTGTTGACACCTCAAAGAGGTGGAAGGAGAGCTAATGGCACTTATTAAAAATGTATAAATCATTATACAGTGTTTTGAAATGTCCACTTTTAGGCGGGTGTGCTAGGGGCACTCACCTCGGCTTGAGCCAGCTCCAGCCAACTGTGGATTTTAAGGAAGGGGAGGGATCCTAATTAGGTTTGCTCTTCCCTGGTGCTGGACTACCTTCTGCAGCTGGATTGCTGACGCCCACTTCCTCAGCAAGTTCAGCTCCCTTGGAACTCCTAGGCAAGCAGAAAACTCCGGAAACTGAGTTCCCAGAGGAGCTTGGACCACCCGGAACCTAAACCCGGTGATAACTGACCAAATTACAAGTCAGGAAAAAACGTTTTGGTGAGCAAGCATTCTGAGGTCTCGGTGTGTTTTCATTCGACCACCACTCGGACTCAAGTTTTGAGAGTTTGCATCTGGATTGGAAAAAAAAAAAAAAAAAAAGTGCTGTGCAGTTTCCTCCCAAGGAGGACAGTACGAAAGAACGGTGACTATGTAGAAGCTTAGGGAAGGCTGAGAAGTTACAGTTTAGGCGTCCCAGCAACTCACTCTTTTGGCAGCTACACGACTGGACAGTCAGCCACATCACATTATTTACTGCTTGCTCTGCCCTCCGGAAGCTCAATCACACAGACTTTTGGCGATAGGGATTTTTAATCGAGCTAGTAAAGTTTCATTGTTTTTCTCAGCGAATTCAATAGTCCTGACGTCCTCTGTTTCTAATTAAAAACATGTGGGCAGAAGATGGCCAGTTTCCTCCCTTGTGCCGCCTGTAGAAAAAGAGGTGGCTTAATGGCTTCCCGGTTTGCCTGCCACTGCCTTGCTGGGCAGTTTTACAGGGGCCACCTAATCACTCTGCAACCTGAGAAGAGTGCACCTCGCTGATGGGTGACCTGTGCGGTGTCACCAGTTGGTGATACTGAGCAGTAATAAAAATGGTCCAGAAGCCAAGCTCTGGGTTGTCAAAATGCCCATCCATCACTATACGCAAATGTATTCCATAACACTTCAGAACCAAGCTGACACAGGAGAAGGGCTCAAGCAAGGAATCACTTGATCCAAATGGTGAGTTGACTATCTCGTGAGAGTTCTTTTTTTACTTGGGGCAGGGGGACTAATTTTGTGAGTGCAGAAAATCACGTTTCAGTGCTTCCCAGGGGCAAACTATACATTTGTTTTATGGGTTGCACCCCACCCCACACAACCCCCCAAATATGCATTAAGTCAGAATGCATGCACAATTGGCTACAATGCCATATCAGTCTTTCCAAATGAATCAAGGTTTATTTATTTATTTATTTATTTGAGAGTGACAGACAGAGAGAGAGAAAGAGGCAGATAGATAGAGAGAGAGAATGGGCATGCCAGGGCATCCAGCCACTGCAAACGAACTCCAGATGCATGAGCCACCTTGTGCATCTGGCTTACGTGGGTCCCAGGGAATCGAGCTTTGAACTGGGGTCCTTAGGCTTCACAGGCAAGCGCTTAACCACTAAGCCATCTCTCCAGGCTCCTGAATCAAGGTTTTTAATTAGCATAAGATGTTCTCAGTCTATGATGAAAGAGCTGGGGCATTGGCTCCTTAGATTCACACAAGCCCATAGGTAGGAACACAGTCCTTCCTCCATTTTAAAGAAGAAACTGAGTAGCAAAGACATTAAACAATTTGCCCAAAATCATGCTGTCCATAGGTGATAAAACTGGTATGTGAACCCCAGCTGTGTGACGTCAGGTGAGTTTTGACCATATGCTATCCCAGCTCTGGACTTCCTCTGCTAGTCTGATGGAGAAACACTGCCAGGTTAGAACTCCATTTCAAGAGCCATTGTTGATGTGGCATCCAGCAGTCACCCGGGAAGGAATAATTCTCTCTCCCTTATCCATCTATCCTCTCTTACAGCTGTAGGAGAGGACATATTTTCCACTCAGATTCTTCTCAGGGTCTGGGAGTGTATGAGAACAACATGTTTGTGATCTATTACTCCAAGTTGCATGAGGATTTAAAATAATAGATTATTTCAGTGTTTCTAAATGCAACAGTTCTCAAATGTTGATTGGAGCCACATCAGGTATTTTGGTAATGACCTCCATACTCCAGAGTACTTGTCATCCACCTCAGCATGACTCACCAGAAATGTGCTCAAAGCGTCTCACATCCAAGACACTAGAAAAACAACTCTACTCAGCTAACAGGGGCCCCTGGAGCTATTCCCTGGGGGTGCAAAAGTGACCATGGTGTCACATCTTCCTTGGACTGCCTTTGATTTTTTTTTTTTTCTAGAAAGGGTTCAGAAGGAGGAGACGTATCTTTTTTATCACAGAATCCACTGAATCTGAGTTGGATCCTATTCCCATCCCAGCCCCTTGAATCCTGACATAATACTGCCTCACCCTCCAGTGGGAGGCAGAACTGTTGGGAGGGCAGAAGGGAAGGGCTGGTCACAGAAGTCAGGTGATAGTCAGGTATCTGGGCTTAATCAGGTCACTTGGGCATTATCACGGATGAGTTGTAGCTCTGGGCTGTGTCTGCTCATTCATAAGCATGAACCTGGTGCTCGCTTGGCTTCGTCAGAGTAATTACAGTGACCATTTGTCGTGGTCGTATGCATGGCTATACATCTTCAGAAAATCCTAGAAACCATGAATGCATTGCAGAGTGGCTGGTCACCCCATAGAGGAGATACTCCTAATCCCAGGTTCTCTGGAGACTAAAGCAAAAAGTTGTTTTGTTTTTTTCTTGCTCTGTGTGTGTGTGTGTGTGTGTGTGTGTGTGTGTGTGTGTGTGTCTTAAACTGGTTATCACCGTTCAAAGTCCTTGGGAGGATTTTTGCTTCAAACCTCTGGCCCTCCAGGCAGCACACAGCCCTGTCTACCACATCCTGCCTCTCCATTTCCTCCTCTCCTTTCCCAGCTCAAGACGCCAACATGGGAAGTCTCTCACGACCCTGTGGCTTGGCCCGGAGGAAGCCTGAACTTGATACAGCTGGTTTTCCTGGGGCCTGGTAGGAGCATTTCTCCCTGAGTCTGTGCCTCTTGACTCACCTATTTTTAGATGGGTGTTGCAGACCTTTCTGAAAGCTCAGATGGACATCTCTGCGAGGTGGGCCCAGGCCAGGGATGAGGTAAGAATCATGCAGCCCCATGTCTGTCACACCTGAGCGGAGATAGGAAGCAGTTAAATGCGGTTTGCTTTAAAGCCAAAAGGAAGAGAAATAAACGGCCTTCGCTAACTCCCTGTCCTCCCTAAAGGAACCCAGGTCTTATTCTCTCACCTTAGCAGCAAACAGTGGAGGAGGGTGGCTGAGGACATGTGATCTGAGAATGCAGGCACACTGAGGAGACAGCATGAGAGGAATGTCACACTCAGTAACCAGCACCTGCCACAGAGCACTGGGGCCGCTCTGGGCAGAGAGCTGCCTCTCCAGGCTGCTCGTCCTCAGGAAGTCAGACCCACTCTAGCCACCCTGCTGTCTGGACTCCAGAGTGTACACTGCTGCTTCTGTGGGAACCTCCTCACCCACTCTGTGCCCTTCAAGACTTAGGTCAAGTGACACACTAACCTTACCTACATCAAAAACATCCATCGGTGCCCTCACCAGATTGGGAAAGTTGAGGGACAGGGACGGGGTCTTGATCATCTCCCCATTGCAGGTATGTTAGACAGTGTTCTAGGGCAAGTTCCTCCTCATTGGAAGAGTGAACAACCATTACCAGCTTTCTCAAAAGCAGTTGGGGTAACTCAGGAAGAGACTCGGGAGACTGGGCCAATTGTCATTCCCCATAGAAGACAACGCAAGGCGTAAGGAAGGTCATCAGACCCCCACCTGTGCCAGCTGTATGCAATGATGCACAAGGTCTGGGGCCCGCAGTGGGGGGATAAATAGAGGGTAACAGATCAAGGACTAGCCAGCTCCTTGAAGTGACCATGGGGAGGTGGTCATCCCGTGCTGGGATGAGACTTCTCAGGGTCTGTATGCTCCAGTAAGGAAGCCTTCACTCTGAGGCTGAGAGGAGCATCTGCAGGTGAAATTCCCACACAAGGAGCCAGCTAAGTGGGCATAGGGAAGTTCACTACCCATGCTGGGATGAGACGTCTCAGTGATACAGCTGCTTTGGGGTCTCCATGCTCTGCAGGTTAGCCTTCACTCTGAGGCTGAAGAAGGAGCATCAGTGCAGGAAATCCCGACACAGAGAGCACCCTGAAGCGGCGACGGGGAGCTTGTTACCCATGCTGGGATGAGACTTCATATTTCAGCTGCCATAGGGGCTCCATGCTCCTGTAAGTAACCCCTCACCTTGCTCTCTCAGTAATGCCATTGGCTTGCCCAAACTGGTTTCTTTTCTTTTTTATTTGTTTGGTAATTTGTGAGAGAAAGAGGCAAGGGAGAGAGAAAGAGAATGGGTGTGCCAGGGCATCTAGCCACTGCAAGAGATTCCAGACATATGTGCTACCTTGTGTATTGGGTTTTACGTGGTTACTGGGGAATCGAACTTGGTTCCTTTGGCTTTGCTGGCAAATGCCTTAACTGTCAAGCCATTTCTCCAGGCCCCAAACTTATTTTGATGCAATCATACTCTGTTCTGTTGTCTGTGCCCTATCTAGGGTGAATAGACACATGTGTTTGTGTTTCCCCAGGGAGAAAGTTTCATGACACAGGATGAGACTGGAGGCATGGTTTGGGGGCAGCTTGCAAAGCATCACAGGTGACTGGTAAAAGCTGAATGAACAAACAAATGGCATGCAAGAAGAGACGGTACATTCCAGACACAGTAAGTGGCTCCAAATAGAAGAGGATAAAGCTAGCTAACTCATGCCACGTGTGTTATTTTTACTTACAAAGCTTATTGCTTTCAGTTAGACTTCATGAACTGAGTTTATCAATTCAAGAGACTTACAGAAACTAAGCCTGGCCGGGCGTGGTGGCGCACACCTTTAATCCCGGCCCTCGGGAGGCAGAGGTAGGAGGATCACCGTGAGTTCAAGGCCACTCTGACACTACATAGTGAATTCCAGGTCAGCTTGAGCTGCAGTGAAACCCTACCTCGAAAAACCAAAACCAACCAACCAAACAAACAAAAAACCTAAACCTCTAAACCTGAATTGGTTGAACCAGTTATTATCCATGTGAAATCAGAGTGTAATTTTCAAATATTGAAAATATCTTCTCTGACTTGTCACCCATATCAATCATATACAGGCGGAATATCATATGTGGAATCATCAGATGTGACATTTGAAATTTAAAAGTAGAACCAAAAGACACCAGCTGACAACAGGCAGTGCATGAGGCAAGCCACTGCCAGTCACTCAGAAATGCTATTCTGGCATGGCTCCCGTGATGTCTGCACAGCTCACCAGTGTTTAGTCACACTCCCTCCTGCATACAGCTGAGTCAGATGGGTCTGGACCCAGAGCAGAAGGAGAAAGGCAGCAGGGAACAGGTCGAGTGGTCACCAAGATGGAGAGGCAGTGACAAGCAAGGGCTGAATCTTTCCTATTCTGTTGGACCACTCTCATGCCCACAGGCACTTGATGGGAACAACTGCCCCACTTCCCACCCTCAAAGTGGGTATTTCTCCAGTAACATGGAAGTTTTCTTCTGTTTCTCTGGGGCCCCAGTCTGTATTTTCCCTCTCTAGCCTCTGGGGTGTCAAGCCCTCTTGTCCACTCTGCGTTTGGGATTCAACACTTTTCTATGGGCAGCTTCTTTGACTGCTTCATCAACTATATGCACCCCAGACCACAGCAGAGCAGAGACCAAAGACAAGGCACACAGGGTCTACCCTCTATGACCTGAGCACCCTAGTTCTCCACTCAAGGAGTCTGCACTGAAGAGGACTCAGACAGGCATGAAGTATAGCTAAAGAGATGATTAGGTAAGAGACCAAACCAAAGAAATAACCCAAGTTTAGAAGTTAGGTAACCAGGCAAGGTCGTTGTTGAAATTGTTGAAGGAGGGCTGAAGCCAGTACAGGCTTCTGCTCAGAGCTGACATGGAACCAGATGACTGTTGGAGGGGGGAACACAGTATAGTGCTGACACAAGGTTGGCTGGAGAAAGACTGGCAGCCACGATGACCCACAGAAAGGAGCTGGGTTCTAGAAGGTCGAAGAACAGTGGTCCATAACCCACTGATAACAATAGAATCATGTCAGGAATAGGGTTTTGCTATTGTTTTTACCTGATCTGCCAGCAGGAACCTTGCTGAGCAGTGAGAACCTTACATTGTAGGGATGGTGTGGGTAAATATAACAACCTGTCACTCCCTACCTCAAGGTGGGCGCTTTCCAGGTTGGTGTGTGATTCTGTGTGATTGCTCCTCATACACAGTGTAAACTATATGTAGATAAATATATAAAATATTAATATAATGAATATGTCAAATATGATATATTGATGTATGTTTATATTATATTAATATATAATATAAAATATGTATGTGAACATGAAATATATATGTAACATCTATATAAATATTTGTCTACTGAATGAGCATGCTTTTTCTCTATTGCTTGAAATAATCCATTGATTAGATAAATGATCAAGACTAAAATAAAGATAGAGGAAAACCAGTTTGCCATAAATGATTATTTTTTAATTGTTAATTTTATTTGAGACAGAGAGAAAGGGAGAGAGAGAGAGAGAGAATGGGCACACCAGGGCCTCTAGCCATTGCAAACAAACTCCAGACCCATGTGCCACCTTATGCATCTGGCTTATTTGGGACCTGGAAAGTTGAACCTGGGTTCTTAGGCTTCATAGACAAGTGCCTTAACCACTAAGCTATCTCTCCAGCCCCCACAGTGGATTTTACGTATACACATAAGCAACACTTCAAGTTACTTATTCAGAGCAACAGCTGAACATACTCACACAGATGAGTATTTTATCAGGTAGGCTGACTTGGCAGTATTTGGTATTGCTGAGGGAACAAGGATTCCTATTAACATCATAGACGAGAATGTAAAGCAAATGAATGGGTTCTACCTAACTTCCAATTGACTATATAAGCCGAGGCTTAACTCTAGCTTTGGAAACAACTAGAACCATAATTACGCATCCCAAGCTCACAATGGAATCCTGCAGGTTTTTTATATATATATATATATATATATATATATATACACACACACACACATACACATACACATGACAGGTGGAACACAAGGGTGGTGGAGTGCCTTCCCCATGAGCTTGACCACAGGGCAACCCTGGTGAGTCATGACTTCAGGTCAAGGTTGGATTTTTCATTATACCCCATTCTTCTGCAGTGAGTACATTGAACTGGGGGCACTTGATGGATGTGAATTGGTTTGTGAATTTAGACTGGCCTGTATATAGAATAACCATGCAAATTAGCATGGGCCTGGGGCCAGACCAAATTAATCCAGGTCTAAAAGCAATCAAGTAAAAGGTGTCAGAGGGCAAAAGAAGAGGAAAATATGTCTGGGAACGGTGATGCTGTGTTTTTCTAAGTTTCAGTAACTCCCAGCCTTGTAAATTGTTCTTTTCTCATGAGAAAACTTATAAATGTAGGAAGAAGTGGTGGAAATCTGTCCAAATATTTACCAGATGGGGGAAAAACCGTTCATGTTGGAAGTTGAATTGGGGTTCATAGAGGTCGTTCTTGACATGGGCTCCATGTGGACCTTTTGACTTAGTCTCAGTGCCTTGTTGCTGAGTGAGCCATTCTATTTGTGATATGGCGTTTGTCCTTCTCTCCTATTGGACTATACATTCTCCAGTCTAAGTCTCATGTCTGCCCTGCCCACCTCTGGTTCCAGTACGTGGCATCAACATTGAGTAAGTGCTGGTCAAATGAGTAGATGTGGCATGATGGCCTAGAAGCAGCTGTTCTGCAGAAAAAGCAGAACGCAGGGCGCCACGGCTCTTGGCCCAGTTTGCAGTGAGCTTCTCCTTCCCAGAACCTCTGTTGGCTTTGGAGCTCTCACTGCCCACCTCTTTCCCCAGCTTCCACAAGTTCAAAAAAAAAGTTGCAAAACACTATGATGGGCCAAGAGTTAGTATCTTTACTATAGACACAACTCATACACAGCAACACAAAGAAATAAATAGCTAAGAAAATTGAAAACAAATTTAGGATGTTTACAAAAGAAAAGTTGAATGGATATTTGAAAAGATATTTGAGTTCAACAATAAATCTAGTTAGACAAATAAAACAATGATTAAAATAATAAGTGTTTATATATCAAATATAAGCATAAATAGAATGAGAAAATCTTTGGGAAAAATAGGTTTTCTCATGCCCTGACAGTTGGAATGTAAACTATCTAACTATTGAAGGAAGTTTGGAATTAGATCATACACTCACTCAATGACCCGGACTCAATTTATTATTTTTTATAATTGTTTCTACTTTTTAATTTATTTGAGAAAGAGAGGTAGAGGAAGAGGCAGAGAGAGAGAGAGAGAAAGAGAAAGAGGTGCCAGGGCCTCCAGCCACTGTAAATGAACTCCATATGCATGTGCCACCTTGTGCATCTGGCATACATGGCTCCTGGGGATAGAACCTGGGTCCTTAGGTTTTGCAAATGCCTTAAACACCAAGCCATGTATCCAGCCCTCAATTTATTATACATTTATTGTTCATCTGCTTATACTGTGGTGAATGTTTTAACTTGACTCTTAAGTTGACCATTTTAACAAATACATATAAAGTGACTAGTTTGCTCTTATTTGTGACAGTGGCTGCAGGCCACGTTTTAGCACAAGTTGACAGACTTCAGAAATAGTTTTGGCATCAGGCAGGTTCACATGGTGTACAACCACCACCACCACCCATCTCCAGAGCCATTTTAATCTTCCCAAAACAAGCCTCTGACCCCATTAAACACCAGGTCCTCACTCCTCCTCCCCCACTGCTCACCACCATTGCATTTTCTATCTCTATTAATTTCACTATTCCAAATATTTCCTTTAGGAAGACAAGAGTACAGGAGCAAAACATGTATGTGCAGAAGACTATTCACTCATTCATTCAAACAATTTTCTTGAGAACCTACTGTTACAGCCATGTCACCAAGTCATATGACAGATGAGGTCACTTGTGAGGTGGAGGGTGGACAATAAACAAATGTGGAAACAATAAAGCATGAGGTTGGGTTGAGTCTTACACAGAAAATAAATAGGTCAATGTGATCATGATTTCCAGGGGCACTTTAGAGAGGTCTCCCAGGCACTATTTGTCATAGCAAATTAAAACAAAGTGCAACCTCTAAGCAACGTTTACCCCTGCTGAGACACACAGTCCACCTGGGCAGGCGTCCGTGGGTGACAGTTCATCACAGAGGGTAAAAGCTTTGCTCTGAACCAGCTCCATCAAGTCAGTATTCCTTTCGTGGAGCATATTCCTAGAGAAAAAGTGTTTCCAACCTTTTGGGGTAGAAAGCAATTTAGTGGGGGAATGTGCCAAGACTTCGTTCTGAGAAGGAATGTGTAGATGACAGTTGCAAGTGTTTGATGGCCAAGCCTCCTAAACAGTAAAAGCGCAGCAGGGCGATGGAGAAACTGATCAAAATCTTCTTTTTGTGGTTTTACTTTTGTTCTGGCAGGCTCAGCAACACTGGGGAAAAATTACAGTGTGTGCATGGGAAACATTCTTCCCTCCCTGACTAACCAACGCACTGGAGAAGGACGGGCTGAGGGGAGGGGTGGAGGTACAGCTTGAGATAAAGCTGGAATACATGGAAAACATAAATAGCATCAAGGGCCTGCCCTGCCCTTAGCAAGGCAGGAAATTCAAGGGTAATATAACACTTTGCTGTTAAGTAATACCATTGGAAGGAAAGCATGTTCAGGATGACTTTTGGCTTTTTCTGGGAATTTTTGTTTCATTTGCTTCCAAAAAGTACTTTTTCCCCCCTCTTTAAAGTTCTTAAACTTGTATTTCAAAAATCCTTGTAGCTATATAAACATGATATATACACAACATGGCCTGAGATAAAAAGCTGTATGTTGTAGAATGTGCGGAAAAGAAAACTCAGGTCCTCAGTTTCAGTAGCAGCGTGCCCCATACAAAAAGCATGACTGGGGCAGAGGCTTCACCTTGCTCGCCACAGCTCCCTGACCTTGGGTGGATGGTTTGACTTCTGGGCTTGGACAGGGGGAATAACAATAGTAGCTGCTCAGAAGACTCTATGAGGATAAAATGGAGCATATGAAAGGCCAGTGCACAGTAGGCCTTTCTTCTTTTCCACTCCTGACAGAGTGGAAAAAGACTACAATGGAAAACCAAAATGTAGTTGTCTGAGTAACTTGAACATGATCTGACCCATTTCTGCCTTTGGGTTTTAAGCCCTTATTTTAATCCCGAGTGCTGGGAAGCTGAGTTTTAGCATGCGTTGGGTGACTGACTTCAGTTTCAGAGACTTGTGCAAAAGAACATCCCTAGAGAACTCAGGGGCAAGAGTGGGCGACTCAGACCCAGAAGAGAAATTGCTGAAGGACCTGCAGGTATTTAGTCAGAAGACACTATGAGGACAAGGAGCTGTCTCCAAATAGTTGAAGGAGATCATGTGGAAGAGAAATTCAATTTATTCTCTATGGCTCCACAAGTGGAGACAGATTCCAGTTTTATAAAGAGGGGAAAAAAAATGATCAAAGGTCTAATGAAAACAGGGAGAGAGGAGAGGAAGGGATAAGAGATAAACTATTAGAGAGAAAGAATATTTGAGATGGGAAGTTTTGGGGCTGGGAGAAGGGAGGGTGGGGAAGGGAACTACACAAAACTAAAAACTAAAATGGTTAGTACATTCGGAAACTTCCTCCAGGATACCAGTATACAAGATACAATACTAATTAAGGGTGGTGGATGGACTAGACTGATATGTCCAGTAGAAGGTGGAGAAAACTTAATCCTGAAACCATGGGCTTTGGCTTGTGAATTTCAAGACCAGACAGGGTTACTCCCCCCACCAGCCCCCACCTTGAGCAGTTGTTCAGGGAGATCCTCCCTGAGGTCTCTACATCAGTGTAGGCCATTGCTATGCACTTGGTTACCCAACAGAGCTAAATAGTAAGACCCTATTGCTGAAGACACTACAGGTTGCCATTCCAGAACACCAGGAAACCATGAGGGAACTGAGAGGAAAGCCAGTTTTCTCCTGATAAACCCTCCTGGCACTGGAAAGTACCATGGGATCTACTAAGTGACAATGGTCACCAACAGCATGAATAAGCAGGAGACCCTGCAAACTACATAACCCACTAAACAGACAAGAAGCACACACTTGTGCAATAGTGGTACACAGCTCACAGAGGTAACCAACTGCCTTCCGATTGTACATGAGGCCTACTCAGTGGCAGAGAGCTCATATCTGGTACTGGAAACTAAGTCAGTGTCCCAGAGACAGAAAACTTACAATGCCCAGAGACACTTCCATTGTTTTCTGGACAAAATGTCTCTCAAAATTATATGCATAACCCCCCGCTTAATCACATCTTCTCTTATCCTTGGTTGAAGAATCTTTTATTATACAGATGGCAGAGGATAGTGGGGAGATCCAAGATCCACCAAGTCAACAAGAAAAGATAGCTGACTGCTGCTCACCATGAGGAGTGCCACCTCTAACATTTACCAGGGTCCAAGAAAAATCGCAGAGGAAACAGAAACGCGAGTATTGCTCCCAATGGTAGCCTGACAACCACCTCTAGAGAAATAGCAACAGACACAGAGGTGAACTGAAATACAATGAAACAGAAATACAGAGGCTTGTCCTGCATGGTGGCACACACCTTTAATCACAGCATTTGGGAGGCAGAGGTACAAGGATCACCATGGGTTCGAAGCCACCTTGAGACTACATAGTGAATTCCAGGTCAGCCTGGGCCAGAGTAAGACCCTACCTTGTAAAACCAAAAAAAGAAAAAAGAAAAGAAAGAAAGAAATACAGAGGCTACAGAGAACTCAACACTAAAAACAAACTGCTAACATACCCATGGCTCAGGGATTGCTGCGGAAGAAAGAGAATAAAGATTGTAAGAACCACAGGGTGGGTAGAAATATCCTGAAGTACAGTCCCGCCCCAACAAAAAACCTAACAGAGGCCCTAACTACCCCTTAATGAACACCAAGAAACCTACTGAGGAGGACCTTCAGGGAAGTGGGGACCAGGGGCAAAGGATATATTACTATAACCTCTTTTTGTTTTGTTAAAATCTATCTATCTATCTATCTAATTTTAAAAATAAAGGAAAAAATGTAAACAAACAAACAAAAAAAAAAAAAAGAGTGTTGCTTTTCCCTGAAGCAGAGAGGGTCCTGTCTATAGAGGACCTCTATCCAAGAACAGCTGACCACTCCCTGGGACCCACACTAGAAATTCTGACCTGCCCATTTTCCTCCTCCTCCTCTTCACTTTTAAATATTCACCTGCAAACCTCAGCTATTGTTTCCTACTTTTGATGAACTGCTTTTAACAGCTAAATGTTAGAGCCGCTGAGCACATAAACAGGAAGCTGGTATTTAGGTGGGAGTTCCCAGGAATTTTATACCAGTGACCACAGAGGCCAAGACCGAAAGGAAATAGGAAAAACAGTGTAAATACCTGGGTGACTAATGACTGCGCAGCTCAGCTGGCTTTTTTTTTTTTCTTTTTCTTTCTTTTTTTTTCTGAACGTTTAATGGGAAGCGTTTGGCAGGGGAAACGTCTTTTAAATTGTTTAGCACCCCTCGTGGCCCCGGAGGGCCAGGGGAGAGTGTTTTTACGGGTTCCCCCGCAGTTGGTTTTCTTCGGGGGCGATGGCAGAAAGCATGTCTGGGGATCTGGCCACATGCATCTGCTAGTGAGTGCAATTTGCATGCATGCTGCGGACACTTTCTCCAGCATCGAGGTTCCCAGGCCTCGGATTGTTCCGGGATTGTAAGGCCACCCCTCTCCTTGTTCACACGCCTCGCGCCTAAGAGGATTTAGAATCGAGTGGGCCCATTTGCACCGCGCTGTTGTGAAGAGGCAGCTGGAGCACGGGGCGGCGGGCCTGGCGCAGCCCGCAGCGGGTCCCCGAGGGCTGCATTGTCCTCCGAGGGGCCGCCGCGGGGGCTCCTTTGTGCGCCGAGCAGGCCTTTTTCTCCTGCCCTCGGGCTCCCCCCGGCCTCCTCCTCCGCCCCCCGCACCACACTTTTCTCTCCCGCGGCCCCGATCGCCCCGGCAGCGGCCGCGTCTGCAGAGCCGGGGAGCGGCGGGCTCCGAGCTGGCCATCTGCACGCCGAGATTGACAGCAGCCCCGAAGGTCAGCGCCTCGGCGGCGATGGCAGTCTGAACAGCAGGCCACCCAGGCCTCCCAAGCCAAACAGGGACATCTGCTCCCCTTCATTTAGCACACTGGTTCCAATTTCACCAAAGGCCCATTGCTTAAGGCGTTCCTCGGGTTCCAGGGAGGGGGGACAAAGGGGAGCCCCACCCCACCCCCAACCAAGCCCAACAGAAGGCCAGCCGCCGCCCCCCCACCTCCTCGGTTCCCTGAGAGAGCCGCAGGGGAGGGGCGGGGCCTGGTCACTCACCGGACCCCGTGACGGCGTGGGCGTGGGCGTGGGGATGGGGTGCAGAGTGGGCGGGGCGAGTGGGCGGGCCACCCCCCTCTCCCCGTGGCAGAACGCACAGACACATCCTGTGAGCAGAGACAAAGTCCACTCTGCTTTGGGCAGATGGACTGCCCTTGAGGGCACGAAGAGAAGGACATGGCCCAAGAGAATAGTGCAGGGACGGAACAAAGATCCATTTCTGCCTTTTCTCATGCAGGTCCCTGGGCTGGTAGTTTTGAAGATGGACTTGGTGGCCAAGGCTAAATTCTGCCCTGCGGTTCAGTTGACGTCAAAGTCCAAGGCTGGGAATGCAACTTAAAGTAGGTGGGAGACTCCATCTCAGTCCAGTCCGAAGGGCCGCGGTCAACAGGTCAAATAGCAAATGCTGGCTAGGATTGGGAAGTGGATGTGGGGGCGGGGCTCGTACCCTGCTGGTAGGAGTGTAAGTCCAGCCATTGGAAATCAGTGTGGAGACTCCTCAAAAATAAACAAACAAACAAACAAACAAACAAACAAATAAACGAAAACAACTAGGCTATGTTCCAAGTATTCCATGCTCGGGTGGGTACCGCCTCCGTGTTGATCAGAGCACTATACTCAATAGCACGATATGGACCCAGCCTCCATGTTATCAACACATGGATGGATAAAGAAAATGTGGCGCATATACCCAAGAGAGTTGTAACCATAAAGAAGAAAATTATATCATCTTTGGAAAAATGGATGGAACTGGAGACCATCATGTCAAGCACAATTAACCAGTCTCACAAAAACAAATAAAGTGTATTCGCTCTCACGTGCAGAATCTGATCACGGAGAACAAAGAAGGACTTAATGCAGAGGGGGAATTATTTGGGGAGAGGAAGGGAACCAGAAAGGGGGAACAGAAGAGAGTGAGGAGAGGAGTGAATAACCAAGGTACGTGTATACACGCAGGCAAATGTTCTGGTGAAACTCACTATTTTGTGCAATGACTACACACTAATAAACGGGCTAGGAGTGGGATCATTGGGTTAAGTGCCTGCAGCTCAAGCTTGACCTGAATTTGGATCCCCAGCACCCATGTGAAATGCCAGGACTGGGAAGACAGAAAGGAAGATTCCTAGGGCTTGCTGGCTTGCTGATCTAGGCTAGTTGGTGAGCTGCAAGATCAAGTGAGACACACTGTCTCAAAAAAATATAAGGTGGAGAGAGATGGGGAAGATGTCCTACAGTGACCTCTGGCCTCCACATACACCTGCTCACATAGTGCTCCTACATATACATGCACTCTACACACATACACTACAGGGCTGGGCACATAGTGTTTGCTTAGCATGTGCAAGACCCTGGGTTCATCCTTAGTATCAAAAGAAATCCCAAATCCATCCTGTTTCATATGTGTCCATCTATTGAGTTTCCACCCTTAGTTAGAAAGGTCCTTGAAAACAGACTGGCACCTTAGTCGTTCTTGTGTCTGCAGGGCTCAGTAAATGTTTGCACACTGAATTAGTGTGAGAAGGGGAGAAGAGACTTATGAACCACGGAGCGTAGCATTGTTTAATACTCCCATATCTACTTAGAATTCTTAAGAAAGTCAATCTCACTTAAATGCCAATAATTGATTCATTAAAATTAAATACACAACCTCGATTGCATTCATTTATCTCAATGTATCTGGAAGTAGAGGAAAGGCCCATAGAGGACTCATGGCTTGGGGACCAGCTTCTCTCTTCTTGCTGCCTTGAGCTCCAGGGAGGCATTTGTGTACCATCCCCATTATCTTTCTAGCTAGAGTGGCTCCCCTTCCCAAACAGCACTTCTGAGCTCTTCCTCCAAGTGTTGAGATTTCATTACACTTCATTTTCCAGCAGAGGCACGTAGCAGCTATAGATCAAGATTCAGAAAACTGCCCACCATGGATCTGCACAGGACTGGTTTTAGTAGCCAATGGCAGTGTCCTTGGTGACAGGTTTATGATCTGGGACCGCATTATTTTCAACCATAGAAACCTGCTCTTAATGAGAGAGTAAATAGCCTCCTACCTCATTGGTTATAGCTTAGTTTGGCCACAAAAGAATCAATACTAGATTCTTTGAGAAAAACAACAACAACACAATTTTCAGTAGCTTCCTGTTAGAGCACGGTGTGAAAGCTCACATTGCTTAAAAATTACACACAAAGGCCTTCACCTAGAAGAAGCCACTTCTAGAAAGCCAAGGGTGCCGTGAAAATGAGTGCGGGAATGGTTTCTTACCCAAGGGGTAGAACGAACAGCTGCATTCTTTGAACTCTGTATTTTTTTTGTGCACTGGGTTAACTTGGGCTGTTTTCTAGACGAGATGCGTGTGATGTATCGCTTCATAGACATGCTTTCTGACTCATACTTTAACAGAGAAATCAAATCACATACTTTTCAAATGCTGGCCATGTTTATGGGTAAAGTCAACATTGAGCACAGAGCTTGTCACAAGTATGACATCATTTAACTGTAAGCGGGGTTGGTATGCATAGATCAGCAATTGGCAAATGATGGAAAGATTCTGAAAAGATGCTTTGAAAGCAGCGATCAGTTGTTCACATGGACAGTGCACAGTGGGACACTCTGAGGTGCCACCTTGGTACATTTTGGCAACCCATATCCCCTCAGCATTTTGGCATTCCATATTCCCTCAGCAGCTTCCTTCTGGGACCTCACTCTGCGTTCGTGCTTAGGGCTTCCAGAGTATTCCCTGGAGCTTCTCTGAACCCCATTAAGCCCATACATTGTCCATCCCAGAGTGTGGGAGAATGAGTTTTGGTGGCAGACCTTTGTCTAATGGAGCATAAATGTTTTCCTTTTTCCTCCAGACCGTCCTGAAACGTCTTTCACATGGTACAGCAGGCAGTCCTCAAGGAGCCAGGAACCATTCGCCAGGAGCAGTGGCCAACTTCCTAACTCATCCTCGAATCACTTCCCAACCTCTCTGCTCCATCGTTCTTGTCTCTAGCTCCGGCTTGCTGGACCACACTTCCCAATAAATACTTGTATGCAAGCCTTTGTCATGGGATCTGCCATCTGGGGGGAGGCCAGATTAAGTTCAAACCATTTTCACTTTTTTTTTTAACCAAAGTGGGTTATAATGTCTAAGCTATTTTCACACTCCTTCATCTAAGTCAGCTATGAAGTAGTTTATGTAGTAGATTAATTTCCTGTCATTATAACAAATTGCCTGAGATAACGAACATATAGAAATAAAAGTTTCTTTGGCTTTATGGTTCGGAAGGCCATAATCAGGCTGACTCAATACTTGCAGGCCTGTAGCAAAGCAGCACTGTATGGTGGGAGTATGGGGCAGAGCAAGGCCACTCAGCTAAGGCTAGGAATCAAGAAAGAGGAAGAAGAAAAGACTAGGGTCCCACGATCACGATCACCTTTGAGAGCATGCCCCAATGACTTAAACACCTCCCACCGTGCCCTGCCTCTTTGTAGATTCTCCCATCTTCCAATAGCACCACCCTGAGGACAGGTCCTTACAACATGGGTCTTTGAGTCAAGGTCCACACTATTGCATGGGCTTAGCTATCTCTTTGTTTTAGATCTGGCAGAGCTGGGTTAGAGTGGTAAGTCTACACATCTTTCCTTCTGTCACGGTGGGACCTGGGTTTGCAATGCAGAGCTAACAAATGGTTTAGAACTAGGGCCCTGACTTTGACCTAGCTCCGCTATATTTTTCCAAGATATATTTTTAACTTCCTCCTAAAATTTTATGTGTTTTTTTATTTTATTTTATTTTATTTTATTTTATTTTATTATTTTTTGGTTTTGCGAGGTAGGGTCTCACTCTGGTCCAGGCTGACCTGGAATTAACTATGTAGTCTCAGGGTGGCCTTGAACTCTCAGCAATCCTCCTACCTCTGCCTCCCAAGTGTTGGGATTAAAGGCGTGCGCCACCACGCCTGGCTTTATGTTTTGTTTTTATCCTTCTCTATTTATGGATTTGAAGGGTATTAAAAAGTCAAGATTGAGGTGAAAAGGCTTTGTAAAAAAATGTTTTTAATGGGGCTGAAGAGATGGCTTAGCTGTTAAGGGACTTGCCTATGAAGCCTAAGGACCCAGATTTGATTCCCCGGAACCCACATAAGGCAGATGCACATGATGGAGCATGCATCTAGAGTTTTTTTGTAATGGCTGGAGACCCTGGCACACCCATATTCTCTCTCTCTTTTGCTCTCTCTCTCTGTATTAAATAAATAAATTTTTTTTATCAATATATATTTTTTATTTATATTATTCTGATTTTACATTCATAGTATTGGTTCCATTGTGTGTTAATTACACATAAATGAGTAGACCTTTTCAATGTATCATATGGCTCAAATGTCCAATGTCAAGTATAAGAATACATCTACCCTCTGGCAAAGTTTTTTAAAATGGTCAGATGATGATTTAAAACAAATAATAGTATAAAACCTTTATTATATTCACTTGGAAACCATTTGTTGAATTCGTATAAGTACTAGAAATCCTATGGATTCTTATCTGTCTGCGAACCTAGAGATGAAGATAAAAATCCTTCCAGAAAATGTAGCTTGTGTAAATCTACAGTGATTGTGAGCTGATAAATTTATCGAACCCCCCCCCCCGAAATACAAGAAGATTTGGCTTGGGATGCAGTCAATGTTTGAATGCTTGTCTAACAGACACAAAGCCCTGAGGCCCGGCCAACCACCACAGAAATAAACAAATAAATGGACAAATAAATAAAATTAAATATAAGGATGCTAGTTTGGGTTCATCTGATAGTGAACTACCCCATCCAGATTTGGCAATGTTCAGGGAACACATGAAGCTGTAATGGATACTCATGAACACACAGTTAATGGTAATGAAAAATGCAAATGTAGTAACAGAAGATCTGTCCAAAAACCATTCCTAGGAAATCCCAGCTTGAACTTAAACTTGCAATTAACTGAGATGGAAGATCTGGCAGCCAGGCTGGAGAGGCTGAATTACAGAAGGACCCAGGGGCAGGGAAAGAAAAGAACACGTCACCCACGCATACCTGGAGGGAGCTGGGCTCGGGAATGATGTGGACTAGACCTTGGACCTCAGCCACTGACTACTCCTCATGGGTTCATCTCTGGGCCCGCAGGAAAGGGAGCTTCCTCACAGTCTGTGAGCGGGCACAGGGTCAGGGTAGGGGGCTCTTCTAGGGTTTGCTTTGGGGCTACTGGGAATTGAGCACCATCTGTGAGGTGCCCTCCTTCTCAAGTGGTCTAATAGCCATGTCCCCTCAAGTAATCTAAGAGCCCCCTCCCCATTAAGTGCTCTAATCACCCCACCCCACCCCGAGTGCTGTAATAGCCACAGGAAACCAAGAAGGAGTATAGAGCAGAACTGAAAATGGCCAGGAGTTCAATCATGCGATCCCTGGGAATGCATAGAAATTGGCAGGCAGGGCAGATTTCAAGGAGGAGAGACCCCCACGAGGCAGGGGACACCGAGAGCCAGCCCTACCAGGAGAGAAGAGTTTATTGCTCTAGGTGCTGGGAAGGTTGCTGGGAACTGCCTTCAGCTGTCATTCTTAGGCAAAATTCTCAACTGAGGGAAATGGTCTGATAGGTCATGCCTTATGCTAGGGACCAGCTTTCATGGGTACAATGGACAGGGGCATATCAGGACATCATGGTCAACCTAAAAGACAGCACTCTCACCACAAATATGAAGCCTAGGAACAGTGTGTTTCACACCCGGGGATGCTGCTTCAACATGGGTATCTGCATTCGTCCCTATTCTCATCACTGTGACATCCCATCAGGAAAAGATGCCCACAGCAAAGGAGTTGCTGGATTGGGCACATGTCAGTGGATTCTACTGGTTCTGTCGCGTGCTGTGGCAGTCAGAGGGTAATGGTACAGACATACGTGTTACAGGCTTTACCGGATGGTCCAGCTCATAGGTGATCATGAGAATGGAGCACACCTTCAATCAAAGATCTCTAGATGGTGGGTAGAACACATGAGTCTAGGCACAAAGGAGTGGAACCAGGTGTGGCCCTGCCATCCATCACTCCCAGTGACCTACTTGAAGAATCCTCAGAACACTGAGGTCTGTGGGTGTTGGGGTCCCAGTTCCTAGGAGGGAAATGCTTCTGGCAGAAGAGAAAGTGATATAGCCCCATGGATGATGCCTGTGATCAATCTATGGGTTTTCCTTGCACTAAAGGGCCAATACACAGAAAATAGGAGTAGCCATATTGAAGGGATCATTGAATTTGATGACCAATAGGAAGATGGGCTGCTGCTACAAATGGGAGGAAAGACTACAATGCGAGAGATCTGCTTAGCACTTCCTAGTAATTCCCTTCCCAGGTCTGAATGAAAACAGACTACAACATGAGAATGGCAGAGTGGGTAGAGGCTCACCCCTAGCATTGAGCAACTTGCCTAACTTTGTAGATCAGAAGTGATTCTTGTTGATAATGGGAAAACCCTTCACCAGATGGAGAAGGTGAAGTGTTTGTTGTCAGGGTGAGACCAGCTCCAGCACTAGGATCTCCCTTCCTCTTCCAGGTTCCACTGGGAGCAGAGACTCAGTGATGTCATGGAGGAGCTTTGGCTAGAGCCTACATGAAGAGAAGAATCTGGGCACTGGACGGGGTGGACCATAGGGGATGGTTGGATCAATGTTTATATTCCTACTTGGGAGGACTTGTGCTCATGCTGGGAGTGCTGTCAAAAGATGGCCTTCAGGGGTTCTGGAGAGATGGCTTAGTGGCTAAGGCATTTGCCTGCAAAGCCAAAGGATGCCGGTTCGATTCCCCAGGACCCATGTAAGCCAGATGCCCAAGGGGGTATGAGGAGGCACATGCATCTGGAGTTCATTTGCAGTGGTTGGAGGCACTGGCGTGCCCATTCTCTCTCTCTCTGCATAATGTATAATGTATAAATACATTATAAAAAAAGATGGTCTTCAGGCTGGAGAGATGGATTAGTGTTTAAGGCGTTTGCCTGAAAAGCCTAACAACCTAAGTGACCAGGGTTCCATTCCCCAGTCCCTATATAAAGCCAGATGCACAAAGTGATGCATGTATCTGGAGTTTGTTTGCACTGGCTAGAGGCCCTGGCGTGCTCATTCTCATCTCTCTCTCTCTCACTCTCTCCTCTTTCTCTTCTTGCAAATAAATAAATACAGATATTTTACCTATAGAAAAAAAATGGTCTTCAGCTGTTAGCTGATGGACTTCGCATTATATGAAGTATGTAGCATATGTTATAAAGGTTACAACTGCCAGGAACAACCTGTTTGCATGAGTAATGATTGTGAAAGTGGGCAGTCATGGCCCTTTTACTATAACAGAGGTAACAGTTCTACAAGGCTCTATGTGGACTGACTGTTGTTCTTGTTGGGACTGCACTGTGTGTTAACTTCCTCCTGTGTCTTACCTGGGTTGTCCCTCTTCCTTCAATGGTTAATTGATCCCTTGGAACACTACTCACACAGCCTACAAAATATGTGTCATTCCTATATGAGATCATTTCTCATTTATGTTCAAGGCTTTGGTCACAGAGAACAGTCCATATGATTAATATCCAACCATACACTTATGAGGGTCTTGCTAGTTGTCAACTGGTTTTGATCAACTGTGCGTATTATGTATGCAAAGTGAACTCTTCATGTGAATTCCCGAATGCATCCACTCTGGGCATGGCTCACGTTAGATGCCAGATTTCCAAGCCTGATTTCCATCCTCAGTTTGGATGTTAGCCATTTCATAAAAAAGGACACATTTTCACGGAGCTAAGTAGATGCAAATCCTCAGCATTTTGACACATGGTAGGAAACTTTATGAGAATTTGTGACTTATATTTTAATTTCCAGATTCTTAAAGTTTTGTATCTCCTTTACATGACTGGCTTCTCAGCCAAATCGGTTTGAAACTGAAGCCCACAGATACAGCAGATGTTTAATAATTCGGATGCATGCCGAGGTTCACATTCCACAGACAACAGCAACAACTTAGAAGCATAATTTGTTTTTATCCAACTTGATAAATCTCTCCTTAAGTTATGACTTCATACCCACCCAAAAGCAGCTCATTGAATCTTGTGAAAGTTTGGGGACCTCAGGGAAGGTCAGAAAGGGGAATTGTCATGTGCTCTGGTACCATCTGCTACTTGCTCAAGTCTCCACTTACCTGGAAGTCACTGGCTAATCAGGGAGGCAAGTCTGCTTCCACTCAGACATAAAAAGTTTGGTAAAGACTCGAGATCCCCTCACCTTCCGTATGCTTGTTCTCAAGCAAGCAAAGCAGCTTCCTCACTTTACATCAAGATCCTCAGCCCTTTCACTGGAGTTCCTTCTGCTCTTGTCACAGCACATGACTTCAGACAGCCACTCAGTTCAGACTAGATGTCTCTCCCCTGTTGATTTCTATCCTTAAGCTCGGACCTTTTCAGTTTGAATGATCTCATCAGGTGTAGTAGTTCCAGGCTTAAAAGACTAGCAGAACAACCCCCTCATCTCTCCATCCCTTGAGAGTAAGTGAACAATGTCCTACTGTCTCACTGATGGGGGGCTACAGAAGTGTGGAGCAAGGGCTGTGTCACATGGAGAGGCAAGGAGAGCCAGGCAGCTGGATAGAGTGAATTAGCCCAGGTTCTGTCACAGCCTGAGTCAGGACTCACGTGTTCTGGTCTATGTGATTTCTCAATTAAGCTAGGCTGTCTCCCTGGCTGCCTTCACAACTGATTTAGCCAGCATCATGGAGTTGGTCTGTGAGACGTTGAGGCCAGCCTTCGTGTTTGCTTCATCAGTGTGCCTTTGGATGTGAGAATACTCGCAGGAGTATGCTTCCTCTTCCCTTCAAAAACAGTTGGGTTTTCCCTGGACTTTTCTGTAGAAAAGGCAAATGTTCAAAAAATTTAAAGTAAACTTTTTCCAGTCTTGGGTAAGTGTCTTAGTCTATTTTCTACAGCTGTCACAAAACATCTGAAGCTGAGTAATTTATAATGAAGAGAAATTTACGTCTCACTGTTCTGGTGGGTGGGAAGTTTAAGAGCCTGGCACAGACTTCTGGCAAGGGCTTTTTTGCTGTGTCATAATATGGTAGAAGGCATCATATGGTAAAGAAGGATGCAGGACAGATAGAAAAATTGGGCCAAACTCATGCTTTTACTAGGTACTTATGTCATAACTAAACTACTCCCCCAATAATAGCCTTAACTCGTTTTTTAATTTTTAAATTTATTTTTAATTTTTATTTAATTGCAAGCAAAGAGACAGAGATAGAAAGAGGGTTGGAATGGGCATGCCAGGTTTTGTAAATGAACTCCAGATGCATGCGCCACTTTGTGCATCTGTTTTTATGCTTGTACTGGGGAATCGAACCCAGGCTGTCAGGCTTTATAAGTAAGTGCCTCTAACCTCTGAGCTATTTCTCCAGCCCCAAAGGTCCTACCTCTTAATTAAATTCGAAGGTGGATTTTGGAGGGGGCATTTAACCCACAGCAACTACTTTGTCACTGTCGGCTCTGATTAGTCCTTTAATGATTAACACCCTGGCTTCCCCCTCTTGTCATGCCATGTTTGTAGGTGGCATAAAGCCCCCAGGCTGGGGGCTCTGGTGTGAATTTCAGGACCCTCCCTTTTCTCAGGGCACAGGAATCTTTTAGTTCCTTCATGGATGCTTTTCGTAAGAATCTAGAAAGGGTCTCATTCCAGCGTAAGCTCCTCGTGGCCAGGAACGTGAAATTTGCTTTCACTGCTGTTTCTGACACAGAGCTGACCCCCGGCTATTGTCAGCTAGGTCACTGATTGCCACCTCTGGCCCTGTGCTGGGCTCAGAACCTACAAAAGGACGTTGAGCGAGGCAAGCGTGCTTGCCTGGCAGGACCACAGAGTCAAAGGTTGTGGGCCAAATGTCGAGATAGGTGTCCAATGACATCATGGCAGGACAGTATGGTGGCTGCTTTTGAATGAGGGGCTTCTCGACTCTCTGATGGCAGAAGGAATTTATCAGAACATCCACACTTCTGAAGCTAATGGTAGGGCCATTTGCCATCTGCTCCCCTTCCGGCCTGTATTTTTTTTTTTTATTTAAGTTCTCCTGACTCCCCAGCCTGCCAGGCCTTCTGTTCCAGGGAAGCTAATCTGCTTTGTGAAACCCCCAAGGACTTGCTGAATACTGTCTGGCCCCTGTGGTCCACATCAGCCCATCTCTGTGAATATGTGTTCATTACATCTCCAAAGCTCTTGCTCAGACCTGGGATCCAGTCAGCTACTCTAGTGAATTTTCTGCTGGGCCTTTTATTTCCCTTCTACTCTGAGCATAAGCTTTCAGCTTGCACAGTGTAGCTCTAAGGACCTAGATAAATCACACTGGCACAAGGCATGCTTTGGATGTATACAGGTAAAGCTAATACAAAGAAAGGAATCAAATTCTCCCCATGTGCTCCTCTAAAGACAGGAATGGAGTGCTCACAGTATTGCATATCAATGTGGAGATCAGCCCCAGGAGACTTCACCTGCTTTTCTCAGGAACTCTTGATTGTTACTGTATCAATGTGACATATCACAGCTATGTCAAGACGTGGTTCTTTATGTGAGTGTAGTGCTGTTTAGAGATATGAATGCTTGGAGAGGATGAGTGTTAAAAACTGCCAGATGTTTCTGTTTTGATAATATGGGCCTGTGGCCATCATTGAATCCTAATAAAAGAGGGAAGGAAACAAAATAATACTAATTTTATCATTGCCAATTGTGCTTTAGAGTGGTGGACAGAGGAGATAAATGTCACCTCTTCCGAATGACCTCATTGTGTGTTCCATGCATTTCATCACATCCCTGGTACAGTGCACCCCACAAAGTCTTGTGGCTTAAGTTACATCTGTGATTCTTTGCATGTAGAACTTTCCAAGGATGGGGGACTTTGGCTTCTTCATTTGCATATTTCTGTAACCTGGCTCATTCAGGACACTTTACAAATACTTAGTGGAGCCAGGTGTGGTGACACACGCCTTTAATCCCAGCACTCAGGAGGCAGAGATAGGAGGATTTCTGTGAGATCCAGGCCACCCAGAGACTACATAGTGAATTTCAGGTCAATCTGGACAACAGTGAGACCTTGAGAGAACCACCCCCAAAAATTAAATAAATAAAAACACTTAGGTAAATGAAGGATTTTTCTGTATTAACTAATGAAGCTTTGTTATGTTATACTTATTATGACAAAGGAAAATAAAAGCAGATAAATCTTACTAATAATTAGAAAAATATTTGCAAGCCAGGCGTGGTGGCGCATGCCATTAATCCCAGCACTAGGGAGACAGAGGTTGGAGGATTGCCATGAGTTCGAGGCTACCCTGAGACAATAGTGAATTCCAGGTCAGCCTGAACTAGAGCAAGACCCTACCTTGGAAAAAACTATATATATATAGAAGAAAGTTTCAAAATTGTGGAAAACACTAAAGTTATAGATTTTTCTACCCTAGATGGTAATAATAAGAAGTTAGTTGCATAGTTTGGGCCATCACTTCTGTTGTACTGTGAAATTGATTAAGCTCTGCTTTTCCATAAGCTTTTGAAAAGCAGTGGTGTTCCAAGACTTAGAAAAGTCTGTAGCCATGTAAATTATGGCGTATTAGGTAATTCTCTGAGTATATTTTCCTTCATACTTAAAAGTTAATCTCTGAGTTATGCATTATAATAATAGAACCAATTGAAAAAGTATTTTTGGTACTAATGCATAAAATATGTGCATGCAATTTGAAGGCTGAAAAATACATCATTCTTTTTTTTCAGTTTCATTTTTTATTAGTTATGTACATGATGTGAATACATTCATGCTGGTACCATTGTTAGCCTCCTCCCTGTCCTCCCCTCTCCAAAGGGACCCTCCTTGTTAGGAAAAGTGGGTTGTGAATTGTGGGGGTAGCCATCAGTTATGGAGAAGAGGCATAATGACCCAACTTGTGTCTCTAACAATCTTTCCACCTTCTCTTCCACAAATTTTCCTGAGCCGTGTTGGGATCATTTTAGTTCTACTTCATTGATGAGATCTTGGGAGCCTCTGTATCTCTGGATATCTGATTTGGTAGGAGTTGAGTGTTCTCTGTGTCTATCTCCTTCACCCTTGTGTTGGTACCAGGTTCACCAAGAAAGCAGCATTCTTGCTCATTTCCTCAATTACTTTATTGTTTCAGCTGGGGCCTGGGGAGGTGCAATGGGCTGATTCTCTCCTCAGGTTCTCTGTCCATCTGAAAAAGAAGCAAATTCTCCAATGGAGAATGAAGTCAGAACCAGATAAATGGGATAACCATTATTATTTTAGAGAGAATTTAACAGGTGTATACCCTCTTGTAGCCTACAATTTGTGGGAGCTTGATATTGGAGAGTAGGCTCATGTTTTGGATATGGTTCTGTTTCCCAGTTCCAGCTAGGAGTTCTACTGAGTGGATCCATTAGCCAAATCAAGAGCACCCACCATGGCTGTGTGCCACTATTGCACTGTGTGAGCATCATGTCAGGTTGTTTGCTGCTGAGTAACTCAGACCATGAGTTGCTTAGACAGATCTTGGTCATTTTCCCCCAATCATTCATGTAGCACCTTCTGGCACTAGACAAGCTAACTGGGGACTGACTCTCTTCCAGATTCCAGCCAAGTCTCTCCATGTTCTGTACCAACAGCATATGGTGTCTTTGGCAGTAGGGTCTTACCATTAACCTTTGGTGGGTCATCAAGTACTCTGACAGAAATCTGTCTTCTTTTGGGAAACCTTGTAGGTCTCTCTGATCAACAGCTCATTGTGGATGTTAACCACGTGCTGGTACTGAGAATTACAGGTCAGTGACAAGGGAAAAGAAGGAAGAAAAAGATAGGTAATATAAAAGAGAAAGAGAGAAGAGGGAGAGAGAGAAACAAGAGAAGATTAAGGTTAGGCTTCATGATACCCTCTCCAGGGCCCTGTGATTCAGGTGTTCCCTCTAAGGACCTGATGAAGGTTCAACCTTTTAGTCTGTCTTTGAGGATATAAGATTTTAAGGTACAATTTCCATTTGGGTCCCGTTTTGTGTCCTCCCCATGACCTCTCCTCCCCCTCCTGTCCCACCCTCCCTATTGTCCGGTCTTCAAGATATATATTAGGTATGTCAGCATCTTGTGTGGATCCAGCTTAGGAGCCACAGATGAGTGAGACCATGGGACGATTATCTTTCTGTGATTGGGTGAGTTCACTGAGAATGATCTGTTCCAAGTTTGACCATTTTTCTTCAAATTTATTTGTGTCATTTTTCCTTACTGCTGTGTAGATTCCATTGTGTAGATATACCACATCTTAGTTCTCCATTCATCCAATGATGGACATCTGGGTTGATTCCAGCTCTTTGCTATTATGAATTGAGCAGCTGTAAACATAGTTGAGCAAATCTCTCTGAACTGAGGCATGGAGCTTTGAGGGTAAATGCCCAGTAAGGGAATAACTGGGTCTTTTGGTAACTCTATAGTGACCTTTTTTATGAGTCTCCATATTACTTTCCATAGTGGTTGTACCATCTTACATTCCCACCAAAGGTGAAAGAGGGTTTCTATTTCTCCACAAACTCGCCAGCATTTGTTTTCATTAGATTTTTTAATATTTCCTATTCTTACTGGGGTATGGTGGAATCTCATAGTTGTTTTAATTTGCATTTCCTTGATGATTAGGGATGTTGAACATTTTCTTAAATGTGTGTTTGCTATTTGTATTTCTTCCTCTGAGAACTCCCTGTACAGTTCTCTGCCCCATTTTGTGAGTGGGTTGTTTGACTTTTTATTGTTTAGGTTTTTGAGTTCTTTGTAGATTCTAGAAATTAGGCCTCTGTCAGTTGTATAGCCGGCCAAAATTTTCTCCCATTCTGTGGGTAATCTGTTGGCTGTATTTATTGTATGTTTGTCGGTGAAAAAAGCTTTTCAGCTTCATGGATCCCAATGGTTGAATGATTATTTAATTTCCTGAGCTACTAGGGTTTTGTTCAGGAAGTCTTTTCCCACTCCTATATCATGGAAAGTTTCTCCTATTTTTTCTTCCAGTAGTAGCAGAATTTCCAGTCTTATATTGAGGTCTTTGATCCATTTGCACTTAATTTTTTGTGCATGGCAAGATGTGTGGATCAAGTTTCATTTTCCTGCATATTGGTGTCCAGTTTGTCCAGCACCATTTGTTGAAGATGCCTTCTTTGTTCCAGTCTATATTTTTAGGGCCTATGTCAAATATCAAGTAGCTGTAGTTACTTGACCCAAAGTCTGGGTCCTCAATTCTGTTCCATTGGTCTATAGTCCAGATTTATGCCAGTTATGTTGTTTTTATTACTATGGCTTTGTAGTAGAGCTTTAGATCAGGTATGGTGATGCCATCTTTTGCTGAAGATATGTTTGGATATCCAAGGCCTTCTGCCATTCCATACAAAGTTTTAGATCATTTTCTCTATCTCTGTGAAGAAAGAAGTTGGAATTTTTATTGGTCTTGCATTAAATCTGTATAATGCTTTTGGTAAGATTGCCATTTTCACAATGTTAATTCTGCCTATCCAGGAGCATGGGAGGTCTTTCCATTTTCTCAAGTCCTCTTCAACTTCTTTCTTGAGTGTTTTTATGTTTTCATTGTATAGGTCTTTCACAGCCTTGTTTAATGTTATTTCAAGGTATTTTATTATTTTTTTGTTGCCATTGAAGATGGGACAGTGTCGCTTATTTCTTTCTCTGTACCTTTGTCTTTTGCATATAGAAAGGCTACTGATTTTTGTGCATTGATTTTGTATCCTTGAGAGTTTTGAGATGGAGGTTCTCAGGTCACTTACGTATAGGATCAAAAATACATCACACAAGGAGAAACTGAAGACCAAGAAGCAGCAGAGAAAGGAGCGTCTGTACCCTCTGTGCAAGTATGCCGTCAAGGCCTGAGCTGACCTTTGCCACTGCAATAAAACACAAAACTGTCAAAAAATACATCACTCTTTGGGGGGAAGAATGATATGAAAATTATTGCCACTCTAAGGGAACAGAGTGTGATGATCTACAAGGATAGCTGACCTTAAATACTGATTGCCCAACTGTTCAATAAAATATGAATCTTTATTATGGTAATCTATATCACATGTTACATATCCCGTCTCAAGGGCAAAGGTACCTTCTTAAAGAAACACACTAACTAGGTAATGTCAAGCACTGTGAAGTGAATGGAAATTGATACTGAAGTGCTTATTTCCTATTGGTTGCTAAAGTGTACTTTAACCTCTAGGAAAAGACTGAAACTATATACAAAACTCTGTATCCATGGCAACATGCATAAAAAGGTAATTATTTTTTCTTTACATTTTCAAATTTCAGAGTATAATAGCATATTATATGCATTGCCTCAGGCCCACAATTCTTCCAGCTGGTCATTAAGTATCAGAAAATACCCTCTCTACCAGTCGTTATTATTTAAATAAAATGCCATTCATAAGCAGTGGTGTTGGTGGAAAGAAGGAAGGCACACCTTGATGACTGTAGAGACTTGGTATAGACAGCAAGGACCCCCGACCACCTTGCCCAGAAACTAGGCATGTGTTCCTGAAAACCACCTTAATAGGGAAGCCTTTTCACTGATGGTTAATTAGACCCAAGAAAAATGAACAGACCAGAAGAAAGACCCCAAACCCATTTCCTCACATGAGCAACTTGGCTTCAACAGGAATTTTGGAGAGATAGCAAGTTCTAGGTAAATCTAAGATTAGTTAATTTCACAATTCTTCCACAATTCTTAATGAAGAGGATCACTCCCTGATTAATCAATTTGGAAGTGCGAGCTTGTAATATTTTGTTTTCAAGAAAGACTCATACTCAGTAAGTTGGATAATTGAGAAGATGAGGAGGGAGAATTTCCTCACAAAATCTGATGTTGTCTCTACACAGGCAAAGTAGTAATAAAACGTGACTAACAATCCAGAAAATCCAGCCCAGCTAAAACCAAAGATCCTTTCTCTGGCTACAGAGGTTCCTTTCCACTCTGGTATACCTGGGTGGCTTATACCAGACAGCCTCACAGTGTCACCTTTCCTGCCTCAGTGAAGTTGTCCCCAGATGACTTATGCAAAGAAAAGGAAAAATCTGTGCTGAAAAGTAGAGCTAATCTAGGAAGTTCTAAATTTAGACTGGATTTTTCTTCCGAGGGAGAGTTTGTTTATAAATCAGATTTTGGAAGATGGAGCAAACATTTTCCCATAGAAGCACTGAAATTAAATAAATAAATAAATAAATAAATAAATAAATAAATAAATAAATAAATGGACAAATGTAACATCTAACAACAGTGAAATGCAGCACATTAGCAAAAAAAAAAAATTAAATGGGGCTAGAGAGATGGCTTAGCAGTGAATGTCCTTGCCTGCAAAGTCTAAGGACCCAGGTTCAGTTCCCCGGAACCTATGTAAGCCAGACGTAGAAGGTGATGCATGTGAACAAGATCACACATGTGTGCAAGATGGCAAATGCATCTGGAGTTCGAGTGCAGTGGCTAGAGGCCCTTGGTGTGCCAATTGTCTCTGCTTCTCTCATAAAAAAATTGATTAGGCATACTTTTTCACTATTTTTCAGCCACATTATGGAGTAAATGAGCTTTCACGGGTGGTCTGGGAGCTAGACCACTGTGTGCAATGGTTTCTCTGGGAAATTAGTCCCACTTGAGAAGGCAGATGGAATTGTCCTGCTGCAAAGGCCTCATGGGAAATAGAGAATTCCCTCCACAGTTGGGAGGATGTCACCCAGAAGCACAAAGGGCCAGCCTTTCTGTGTACAGGACATTCACAAATCTGGTGATTGTATTTTGGGAACTGCCAGCACTTAATTTAGAAAATATGACAACTGTTTCAGGCTAAAGGTGATCTCTAAGGAGTTTAGTCCAGGAAGCTGAAGAAGAAAACATAAACAGTAAAGCAAGATTAGAACCAAGATTTACACAGAGATAGACCCTGGTCCTAAGTACTTCATACCAGGGCTGTGAGCAAACCATGTTGCCGCCCTAAACAAGGGAATACAAATGTATCTTGACTAGAAAATGAAAAGAAATTCAACAGTACAGCAGCAAGGGATGGCAATGCCAGTGGCAGGAACCTTCTGTGAGTCACATCCTGACTACCTGCCCCCAACATTATCATTCATATTCTCTCTCTCTCTCTCTCTCTCTCTGTAAGTTATGACAGCAGTAGCTCCCTTCTAGGCAATTTCCCCAGTTTGCTTCCCAATGGCAAGAGAGAGAATTTTTCCAGTCAAGATGAGGTTGACATAGGTTAAGATTTTCTAGTCAAGAGGGTTGACATAGGTTAAGATGTGAGGAACAGGGCTGGAGAGATGGCTGAGCAGTTTAAGGCACTTGCCTGTGAAGCATAAGGACCCAGGTTCAATTCACCAGTACCCATATTAAGCCAGATATGCAAAGTGGAGCATGCTTCTGGAGCTCATTTGCCATGGCTAGAGGCCCTGGTGTGCCCATCCTCTCTGTCTTTTCTCTCTCTCTCTCTCTCTCTCTCTCTCTCTGCTTGCAAATAAATAAATATATAAAAAATGAAAAAGATGTGAGGAGCCATGGGAAAAGTAAGGTAGGGTCAGCTTAAGGGTCTTCTGAGGTAGGAGTCCTTTTGAGAGAGAATGAAAGTATAAGCCATGATTTCTGGAGAAAAGAATTAAGTTAGAGGATGAGAAGGAAGGCAGAGTCATGCTGGGAAAGGTGCATAAAAAGATCCTTGGAGTTTCCAGGAAAACAAATAGCAGAAAGTGAAAATGTATTCAAGGAGATCAAATCTTGTGTTATCTGCAAGGGAGAAGGTAAGTTTCTAAGCAGGAACAGTAACTGTGGGGCTGATCAAGACGCCTTCAGTTCCCAGAACTAACGGTTTGTGTCTACTTTATCTAATGTCCCAGGCACAGGAAGTCTCTGCCACTCTCCAAGCTATCAGAGAGTTACTTGATTTGCTGTTCTCTTTGTTTTCCAATGTGGTTTCCTTTGGGGATCTTTGGTTTACATTCTCTTAACTCTAGTCCTGACCCTGAGGAACCCCACTGCCTGGGAAGGAAGCAAAGAAGGAAGGAGAGAGAATAAAAAAAGGAAGGACAGAAAGAAGGAAGGAAGGAAGAGATGGATAGAGGAAGGAAGGGAGGGAAGGAGGAAGAAAGGGAGGGATGGAGGAAGGAAGGAAGGAATAAAGGGAGGATGGAGGAAGGAAGGAAGGAAGGAAGGGAGGGAGGATGGAAGGAACAAAGGGAGAGAAAAACGAAGGAAAGAAGGGAGGGAGGGAGGAAAGAAGGGAGGAACTGAGAAAGAGAGAGAAGGAGTAAGGAAGGAAGGGAGGGAGGGAGGGAGGGAGGACCTTAGGGTCAGAAAGGAAAGGCATCATGCTATGTTCTGTTCTTTCACTTCACAAAAACTCAACTGTGGCAAGATTCCAAGATGCTTTTGGTAGGCAACATAGAAGCAGTAGTTTGGTGGTTGGGATGGACCACAGGAGAAACAGTGGTGACCATTGGGGTGGACCATGAGACTCCACTCTTCTGCACTGGGACGCTTTGTATCTGCAGATCTCTTCGCTAACTCACCTCTCATCTCTCTGTAGAGATGGTCAGAGTTTAGAAATGCGCTCATTTGAGAAAGCAAAGTGACATGCTGCTTAGCTCGAATGAACCTTCCCGGATGGACTGAGATGAGAACAGGAAAGACAAATTAAAAGCATGACACCCTCTAATCTAACGATACTACTGGATATTGACCTTGCTGAGTAACGCTAGCTCCTGGGGGGGGGGAGGCCTGCCACTGTAGTTGTGCCCTTGTGGCACAGTGACTTCTCAGCACGTGATGTTGGAAAGCGTGGCATGGACAAAGTGGGTCATAAAAACACATCAGTCTCTGGAAGGCTCAACCCAGAAAGGATGAGGCACTGGTCTTTCCTCCCTGAGGCCTGCGTTTCTTTCTTACTTGTTCTGTGTCTATCTCATCTCAAAACAGATTTGAGCTGGATGAAAAGAAATGTGCGTGCTATCCGTAACTGTCTGGATGGACAGTGTTTGCGTGAGTAACCTTTTACAAAACCTTACTGGTTGGTTGTTGCTAACTGGGAAGAAGGCCATTCTGAGTCTGGATTTTGACAGTCTTGAGTGCACATAAAGTTTGAGTGTGCCTTTAAGCAGTTCTGCTTGAGGGGCTGGAGAGATGACTTAGTGGTTAAGGTATTTGCCTGTGAAACCAAAGGATCTAGGTTCCATTCCCCAGGACCCATGTAAGTCAGATGCACAAGATGGTGCATGCATCTGGAGTTCCTTTGCAGTGGCCGAAGGTCCTGGCATGCCCACTCTTTCTATCTGTCTCTTTCTTTCTCTCTCTCTTAAACAAATAAAATAAAATAAAAGGTTTTCTTTTTTTTGTTTGTTTACTTAATTTTTTATTTATTTATTTATTTATTTATTTATTTATTTTTTTGGTTTTTCAAGGTAGGGTCTCACTCTAGCTCAGGCTGACCTGGAATTAACTATGTAGTTTCAGGGTGGCCTCGAACTCACGGCGATCCTCCTACCTCTGCCTCCCGAGTGCTGGGATTAAAGGCGTGCGCCACCATGCCCAGCTTTAATTCTTCTTTTAAAAAAATTATTTGAAGCCTGTTGTGGTGGTGCACGCCTTTAGTCTCAGCACTTGGGAGGCAGAGGTAGGATGATTGCCGTGAGTTCAAGGCCACCCTGAGACTACATAGTGAATTCCTGGTCAGCCTGAGCTACAGTGAGACCCTACCTCAAAAAAAAACGGAAAAAAATTATTTGTGTGTGTGTATGTATGTGTGTGCATGCATGTGCCATGGCACATGCATGGAGGTCAGTGGACAGCCTTGTGTGTGTGGGGGTTCTTCTTCTTCCATTTTGTTTTGAAGACAGGGTCTCTTTGGTGTCTTTATCTCCACTTGAATGTCCAGTCTACCTGGCTCACAAGCTTCAGGCTTCTCTTGACTCTGTCTGTCATTGCTGTAAGACGCATTGGGACTACAGATACATGCAGCATTTTGTGGCTGATTTAACATGGCTGGTGGGGCTTGAACTCAGGTCAGCAGACTGGAGCAAAAAGTCCCTTTAACCACTGAGCCATCTGTGCTGCCTCCTACTTGACTTTTTGTTAGTCTTTAATCCATTGGGGAAGTAGCTTCCACAACACAGTGCATGTGATACATCTTAGGTCACCCTCATTTGTTTCTGTTCTATATAAGCCACCTACAGGGGCCTGGATAGAATTTCCTTTGTGTCTAAGAATCACAGACCAGCAAAAGGAAAGGGATGGAGTGGTCAGGTCATCTTGGTCAAGGCATCTTGGCAAACTTCTGCAAAGGCTCGACAGCAAATATTTTAGCAGCCTTCATAGGCCCTGTGATCTTTTGTCACAACTAAGTAAGAATGGCTGTCTGTCAGAAAACTATATAGAGAGCCATGCTACAAGCCGGGTAGTGACTACCAGGCTGGAGTTTTCCAGCCCACTTCTGATCCAGTCTCACTTCCTCAATTTACCCTTACAGAAAAAGCAGCCTAAAAGACTGGAAGCTTCCCAATGTCACTAGCTGGCCAGAATTGAAGCCAGATCCCCAAACAGAAACGGAACCCAGAGCCTGGTGTTATTGCTAACCATGCCACATTGGGTTTGTCTCATCCCACAAATTCCTGTGCCCTGTAGGTGACATGCTGAGTCAGAAAATAATACATGGGATGTTATACCCCAGTGCTGCTCAGCTCCTTCATACAAAGCTCTTAGAAGAAGAAATTTTATAGAAAAGGGTCTCTAATTATTGGCACCACTGTCGCCACCACTGCTCTTTGAAGATGGCATCAAAGAGTGGAAAACTGGACTATTACCACATCCACAGTCTCATTTTAAGTTTGTTCACTAGAACTGATTCGAATAAAGGAAGTAAACTAGCGTTTCCAGTTCACCAAAGAGCTATTTGCCTCCAAAGAGAAGTTCTTAACCTGGGAGTCTGGGGTTAATGACTTCCTGAAGTTCCCGGAATGTACTGTTTTCCTCACGGCAGGACACAGATCCTGTTGTCACCAGATCCCCAAAAGGCTGTAAGGTTCTTCTTTGGTAGTGAAATATCCCATTTCCAGCCAGGCTACCTGAAAAGGGGGAAGCATGAAAGAGCTTCAAGCCATAAAGTCTCTTTCCTAACGTGGTCTTCAGTGGACGCCTCTCCAGAAGGTAGTCAGTGAGTTGGCCACCAGAAGCCACTCAGAGGGGAGGCACACAGTCACCACTTGGCCAATACAGATAGAAGCTAACGGTCATCCACGGGGTGGAGGCGGGGAGCAGGTGGTAGAGGTCAGATTCAACTGCTAGCAATAGAGTGTGGGCTGGACTTCTGGCAACATCGTGGGCTAGGCCAACTCCGCCAACCAATACCCATCAACATGGAAGTGCTCAGAGGAAGTACAGTGACAAACAGCTTTATGGTTGTTATTGTTTTGACACAAGTTTGGATTTGAAAGGGAGGAATGGAAACTCCCACATACCAGAGGCTGAGTGAACTCAAATAAGAAAGGTCACCTTGAACTGACACGCAGTGGCCCAGGAGGCTAACACCCAAGCTTTGAATCCATACACACAGATAAACAAGGCCTTCGGTCCACTTAGAGGAGTGCGATTTTGAGTCTAAAGCCAGAGCTCCTAAAGGGCTACTGGCCTGTATGAAAGGATCCAGAAATCTACCCATCAGCCCTTGTAGGTACTAAGGAAAGTTGCTGCTGGCCCCGCACCTAGCTAAAGGAAACTGTACCACAGTCCCATGCCTGCCTCCCATAGGCTTGATGCCCATCCAGAGGTCTACTGCTGCCCCACTGCCTGGAAGACCACTTTTTTAGTCAAGTAACCACATCCCTCCCGCTGCCCATCACCACACACACCAGTCTCCTTGGATACTGTATTACATAATCTGTTATTACTCTGACGGCTTCCTGAAACCCAGGCAAGTGTGAGGGAAAGCTCACTTGCCAACTTGATGTGGAGACTGGCAATGGATTTCCACACGGCTGTTCCTCTGATTCGCAGGCATTTGCCGCTAGCGGCGTCCTGCAGGGATGTGGGCACTGTACACCAAAGGTCGAAGAAAATGATGCCATCCACTCCATAATGGTTGTAGCCCTGCCTCAGCAGACAAAATGCTCACTGGCCTCAAAGGATATCAGTCATCAGAAAATGCTAAAATACTCTGTGTCTCCCCTACTTGAGATATATAAATGTATATCCATCCTTAACCCAAAGCTGAATCAGCAGTGTGCGCAGGCTGTGTGCGACCAAGTGAGGACATTTGTTATCTGAAAAGATGTACATCGGCTAACTCTCCCTGCAAAGCATAGTGCCTCTTAATACAATAACTTTGATGTCCATAAGTACATGGTACATCATCACAATGGCGAACTAATGAGGCCACTAGAAGGTCCCCTCACAGAGTATTCAAAGACTGGGATGATGATGTCAACTTAGTGGGCAACCGAATGTCCACCTTTCCACCAGAAACTCTGGTCTTGGCTCTGGATACCTGAGCAGATCTTTGTCAAATGACATCCCAAGGTCTAACTTGTCACCAGGAGATTCTTTATTATAATCCACAGTGAAAGCCCAAAGAATATTCCCTGCTAAAGAGGCTCCTTCCAGCAAAGGATTATGGGAGTAAAGTGGTTTGGGTTGGGTCCCCACTGCTGTGATAAAGGTCACAGCAAGATCATGATGGTCTTCAATCTTCTTCTCTCGCTTCCCCCGCTGTCAGATCGGGAGGGAGCACAAGCCCCCGCCTGGGGAATTCCTTCTAGGGAGACAGTGCCTTGACAGTGCTGAGCGGCTCCACCACAGGTGATCCATCTATCAGCTGTGTGACTTTGAACTTATCACTTAACTTTTCTGTGCCCTGCTCACCTTTTCTGTCAAAATGGAGACAATAACATGCTCTCTCATAGTTTTTGAGGATCACTAAGACCCATAAAGCACTTACCCTGTAATGAACTAAGTTTTAGCTAAGGTACCCTTCCCCCATTCCCAGAGCAGATGCACAGCATTAAACACCTAACAAAAGAATCCTATAAAATTCCTAGTGCGTAATATCCTTTTATGGCTATGTGCTGCTCGGGAAGTCAGAGACACCCTGAAGAGTACTTGGCCATTCGTCACTGAAAGAACATATTTTCATAAAGCCAGAACAGGAAGATAGGTTAGAGCTCAGTTGGGAAGTGCTACCTGGCATGTACAAGGCCCTGGGTTCGAGCCCCAGCACCGGAAACAAACACCAAGTTAAGTAGGACTTTCATGGGTTAGGACTGCAGAGAAGCAAGGAGGGACAGTCAATTCAATCTTTCCAGGATTCGGGATCTTCTAACACTTGGAGGGGTGGTAAACACCTAGCCCAGGGGTAGTGGAGAATTTAGCAAGCTTATCCATGCAAAGAAGGCAAGATGTGTTGGCCATGCTACTGAAGCTCTCCCTGACCCAGCTCACTCGGAGCCACTGCAAGGCACTTTCTCACGGGTGTGGGGAGGAGGGGAACCGAACTGGAAGTAAGTGAGGGAGAGTTGTGCAAGCCATGCTGGGGACCAGCTGGGCTCTGTTAGGGAGTGCCAGGCCCATGCTCTCCACAACAAGCTATTCTGCTTCCCACATCTTGGTATTTTGAGTGCATGAGGTCTTCCGCCGTCTCTTAAGACTCCACCACTTTCTAGTGTCGGGGTTTCCCAGGGTGCCCCTTGGCAAGTAAAGCGGCCACAATGCCTCTCTCCAGCTTTTCAGTAATGCTCCACTGGGGGCTTAATGAGAAGGGGTTTCTGTCAAGGAATGGCTCCCCAAGACCCAAACCCCATCCCTAGAAAGCACCCATGACCAAGGGGAAAACACACTCTTCCTATAAAGTGATTTTCAACAGACTAACTAGAGAGCCAGCCATTGTTCTATGACAGAACCCCATAAAACCCCACATAGCAGTCATTTTGTAACACTGTTTATTCAGGTTTTAACCAGAGTTCCCCCTCTCCTTTCTCACTTGCTCCTAATCTATGTAACTCATTGCCTCCCATTCATCATTGCAAACAACTGGTGTGACTTGTAACTCAGCGCTTCTCATTTAAGATTATTAAAATACCTCCGTAAACAACAGAACCTAAGAACCTGGTCTTCTTGTTGTTTTTAAAAATTAAAAAAAAAAAAAAAGCAAAACAGTGAGTAGAAGATAGAGAAGTCCCTAAAATGTCTGCGATATTTCATCTGTACTTGGCTCTTGGAGTTTGTTGGGGGGAATGCTGAAGAGTTTAAGGTTATGATTCTGTACACAGGTGGCTCCTCTTTCAAAGCAACTGGTTGACATTGCTTTGCCTGGAACAGTTGACACCGGCTTTTCTTATCAGCATGATCTTGACAAAACCCTGTGACATAGGGAGGACATTTTCCACATAAGGAAAGTGAGCCTCTAAGAGATGAAGTGACTCAGCTGGCGTCACACAGCCCAGTGAGTTTTCTGACTTCTGGTCCAAGGTCCACTCTGCTATGAGCTACCCAGGACCCTGTAAATAGTAGAAAAGACAGCTAACTGTGGGTCCAAAAGAGCTGCTGGGAGAGACAGAGCAGATTGCTAGTGCAAGATCATTTGCACAGTGTGATGAGATTTCATTGTTTGGAAGATATTCAACACAGTATTGCCAAGCAAGGAAGGAAATCACTGGAAGCCACTTGCCTAGCTAATGAGACTCCCTTAATTTTGGAACGTGTTTTCTTGTTTACAAAACACTTTCACCATTTTCTTACTTGATCCTGGATAATGTGAGACTCATGAAGGGTTTTGTTTTCATTCACAAAGGCAACATCATTCCAGATTGAGTGAATGTCTATAATCCCACACTTGAGAGGTGGAGGCACGAGGATCACAAGTTTGAGGCCAGCCTGGGTTGTGTAGTGAAACCCTGTCCAACAGAAAAAGAGAGCCAAACTGGGAATGGGGGTGATATTGGAGGGGGATGATGGAGGGTGTGGTGGTTTGATTCAGGTGTTCCCCATAAACTTGTGTTCTGAATGCTAGGCCTTTAGCTGATGTCAATTTGGGAATTGAAGCCTCCTGGAGGCAGTGTATTGCTGGGGGTGGGCTAATGGGTGTTATAGCCAGCTTCCCCTTGCCAGTGTTCGGCACTTTCTCCTATTGCTATTGTCCATCTGATATTGGCCAGGAGGTGATGTCCACCCTCTGCTCATGCCATCATTTCCCCCTGCCATCATGGAGCTTCCCATCGACTCTGTAAGCCAAAATAACCCCTTTTTTCCACAAGATGCTCTTGGTTGGGTGATTTCTGCCAGCAATACTAACCTGACTGCAACAGAGGGGGGTGTTGGAGGGGGTGGTGGTTGAAGGGGGCGACTTGGAGTTTTCTTTCCCTTCCTTCTTCTCTGTTCACTTGAGGCATCTATGCCTGCTCTACCCCTAAGCAGGGGCCTGCCCCACCATCCAGCTTCTCTGTGCCCCTTAGGCACCATCCATTTGACTTTCTTGCCAAGCAAGCTTTCAGACCTCAGAGGGACACATCTTTTACTGCCTGCAGAGGTGTTTTACTGACTTGAGGTCATGTCTATGGAGACTCATTGGACAACAAACTCACCGTGAGCCAAAAGGTACAAGCACAGCTGCTGAGTCTGGCTTGGAGAAAGCATTATAGCCCATAAGGGAATAATGGACTGGCCCATCCCCCAGCTGCAGACGTAGAAATCCCTCAGGCAATAATATACTACATAGTTTGAAGGGCATCTCTGATGCAGGAAGTGTTGCTGGGCCTGGGGCATGCTCCTTTGAGGGTACATTTGGCTACAGATGCCACAAAGGCTGTGTGAAACAGGTAGAGATGAGGCTGGGGTAACAGTGTTTATAGTAGCATGGGAATTTGGGGGAGTCATCTTAGTGATGGGAATTAGCTCCCTGCCTCTGCATAACGGAGTCGCTTTCTGAATGTCCACCCCCTCCACACACAGCTTCTACCCTTGCTCTCGCAGACTGCCCTTCGTCAGAGATCCTTAGGAATAGATTCTGCCAGCCCTCCACTCCAGACTGCTCTGATGGCTCCCACATCACCAAGCCCAGCCTAAGTCCCCGCAATGCTGTCTCCCTCCTGCCTTTGGCCTTCCTGCCTACCACCTTTTCCTGCTCCCGCCCAATCAGCCTTCGGGCTTCAGTGCTTCCTGTATGCTCTATGAGAATGCTCTTCCCGGAACTACACACACTTCATATCCTGAGCGCCATCAGATCTTGGATCATTATTCCTCTTCGTAACACAGAGGGCCCCCTTTGCCCTGCTTCTGTCTTCCCCACAAAGGGGATCAT